>OX422142.1:138407538-139607538 GCA_949129095.1 Volucella bombylans | reverse complement strand
TTTGTCCAGAAAATGTGTTCGTAGTGTAAACGAACATTTAAGTCCAAGTTTTTTCCTTTGTTTTTGTTTTGTGTTCTTTCTTCAACGTATGTTTTTAAAGTACCGTTACTCTCTCTCGAAGAATTTCAACATCTGTAGTTGTGTCACTAATGATCGTGCGAACTTCAATTAAAAGCAGTCGTGTTTATGCTGAAAAGCTGTGAGTTGGAAACGGAATTAGGGTTTTTTTTTGGTGATTGCAATTGAAAATATTTTTTCTTGGATTTCGATGATTGTTGGCCGCAAGTCAGAATGGGGCAAGGAAAAACTCTCGGATGAGGAAATCGCCAAAATCCATGCGGATAAGGATGCCGGTATGTCGAATCGTAATCGATAATATTATTAAATTAGGAAGTAATTACAATGTGAACCGGAGAAATCTAAACAATCAAAAAATTTCACCAAGGCAGAAATCGGCCATTATCCGAGCTGGATTGCAAAAAAAATGCTACTGCTTCTAAAATTATTTCAAATTTAAAGTTGCCGATATCTAAATGGCGTGTACAACAAATCTTAGCTGGCACTAATCGACAGTTTTGGAAAAAAATGAAGTCAAAACTGGGCACATAAAATTGCCCGACTACACTTTGCCAAAGAACATAAACAGTGGAAAAGCGTGATCATTTCGGACGAAAAAAGGTTTAACCTTGACGGGCCAGATGGTTTTAATTATTATTGGCATGATATACATATAAAGTCCTGAGAGCTTCTCCGCTAAGTGAAACTTTGAAGGGGGACATTTGATGGTCTGGGCTGCGTTTATCTATTATTGCAGGACTCTAAATTGCAAAATTTCTGGCCGAATGAAATCAGACAATTATATTACTCAGTTGGAAGATGTTTTGGTAGACTTTTTGGACTATCATCCGGATTCAAATACAATTTTCCAACAATATAATGCTGCCATTCATGACCCGCGGGCCTGTCGTGAGTGGGTTTTAGACAAAAAAATTCAATTTTTAGAGTGGCCAGCACATTCACCGGATATGAATCCCATCGAAACCATGTGGGGAAATCTGTCTGGACGTGTTTATGCTGGTGGACGCAAGCTTGCTGCGCTGGGGGGTTTACGCAAGACATTTACAACGGAATGGGCTTGTAGCGACATAGCGGCAACACTGATTTATTCTGAGGAGAAATACTGACTTTTCCCGATCGTGAACAACACCAATTGGAAAGCACTACGAGTGGCGCCATATTGGCAAGAAGTACTGACTTCTCCCGATCTCAAAAAACCACCAACTGGAAGTCAAGATTTTTGTGGCGTTATGACGATCCCGTTCGTTGAAGTGGTAGAAATTGAAATGCACTTGGAAGTTGTGCAAGTAAGTTTAGCAGCAGTCAGTTCACGACGACCATTGATTACGACCAGAGAAGAGTAGCTGCCCAATTAAATATTCAAAAATAAAGTCTTTTTTTATTAAAAATTATTACAGTTTCTAGTAGTTTTCATTTATATAATTTTATTATTTATCGTATAGATAAAAACTACAATTGGTGACCCCGACGTGATCTGTGTGTAAATGATTGGCACGGAGAAGCTGGACGATAGCGTTAACCCGGCAAGTGGTAGCGCGACTGCCGAACGTGTAGAAAATGACGCTGAAGTGCTGAACGACCCCGCACACGCTTTCCAAGCCTCGCGGATTAAAATACAAGAGTTTTTCACGTCTGACCCCGAACTCTGGTTTTTCCTGCTGGAATCACAGTTTGCTGTGAGCCGAGTAACGTCTGACAAATCGATGTACCATACAGTAGTGGCGCAGCTTAGCCAGTCTGTTGCAGAGAAAGTAAAAGGTTTTTTGCGACAGCCACCAGCATCCAGCAAGTATCAAGCACTTAAATCGAAGTTGATTAAGAAGTTTACTCCAAGTGACCAGGGCAGAATTAAGTGACTCCTATCGCAAATGGAGCTGGGAGATAAAAAGCCGTCGAGGTTGTTGGAGGAGATGCGTCATCTTGCTGGTGACACAGTCGACGATTAATTTCTCACAACGCTGTAGTTGGGATGTCTTCCGATGACGCTGCAGCAAATCCTGTCCCCGTGGAACAACGAACCACTGAACAAAATCGCTAAGATGGCTGATGGCATAGTGGAAACAACGAATTGTACATCGATAGCTGCCGCCAGTTCTTTACGAAGTGGCAATAACAGTACTAACGAGTCTCTGCTAAATAAACTTGCGGCACAAGTGGACGAGCTCTCCAAACGTCTCCAACAGATGGATCGCCGAAGTCGACGGGACCATACCACCGCACATGTCCGACAGCGTAGTGTATCCGAGCAGCGAACCGATGCAAATATTTGTTGGTTGCACAAAAGATTCGGAGCACAGGCCCACAAGTGTCGACCTCCATGCGCATTCAAATCGGAAAACTAGACAGCCGAGCTCATACTAAGGCGAGTGAGCTTGGCAGTACTTCTGCTCGCCTATTTGTATTTGACGAAGCAACCGGACGAAGATTTCTTATAGACACCGGCACCGATGTGTCCATTGTTCCACCAACGAGGCGTTTTTTTGGTGCACCCACCAATAAACCAGCTACACTGAAGCGGTACGCAGCAAACGGAGATTAACACCTTTGGCCATGAACGACTAGTTTTATCTCTGCGACTCCGACGAAGCTTTCCTTGGCGTTTCGTAGAAGCAGATGTTCAAGTAGGTATTATCGGAGCGGATTTTTTAAATTTCTATAACCTGTCCGTCGACTTGCGAAACCGAAAGTTATCCGACAACTCGACTGCCTTGACCACATCCTGCTTAGTTAGCTGCTCAGATGCCTCCCAGGTAACAATTAGCGAACTAAATAATCCATTCTCGTCTCTTCTTAAGGAATTTATAGATATCTTCGACGACCAGCCAGCAAAGCGATTTCAGGCTAAAGCAACAGTCACACATTGTATCCTCACGAGCGGACCGCCCGTGACAGTCAATCCTCGATGTCTCGCACCCGAAAAATTTACTGCGGCTAAGGCAGAGTTTGAGGAACTCATGGCGCTTGGTATATGCAGACCGTCGAAAAGCAATTGGTCCTTACCTCTGCATATGGTCAGAAAGAAGGACGGCATATGGCGGCCATGCGGCGACTATAGGCGTCTAAATGCGGTAACGACACCCGACAAATACACCATTCCGAACCTTCACGATTCATTACAAATTGTTCGTGGGAGAAAAATATTCAGCACGATCGATTTAAAGAAAGAATATCACCAGGTGCCAGTCGAACCAAGTGATGTTCCGAAGACTGCGATCGCAACACCTTTCAGATTATACGAGTTTGAATACATGACCTTCGGCCTGAAGAACGCAGCGCAAACCTTCCAATGACTAATCGACGAAGTAGTTCGCGGTCTTGATTTCGTAGTACCGTATATCGACGACCTTCTGCTCGCCTCGGAAAGCCTGGAGGAGCACCAACGACATCTGCGCATCATATCTACCAGGTTGCGCGAGTATGGATTAACTGCAAATTTGGCGAAATGCGTGCTAGGAAAGCCCGAAGTTAACTTTCTGGGCCATCTGTTCCTATCAGGCGGGATTAGACCGTTGCCGACCAAAGTCGCTGCTATCAGGCAGTTCGAAAAGCCAAAAATCGCCAAAGAGCTGCGACGATTTCTAGCCATGATCAACTTTTACAGGCGGTTTATACCTGACGCAACTTCAATCCAAAGCCGTTTACAAGTGTTAATCCATGGCAACGTTAAAAATGACAACCGTAAGATCGTGTGGACTGCTGACGCCGAAAGTGCTTTCGAGGAGTACAAAACAGCGCTGTATAATGCTACGATGCTCGACTACCCAGGAAAAGATGCCACGATTTCCCTCGCAGTTGATGCATCGGACTTCGCCATCGGCGCAGTTTTGCAGCAAACGATTGCCAACCAGACTCGACCCCTAGCGTTTTTCTCCCAAAAATTATCCGACGCACAAATAAAGTATTCCAGGTTTGATCGAGAACTCCTAGCCATCTACGAAATAGTTAAATATTTTTGTGGGCTAATCGAAGGACGCGATTTTTCGATATACACCGACCACAAACCATTAATTTTTGCTTTCCGGCAGAAAGCGGACAAGGCGTCGCCGAAACAAGCCCAATATCTGGATTTTATCGGACACTTTTCCACGGATCTTCGTCACGTAGTAGGAAAGGAAAACGTTGTACCGGACATTCTGTCCAGAATCGAAGAACTCTCCAGAAGACAAAGCATCGATTTCGACCAACTCGCTAAGGACCAGAGGACTGACCCCGAGCTGCAGGCGTTACTGGCTAACAACCAAACTTCATTGGCCTAATTGATCCTAATTCCAGATCAGGTGTTCAAAAACGTGGTTAATTCGATACCACGTCGGATTTTCGAACTTATAACTAAGTCTGGAGGTTGAATTCACTATTAATTTAGACTTTTACGTTATTTGTTATACTGAAATTGAACGCTTAGTAGTAACATACAGCTGCCTTCACTCTGATTTGATCGGGTGGACTGTAATTTTTGGGGGCTACATATCGCGTGGTACCTGAGAGCTTTCGACCTTGCCCTTTAAAAGTCTGTAGTCGTCTCTGTTACGATATTTCCGTGGTCGTCTTAGGTTTAGTTCATGTCGTAATATGACTGTTTAGGCTTTTGGAAGAAGAATACAGAAACACCTTGCGATCGCCTTGACTTCCCTGTTTTCCTTCTGAGAAGCTTCTGTTCAGCTTTTCTTTTCGCTTATCGCTGAATGCAGTGTAGTATAATACCCCTCATCGATCCATCGGTTTCTTGTTTGTTGTCGCCTTGTGAGGTACCACTGGATACTGTGGTTGAGCGAAATGCGATTGGTAAAGGATTTAACAATTTATTGTACTGCCCTACGTGCACTTGCTTCGATGACGCTCCGTTTGCTTTTAAAATCCGCCTCGTGCCGGATGCGCTGGCATGTACAGATCCTTAATGTCGAAAGTGCTGCTCTTAACACGTCCAGATCCTCCAATACATCGTTTAGGACTACTGTCAAGGACTTTACTTGTTTTTCTTTGTCACACCGCGAAATTCTTTTTTCTTCCACTGCGGCCAAAACACATTCTTTCACCTTTAACCGCTTTCGTGGTAAAGGTATTTCTCACAAGAGCTACTAATTTTAGTAGTAATTATCCTTTGACGAAATATTTCCTTATTTCTAGAATGGTATCCAGTCATTGTTGTAGCCAAAAATAATTTTCGTGCTAAAGAACTTTTAAATGAATACAGCACATATGATTCATTACGTGGCTATTCCTATATCTCATCTATACGTTGATTGGTCACTAAATGGCAGATACCTTGATTATCGGCGCTTAGACGCACCAGGGCATTCAAGCCTCAAGACCCAACGATGAGCCTCGTTATAAAACACTCTTTTCAGAAGCCATGATCTCGTGGCATTATTCCTGTAGCAGCTGATTCTTATACGTGTGAAGGTCGAGATTTCCACTTAGTGGACAGACAAAGACCCATCTCTTTCGATCGTCACCAAATTGACAACTTTGGATTTTAAGCCACACTTTCTCTTACAACGGCTGTCGTTTCTTCTGTATACAAATTATGTTGTGGCGTTGTTGACCCTGTATACAAAATTACGAAAAGCGAGCTCAGTTGGTCGATTATGAGGGCCAAACAATTCGCTTCATCTTGGGGAATCGACAGAGCTTACTAGCTATCGTATTTAGATTTTAACGTAGCGATTCTTCCTCTACGGTTCTTCGTCATTTTAGATCGATCAGTATATATTGTAGGCAGGTATCTCTAATCTGTTGTTCAAACCAGGTTCGGCATCAGCGTTTTCAGGACTAGTCTTTGCCAAATCTTGCAATACGTTCCACACCCTATGATATATGTGATACGAAGCTTGTAGCTTAAATGCAACCCTGAGTGCCATAGGATATACTCGTACATTTCTGTGTTTCTGTTTTTATGTTCTTCACTTGTGGATGACGTTAAAATTACGATGTCAGTGATCTCGGAACCTCGAATATCGTTTCCGAAATATACACAATGCTGACTTTTATATCAATCTAACTATTTTCTGACCTTTTTACCCAGTATATACAGGCTAATTTCACAACAGTTCCTAGATAACATAGCGAGAAGTAGAAAATAAAACAAGTTTCACAGTCCGCTGTAGTCTTAATAACTCTCCAGAGACCCAATAAAAACGAAAATAAAATAATTGTTAGAAAAAAAAAATAGAAAATCACAAAGTGCATTCTTACCAATAGAATCAAAGTTAAAGCGCTTGCAAAGTGCCCAATAAATTGTGAATCCATTGCAGATGCCAAAGCAAATTGTAACAAATAAGCTGTAAATCGTCCGATAATGTTTCAGTGAAAAAGCGAGATCCTGCGCTGACTTTGATGTCACTCCACTAACTGGCATTAGAGCGAATACTTGAGCAAGCACCAGCACTAGAAAAGACGGAAAAATTTATTTGAATAATCTATAAGGCAACAGTATGTCGCGCAATTAGGTTTTCAATGTGAAATTTGGAACTATTAGTGGTCCCATCAATTTATAACTATTGTAATATTTTTTTTATTGGTTTCTTCAATCTTCAATGACCATTAAATTATTTAATATATGAAAGTGTATGAAATAATGAAGAATTAAACGGTGATGCGAATTTAATTTTTTGTAAAGTTCTACGTTTCAGAGCTACAAAACTCATCTAGTTTTGCTTTCAATCGCAGTCTCTGCGTCTCGAGATATAAAGATATGTGAAGGCACCGTCAGGAAATTTCACTGAAATGTCCATAGTTTGTGAAAAAATGTCACAAACCTTTGATATACTCTCCCGCAAGATTTACTGCCGATAATAATTTTAGTTCGCTCAGTAATGGTATGGTACACCAAATCAATAGGCCTCTCAAATTAGAGCAGTCTCTCTCCACTTGCGCATTCCAAGTTGGTTGAAGTCAACTTCTACTTACGTGCGCCACCTCAGCGAGGTCTTCCTTTACTACGTAATTCCTCCGTGTTAGAATCGAAGACTCTTCGAGTTGTAGCGTTTGTGTTCATTCGCCTTATATGTCCTACCCATCTTAGGCGACTAATGTGATTTTTTGAGCAGGTCAATATCACTATTCAGCTCCCAGAGTTCGCCGTTAAATCTCCTCCTTCAATCTCCGTCAATGATCAAAAATCAGTGGGAAAATTTTGAGATCAAAACGCCCAAGGATATCTTCATCCACCTTCGCTAACGTCCATGCTTCTGTACCATAAAGCAGGACATTGATGAGGAAGGTGATCGACTCCTTTAGTGTGATAGATTTCCGAACATTCCAAACAACGAATGTAAACTTAGACCATGTCTACGGATATCTCAAAAACCACAACAATGGCGAATACTGATTTATTTAATTAATGTTGAACGGCTGCAATCGCAACAAATCGCCAGAGTCTTTACCAACAGCGTATCCCGCACCCTCTCGACATGTTCTATACAACCAACATCAAGTACTGAAAACCAGTCGTATCGATTCCAAGCAGCCATCAGAAACCGAAACCAAACCAAGAGTTTTATGAAGAATGCAGGCAACCATACGTTTTGAAACTACTTGCCTTAGAAGCGGCATTGCACAGAAGAACAACATTGGCCCGTGGGCTCTGTGAGCAAAAGAGAAGGGAAGAACATAGGTTATACTGGAGGAAAATGAAAGAGCTTGAGGGGCGCGCAATCGAGGAAATAGAAAAGAGTTACTTCCAGAACAATGTCCGGAATTTTTACCAAAAAGTACAAAGAACGTGTCAAGGTAACAAGACTCGGACAGAGGCCTGGGGAGATGAGCAAGTAAATTTAGTAGTAGAAAAACAATTTCTGCAGATTGTTAAACGGCGAAGATAAGCCAATTTCCGCTATCAGCCAGATAAAAACATTCTTCAACCTGGCAGTAAAAGTTAAGAAAGTCAAAAAAATTCAGAAATTTTCATAAGGAAAAATAGGGGTCCAAAGTTGTAAAAATTAATTTCTAAGAACACTTAAAAGAATATTTTCTTAATCTTCCTTCAAAAGTAAATATTGTTTCTTCAGGTAAATTTGATAAGAATTTCCTGTAATGGCTTGCAAAATAACCAGAAGTCTCTGAATAATTTCCTTCTTATTGCTCAAAACACCAGCAGCCTAGGCTCATCAATTCCAATCTAATTAGCATGCAGGCCGCTATTGTGACGAGTGTTCAATTATTGCATTTCGTTACCTCATTTTTTCTGTAGCGGATGTCGAACATTCGATTTTCGCCTCTATCCGAGCTTTGTAATTGTTAAAAGCACCCAACAACTTCATACTTTTGTTTCGGCTGCTTCCTTCGATGAAAGTGATGAAGTACCCCTACTAAGCAAACGACTACTTCTGGAAAGTTCGCAGACATTTATGTGTGCCAGATCGAACCGCTTTGAACACCTTCTTAACCTTTTTGACAACGACAATGTAGCCATTCCTTCTCGAAGACAGACGTAGCAAGACTTAAATCTTTCGTCATGTATAGGCTTAGTCGAATTGCGACCTTCCTCTAAGACATATCTTATATATCTGGTCCGTCAGTGAAAGGGGCCATAGCTCCATAGCATAGTTAATTTTTTAATGACTGCACACGCCTGTGAAGTATTTTCCTGGCTCTGAGGAAGAATTCTTGGATTTTCTTATGAGAACCCACTTTCCCAACTGCACTTCAGCAACCCATCTCAAACCTAATCTGTCAAAATCTTCCCACCTACAGGTCAACCTGGACATGCCCGAGTGAAAAGTTTAAATATGCTGAACCTTACAGGGCTCCTGAATTGTATATTCACATGTACCTTCAAGTATGGTATGTTATTCAGACTATCAGAGATACCATGTTATCCGTTCTTGAAGCCTCTCTAACTCTCGGTACAATGCTAATTGTCTGGACTGAGATAATATACATACATACGTATATTATATATATAAGCGGGAAAACGATCCCGATCGATCTCAGACCAATCATTCTTTCTTCCTTCCTGGTTAAGATCCTCGAAAGATTCCTTGGTCTTCAGATCAAGTGCAGTCTCAATCACAGAAGACTGTTCAATTACCAGCATGCAATTAGTCAGTTGAGCGCACTACAACCTATCATACGACCTATCTGTTTCTCAAGAAATATACAAAGGTTGCTTTTTTTTGTAAATGCCGTTTTAGTCACCGCTCTACAAGACGGCAACCATAGAACCTCAATTAGCTGTCTATCAAATTAGTGGGCGAAAAATGTAACGAGGTAACATACGCAAGCGATGTCATTCTTCTTGTGTTGGATAATCGCCCGCAGACTGTTTAATCCCTGTGGTCTGAGCATAAATTTTGATAAAATCGAGCCTTTCTTCGCGAGAGAAATCAAAGTGCTCTGCATTATCCCACCCAAATTGACTGGCACCCTTCTGAATCTCTCGGGTACTGGCAGGCATTTAGGCCTAATCCTGATGCGAAAAGAAAATGTTGCAAAGTAAAATAGAAAAGCTCAAGATCAGGTCTATTGCCCGAAGTCATGGGTTATTGGTATTTACAACGTGAAACCAATTCTCCTTTATGGCATAACCGTCTGGTAATCTGCACTGGAAATACAAGCTAATATGAATCTGTTACAAAAAACGCAACGAGCAGCCTGCTTAAGCATCACTGGTGCATTAAGAACCTCTCCAATGGCATCTCCCTCACAGCCTCCTTGAATCAATCAATTAGCGGATAGCAGCAACTTTTTCAGAATCTATTTTCATTTTCACCGACGATTTTAAACTACTGAGGGCGTTGCTGCAGTACTTGGGTCAACCTGAATCTGATATCCAATTTTGTTTTTGTATTACTTTTTTACTAAATAAAAAAAAATGAATTTGAGTGATGGAAATTTTTAATGGACCTTTACAATTGTATCTGTTAAGTGGAAAAGATGATATCCGCCAAATGGCTGCCGCCAGTGTTGATACGTACACATTTGTGCCCGTTTTACTGTTCGCATTCCTGTCAAATATTCTCCTTAAGGGCTGCGATTATCTGAGGCTTGTTGGCATAAGCCCATGACTTCAAGTAGCCCCAAAGAAAGAAGTCTGGGTGATTAAATCGGGCGATCTTTCTGGCCATGACAAATCGCCAAACGGGAGATGACGCTACAAGGAAACGCTTCTTTCGCAATATCCATTGTGGCTTGTACTGTGTGTGCGGTTGCACTCATTCAATTCCGGCAGTAAGAAGTCCTTTATCATGGCCCTGTAGCGTTCGCCAGTAACAGTGACCGTATTGCCGATGACGTCCTCAAAAAAATACGGCCCAATCACTCCTCGTGCGTGAACGCCGCACCACACAGTGGCTTTGAGTGGATGTAATGGCTTTTCGTGCATCACATGCGGATTTTCAGTGCTTCAGAAACGAAGATTTTGCTTATTGTTGTAACCGCTTAAGTGGAAATGCGCCTCGTCGCTCATGATGATTTTCGACACAAAATTGTCCTCTTTATTGTTGAGATTGAGGATGGCTTCACAGTAATTCACACGCGACTGACGGTCAGGAGGCATTAATTGATGCACTATTTGCACTTTGTACGAGAACTTTAGTCTTTTACTAAAATTAAAATTAATTAACTTTTACTAAAATTACTAAAATTCGCTGTAGGTGATGCCCAATCGCGTGGCCCGTCGTTTGGTTGATGTTTCTTCGTTATCAGCGACATCGGCAGCCACAGCTGCAATATTCTCGGCCGAACGATCAGTCCGGTGGCGGCCACGCCCTGCATGGACTCCTGTGGTTCCACTCTATTCCAGTCGAGTAGCTAAGCGCCGGAATGTTTGCCCAGTTGAGACGACATGATTAGAAAATTGATGTCGAAATTCAAACTTACGCTTACACCACCGACCGATTATTGGTCAAAAAAAATCGACACAATTATTCCACGGAATATAGCGGAGTACAGCGCTCCATTGCTTGTATGTTTGTATACTGCAGTTGTCTAGAGTATATTGTAGACAGACAAGTTGCGATCAAGTCCCTAATATCAAGTCCACCATGAATTCGAAAATGGTTTGAGACTGCCGCGCATCTATTCAACATGGCCAAGCAGGGCAGAATCACATTTTACTAGGTTTCGGGATGCTTGGATGTTACAGGGAATTGCCTTCTGATGATGACAATGGTCAGACTTCCTACAAACAAATAATTGGTGTCTTGACAACGACAATGGCACCAAAATCCTGCGCCAAAACAAATGGCACGCTTTCAAGCTCTTTCGAAGCAAACAAAACTAGGAAATCGAGAGCTTGGCTGGTCATTCCATAAGTGGTTTGTACGGCTTAGGAACGAATCACGATATTTTAGAGTACGTCCGAAAGTGGGCTTGAGGTTGTACTGATGGACATTCATAGCAAAAAGGGTGTTACGGTTAAAAGTTTGAAGGTGCGAAATGTTACTGGCGATTTTTGTAGAGTACTGGTGGTGAAAATAGCGGTAGAATAGAAAGAGACACGACACATTAGGTCGGTGTTTGGAAAACAAACGCAGTGATTAAGTATTCCTTACAGCGATTTCTGACGGAACTACAGATTCAGAAGAATCTGTGGCGCACTTCCTTTTTAACTGCCCTGCCTCGACATGCATCATACCGCTTCCAAGTTCTAAATAATCCAACTGTAATGCTAACTTTTAGGTCACACTGTACACACACTATACATTAGATTATGATATATAGTCCACCCAACGAAGACCAAAAACTGCCAAATAGGGGAAATGATTCGTGTAAAAGCGAATTTTGGCATAGTTGTAGGGAATGGTGTTTTAGAAAACATACTAAAAGTACTGATGAGTGGTGGCAAAGCTATAGGGCGCCCATAGCAAACAATTTTCTTAGACAAAACTTATCCACATAAAATTCTTTACAAAAAAGATCCTGCATACATTTTCGCTGGTACAAATATTTAAAAAGATATTAAAGGGGGAAAGCTAATTATAATCAATTCTACACATAATGAATGTTATAGTTGTGAATACATTTATTCTAACGGACGACGCGGGGCAGCGGCCGAAAGGCGGCTCAGTAGTGGCTGTGTGCAAACTGAGTTTGACGGGTTTGGCGCCAAAATCAGCCAGAGCTTAAGAAGTTAAAACGAGTTCATCACCATTTGGCGCATCGGATAGGCAACAAATGCGACATATTTACCTCTGTTCGCGTCAAGTTCACAGTCGCGTAATCTGACAGTATTCGAAGTGATTTCGACGCACTCATTCATCTAGCCCGGACGGACGGCGCGCGCGCGTGCATAAGCCCCGTAGGTGTGAGCGAGAGCGCTGTCGGGATGCGCCGCACAGGCTGGGCGATTTCCGATACGCAATTAATTGCGCGCGCAAACGGAGTTGTCAGGGACTGACAGTGACATTACGCGAGTTCACAGTTCATGGTGGGTGTACTACTTGTGATTTTTTTTTCTACCCGACACTACAGGTTGTTTCCACAATGTCGGAGAAGTGTTTAATTTGTGATGATGTAGTCGAAACGGTAGTAAAGGGATAATTGGGATAGTGATGGTAAGTGCGTTAGGAAAGATGGTAAAGATACAGGTTTAAGGAGTAAGATGCGTGGTGTTGTTCACAATGCTTCCAGAAGAGAGTAAGTGACTCAGTAAAAAGGTCTATAAGGGATCAAATTCGTTCAGAGCAACCATCAACATCACGTGATGTCTCGTCTTCGCGTTCAGAACAAATCAAATTTGATTTAAAAAAAAAGTGTTTTTTTTTTTAACACGAGAAACACGGGAGAACCACCAACTGTTAAAACCATCAAAGCCAGAATGAAGTGAAAATATGGGGACCAAATTGTTTTCAGTACAATTCGCATCCAAACATCTGCTTTCGTGCAACAAAACTTCTCATCACTGCTCAAGGCTGATTCAGTTCCTCACCGAGAATTGAAACAACTGTTGCAGCAGGTGATGCTGATGGTACTATTGTCAGATGCGGGTTAGATAAGGCTGCCGTACATCCAACTGTTGTAATAGTTGGGGAGGATGTCGACTTGATAGTGCTCCTTATAGGATTGGCTCCTCCACATATCAACGTGTTCTTTATGAAACCAGCTCGTGGGAAGAGGTGAAGACCAAATTGTTTTCAGTGCGACAACTTCAACAGCTTCCAGTCGCCAAGAAAATTCTCGTTCTCCACAACTTCTCCGGATGCGACACTACCTCCGCGATCTATGGAAAAGCAAAGTGGGAATTGCTAAGCTGCTCACAGCTAAACCGGACTTAATCCAAAACATGTCAGACATTTTCAGTGAGCCCTCAACATCACCTGAGAGTATTGAACGGGCCGGCGAGAAGTTGTTTCTGGAGATTTATAAAGCGCCTGCCCAAGAACAGAACCTCAATACATACCGTTACTCAGCTTTTTTGAAAACATAGGTGAAGCCGGAATCAGATCTTCCTCCTACCAGAGGAGCTTCCAAGTAGCACTCGTTCAGAGTATACCTACAGGTTTACAGATGCAACAATGGCTCGGCGGCCCATACCACCTACCCAATGGGGATGGGCCAGAGGAGACGATGGCATCTTAAGCCCAGTGACAACAAACGAGTCAGTGGCACCTGACTCCATTCTCATTTTTGTTGACCGGGCATGGCTCTCTTAATGCATTCCTGCATAAAAGGGAGCTTAGCGAGGTTGCGAGCTGCTCATGTGGTGCTACGTATGAGGACTGGCTACATGTCCTATGTGAGTGTCCCAATTACGCTGACATAAGGAACTTGCAGGCTATGGGCATCACCTTTAATGGTGAGACCTACGATGTCAGTGGAATTATCACTGATACCGTACGGTTCGAAAGAACCCGTAGTTTTGCAAAAGAAGTATTCAATAGAAGGCGCAGTACGCAGCTAGAGGGAAGATTGTAGGAAATTTTGTTGCAAGGCCGCCAGTCCTGGGCAGTGAGGTGCCCAACTGGAAGTAACCTCAAGGTTGCGAAGCTTGACCGGAACCTATATTCTGGTACCACGGAAGGTCAGGAGCCCCTATAGTTCCGGCCTGACCTAGGAGTTGGCCCTCTTGTGGGAGAATCGTGGTGGCTGTAGGTTTATACCCAAAATCGCGGGGAGAGTAGACCGAATGGAGCTTGGACATCTCATGGCTTAGCATATGTTGTAGTTTACTACGACCTGTGCTGGACCATGGGATTGCTATGGAACCAACTGGTCTATTCGATGTGGAGTTGCATTGCAATCGGGTGCCATGACCCACAGAATGGCTGAGGTATTAGATAGGCCTCGACCCTTCACCAAAGGGGAAGTTCGTGCCTTACACACGACTTCGAATCTGGTACTGGTGGTGGTACTTGTACTACCCGAAGAGCGCTTATTAACGCATTGTTTTGATATCTTGTGCGAAGACGCACCGTAGGCTTAAGTCCTCACGGCAGGTACCTACGTTAAACACAAGAGACATCTGACTCCATTCTCAACACCATATTTTGCCGATGCACGACTGGATGTGGAGTGCGATGCGCTGCTCCGGCTCATGCACTAACGGAGCCCCCATCGGAGGCAGCGTCGGCGATGATGATGATGATATTTTAGATTTAGAGGATAATTAGGAATTTTATTTGTAGGAATATACGTGCCTACGAGTACTTACAGAAATGTAAATTTGTTTTTTTATTGTCCGTCTTCTTCCCTCCATATCTCATTAAATATTGATTCCAACGAGAAAGTGTATAGAATATTTTTTGTAGAGAATTTTTTTGCTATGGACGACCATTTACGAGTCATTTACGAAAAACCAAAAAAGATACATTTTAGGAGATTTTAACATGGATTTGCTAAGACATGACACCCTGTGTTTTCAAATGAAGGATTTAGATTCCTCTGTAGGAATGGATATAATAAATGCGAACTACCCTACCCGTTTTGCAGAAAATCGTTTACCTAGCCTCTTGGATCTAATAGCTGTTTCTAGTCCTTCTTTAGTTCTGCTATTCGATAAGCTTTAGTTTGATGTTACTGACCATGACATATTATTCTCTATCTATGACGTAAATTTATTCAAAACTGGTTTTGATGACACCTAGGGATCAATGCCGGTCATGCTCCATTCCAAATGCTAAAGTAAAACTATTTCAATCTATTTTAACACAACTGTTAGAACGAAATGTTCCAACAAAAATGTTTAAAATCCTCAAAAGAGCACGTCCTTGGTATACGATTGAGGTGGTCAATTCTATGAAAATTAGGAAGAAATTATATAGAAGATGGAAGCGCAGAAGTCAACCTACAGTGTACGTACTTCTAAGAAGAGGTATTACGCCTCCAAATTAAATACCGCCCTTCCCACAAAGAACCTCTGGACTAATTTACATAATGCTTCGTCTATTGTAATTGCAAAATTTACTCTGATGAACTTAATCTCTTTTTTCTGGGGGATGAGCGTAATGATTGCAATTTTGACTTCAATCAGACTGTGGAATATTTCGAAGTTGCAACAGAAAACGATATTGTCCAAAGCATAACAACTCTTAAATCCAATTCCATTTGTGAAGATAATATTTCAATACACTTTATCAAGCTCATTCTACCCCACATTGCCTTCCAGAGTGCGTATTTCACTCCACCAGAAACACGGCGAAAGCTTGTAATAACGTCGATCTTACGTCTAATAACTAATGCTGAGGTTGTTTACAATAAACTTGACGCGTTATCGCAGCGTAAATTGCAAGATGAGTTCAATGATGCAGTTCGCTATATTTTCAGAATTCGAAGACATTTAGATGCAGAAGACACGCAGGCTACTTAGATGTACCATAGAAGAGTATACCTTACACAAGATTATTCATTGTCAACGCCCATCTTAAATTTATAACAGGCTTATTTTTTGTCGATCATCAAGAACTCTTAACCTCATTCCCGCTCGTTGTAAATACCTAAATTTCTCTCGTTTGTTTCTCGTTTACACTATTAAGCTATGGAACCCCTTTCCGTATATTACAAACCCATCCAGATTTAAAAGTGCTGTTCTACAACATTTTTCCACACTATCCCACGAACCCTATACCTCTCCACACCATCACATGAATCCTAAACGTATCTCCTCTCTCTCTTATCTCTCCTTTGCCTTTCCCTTCCTCTTACCTTACTTTTCAAGTCCTTCACCTTATTTCCTTCACAACCTAGTTCAAGAAATTATTTGTACCTATTACTAGCTTTTAAGAAAACAACGTACTCGTATGATTATTATTAGTACAAAAAAAAGATTAAGAATCTTAAATCAGAATTTTTTTGTTTCCAAAAGATTGTGGATATGGTCTGCAGGACATTTGGTTTCAACTGGTTGGTGGCACGTGTATTACTTCTGGCGAAACTACCGAGTTATTGAAGGAAATGTTTGATGACAATATTTCAAGTTGTTGGTCTATGCGGACAAACCAAGAACGATTCGAATTCAACATCGAGTGCACCATCCGTGAGATACCGTCTTAAATTTTCGAAAAAATGATTGGAAATCGGAGTTCCAGTATGCAGCTTTTACGATGATTAGTCAGGATCCCATTTAGCACATAGTGAACTATGATACATTTCCGGAAATATAGGAAAAAGTGGAAATGTGTCTACAATCACTCCGAAAACACAATAGCAGTTCGTATATTTAAGTTTCAAAAACTCACACAGAGGGGTGTATTAGGGGCTTTCGTGGCTAAAAGTAAAGGTAACCAGGAAACCATAGGAAACAAGAAATGAGGTAAATGTTTCATATTTAAAAAGGAAGGGCGCTGGAAATACGATTGTCAGTGAAGAAGACCAAGACAAATTGTTTATACGAGTACAACGAGAGATGTCTTTGCAGATCAGACAGCGATTATGGGTACGATGAAGAAAGACAGTTGGTTTATGGACTCTGGAGCAAGTTACCACATGTCTTTTAAAAGAAATTTGCTTTCTGATCGCAAACCTTTGATGACCCTATATATATTAGGGTTGGGAATAAAGACATCTAGAGGCATCATCAAGACCGTAGAAAAAACCGCAGCAGAAATGAACGGTAATTTTTTAGTTGAAATGGCGCATAACTAAAGTTCTCTCTATTCCAACTATAAACCTTAATCTTTTTCGGAAAGCTCTTCTATATAAAAAAAAAAACAGAACTCAACGTCGTTGCTTGTACAAACTAAGTAAGATGCGATTGGGGGATGAAGTTGTTGCTATTGCACTTCGAGAGACTTATACCCAGTTTATCCAACAGCTCAATTTGCGTTGAAGCAATCCGCATTTGTTCAATATGCTCGAATAAACACCACTTCAAACCGCATTGAAATATGTATTCAAAACGTTCATTCCTGCTCATAAAATGCATTGAAAATATGTAACCGCTTTGAAATATCGTATAAACCTTTTCAAATCATTCTTTCATCATCGGGCAGGTGTTAGTTATGTATTTAAAATAAGGGGTTGCAAATGAAATATTTGGATAGACAAAGAAATAAGAACAATGTATCAGTGTTAGTGTGAAGTGTCAGTTCAACCAGCTGTTTGTTAAATTTCTCTCAATTTTCTCTCGCTCATTTTGGATAATTTCATATAAACACCAGCATTTCTACGGGTATTGAACCAATGCGGATTGCTACAACGCAAATTGAGCTGTCGGATAAACTGGGTATTATAAACTTCAAACTGGTTTTTGCATCAGTAACTGGAATGGCAAGCGTAGTTGTTCCAATAAAAATATGGCATCAGCGAATGAGCCATCAAAATATGAACCAAATGAAAAGGGGCACTGCCTAATCATGGAATATGCTTCGACGAAGCTTGGATTCTTGGTAGACATCACAGAAAGACATTGAACTCGAGTGCAAACTGAGCTACAGTTCAGGGAGAAGTGGCTAGATAAATGCTTCTGCTTTTTTTCCAATTATCGCAGAGTTTGTTCCGTGAAGTCGAAATCTGAAGTTCCAAGTTTGAACTTGAAGAATTTCTAAATCAGATGAGGATAAACACAAGGCTTAGAGTATTTGCCACAAAAAGAGTAAAAGGGTGTACCGTATACACCAGACCTTAATAAAAGAACAGAGCGTGGCGCACGTATTGTAATTGAGATGTCTAGCTCGATGTTGCATGCAAAAGGGATGAATTACAAGTTCTGGGGAGAAGCAGCCATTAAAAGGTAAGATGCCTTTTGAGTTACGGTTCAGTAAATTTCCTGCTTTAATCTATTTTAAAATATTTGGTGTCGATTCATGCAAAGTGGCGCCACATTAATCACCCTATCGGAAGATGGTAAAACTTTTGCAAATGGCGTCGTACGTCAATCATATTTGACATTTGTGAACTAGACAGCTGCAGTATACAAACAGATAAGCAATGTAGCCCTATAATCCGCAAGAACGTAAAATAATTGTGTCAATGTTTTTGACCAATAATCGGTCGGTGGTGTTAGCGCAACGTGAATTTCGACATCAATTTCCTAATCGTGTCGCGCCAACATTCCGCCGATCGACTCGAACAGAGTGAAACCACAGGAGACCATGCAGGACGTGGCCGCCACCGGACTGGTCGTTCGGCCGAGAATATCGCGGTTGTGGCTGCCGATGTCGCTGATAACGAAGAAACATCAACCAGACGACGGGCCACGCAATTGGGCATCGCCAGACAGACCCTACAGCGAATTTTAGTGAAAGACTTACACATGTTCCCGTACAAAGTGCAAACAGTGCATCACTTAATGCCTCCTGACCGTCAGTCGCCTGTGAATTACTGTAAAGCCATCCTCAATCTCAACAATGAAGAGGACGATTTTGTGTCGAAAATCATCATGAGGGACGAAGCGCATTTACACTTAAGCGGTTACGTCAATAAGCAAAATCTTCGTTTCTGGGGCACTGAAAATCCGCGTGTGATGCAAAGCCACTGTGTGGTGCGGCGTTAACGCGGGAGGAGTGATTGGGCCATATTTTTTTGAGGGCGCCATCGGCAATATGGTCACTGTTACTGGCAACGCTACAGGGAAATGATAAACGACTTCTTACTGCCGGAATTGGATAAGCGGGGCCTGGTGAATATGTGGTTTCAACAAGACAGTGCAACCGCACACACAGCACGAGCCACAATGGATATTGTGAAGGAAGCGTTTCCTGGTAGAGTAATCTCCCGTTTTGGCGATTTGGCATGGGCAGCAAGATCGCCCGATTTAACCATCCCAGACTTCTTTCTTTGGGGCTAATTGAAGTCGCGGGCTTATGCCAACAAGCCTCAGAGAATCGCAGCCCTTAAGAAGAATATTCGACAGGATTCGAATTATTCGAAGTTATCACCGGAAATCTTGCGGAAAGTCATGGGAAATGCGATAAAACGGCACAAATGTGTATCAACACTGGTGGCAGCCACTTGGCGCATATCATCTCTTTCATTTAACAGGAACAATTGTAAAGGTCCAAGTAAAGATTTCCATCATTCAAAATCATTTTTTTTTATTTAGGAAAAAAGTAATTTAAGAACAAAATTGGATGATTAATTTTGCGCCACCTTGTATTAATATTAAAGCTATAACACCGCCAGAGGGGTTCGAGCCTGAAGAAGATTTTAATGTTTCTTAATCGTGCACAGGATCAGTAAAAATATGCGCTCGATGTGACGGGTTTAGGTTGCAGGTTGTTGTAGAAGCAACAAAATCCACTTTTCACAAGTAATGGGAGTCTGTATTGGATGAGAATATAGCGTCGCGCTTGACAAAAATACTTCATGCGATTATATGACATTACCACCGAACAAGGGGTCAATTACCACCAAATTGATCTGTGAAATCAAAGTGACTACTGATGGTAGTAAAGCGCCTGGTAGTAAGAGATTTTACTCAGCAACATGTAACTGATTACGAAGAGACTTTCAGCCTGGACACTAAGCTTACATCAATTTGTATGATAATTGCCCTGAGTACGACCGTTTAAAGTTGGTTTAAAGTTGAAACAATTTGATGTCGAAACAGCATTTTTGCATGGCGAACTATCTGAAGACATCTATATGTTTCCACTTAGGGAATAGAAGGAAGACTTAACGGAAAACATATTTGAAGAATCATATTGGCACGGTATATCCATGACGAACTGGTGACTACGAAGGATGAGGACAACTTTAAAGCTCTCATGTTGTATTTCCGTGAGAATTTGAAGTCAAGGTACAACCATCCAACTACCATATCGCAGATGGAAGCGTAAAACTGAAAAAAATACGCTTACGTCCGTAGATTATTTTAAAAAAATCGGATTTCTGAATTTAAAGTCAGTTACAACGCCAAATGTAGATATCTCCATGGAACATATAATGTCTCGTTCATAAGCAGGCAATATAGTCATCTATCAGACCAAGATGAATTCAGGAATACCATTTCCAAGCTTAAGTTCTACACGGAGCATACATCAACCCATCCCCAAAATCTGGTTCGACTATAGTATCTCAATCGATAAATGGAATCTCAACATTCTTTGTCCGATCCTGAAGAAGGAGATCCAATGAACTGCGTCAACTACAGGGGATTAAGTCTACTCAAAATCGCATAGAAAATCTCTTCTTCTGTATTATTGAACGCCTAACACCGCCTAAGTCTGACCGGCCCCTATCAGTGTGAGTTTAGGCTAGGAAAGTACACGATAAATCAAATTTTCACGTCACGGCAGATCTTGGAAAAAACCCAGAAGTTTCAAAGTGATACACGCCACCTCTTCATCGATTTTAAAGGCGCGTATACAGAGACGAACTATACAGAGCCATGTCTGGTTTTCGCATCCTTGCCAAGCTCATTCCACTATGCAGGATGACGATAGAGAATGTACTCCGCTGCTCCATCAAGGTTAATAATGACAAAACCGAGACTTTCAATGTCAGAAAAGGGCTTAAATCAGGCGATGCATTGTCATGCAGTTTTTTTTTAAATAATTCTTAGCATAATTGTGCAAAACTCGCAAGCCAACTCCAAAGACACCATCTTTCAAAAGTATGCTCAGGTACATGGCATACGCAAACGACATTGCCATAATGGGAAGAACACAGTGAGCTCTCAATGGAGAGTTTGCGATTATTAAAGTAAAAGCAGCAAACAAAGTATATGCTTTCAACAAAGAGGGACACGCAACATCAACGCGTGGGACAACACATCACGATGAGAAGCTAAAACTTTGAGGTAGTAATGGACTTTATCTGGCTCGGCTTTGCCATCAACTCCATCATCCATCATCCTCTGAATCATGAGGACAATCACTCTTGCCATTCGTTGTTTCTTTGGGCTTAAAAGACAATTGAGTAGTAAAGCCTTTTCGAGCGAGCAACCAAAAAGATTTTATACAGGACGCTCATCCTCCCAATAAGGCAATATAGCGCAGACTCTTGGACACTAATGAAAGCAGATGAGAATGCTCACGGGCTTTTGTCGGTCCCGTTTTCATCAATTTCAGTTAAGTTTCAACAGCGAACTGTGTGGGCTGTACAGCAATGCCGAAAAGCTCGGATAACGCAGGTTAGACGCCCAGATCACCTTGAGTGAACGGAGCATACCGGCTCGGAAAGTTTTCGACTCCAACCCAGAGGGACAACGCAGTGGAGGATGACTTCATCTTACGTGACTCACACAAGTGGAGCCAACTTCGTGGCAGCTCGCTAAAGGCAAAGTTAGCTGGAAAGACATGTTAACTGATGCCCCTGTATATCCCGGACTGTAGCTTCATCTAAGGAAGTACATATGTGAATTATGTATGTATAAGCAGATTAACACCAACATTCAATGTTTTAAAGATTCTGATTTTGATGCTGAAGCAAGGATGTAAATAAGTGGATACGCTTTGAAGATTCAGCACTTTGTCTTCGCAACGACAAATGTGTGTTCTTCTGTCTACCATCGAGTCGGAATATATCACTGCTGCTGAAAGTGGAAAGGAATTTATTTGAGTGCAGAAATTATTTAAGGAACTGATTTTCCATGATACTTTTGGCTCTGATATTGCCAAAAACCAAATCCAATTTTCCTCAAACAGAGCTTTGCTTTAATACAAACATGACGTCTATGGGGATGGGTATCTTTTCAAATTACTTGGAAAACTTTTCAGATGGACCTTACAGTAAAGTTTTAAATTTATTTGAACTCCTCAGTAGCTGTGCTAATGATGTTAGATTATGCTTCCTTTTATCGGTATCCATCATGTTTTAAGACCCAAGATGTTCACATTCTTATGAAAATTTTCAACCTAAGAAACTCCCAAAACGATCCCAAAATTACACCTTGCCTCAACTCAAAACAAAGCAAAAATCCCTAAATCGTCTACTCTCAATTGAATTTATTAAAAATAAGTATCTACCCACCTGGAACAATTGCCTCCTGGAAACTCCCATTGCACATGTAATCCTTTTTAACACCCCTTCGAAATAGTTTAGCTTTTACTAGAAAACATAAAAGAAAAATGCCGATAAAGGTGCATAATTAGGCAGCTACGAATTAACCTCAACCACAACCAACCTTGAATCATTTTAAATTGTTTACCAGCAGCATTACCAGAGCCTTTGACCTTTTTCATCACAAATCCTGTTCTAAGAGAAATCACTCAAAAGGACGTACACAAAACCAAAGTATTATACAAAAAAGTTCAAGGCAGAGAGGATGTATATGTACAGGGAAAAAAAGAAAAAAAGAAAAACTGTTAAACCGGAACAACCGTCATTTGTCGAAAACCTGTAGGATCCTTACTTATTAGAGATCCTTTGCTGTTGGACCTTTTTAATTTTTTTAAACGTTCGCTCATGCCAAGATAACCAATCGATGTTTTTTGCAAATCTCATTTCGTCCTTTAAATGTTTAGCGTGAGGTGAGCACTCTTTCAGAGGATAAACGATACGTGAAGTGGCAATAAATGGTCCGAAACCTACTGCCAGTTGTACGGGAATGTTCTGCAATACTGAGAATCGTTGGCGACGGTCCTATTTCCATTATTTATGCACACATCGTGATAAGCCAACCGCCCCCCATTTGACAACCGATGAATGTGTGTATCCTTACCACGAAATGTAACCATACCCCCAACGAAATCACGCTATTGAGTGTTTTGCGCATTTAATTTGAAAACTGCCAGTGGTGGGCGAACCAGGCCTTAGATGAAGCTCAATGGGGCATTTGAATAATTTATCAGGAATAAGAACGAACGACGCGACGGAGGTAAAGAAAAAAGGAATCGTTCACGACAGAACGATGACACTTTCTTTTCAGCTTCTGTTTGTTGAAAGTTTTTAGTTTACAACCGTAATTACGTATACAAGAAAATGGACGAGGGGTCAAATTGTTCGGCGCACTTACATTTTATGAAGGAGGAGGTGAACTTGGCTGCTGATACTTTTTTCCAAGGATTCACTTCCTATTCCCAAGGACTTTGGCGGTACTTAAATTGAATTACTTGAAAAGAAGTCAACGAATTTGCCTTCCTAACAGATGAAGGAGGTCCATCTGTCCAACTTTGACGGAATTGCGTAAGGTTTCGTCAACAGCGAATTTCTAGGATTTGATTTCTCATTCAGCAGTTGAAGATGGTGGTGGCTCGTTAAATTGGCTGGGATTCCTTTAGTTCTAGGCCAAGAGTTCTTGCTGATGATAGGGTATGAGAATTTGTTTGCTTAAAATATTTGAAGCATACAATTGACATGGGTCAGGAAGTAAACATTTGTTTAATCGGGTTTTGAGAGTGAAAACTTACTTTCATCTCGTAGAAGAAACAAGGGATTCGGCATATTTATTTTGATGAAGCGTTGTTCAATAATATCTGTGTTACATATACATTAAATGCAGTTCGAAGTGATGGTGATGATGTCTATACTATATAGCGTTCAGTTGTCCAGGAAGTTTTGGTTTGCAATATCCGTTGCTAAAATCTGACCGCTGATAAAATGGACATACGTCTCGGGTGAGAACTGGTTCGAATGACGCAATTTTTTGGAAAGCTATCCTCACTAGCTTAGACTACGCTACTGTTCACAGTGGACCTGACATAAACTACTAAAAATCTTTTGTTAGTGCGGTCTATTGACAATTGCTTGCGGTTGCGCAGTGCAAGATGGTTAAGACACACTTTGTTGCCTTGACTTCTGTCATTCTTACTTAGAATATAGGTACGTAACAGTCCAAAGTGGACCTGGCATCAACTACTAGAAATATTCTTCAGTTAGCTCCCAACTGGTTGAAGTATCCTTCCACTATTTTCCTAATGCGATGTCCCTCCAAAAAAAAATCGAAGACCGTTTGGGACAGATGCTTTTGGCCACTTTTCGGCCAGAAAATTGTAGCCGTACAATTCGTATAGTTCGAAGTTAAATTTTCTCTTCTAAAGCATACTGCATAAGAGTAAATAAGACCAAAAATCACTCGACGCTAGTTAGTTGAGAAATATAACATCATGCAGACACACTGAATGGATGTGCTCAACCCATTTTTCCATAACTTTTTAGCATATCTCGGTCGATACTAGAGCAATTTCACGTCGAAAGTTAACCTATAAGTCCTCTAAAATTTCTGACTTATTGGCATAGACCAGGAACTTCATGTAGCGTCAGAGGAAAGCGTCTTCTGGTGTGAAATCGCACGGGCATGGCATCCAATTGGAAGAGCCATTTCTAGCATTAAGGCGATCAAAAAACTTCGTCTTCAATAAGTCCATTCATATTCTCCAAGCGGTCTCCATTGGCTGTAACCGACTCACCGTCATCATCTCAGGACAAGTTCTGCACAATGATATTTTTGAAGTGAAATCCGCAACCATCCTTCATCAAGACGACGGTGGAGGAATCCAAAATGCAGTGCCACTTGGAGCCCAGGTCTAAAGGGAAATCCATGTTTGTATTGAGACCGAAGACTAATGGCATAAGAAACCTGAATAGGTCAACAAGGGCTCTTATAACCTCAGCGAGGCTACTGGTACCAGACTGTTTAGTCCGACTGTTTGCCCGTGGGCTTTACAGGTTGAGGGTTATGAGCTGGAATAACTTCGACCACCGTGCAAACAAGAACAGGGTTAAAGGATAACCAACAGTCTCGAATACGGACGGATATATTGTTGACGACCGCAGCAAATCTTTTAAGGACGACGAATTTCAGTTTTGTACGTTGAATATTAAAATCTTTAATAGACCACGTGTTGCTAGAATCTTTGCCGATCACACTTTTCTCAAATTTTCTCTAAATCATATCCCACTAGCCAAACCGCAGAACACCAGTGAAAATGTTGTCAACGAGTCATCAGGAGAGCGGCTTCTAATGCGATTGGTTTCAACTTCACCACAAAGAAACCTCTAGTTTGATGGTGAATGTCAAACAGCAGGTACAATATATACAGCCAAATAAGAAGCATATAAAACTGTGCTGCATCGAAGGACGACACCTCCTCGTAAGCTCTATGAACAGAAAAGAAGGGGCAAGCATAGGCTTCTCGGAGAGAAAATGAAAGAGCACGGATAGCGATCAAGGAAATGGAGATATGTTACTGCAAGAATGACGTTCGAAAGTCTTATCAGAGAACAAAGCGAACATACCAGGCCTGCAAACTTGAACATGGTGCTGAAAATATGGAAAGCCTATTTCAGCAAACTGTATAATGGCGATGATCGTCAAAATACCGCTGTCAGGCAGAATAAACCATTCACCTTGGATGAAGAGAACAGAGAATTCATCAGCCCGATATAAACGAAGCTAAGAAAGTAATATCGAAGCTACAGTCTAATAGCGTTTAAGATCTTTTCTACCGTATTTAGCAAATCATCCAAAACCAACAATCTGGTTGATCCATTTCAGCGCAGTTTCAGGCCAGGAAAGACAAACATCGATCAAATATTCACAAGATATTGAAGAAGAAAAAAAACAATAATTTCAGATCGACACTCGACAATGCCCAAGTTTGTCAGGTTGTGCAGGATAACTGAGAATTCTCCTTGCTCCATAGAGGTCGGTAGCGAAGTAACAGAGAAAGGTTTTAGACGAGATGACCCGCTGTTGTGTGATTTTTGCAACATTTCCCTTAAAAGAATCCTGCGGAACTCACTAGCCTACAAAAGACTTTCAGTCAGTCTCTCAAACCAGACAGACGTGTTTTTCTTGTTCTCCCTTTAATTAATTTTCGTCAAATTGCATTTTCCGGTTCTTAAACCCAGTGCTTGAATTCTCGAATTTTTTTTGTTTGTGCTTTTTTTTTCAGTGCAAAGCCCCTAACTATATAAAATTGCAACCAAGCAATACAAAAAAAAAATAAATAAATAAATAAAAACAATAATTCGACCTAATATTTATACCCTCACTGACCTACTCAACTAAATTAAATATGTCTTGCGGAATTGCCAATTGTGTAATCGATGACTGCAGTGCTGACTGGGTAGCTTGCAAGGGCATCTGTGGGAAAGCCTTTCATGCCGTTTGTGTCGGGTTAAACAAAAGAAATACGGTGTTTATCAAGGAATTCTCTGATAACCTCGTTTTCTTCTGTGATGAGTGCAAGTTTATCTCCCTCTCGCATGTTCTTTTGGCAATAAAATGCCTAAGAGATTCCAATGACTCCTACCAAGACGCACTCGCGAAAAAGATCACGGACAAAATTTCGGTCATCGAAAGCAGTGTTAAAAGAGTTACGGAACTCAGTGCAGACCTCAGCCGAACTAATAAAATCCAAAGTAAAGCATATGAATAAACAAATTGCTGGTCTAATTGAGTTAGACTCTGGGAGATCCAGGAATGAAGAAACTCCCTTACGTCACCTGGATAAAGTGTTAAGTGACATCAAAGCCATCTGTTCTACGCAAGTTATATCCAACCAAAAAACTTGCGAGTTGATAAGCTCTCTGCGTGACGACATTGACATTCATTTCCAGTCCTCGTCACGCAAACAACCATCTCCTAAAGAATCCGATCCTACTTACTGCGACTCGATCCCTCGTATGCGATATTGAACATCACATCGCAACAATAAACAGCAAAATCGTTGACCCACCAAACTTCCCGCAGCCTTACCAGAATTTTCCCTATAATACATCACTAATGGCTGAATTAATGGAACCTGCAGTGGATTCACACTCACCCCCACATACAAGTCATCTGCGGACGGTTCAACCAACTGAGTCTTGCGAAGTTTCTTCCAACCTGATAATAAAGACCACATCTACGTCAATACCTCCAATCGCTGCCCCACGGAGGCTTATCAATCACTTCAACTCAACTTGGACACCTTCTGAATGGCAGCGTAAACTTGATAAGCTTGCTTCGAAAAATCAATTGGTCACTACGCTTCTTATAAAAGGCCCCCCACCACACGCTGATGCTGATTGGATCTCGAATTTCTTCGTAAAGAAATATGGCATTACCATTAGCTACTGTAATTTAATTCCAACATCTCACCACAGAAGTAAGCGCAGCTTCAAGCTCAATATGCCGGTCAAATACGAATGGCTATTCCATAATCCAGCCAGCAACAATTTCAACCTTGGAAAGATGCGTGTCTGCAAATGGTTGGAAAATACGACCAAGAAGCAGGATAAAGTCAAGCAGTCCGTCTTACCTAAACCATCTATCAAGGTAGCAAGTAAACCCAATTTGCCAAGACCCACCTCCTCTTCTCAAAATAAACCCAGCTCCAATTGGAGCTTTAAAACTAAAATTTTTCCTAATTTTAAGCCTCCCACCCATACTCCAACTCCGTCTATTCCACCCCAAACCAAGCCCCGACGTCAACGTGTCTCTTTTGACTTAACACCTATCTTAAATCCCGCTTCCAGCTCGCCTTCTCCCTCGGTTTCACGGGCCCCAGTCCCTATTTTTGATACACCACCAAACCCAGCTAGCAACTCAATTAACAACTTCGACCTTAAAACTGGAGCTAAGTACCCTAATTTCATTAACTCCCATACCCTAAACCCCACATCTCATCCCTCATCCAACTCCATATCCAATCATTTATCTCCCTCCTCCAATGCTCCTATTCTTGATCCCCTTTTCCCCCCACTGTTAAACTAACACAGCAAACCAATGGCACTACAGAAAGTCGATATGCTCTCTCTAGGCTCAGAGAAAGAAAGATATATGAAAACATTCGTCTCTTTCTTGCCTATATACATGACAAATCGGACTCAGGAAGGCCTCACTACCGACCCTATCAGTCTCAGGAACCTTTATGTCAGGTACCACGAGATTTTTAACATGTCCACTCAGAAAGTAGCAGACGACCTCGCTGCATTCGGCAACTATTTCACTCTAAACGAGTATCACACCTACAGCGAAGCCGAGCCGACCACGACAAATTTTTTCGTCCATAACGTGCCTCCCTTGCCAGCGCTTAAACCATCCTGCCTCACACCTCCACCCCACAACATACCTCTTACATTTTACTACCAGAATGTAAGAGGTCTTCGCTCTAAAACCAATGCTGTCCTACGTCAATTGCATGCTCTTCCCTTTGATATCTACGCCTTGACCGAAACCAATTTGATTCCCGACATAAAGAACCAGGAATTGTTCCCTCCTACTTTTAATGTTCTCCGCGACGACGATCCTACCCGCACAAATAAAGATTCCCCCTGTCGAGGCGTCCTACTGGCGATGGACAACAGACTTAACTCTTCCCCCATTACAATTTCTTCATCCTCTAAAGCCGACTTTGTCGCAATAAAAATATCACTGCCTCTCAAGTCCCTTTACGTTATATGTTGCTATATCCTACCAGCTCAACCTATCGAATCTTACCAATTTGTTATTGATGCGATCGATCATTTAATTGACCTGTCAGACCCTACTGATGATATCCTTATTTTCGGCGACTTTAATCTTCCTCAGCTACAGTGGACTCCATCAGATGATCAATCGTTTTTCATCGCTTCAAATTCCAACTCAGCTAAGGAATGTCTCCTCTTAGATCGCTTAACAGACTCAAGTCTATGCCAAGTCAGTGGTATATCCAATTATATGGGCAGGCAATTAGACCTTATTTTCACAACAGATCCAATTAACTCTTCAGTCTCACTTTGTCCCCTATCTCTCTCAACAATCGATAACTACCATCCCCCCTTCTACTTTCATTTTTTCATAACTCTTCATTCCAGTCCACTCCCCCCACAACTCTCTCATCCCACGACTTTCATAAAGCAAACTTTCACAAAATCAGTGAATATCTCAGCAGATCCCTCTTTAACTTTCACAACTTAAGTATAAATGATGCCTTATCCATTTTTTATAAAGAAATATTTAGTTCTTTTTCCCTTTACGTTCCGTTTTCCCGCCTTAAAATATCATTTACTAGTCCTCCCTGATATAATCGCAAGCTTCGTTCCTTACGAAATCAGAGAAATAAGTTATGGGATGTTTTCCTGCGTACCAGATCCTTTACCGACTATTCCAACTATCTTGGTGCTTATCTTCATTTCACCGAACTTTACGATTCCCTTTACCAGCGCTACCTTAACAATGCGCAAGTCAACCTTATAAACCACCCTAAGTCCTTTTTACAATTTGTTAACTACAAAAGAAAGTCCGATGGTTACCCTCCCTCCCTCTCTTTCAACAATAGGTCATCAACCGATCCACTCACCATTGCCAACCTATTTGCCACATTTTTTAAACAATCCTTCACCAACGACTCCTTTGCACCAGATCCATCCTATTTTAGTTACCTACTGAACTTCTCCAATGGCCCACTTCTCTCTCATATTTTGGACCCGTCTTATATCGAATATAAATTACACCAATTCAATGACGAATTCACACCCGGCCCAGATGGCCTCCCTGCCATATTTCTTAAAAAATGTTCTTCCTCTCTTTCCCTTGCCCTTTCTAATCTCTTCCGTCTATCCCTTTCACAAGGAGAATTTCCTCAGGCTTGGAAATCCTCCTTCATAACCCCGATCCACAAGAAAGGATCAAAGAATGAAATAACCTACTATCGTCCCATCGCTAAACTCTCCCGTATACCCAAACTCTTCGAAAGTATTTTGTATGAAGCTCTAAGCTTCCAATGCAAATCACTTATTTCTCCTAGACAACATGACTTCTTAAAGGGTAGGTCAACCACCACAAATCTCGTTGAATTCGTATCCTTTGCCCTCTCTGCCCTAGAAAATGGCAATGAAGTCGATGTAGTTGCAACCGATTTTAACAAAGCCTTCGATAAAATCTCTCATCGGTTAATCATCTTTAAATTGTCTGCCCTCGGTTTTGAACCCATATTGTTGAAATGGATATCCTCTTACCTCAAAAACCGTTTTTACAGTGTTCGTTTTAGGTCAGCCCACTCCGCTCCATTTTTGGCCACCTCTGGAGTTCCACAAGGCAGCCATCTCGGTCCCCTTCTTTTTATATTAACCATAAATGGTCTCGATATGATCATCAAACACTCGTCTGTCTCCCTTTACGCCGACGATACCAAATTTATCAAAACCATTTCCTCTCCCCATGACTCTTTCCTCCTTCAACAAGATCTTGATAGTTTTTCGATCTGGTGCCTCAAAAATTCTTTAGAACTTAACATCGCCAAATGCCAATCCATCACCTTCTCACATAAGCGGAACCAATCTCCTCCCCGACTCTATCTTCTCCATAACCAACCTATCTCCTCCGTACAGTCTCTTCGTGACCTCGGCATTTTGTGTGATAGCGAGCTCAACTTCCGTTTACATATGGATGAGATAATCCTCAAAGCCAACTCTGCACTAGGTTTTGTAAAACGGTGGTCCAAAGAATTCAACAACCCATACGTGACCAGGTCCCTCTATATTACCTTTGTTCGCCCCCTCCTAGAGTACGCCAGTCAAGTATGGTCCCCATATCATCGTGTTCATATCTCGAGAATTGAAGGCATTCAGCGCCGTTTTCTTCGATTTGCTCTCCGAGGTATGCCCTGGGACGATCCTTTTAATCTGCCCGCCTATCAAAACCGTCTCAACCTTATCAACTTAAACACCCTTGAAGATCGCAGAGATGCTGCAGACTTTCTCTTCATTCATCGACTCCTTTCAGGTCACGTTGAATGCGCGTCCCTTCACAACTCCATTTTCCTCAACACTAACCCTCGTAATATCTACGTACCCCTCGACTCTTCTATCTACCAACCCACCACACCTCCTATGGCGCGAACGAACCAATCTTCCGAATGCTACGTCAAATCAACTCAAACCCTACCGTCTTTGACTTCCACCGCACCACTCCCTACCTCAAATCCGTTCTCCTACACCACTCCAACCAACCTTAGTTTTAAGTTTTAGTTTAAGTTTAATTTGTAAGTTATAGCTTGTATTAACCCGAATAAATGGGGGCGTTCGCCCCCACCAAAATTAAATTCAATTGAAGCACAGTCTTTCTGAAAACCGCACAATTACTTGAGTGCACGGGTGACATTGACAACACAGCTAGCGGTAAATGAAGCTTTCGCGAGTTGCCAGCAGTAATAGATCAAAATGAGTCTGATGGTAAAAAAGGGAAAAACCAAGTACAGTCTGTCATCAGAAAAGGACGCAAACACCGGGCCTCAACCAACTTAGAATGCTGTTTTGAAGGCAGTTGGCGAGAGATTGTGTTAAGTGGAGAGGCTTACAGGTTGAGGCCTAGGTTCATCCCAGACTGTAGCGCCACCTAAGTAAGTAAGCCCCAGGGCTCATTTTTTGTCTGCCACTTCTTATCCAATGAATTTGCTATTCATATTCGTTAGCGGACTTACGGCCATAGAACAGCAGCGTATGTAAAGATGTTCCCAAAAATTCTCTGCTACTAGGTATATAGGACTTAGAACCGTGAGATACAACTTATACGTGACTTACACAGTTGATGCATTATAGAACCAAAGTTTGCTACATCCCGCTGTTTTATCCGCTGTCACGAGGGGATTCTTCTTAAAGTTTGACTATGATTGGCTCTTCAGCCCACTGGCCACAACAAAATTCACAAATGGAAAGGATTTAACCTTCACTACAACCTTTTCTGAAAGTACTAATATGTCAGTTATTCACATCTTGAAGAATTCCTATATTCCATATCTGATTTCGCGCCGGGCACTGGCATTGGATAACTTATCCGAAATCAAGCCTCTTTTATAGCTGCTGTATACAGGTATGTGACAGGAAATCCCGACGGCTCGATTTATTAAGATAAAGTGCCGCAAGGATCAATAACTTTGAATTCAATCAACATTTGAAAAGTCACATCAAACCTCTAAAGTCTCTTTCTGTTCTTAGTCCATCCGTACATGACCGATTGGGACCTAATGTACTAGTAAACATGAATGGCCAGCAACATCGGAACAAGTCAAATGTTTATCTAGTGTCTCCAAGTACGTTTATCTTAAGACTTTTCAATTCAAATTTTTATGTAAGTACTTCCAGATGACCTCTATTCAAAACCAATATCCAATCCGATCATCAAATTTCCATATTTCGACAGAACCTTCCACCAAAGCATGAGAATTTGTAAGTTGAAACAAAATTCCTCGTGTTTCCCGCTGTATAATGGCTATTTTTGCAGTTCTGTCTATACTTCAAGCTTGCGCATTGATGCCAATTTATGGAATCAGTGCCCCTTCTCCCGACTTACTGCGATATAGTTTCTTCAGTTTTCGGAACCTGTATTCAGTTCTCATCATACTGGCATGTCTGGCGCATGGCTGCCTAATTCTTGCCTGGAATATAACGACCGGATACACCTCTAACAAACTCTGTAAGGCTACGAGTATGTCAATCGATTTTTCAGAACTAATTCCATTTTTAACTCTTTTTAGTTCCGCTTATTTGGACTACGGTCAATCCGTTAATGATGTTCCAATTCATTAATGTTGCCCGCAAATGGCGCCATCTAATGCAACAGTGGGTAGAAATCGAAACAGTAATCAGCTCTCGTAACTCGACTATCCATCGTCGAATGCACAGGATTAGCTTCTGTGTAAGTGTGGGACTCCCAACTCTGGCTGGCATCGAGCACCTACTCTCCCTGGGAAACAACGTGAACACTGCCAGTCTCTGCAATATGACTACAGATACGATGAGCGCTTACTTCAGCGGAGCCTTCTCAGGGTACTTTTACTTCTTCAAAGTGAACTACTTCAGCGGAGTGAGCATGCAATTATTGAACTTTTATTGCACATGCGCCTGGTCACTGGCCGATATATTTATCATGCTTGTGAGCTTGGGTCTTGGAACTGAATTCAAGCATTTCAATGAGCACTTGGAGAGCTTCAAAGGAAAGGTAAGTGTACCCTCTATCACTTTGAATGAATTGATTTGAGTTCTAAGTATACCCACAGCATGTTCCTTCGGAATTTTGGACAAGGCAAAGGTATAATTTCACAAAACTCACACAATTGCTTGACCAAGTCAACAAGGATTTGGGTTTTTTGATTCTTATTTCGTTTGCATCCAATACGTTTTACATTTGCTTGCAGTTATATCATATAATTGAGTATGTCTAGGTAGTCATGTAATGAGAATTTGTGGATTCCTAATATTCTGTTCCAGACCCAGTGATTCAGCCATCCGACGCATCTACTTGTGGTATTCTCTGATATATTTGATGGGCAAAATGTTTCTGGTTACAATGGTAACCTCACTCGTCAATGATGAGTCGACGAAGCCAATTAAAATCCTGGAAACGATTCCTGCAGATAGCTTTGAATCAGAGGTGATCATTTCAATCAGAAAAGACTTTTCTACAAATTTTCGATTTATCTTTTGTAATTTGCAGGCAGCGAGATTTATGCAACAACTGACTACTGTCACAGTTGCCTTGGGTGGAATGCAATTGTTTTACGTTACTAGGACATTTTTGGTGAGAGTAAGTATTCATAAATTTGTTTTTAAAGGAGCTGGTCAAATCCTGTGGGAATTTTATTTGTGTCAGGTGGATAGGGAAGGGACAAAAATTCGTACTGCTTAACTCTGATTATTTTTTTCTCCTGGAACAAAGCACTCAGACAAAGAACTAGTCCATTGTGCTCCTTGTATGTGCCTTTTACACAAATTTCTCAGTCTTTGAATGAAAGACTCGCGTCAGACTGCAGATACACGTCAGTGCCGAGTACTTGTAGCCTGATGCGAGAGGTATGCCGTTATCACTTTCACTGCAAGCGTCGCCGGATGTTGTATTGCTTATGCCCAGTCCCCTCAAGTACGTAGCAAAAGCGAAGGGTCCGTAGAAGAGCCGCTGGCCTGTAAGTGACATCAGTAAAAATTTGTTTGGTCTGCCGGCAACCTGGAGAGTCATGCCATCTGCAGTTATACTCACGTCAGACCCAGTTGTCAATGAAAGAGGACGCAGTCAGATCTAACGTAGGTTTGGGTCTTGAAAAATTTTCCTCTGAGCCTTGCCTGGCAAGTTCATCGGCGATTCCATTTACCATGATCCATGACTGCGTTCAGAGAAGTCTTGCATTCTCAAACTCTAAGCGCAGTTTGATTGTCGCTGCAGATGCAAGTGCTCTCTACCGAATCTTCAAAATATAGTCCGTTGCCATCAGGATTGCGTATATCTCAATTTGGAAGACAGTCGCAATTTTTCCGAATGGGAAGTGAGATCTAACGTAATCCTCCAAAAAGGCACCAGCGCCGCATCCTAAATCGATCTTCGAACCATCCGTGAAAGCTCGACTGCATTTCTTTCCTGGCTTAAATTCCGGCCGAAACTATTCCAGAGCACAGGGAAAGTCAATTTCGCATTTCCTAAGGAACAGGAGTGCTGATGTCATTGCATCAGACCATAGTCAAAAGACAGCAGACACGCAAGATCATCAAAGCTGCAGTGCTCGTTGTACCAAAGACCTTTTTTTTTAAACGGGTGATAGCTTGAGAGTGATACCCATGTTGTGTAGGGAGATTTATCAGTGCGTCTAGATCTAGGTGTGCTGGGAAAGCGTCAATCCATTCAAGCCAGACCGTTCTTTGAAGTCCGGTAAAAGCACCAGTAATGTTTATTCATAGAATCTTGTTCCACCAGACATCTGACGCATAGAATGCAATTGGTCGTATCATAGCCGTGTAGACCTAGATGAGCCTCCTCTGGTGACGAGCCCCATGCCGTAAGCTCCTTTACACTCCAGAAGGCCTGCATCGCCTTTCGACGCATTTGTCTTATTGCAAAAGCATAGATTTGTTAAGCAGCTTAAGCATCAAAGTCATCCTTACATTTTACTAAATTTGTGCTGATGGACGTCATGGTATAAATGGGGTTCACCAGATCGCTGGTATCCAATGGCAGAAAGGCCACGCCAAAGATCATAAGGTTCTAAATAGAACCCAGGTGAGATGTCAAACTAAACGCCAAAAACGTCCAAGGTTAGGTTAGGTTAGGTAAGAGTGGCTGTTGGAAATACCAACCCACTTAGGCATATTGTGATGCCACGTGGATCTATGATCTTCTTACTACTGGAACCAGTTTGAGCTTATAATAAAGCATAGGAGACTGTTAACGTCTATTTTTTCTAGATCGTTTAGGTCGTTGTAGAAGAAAGCTCCTAGATGAAGCTTCCTCCTCTGAGAGAGAGCTGGGCATGTGCAGAGTAGGTGGGGGATTGTCTCCTCCTCTTCCTCGTCCATGCAGCTTCTACAGAAATCGTTAGTAAAAGCGCCAAGCCTTCTTGCATGCTTGCCTATGAGGTAGTGTCCGGTAATGACACCTATTATGGCGCTGAGATGTTTCCTATCTAAAAGGATCAGACACTTAGATCGACTCAGATCCAGCCTTGGCCAGATCTGTTTGGTCGCTAGACATGTTTGTTCAGCAGTCCACCTAAGGTCTGTTCTTTTATTGGCATCTAGCTTTAGTGTTAGTTTGCACGTAGCGATTGGTATACCTATACTACCTTTGTCCGGTAGGATAGGTAGAGTGGTTCCAATTTTGGCGAGTTCATCGGCTCTGCAGTTCCCTGGAATGTCTTTGTGGCCCGGCACTCAACAAAGATGAATGTTGAACTGCTCTGCCATCTCCATGAGAGATGATCGGCATTCAAGGGCGGTTTTAGAATATAATGAGACCGATGGCGGCCTGACTATCCGAAAATATGCGGATATCCTTTGCAGATATCACGTTTTTCTTCAGCCAGGACAGAGCTTCTTTAATCGCCAAAATTTCCGCCTGGAACACGCTACAGTGATTTGGAAGGCAGAAAGAGAGGCTTAGATTTAGCTTATCTGAGAAAAGACCGCCACCAACTCCGTTATCGGTTTTAGATCCATCTGTGTAGAGATGGATTGACTTGTCCTCCATGAAAGCATCCTCCTCCTGACTGATCTAGAGGGGAAGCTTACATGGAAGTTTTTGTCAAACCAAATTTCAGTAGGGTGTAATCGATGTTCTCTGTGAGGATTCCTAATGTATTAAGAATATTGGCGTGGCCAGATGAATTATTTGTCCACTGTTTAGTCGCTTTAAGGCGAAAAGCTGCAGTCGCAGCTACTTGCTTGCTAAAAATGTCGAGGGGTGTCACTTGAAGCAGAATATCTAATGCCGCAGAGGGGGTAGACCGCAAGGCTCCGCTTGTGCATAGACATGCTGTTCTTTGGACTCTGCTTAGTTTAATGCGGTTGACTGCATTCTCCAAGGCCGTCCACCAGACAACCACCCCGTAAGTAAGTATCGGTCTTATGACCGAGATGTATAGCCAGTGGGTTATGCGAGGTTGAAGGCCCCATTTGTTCCCAATGGCTTTGCAAGAGAATAAAGCTATTGTAGCTTTATTGACTCTTTCTTGAATGTTAAGTTTCCAGTTTAGTTTCCTGTCAAAAATGAGACCCAGATATTTTGCTGTATCGGCAAAAACTAAACTGGTACCGTTTATTGAAGGAGGGTCTATGATTGGAATTTTATATTTCCTAGAAAAGAGGACAAGATCAGTTATATGGGGGCTTATTCCCAATCCACAGCGATCTGCCCAGCGGGTTAATCTGTTGAGATTTACTTGGAGGAGTTCTTTCATGGTATTTAGATGTTTTCCTAAGACGGCTATGGCAACGTCATCCGCACCCGCTTCCAGGTATATCAGTAGTTCGTTAACTACTAAGTTCCTGAGAAGGGGAGAGAGGACACCGCCTTGCGGCGTACCCCTACTGACATATCTTTTAGCAGAAGTCTCACCCAGTTTGGAGTTGATTATCCTGCTTTTTAGCATTAGACTAGTTGACAGCGCAGTCGTGATTGCGGATGTGTTGACGTTGTTAAAGGCGCCCTCTATGTCTAGGAAAGCAACCATTGTGTACTCCTTATATTGTAGGGATCGTTCGATGTGGCTAGTCAAAGAGTGCAAAGTCGTTTCCACCGACTTTCCTTTACAGTAGGCATGTTGAGCCGTAGACAGAAGTCTTGGATCAACTTTAGCTCGAATATGGATATCAATTACAATTACAGGTTATCACCAGGGAGAGGGCCCACTTGGTCGTGGCCAAGGTAAGCCGATGCCAGCCAGTAAGAGCCTTTGGCAGTCTCTAGTCTGGCAACGGTTAGGTCGGGGTCACTGAGGTTGGGAAGTAGAAATACATTAAGGCTACGTTTCACTAATATACAAGTTCTAATCTTACCTTTGTATCTTGTATAGAGCGGAGCGTATGTGGGTGTCCTAAGTCCACGAACCACCCCTTCTGCAATCCATGGTTCCTGGATTAGGATTATGTCTTCTGCGTTTTTGGAAAGACGCAGAATGAGTGCGGCCGAAGCCTTTTTTGAGTGGTGGAGATTAATCTGGAGAATCCGTATCATTGCTACAGTCTTCCGGAGTCACCTCCACCACGGTGTTGTTGAGGTCCTCCGATTCTGAAGATGTGTCCAAGAGCTCATCTTCTATCTCTGATCGTGTAGAACCTCTAATTGCTTCGTCATCGGTTTCCATTTCCGACAGTGTATCAGAAGAGGAGACTGACGGCTTGGTAGTCACCTCGGACAGATTGGAGTCGTCGCTATCCAATTCTGGAAAGGATATCGACGCTCCAAGATCCGAGGTTGTGATGTCAGGAAAAACGTCCAAACTAAACATTAAACTGTTAACGTATGGTGGTGACCCATACCCATACGTAACCTGGAGTTATACTCCAGGTGGTATTGGCAATAGCGATAACCCACCCGTGACCTTCTCGACTGCGGCCCGGGTACGAATTCTGGAGGCCCCAACCAACATACTACGAAAACCCCAGGCCGATTTATGCGCTGACCCAGGATATGCAACCAAGAAAACCCCGAAACGCAAAAAAGAAAGAAACTAGAGCACCTACTCGTATAAGTATTCCGCTCTCACCTCTTTGGCGTTCCGAATTGGAAAGGCTGGCAATAACAATAGACAGAACGACCCTGGGTGCAAACACTGTGTCAATTAACTGTGGAAGCTAGTCAAAAGAGAGAATCTTCGCAGGCTACGATATGAAAAAAAAAGGAATTCTTGCAGTCAAGTGCTCTGCACAGTAAACTCTAAAAAGTTTGAACAAGTCTGTGGGAAAAATTCCACCCCTGGAAATTAAGACGTTCGAGATTTTCAGACAACCAAAATGGACGCGTACCATCTTCTGGGTTCCGGGAAACTGCATTTTCATACCCAAAATCTTGGAATCGTCTCTGAAAAGTACAAAATCAACTCTCACAAGGTGAGAAAGAATCTATAAATCAAACACGGCTCTTTTCTTGTTATAGACTTAAGCCCATGGAATGACTTACGTCTCTATCTTCACCTTGGAATGGTTAATTTTCACTTTGTTTACAAATGAGTGCAGACAAGAGACGACCGCCCAAATACACATCTATTTTATGTACTCAGACTAACCTTCAGCATTCCAAATCTGCTACTGCATCCCTAATACAGGAACCATGGATGCGGAATAAATACGCCTATGTTTTTGGATGTTTAATAGGTTTCACACCACTATGTTATGTACCACCCAGGACGTATGTTTATGTGCCGAACTCACTCTTACCATCTAAACTTGGCAATTTTGCAACCAAGATTTACAAGTAGCTGCTGCAGACATAAGCTCCGAAACTAACAGAAACTGGCACAAATTCGTCGTTGCGTCTGCTTATTTTTGGATTCGATGATTCATTATTACCACCACCACTTAAATCCACAATCATTTGCTCATACGCAGTCATGCTAATGCTCAGAATTCTTTTTGGTGCAGTAGCAAACGCAACGGTGCAATCATCTACGGGATTTCCTACTATCGTCTGACCTGGTTGTCAACAATGTTGGCCCTCAGCCAGCTTTTGTTATGAGAGTAAGACACAAGAAATCAACTTAACGTTATCCAATAAGTATGATAAGGAGATTACTGGCTGGAAAGCACTATCGGAGATCTCCATGTCAAACCATAGATACATCGAATACACAATCGGATGGGAGGTCTCCTGCTTGTTGAAGAGGAGGAATCCATTGAAAACTAACTAGACACGATTTATGGAAGAGCTCTGCAAGCTCGATAGTGCAGGATAAAACAAAAGCTAGAGGAAGCTGTTCAGAACCTGAACGGTACCCTCACAAAGTATTTTGAAATGGTATGTCCAGCTAGTAAGCAATCCTGCAGATCACCGTTCCTTGGTGGAACGCAAACCTGACCGGTTTCAGGTATGGTTAAGACTAATTTGGAGAAAGACTGGAGGCTTTACAGATTGAAACAAGAAGAATATAAGAAGCTCATTTGGATTTCGAAGAATGCCTTTTTTAAAAACTTTTGCAAAAAGATCAAAACTTTCGGGGAAACCAGTATGCTGGTCAGAGTCCAAAAAAGACTATAAATCAACCAGGTTGGAATCACAAAGAAAATTTGATGACACCTACACTAAGTTGAAAGCAGAGACTCTCCGTCTCATGATTGAAGCTCACTTCCCAAGTAACCTAATCGGAACCAGCTCAACACTAGCTCCTATTAACGAAGCTGCTAGTGAGTTGAATAACACAACATGCCGTAGCTAAATAGTACACTTAACACGCCGTTGTTTCCTTTGACGGCTTCAAGTTGCCCGGCACCGATGACATGTATCGAGTTATGTTACAAAAAGGTATAGCCCAGCTTCTGGTAACTCTGGAGAAAATCTTCACTGCTGCTGAATCTTCACACACAGAAACCGTTGCGAGCAGTGAGAGTAGAGAACTACACGCTCGTCTAGAGCTTCAGACCTATAAGTCTGGCTTCCTTCATGTTGAAGAACATGGCTAGAATGGTCGAGATCCATGCGTGCAAAACAGCATTCTCTGTCTGAGATGCAACATGCTTACCAACACTCTTACCATAGGCAGAATTGAAGCTGTACTCGACAAGAAGGAATGCACTCTGAGCATTTTTATCGACATTGAACGTCCTTGCGACAACGCAATTTTTGAGGGCATGTGCAACTCGGCCGGACAACACTGCGTAGACGAATCACTAGTTTTTCCCTGCCTCTATTGCTACGAAGCATGGAGGTACGAAGTTGGTTTAGTCACTGCTTAATGCTCTTAGTGGTTCCAACATTAACGCTCAGATATATGCAGATGATGTAGCTGTACTGACTGACTGTATCTCATTTTTTTTCTTTTTTTTTAAATAGCCCAAACTCCCTACGAATTAACCGAGTACGGACATTAGGTTGCGATTTCCTTTTATGTTTGTTGAAAAATGAATTAAGTTATGAAGACAAACTATTATTTACCCTATCTGAAGTATTGTATTTATGAAATGTATTATCTATCGTTATCCTTTTCTTTCATCTCGATCTCTTTCTTGTAATATTTAAATTTGTATGAATTAACTCTTCTTTTTCACTTGGCTTTTAAACTCTCAACGGATTGGACCGATCAATAAAATTACAAAGTTTCTTTCAAGTCTTGGCCTTTCTTTAACGTTTAAAACGGGTTATTTTTTCTATATGGTGCCGAAACCCGGGACATTGGTGAACGGAGACTAAGAATATTAAAAGTGTTTCGTATACAATTCGTTAAAAATGGAATTATCTGCACGAACAGCATACAGAGGGCAAGTAACAAAAATTGTCAAAAGTGCAATTGAATTTTTAGATAGCCCAAACTCTCAACCCAATAAAGCGACTGATTTGGAGGCTTTAGAGGAGGATCTTTCCGTCTTCATCCAACGACTTACGGCAGCACTGGAAACCCTCACTGTAACCGATCAGGAGATTCAGAAGAAAGGTCTTCTCAAGGATGAAGAGTTGGACAAGGAGCTGGAGAAGGTAGCAGAGTATCAAGATGTAGCAATTAGTGCGCTATCCCGCCTGAAAACTCGCATAAAAAAGGTTCAACGGAAATTAACTCCTACAACTCCTATAAGTCCACCAGGCAGGGCATCTCTTGATACGTCAATGGTAAATTGTAGTCTTAAGTTACCAAAGTTACAGCTCAAAAAATTCGACGGAAATTTTCAAGATTGGTTGCCTTTTTGGGAGCAGTTCCGAAGTGCAATTCATGTGAATGATAGCTTAACATCGACAGATAAATTCAGTTATTTGGAATCGGTTCTAGTAGGCAGTGCAAAGAAAATCATTGCCGGTTTTACCGCTTCAAGCATGTGCTACGATGCTGCCATTTCACTCTTGCAGGAGCAGTTCGGCGATCCCGAACGGTTGATAGACAAAAATATGCAACAATTGGTCTCTCTCCGTTCAGTGCAATCCCGAACAGACATAGGTGGTCTTCGTAATTTGTACAATTCGATAACCTCATGCTGTCGCACTTTGACCGCTCTGCAAATTCCTACTCAGCAGTACTACGTTATGCTAAAATCTATATTGCTTCGTTGCTTACCAGCTGAACTCCGAGTTGATTATTTTCGGTTGGGAGAAAAGGATGATCATATGGAAAAACCGAACGAAACAGAAAACGAAAGCTCATCAACATCATTGCAAATTGGTGACACACAAGTAAAAAGCATAATGAGATTTCTAAAGCGAGAAGTGGAGTCTTTAGAGAGAAGTAGAGCGATCTCTTTTACGCCATCCACTGTGCAATCCAGACATACTCCTTCCACCGCAGCATGTTTAATGTCACTAAAAGAAAATAAACATCTAGCCGATGAGCTAGCTCCTCAGTGCATTGCTAAAAATGGTCTACGATACGAAGCATCTCTACCGTGGAAGAATCCGGATGTTGAAATAAAAAGCAATAGAGAATGTGCTCTAAAGCGACTTGAATCACTTGCTTCGCGATTGTCAAGATATCCAGAAAAATACAGAGAATATGATGCTGGTATTCGGCAATTACTTACAGACGGGTTTGCTGAGTCTGTTCCACCCCAAAACAAGGAGAATGTACACCGAGTGTTTTACTTACCTCACCGACCAGTATATAAAGAGGATAGTACAACGACTAAGATGCGTATCGTTTTCGATGCCTCGTCACGTAGCCAAGATTCTCCATCGTTAAATGATTTGCTTCATGTAGGAGCTAATCTCTTGCCCGATGTCCTGAAAATATTGTTAAACTTTCGACTGGGACCTTATGGGATCGTGGCAGACATGGAGAAAGCATTTCTACAAATTGAGCTCAACGAGAAGGATCGTGACACACATAGATTCCTTTGGTACGCTTTTCAGAAAACACCCACATGCCAACCTGAAATACTGGAGTATCGGATGACCAGAGCCACTTTCGGTGTGAATTGCAGCCCCTTCTTATTAACAGCAACTCTGCAATTACATTTCAAGAACGAAAAGGGAAAGTTGCAGTCCACTTGCCGAAAGCTAATAGAAAGCTTCTACATGGACGATTTGGCGATGAGTGTCGACACCGAAGTGGAAGGAGTGCATGTTAGTAAAGATGCTGTTTTGGTGATGAAAGGTGCGAATATGAACCTAAGGAAGTGGAATTCAAATAGCAATCTCGTTCGTCAGGCTCATTGCTCCGATGAGCTACCAAGTGAGCAAAAAGTTTTGGGGCTATTGTGGTTCGTGCACACGGATGAAATTGGAGTACCTTTGAAATCAATCGAAGATTTGTTCTCTTCTAATCTAGTGAAGGGAACGAAACGGAATGTCTTGCAAATGATCGCACGTGTGTATGATCCTCTTGGCATGCTTAGTCCTGTGGTAATTGGATTGAAAATACTTTTTCAAGCTATCTGGCGGGAAAAAATGTCATGGGATGAGATGTTAATGGGAGAGCTTTTACTACAGTGGCAAACTTGGGTGGAAAATTTCAAACCTTTGAAGAATTATGCTATTCCTCGTGCAGCGATTAATTGTTCACTTCCAAGGGCTATACACATTCACATATTTGCGGATGCAAGTTTAAAGGCATATGGCACAGTAGCATTTATTAAAAGTTTTGATGAAGCTGGGCGAAATAATATTTCTTTTCTATGTACGAAAAGTCGCGTAGCTCCACTTAAAACTGAGAAGATAAAAGAACTTTCACTTCCGAAGTTGGAACTTACGGTAGCGTTGTTGGCGGCGCGAATGTCTTCGTACTTACAAAAGTCCCTAAAGATTCCTATTCAGAAATTCTTCCTGTGGAGGGATTCGAAAATTGCGCTTGGTTGGATCCAGGGCGACGCACATCGTTGGAAACCATACGTTCAGAGTCGAGTTACTGAAGTACGTCATCTTACATCCATATCGGACTGGCGACATTGTAGGGGAAAAGAAAACCCAGCTGATATTCTTACGAGAGGAATTACGGCAAACAGTTTGTTGAATTCTGAACTATGGGTTCACGGGCCAGCTTGGCTTCAAGATGATGCATTCTTGGGTGAAGATGTCAAAAATATCGTTCCGGATAAATTGGCATTGGCGTTATTAGCACCAGTCTCGACCCCCACTCATTCAATGTCTGAACCGTTACTGGACTACAAGAAATTTAGTTCATGGGGCTTTTTGCTACGCTGTACATGCTTTGTATTGCGTTTTGTGAAGCTGTGCAGGAAGGAGAAGAAATATGAATTTTCTCAACCATCTACTAGTGAGCTCGATGCAGCAGAAACATATTGGCTAAGGTACATGCAAAGAAATTCCTTTAATAATGAAATTTATCTTTTGCAGAAAGGAAAGTCTATACCTAAAACTTCAAAGATAGCTGAGTTGTGTCCGTTTTTGGACGAAAATGGTCTGTTTCGGCTTGGTGGTCGCCTTCAATATTTGAATGTTGATTTAAATCGAAAGCATCCCATCATTCTTTCATCGGATTCGTATCTAGTCAAACTTTTGATCGATTATTATCATCAAAGAACCTTGCATGGAGGCGTTAATGTGGTATTGTGTCAGCTACGTGAACGTTACTGGGTTATTAGGGCACGCCCTTTAGTGAAAAGTATAATCAAAGGGTGCATTACCTGCCAAAGACTTTTTGGAAAGCCTGCATCACAACCATTTGGACAACTTCCAGTCGAACGTATAACCCTGTCAAGACCTTTCGATTGCGTCGGAGTTGATTTTGCCGGACCCCTCTACTACCATGACACTTCCACAAATCGAATGATGAAAAGTTATCTGATGGTTTTCACCTGTGCCGCCGTTCGATGTATACATCTAGAAACAGTTCAAAATTTGTCAACTGAGAGCTGTATAATGGGAATGAGGCGTTTTATGGCTCAACGAGGCGCTCCTTCTGTTATTTATTCAGATAATGCCAAATCGTTTCGTAGAGCGGATCTAGAGCTCGGTGCCATGAGTTCCACGCCGAATGACGAGTTTATGCAAGGATTTCTATCGAGTAAACGTATCAAGTGGAAGTTTATAGTTGCACGAACGCCATGGTGGGGAGGATTCTGGGAGCGGCTTATAAGGACTATTAAAAATGTACTAAAGGTTGTAATCGGTAAAGCGAAGTTAACTTTCGAGCAATTGCGCACAGTGATCGCTGAAGCAGAGGGTATGGTGAATCTTCGTCCGTTAACATATATAAGCAGTGACCCGATGGATATTTCGCCACTTACGCCATCACACTTTATACATGGGGAAAGTCGCTCGTCTAACCCAAAACTAACGGTGCCTTCCTCAGGTGATTTGCAGCAATTATGGGCGCAGCGTTTGAGACAAACTGGTATGCTGTGGAAACGGTGGCGCGTCGAATATTTACAACAACTTCGATCGTTTCATCACAGCCAAGGCTATTCATCTTCTCAACTTAAGCCGAACGACGTTGTACTAGTTTTTGATTCTGCGAAGCCACGGATTGCTTGGAAACTAGCAATTGTTGAAAGCGCATTTACTGGTCGAGATCAGAAAGTTCGAGCGTGTGAGATTCGATATGCTGATGGAACGAGGACACGAAGACCCGTGCAGCTGTTATATCCACTGGAACTTTCATTGATTGGCCGCCCGGAGGATGTTGAAAAATTAATGAAGTTATGAAGACAAACTATTATTTACCCTATCTGAAGTATTGTATTTATGAAATGTATTATCTATCGTTATCCTTTTCTTTCATCTCGATCTCTTTCTTGTAATATTTAAATTAATTTGTATGAATTAACTCTTCTTTTTCACTTGGCTTTTAAACTCTCAACGGATTGGACCGATCAATAAAATTACAAAGTTTCTTTCAAGTCTTGGCCTTTCTTTAACGTTTAAAACGGGTTATTTTTTCTATAATGTTTGAATTTGAGCAAATGTTCATTCCTGATGGACCAGCTCTAATCAGTTTTCATTTCTAATTGATACGAGCGGACTTTTTGTTTGCTTTATACTTGCAGATGGTAGGAACGATAATTACCTACGAAATCATATTAATTCAAGTTCAAAAGCAACCAGATTCAGGATATGATCCTTGTACGGGGATATAAGGTAATTTAAAAATTAAAATTTTTAGAAATTAATTTCTTTAGTAAATACTATTTGTAAATATCTTTTGTTTGTCCGCCGGATACGGACGGATATGATGTTGAGGATCACAGCAAGCGTTTTAAGTACAACGAATTTTGGCTTTGAACCCTTAACATACCACGTGAAGCCGGGAGACCTTAGACTGCTATAACGCAAATATTAGCGCAATCCAAGTTGGATTTGATGGTTCATACAAAAAGCGAATGGAAAACTATGACATCTTCTCCGGAGACTAATATAAAGAAGCAAGATGAGGCAAGGGAGATCTCTTCAAAAAATCTTAAGCTTTCAGCATGTAAATGTATGCCTCGTAACAATCCACATCAAGGTCAAGGTCGGTAATATAGACCTGATTTGCCCCTACAGAGGATAGTGGTGACATTACATTATTTACCCCAGCTTTGACAGTAAACTTGTGATAGGAGATCTCAACACAAGGCTTGATAAGTAAGTCGTCTTTCAGTAGATCTCCACAAAATACAGCCTGTGTAATACCACATCTGACAATAGATTAAGGTTTTTGGAATTTGTAACACAGTTCTCACAACTCTACATCTATAAAGGTATTTGGCTATCCCTTGATCCATCAACCACCCACCAGATTGATCACATTGTGATCGACGCCAAACACTCCTCCAGCATGCTGGATGTCTGAAATTTCCGAGTACCCAACATCGGCTTGGTTCATTATCTTGTTGCAACCAGGATACAAAGACGGATATCACAGGCACGATGAAGTCAAGTTAGTTCGCTGCTAGAATCTCCCTCGAGCGCGTTACCCTCAAGTGCTCTCAAAATCCTAGCATGTTGTCAACGAGCCATTGGACAAATTGCTTCTAATGTAATTAATTTGAGAACGCCGCCACAAAGACACCTCTGATTTGACGACGAATGTAAGCATGCAGCCAAAATGCGTTATGTCGAAGGATGAGAGTTGATCCAGATTCCAGATCGACTCTTACCATCTATGTATTGTATTTGTCTGCTTAATCGCTTTCGGTAATAAATTAATCAAGAGCTTCAATGTCAAGAAAGGTTTTAGAAAAGGCAACCTTCTGTCTTGTGACTCTTTTAGCTTTGCCGTAAAAATAATCGGGCAAAACTCACCGGCCAACAAAGCTGTCATGATCTGTTTTAATTCCGCAGAATTACGTGCATATGCGGATGACATTGATGTGATTGGACGAATACAGCGAGCCGCCAACGCTTTCGTGAGTATTGAGGAGGAAGCGCCCAAATTGGGTCTGACTGTAAACGAGGCCAAACAAAACAAAGGCGAAGCACACCACCGACGGCTTGGCAGAACGCCACCATTGCGCCATTGACAGTTATAACCTCGACGTAGTTAAGGACTTCGCCTACTTTTGCAGTTACAACCAACAACGACATCATCAGACGCAGAAGGATCTTACCAATTGCAGTTTCTCCGAGCCAAATAACAGAGACCCCTCTCTTAGAACCAAACTGACTTTATACAAAGAGACAAGCAATTAAGCGCTATACTCCGCAAGAGCGTGGAACAATTGTGTCGGTGTTTTTGACCAATAATCGGTCGGTGGTGTTAGCGAAGCGTGAATTTAGACGTCGATTTCCTAATCATGTCGCGCCAACTGGGCAAATATTCCGGCGCTTAGAATATCGCGACTGTGGCTGCCGATGTCGATGAGAACGAAGAAAGATCAACCAGACGACGGGCCAGGCAATTGGGCATCACCAGACGGGCCCTACAGCCAATTTTAGTGAAAGACTTACACGTGTTTCCGTACAAAGTGCAAAAATGCAAACAGTTAATGCCTCCTGGCCGTCAGTTGCGTGTGAATTACTGTAAAGCCATCCTCAATCTCAACAACGAAGAGGGCGATTTTTTGCCGAAAATCATCATGAGCGACGAGGCGCATTTACACTTAAGCGGTTACGTCAATAAGAAAAATCTCACGCGGGAGGAGTGATTGGGCCGTATTTTTTTGAGGACGCCATCGGTAATACGGTCACTGTTACTGGCGAACGCTACAGGGCCATGATAAATGACTTCTTACTGCCGAAATTGGATGAGCGGGGCTTGGTGAATATGTAGTCTTAACAAGATGGTGCAACCACACACACACAGCACGAACCACAATGGATATTGCGAAAGAAGCGTTTCCTGGTGGAGTAATCTCCCGTTTTGGCGATTTGGCACGGCCAGCAAGATCGCCCGATTTAACCATCCCAGACTGCTTTCTTTGAGTTTACTTGAAGTCGCGGATTTATGCCAACAAGCCTCAGGATAATATTCGATAGGAATGTGAGCAGTTATCAGTGGAAATCTTGCGGAAAGTGAGATAAAACGGGCACAAATGTGTATCAAGACTGGCGACTTCCACTTGGGGGATATCATCTTTTGCACTTAACTGAAACAATTTTAAATGTCCAAGTAAAGATTTCCATTACTCAAAATCATTTTTTTTTAATTAGTAAAAAAGTAATTCAAAAACAAAATTGGATGATTCATTTTGCGCCACCTTGTACAAGACCCTATTCATCCCGCTTCTGCTCTATTGCACAGAGGTTTGGACCTTCTTAAAAGCGGGTAAAGAATCACTTGAACGTTTTGAGAAAACGATACTGCGTGTGATTTTCGGCCCCGTTTATATTCACAGGGAATTGAGGAGTGTTTAAGGTTCTCCAAATAATGACCAATGGAATCTTTATTCATGTGACATAAGGTGTACTACAGTTCAATGTTATAGCGAGAGTGCTGCCAATGCAACATCCCCCTTAAGTTATAAAGATATTAATCAGAATGTAATATGTTGATATATGCACGTTATTTTGTACAACGATAATGTTTTTTTTTTTTTTTTATTTACAAAATTAAAGAGTTAACACAATAAGTATTTATAATTATTTGTTTCTTCTTCTCTACATACGATGAATTCTTCTTCCGGATCTGGTAACTAAAGCATCTGTTGAATCTCGTCTTGGTGTTTCATCCATCCTTACCGTATCGCCTGTGGAATCTTTATCAGAAGCTGCTGGAATGCTGTCAGGTGTCTCCGCTAGTGGTATCTCCGTTATGGGATTTGTCTGCAACGAATTTAAATACGGAGCGTTAATTAAATGAACTCTGTTCCTACGAATAACCCGCTTATTTGTCTCAACTAAATATGAACGAGGCTGAACTTGTCTTATAATTTTCCCGTGTCTTCTGACATCAGTAATCCACACGAAATTTCCTGGTTCTAATTCACTCAATTCCCTTACTCCATATCTCCTATCAAAATTCGCTTTGTATCTCCTCCTATAAGATTATTAGGTTTTAGGTATTAGGTTCCGGAAATCCGGTTTTTCTTTTAAATTCAAATCTGGTAGAGTCTCCCGAAGTCTCCTCCCAAAACTCAGTTCTGCTGGACTATATCCGCTCGATATCGGTGTATTTCGATACGCCAAAAGTGCCAGTTCAACATTCCCTTTATTTTTTCTCAAAATATTTATAGCTACTTTCACTGCGGCCTCTGCAGCACCATTGGCCTGATGATATTGTGGACTGCTGGTGATCACATTAAAAGACCATTCCTTGGCAAACTGTCGGAACTCCGATGCGTCTAAATTTTGGAATTGTGTTCCACTGTCGGTGTAAACACTGCCGTATACCATGTCGACAAAACGTTGACTTACATATCTGTATAATGTCTCTCATCCTCATTCGTATGAGTTCCGCTACCTCAAAAAACCTCGAATAACAATCCGTTATTACTATGTACCACTTACTGTCCAATTTAAATAGGTCCATAGCAGCCTTTTGCCATGGATATTCTGGAAAATCAGAAGCTATTAGTGGTTCATGCTTATTTGTCCTTTGTTGTACGCATGCGGGGCAAGTCCGCACTTTCTCCTCAATGTCCTTAGATATTCCGGGCCACCACATAGTCCTTTGAGCACGTATTCTTGTCTTCGTAATGCCCAGATGGCTATTATGCAACTTTGCAAGCATCATATGCCTTAAATTTTTTGGTATGACAATTCTGTTTTTCCGTAATAGCACATTGTCAATTACTGCCAGCTCGTCCTTTACTGCATAAAAGTTCTTCATCTCTAAACTAATTTTGTTTTTCGACGGCCATTGCGTTCTAATCTACCTTTTTAATTGTTGACACTCTGGGTCATCTATTTGCGATTTAATTACCTGAACAATGTTTTCATCTTTCATTTTTATATTATGAAAAGATATCTGATGTACATATGCGCTTATTTCTTCATTCAATTCGTCTTCTTCAGGAATATCCTTCAATGGCGTTCTAGACAAATGATCTGCAACGACAAGATTTTTTCCCCGGTATGTAATTAATCAAATAATCATATCTCAACATTCGCATCCGAATACGTTGCAATCTTGGTGAGAGATCATCTATGCTTTTAGTTTGTAGAATTTGCAATAGAGGTTTGTGATCCGTTTGTATTTCAAACCTCCTTCCAACTAAATAATTGTTTAGTTTTTCGCAGGCTCAAGCTATTCCCAATGCCTCTCTTTCGATATTCGCGTAGTTTTTTTCTGCTGCTGTAAGACTTCTTGAAATATATGCTACTGGGCATTTATCTTTACCATGCTTTTGCAAAAGAACCGCACCTAGTCCTTGCTGGGAAGCATCGCATGAGATAATAGTCTCCTTTACTGGATCATACATTCTTAGATGGGGGGCTGAGGATAATCTTTCTTTTATCTCCTTGAAAGCTTTTTCTTGCGCGAAACTCCAGGTAAAATGATTTCTTTTTTTAAGTAGACTCGTAATTGGCTCAAGAACAGCTGATTTGTTTGGAATGTACTTACCAATAAAGTTAACCATTCCCAGGAATCGCTGAACTTCTTTAACATTGTTCGGTGCTTCCATTTCCCTGATTGCCCTTGTTTTTTCTTCATCAACTCTAATTTCCCCCTCCGAAATAGTGTGTCCTAAGTACGAAATTTTTGTTTTGGTGAATTCAGATTTTTCTTTGTTAAGCGTCATCCCTTTAGATCTTATTCTTTTGAGTACAGCCTCTACACACTCATCATGTTCCTCAATAGTCTCACCCCATATTAGAATATCATCCATGTGAGCAACACAATTCTTCATGCCCTCCAAGAGTTTTGTAATTTTTTTTTTGAAAAATCTCAGGAGCCGATGCAATTCCGAACGGTAATCTAAGACATTTATATCTGCCAAATGGGGTTAGAAAAACTGTCAAGTTCTGAGATGCTTCTGACAAAGGAACCTGCCAAAAACCACTATTCGCATCAAGCTTGGTGAAAAACTTGGCCCCAGTGATTTGCGAAAGTAAATGGTCGGCCCCAAATATTGGATGCACCTGCCTTCTAACGCATCTGTTTAACTCGGTAAAGTTTATGCAAATCCTAATGCCTTCCTTTTTGGGAACAACGACCATTGGTGCGCACCAATCCGATGCATCCTCCATGGGTGCAATAACTCCACTTTTTACCATTTTATCTAGTTCCTGCCTAACCTTAGTAATTAAGTGAACAGGTATTAGCCTCGGAGTTGAAATTGCATAAGGTTTCGCTTTTAGATTTAGCTCAATTTCATACTCTTCTCTAAATGTTCCCAACCCTCTAAACACTTCTTTGAAGTCCTCGAACCAGTTTCTCGTCGAAACATGAAATAGTTTCTTTATCAATCCTAGTTTTCCTATTTCTGTTTTCCCCAATAAAGGCATTATTTTCTCTTTAGTTATGTAAATCATTCCCTCAATGCCCTTCTCTCTATATTTTAAATTTACTTTAGCTTTTCCAATTACATTTATTGCTTGGTTGACACTGTACAGCTTTGCCGATGTTTTTTCAATGTATGTTCCCACGGTATTCTTAACAGCCGCCCAAGGTACTAAGGTTACATCAGCACCTGTATCCACTTTAAAATTTACTTTCTTTTCATTTAGTCATAAATCAATGGTCCAATCTTGCGATACCGCACCAACAAAAAATTCCTCATTCTCCTCCCTAACCTCCTTTACCCTTTTTGTCCTACATAACCTTGCGTAATGTCCAACTCTCTTACACCTATTGCAATTTATATTTTTAGCGGGACACTTGTTATACTCATGACGTTCAAATCCACATCGCATGCACTTTTGATCTCCTACATCTTTTTCCCTGCCTTGAATCCCCCCTCTCCAATAGTTTTTCATTTGTCTATTAAGTCCTATTTTATGTTTCTCGTTTCTGCTTTTCTTATCGGCAAAATGCTCCACTCTGCACACGGCTGGTGATACTGGAAAAAGCTCGTGTTTTTGCCTGAGAAGCTCCTCTACCTGGCGAATCGACGTAATAGCTTTCTCTAATGATAGATTTGGATCGAGCTGCAATCTGTCACTCAAGCCTGTGTCTTTCACACCTACAATTAGGGTTAGCAAAATCATTTCATCATGCAAATTTCCCCATTCGCAGTACTTTGCAAGCGCATGCAAAGCAGAAATAAATTCCTCTCCTGTTTCATCCCCCTGCTTTCTTTTAAGAAATTTTGCCCTTTCGTATATAACATTTCTTTTGGGAATAAAATATTTTTCGAATTTATCTATACATTCAGCATATGTTGTAGGAGGTGGAGTGAATGAAGAAAATATTTCTTCGGCTCTTTCGCCCATGCAATATATAAGTATGTTTACCTGGGATTTGTCAGTTGTCTCGTGGAGTCCATTTCCCATTCGGTATCGTTCAAAGCGCTTGAACCATTTCTCCCAGTCTGATGGTACAAATGAAAATTCGTCCGGGGTGCTTAGGGTTATCTGCATCTTTTGACTTTGAAGATGCGTGGTGCTTGTTGATGGGTAATTTCCTTTTTTTTCCCTTTCCGTCATGTTAACACGTGTCTCCGCACTTTCGATGTGGTTTTTTATCTGGAATAAGTTTACTATAAAACACTGTTCGGCTTAAATGTTATTTATTTTGCTCCTTTATAAGTATTTTAATTACTTCCCTGTTTTGAAACTATTTGTTTCGAATAGTTTTTCCTTTTTTTTCCAATTTGGGCTCTTATGAGGTTAAGAGGTTTTTTTCTCTTGTTTCAACCGCTGCCACCATGTTTAAGGTTCTCCAAATAATGACCAATGGAATCTTTATTCATGTGACATAAGGTGTACTACAGTTCAATGTTATAGCGAGAGTGCTGCCAATGCAACAAGGAGGAGATTAAATTACGACGGACGGGGCAGCAGAAAATAAAAACATCTAAGGTCGATCACGCAAAACGAAGCAAACTTGAACGAACTTGGAGCGCAGAACTGGAGGCAATTGGCGAAGATTGTGCTGCCTAGAGAAGCTTGTTTGTTGAGGCCCAGGCCCACTCGGTACTGTACCGTTAGTAAGTGCAGTACGTAAACTCACATTTGCACAAAGCGATTGTAGTTCGTAGATCCGTTGTGGTATCACGTGGATATGGGAGTTTCCTCCGACTCATTCAATCACATGGTGGATGATTCGTTATAGACTTTTAGTGTCTGTATTAGCAGAGAGCAAGGCATGTACAGTGAAGGTGAAAGATAGTGTCTTCCACGTTAGATCACGAATCGAGTTTTCAATAAAGCGATGTTTTCGTTGGTAGTATGGGGTGGAGCACTATTCTGATGGAACTACAGTTCTTCCACATCTATGTTACGCAAATTTGTGAACAAACAATTGTTGATCATCGCACTTTATCTGTATCTATTGACAATGACTTGGGCTCCGGCCTCATGTTTGATGAAATAAGGGCTATCTAACCGGCATAAATTTCGCACCATGCGTAAATTTTTCTGGCTGCATCTGGCATCTGGAGAACTTCTTCAGAAGTGTTCTCGCTCCTAATACGGCAATTCTGCTGGTCAACGCATTGTTTCAAAGCCCAGTCACTAAACACCCGACGCAATAAATGAACAAATGGTCACGCGGCTCTAGCCCTTGCACCAATTGGATCTCACAAGCCTTGAGACCAAGATCTTTACGCAGAATTTTGCAGATAGTAGATGGACAAAGGCCAAGTTGCTGCTAAAGACGGCGAATCGATCCATGTCAACGCACTGTTCTCGTTCTTGTTGGTGTGCGAGTGATTTGGGTGCGAAATCTTTCATTAACTCGATAAATAGCAAGTTCAGGTGGTCGCTGGTGCTTGCCATAAATTTCACGGAGTACTCTGTAGGAATTGCGAGTTCGAAAATAAACTTCAACTATTTGGAATATTTCCATGATAAAATGCTAAACTGTGTTGAAAATTAATGAAGCTTGGCACCTAATGAAAAATCTGATCCTGAAACTCCCTTTAGTTTGTTTTTTCACTGACCCCGAAACCTATTTTTGCTGCTTCTACCTCAGCACTCAACGAGTAGTCTGCTGATTTCTTACTAAATATAATGTCCCATATAGCTGCAGTTCTCCGTCGACGTTCCATGCAATCAAACGAATGTTGAAAAGATACTGTAACTAGACATGCGACCATGAAATCAACGAAGAGGTGGTGGGTATTGATTTAATATTTGTGGGTTATTTTGAAGATCTGCTCAAGACGAGTATGGTGGGCTTACTTACTTACTTACTTAGGTGGCGATACTTCAGCGCCATAAAGTAGGATTGGGATAATCAAGGTCTTATATAGAGCCCCTTAGTTTACCGGGATAAGGCCTTACTACTCACTTCCTCCTTCCTAGCTCCAAGAAACAGCAATTGGGAATTGTAATTCTTAATTTTATTACTGCTGGGTTTTGTTGGCAGAATGAAGGTAAGCGTAGGCAAAGTCCTTTACTACCTCGAAATTATAGCTGTCGACTGTGACGTTCTGTCCAATTCGTCGATATTGTATGTCCCTTCTTCTTGACAGTATATACTTGGTTATGCCCTCATTAATAGCGAACGCGCCAGACACATCCCGCTGTGTCCTCGCAATCACGACCAATATTATCGGCGTACGCTAGTAGTTGCACAGACTATGATGGTAAGGAATTCACATGACAGCGCATAGATATCAAAGGTCTCGGTTAAGTCGTTACCGACCTTGACGGAGCAGCGAGCGTTGTCAATCGTCATTCTACACTGCGGACGGACAAATTGTGCAGGGACGCCGAAACTAGACTGGGCTCTATATAGCTCGTCCATATAAATGCTTAAAAAATCTACGAAAAGGTGATGCAATTTGGACTAATTGAGTTTTTTCCAGGATCTGCTGGAGTGTGAAGATTTGGTCGACTGTGGACTGGCAAGGGGTTTTAGACATCCGCACAATATGACGGATAATATGTTATCTTGTATCCGATGATGAGGAGACGCATGTATACCCCTATAGTTGGCGCAGTTGTGGGGGCCTCCTTTTTGTGGATTGGGCAAACGGCGCTGAGATTCTATTCATCAGGCATACACTCTTCTGACCAAAGTCACTTCCAGCAGCATTGAATACCCCGGCCGGTAAGCATTGTTGAGTTTCAACTTGGATATTGCTCTCCTTACTTCGTTCTAGTCAGGTGGAAGGAAGTGTTGAGTATTATCGTCTATCTAAGTTGAATGATCTATTCTGCCGACGGCAGGATGTTACGCTTCTTCGCCATCAAACAGTCTGAAAAGTTTTTCCATATTCTAAGCGCCGACTATGACTCTACTACAAGGTTTCTTTTTTTATCTCTACGTTCGATTTACCTGTTGATAAAACTTCCATACGTTATTCCTGGAGTATAACCTCTTAATATCTTCAATCGTGCGCTTCTAGTACTCTTTATTCTTCTCTGAAGAACTTGATGTTCACTCCGTCTCTTCTTCTCGAGAGCAGCTTAGGTCCTCTGTTGCAGCACCGCTTTGAACTCTTGTTGTTGAGAGATTTCGAGATGCGTGCACGGCGAAGATTGCAGCTTTTCTACTTTATATCTTCTCACAGTAATTCTTGTTTATTGTGGCGCTTGGGGAATCCGCATTCGCACCTTGGCTGTAACAAAGGTTGTGATCCGAGTCAATTTTGGCGACCCGGAACATTCGAACATCCAGAATACTAGAAGCATGCATGTGTACCGCAACATGATCAATTTTATTTAGCTTTTCATGATTTGGAAAAGGCCATGTCCCCATGTACCTATATATTGTCAATAAGCCTAATTCCATTTTCAGACGTGGTGTCGTGTAGGCTATTCTTACCAACTGTCTTTCCAAAGATGTTCTCCTTTCCTATCCTGCCGTTAAAATCGCTCGTAGCAATATTCTTTGCTGGCGTTGTCCTTGTAGCGGCCTATTATGTTAGCAAATTTAGCCTTGATGTAGATTGTCATAAGATGCTCGATCACCTGTTGGAAACTGAAGACTTCTTGCCTAAGTCTGCCGCATATGGCTAATCCGCATCCGAATAAGTTCTTCGCTATGAACTTGATTGTTGCGCTAGTGGTCCAATCCAAGTTATAGAACAGTCAGCAGTTCCTTCAGGTGGACTTACCAGATCTAAGATCGCACTCAAATTGAAAGAATGTTCACGATCGGTTTAAGTCATTTACACAATGGGGAAGCTAGAATCTTGTATGCGATATTTATCGCTTGCTTTGTTGGTGCAATTCAGGGGATCTTTTCATTGGTTTCTTGAGTGTGATCCCCTTGTGAAGCCTAGCACATCCCTCGGCCAACTGGCACAGTTGCCACTGGACCTCAGCACCTCAGTACTTCATACTATTGTAGTCGTGTGACGTCACACCTTGTTCCAATATTTTCTCGCGCTGCACTGCTCTTCATATTCTCATCCATACTAGGTAGTGGCCCGAATCAATGCTGTCATCTCGGAACTTAGGAATGTTAAAAATACTGGATACATGTCTCCCGTTTAATCCGCCATATCGACCTTAGAATGAATTGGAAAGTATTATAAATCAGTAAGTTCCCGTTTTCGAATGTTATTTTGTGCAGGTTATGGCTATAACAAGTGCTATTCGTTCCTATTCTGGCAGTGAGTTCAATCAGTACGTACCTAGATATTGTTGTTATTTTCGAACTACGAGACGGCATCGTAGGATCAGAAATGTAGGTAATTCTATTGCCAATGCGTAATAAATTTCCTTTTGTCCTGTTACCCGCCAAACCTGGAAGTAGCAAGTAGCAAAATATTAGGAAAATATCACGCTATACACTTACAGAGAGAAAAGTAAAAAAAAACTCAACAACATTTTCAAGAGGACTTTCAATAAATCCAGCTTCCGAGAGCCAAACCACATCCATTGTCCGGTTAGCTTCTCAGATTCCGTGCAAGTCTTTGTTTGCTAGTTCACCAGAATTTGTTACTCTCTTAAGTTGACACACTAACAACTCACACGCACCCCGTATGTATGAAAGGAAAAAATTCCAATTTGTTAACAACAAAAGGTGCTTTTACATTTCATCAAATGCCATTCTTGCTCCCAGGCTCTCTAACAATGCTCACTCAATTAATTTCTCCCAAAAATAATGTTCACATTCTTCCAACACAGTGGCAGTGGCAGACCTGAACAAAACATCGAAAAAAAAAAATAGTGAAGGAGCAGCGTCTATGAACGGAACGTCGGTTGTTAAACATTTTTCCCTCCCTCCTCAACAAACAACCTTTTCACCTTTTTTTACAATAAATGACCCTTTTCCGAAAGAACGTAGAAACCACGTACATACATACGAGTATACAATAGTACGTCCTTCGATTCCATGGAGAAATTCAATTCCTTTTCGCTTTTGGCATTTTCAGAAAGCAAGGAATTTTGATTCGATTAGGAGGAGACGCCCCTATGGGAGGAATTCGTCTTATTCGTGCTTATTCAAAAACTTCAGACAGAAAATTAGTAATAATTAAATGGGACCGTTTCACACTGTTACGCTGAATAAGGGTTACAAACATGGTCTGTCCTAATTATGGTTTTTATTTTGAGACGATTGCACAAATTGCTTCAAAGTGATTTAATTTGTTGAGGTGTGCGGTTGCCGTAAAGCGTTCAGGACCGAAAAAATTATCGTGAAAAAAGTTTGGAAATAGATGAGTCTTTCAATGTAAGTGACAACCATTCACAATATGTCCGAGGATAAGATTTTTCAATCAAAGAAGAAAAAACGCAACGTTTGGCTGGTTTATCCGCGTAAGTATTCCTAGTGCACGTTTAATTTGAACGTCCATGTGTACTACGGTCATAGAAGGTTATAGAGAGCAAGCGCTTACGTAGGCCTCAAATATTTCTATTCAGGGCAAGGCTTCATCTTATCTCTTACTGCCATCGTTAAGGAATGTTGAAATATAAATGCTGTATTTGTACAAGGTGGCGCAAAATTAATCACCCTATCGGAAGATGGTATAATTTTTGCAAATGGCGTCGTACCTCAATCATATTTGACATTTGTGAACTAGACAACTGCAGTATACAAAACATGGAGCCGTATACTCCGCTATATTCCGTGGAATAATTGTGTCGATTTTTTTGACCAATAATCCATCGGTAGTGTTAGCGCAGCGTGACTTTCGACGTCGATTTCGTCGTGTCGTCTCAACTGGGCAAACATCCGGCGTTTAGCTACAGGAGACCATGCAGGGCGTGGCCGCCACCAGACTAATCGTTCGGCCGAGAATATCGCAGCTGTGGCTGCCGATGTCGCTGAGAACGAAGAAACATCAACCAGATGACGGGCCACGCAATTGAGCATCACCTACAGCGAATTTTAGTAATTTTAGTAAAAGTTAATTAATTTTAATTTTAGTAAAAGACTTACACAAGTTCCCGTACAAAGTACAAACAGTGCATCACTTAATGCCTCCTCACCAGTCGCGTGTGAATTACTGTAAAGCCATCCTCAATCTCAACAACGAAGAGGACGATTTTGTGTCGGAAACGTCAATCAACAAAATCTTCATTTCTGGGGCACTGCAAATCCGCGTGTCATGCACGAAGAGCCATTACATCCTCTCAAAGTCAATGTGTGGTGCGGGCGTTCACGCGGGAGGACTGATTGGCCGTATTTTTTTGAGGCAACAGAGTCACTGTTACTGGCGAACGCTGATAAACGACCCCTTACTGCCGGAATTGAATGAGCAGGACTTGGTGAAAATGTGGTTCCAACAAAACGATGCAACTGCACTCACAGCACGAGCCACAATGGATATTGTGAAGGAAGCGTTTCCTTTCCAGCAAGATCGCTCGATTTAACCATACCAGACTTCTTTCCTTGGAGCTACTTGAAGTCGCGGGTTTATGCCAACAAGCTTCAGACAGTCGCAGCCCTTAAAGAGAATATTCGACAGGATTCGAATTATTCGAAGTTATCACCGGAAACCTTGCGGAAGCTCATGGAAAATGAGATAAAACGGGCATAAACATGTATCAACACTGGCGGCTGCCAATTGGCTGATATCATCTTTTCCTCTTAACAGAATCAATTGTAAAGGTCCAAATAAAGATTTCCATCATTCAAAATAATTTTTTTTATTTGGTAAAAAAGTAATTCAAAAACAAAATAGTATGATTAATTTTGCGTCACCTTGTAGGGTAAGTGTTTCCGGCCATCTAGCGCATTTTCTCACTTTGGGGCCCTATAATAAATTCGTCCTATAATATAGCATTTTGGATTATTTTTTTTCTAATCTTTTTTAAAACCTTAATCAAATAAAATAAATTTTAAAGTAATTAGCTTAATGATATTAACACTGGAACTAGTTTTGTAAAAAAAAGTGCTTTTTTACCACCACCAAATTTCAGTGCCCGGCCACTTTTGATTCAGTATCCGGCCAGGACCTTTCTTTTGTAGGAAATCTAATTAAACACTTTTATCAATAAATAAGTAGGTATGTACGAGTATGTATTTTTTGAGCCATTTAATTAATGTTTAATGACATTTTTCTTATACCTGTTTTATTTGGATAATTCAATAACACTTTAATAAGAACTTATCCTAGTTTACTAAAACAAAAACATTTCTTTCAACATTTCTTTAAGAATTCAAAAAAGGTATTAATTTCAGTCTTTTTTGTAGGTAGGTAGGAGCCTACTTAGCCTACTTGGAACGTAATTGAACAAAATACATTGGTACAAAGATATACTTAAAGTTAAAAAAAAAAACATTTTTCTTTAGGTATAAGGTTCAGTCTTCTTAAATTTTACTGACATTTTTGTTAATTAAATTTGATTCATAAATAAAATAGTAATTAAAATTAAACAATTTAACAAAATAGGTAGTTTCTTAATTAAAAAAAAAAAAAAACAAGAAAACAATATTTCTTTCAGAAAAAAACTTAAAGTCTAGCTTACCTGCTAAGGAACTTTCAAATATTTTAAGTAGGTACTGTTTTGTACCTACATTGGAGCTTAAGGATATGTCTTTTAGTATGGAAAAGAGTTCAGGTACCTAACGGAGATGCATTTAAGGTGATACCACAAAGGACAAAGATCGTAACCTATGTTTTTGAGACCTTCTTCTTCAGTATCGCTTATTAGAATTTCTTGGCATTTTTTCGTTTCTTGATTTTTCTTTTACGTCCAGATGATTTTTGTGCTTCCTTTTCTCTTTTTCTTGGTAACCCTTCATTTTTCCTTTTACTTATAGCACAGCATCAATCTTTTCTTGCTTGGCCTTTTCCTTACGCTTAGAGATATCCCTCCAAGCCTGTGAAGATATTGCAATGGGCAAGCCTGTGTAGTATTTTTCTTTTTAGTAGTGTCTGGGTAAAATAAATGTTTCGATAAATGAAGCGGAGATCTTGATCAGCTGGGCGAACAGGATGGACTGCTTTCAGTTGAATTAATTTGTTTTAGATTTGAAAATGGTTTTTGAAGTGATGGTGAATTAAATATGGTGGATCTTGGAGTTTTTAAAATATTGCTTTTATTTAAAGGTATTGAGGAGAGAGATCCTTTTGAAGTAGTTGGTGTATCCGGAGGTATTGATTTAGTTGAAGATTTTTCTCAAATAGTAGCAGAAGTTACCGTAGCTGGTGAGCCAAAAGATTGAGGAGAAGGGGAAACCAAAGGATTCGCTATTGATTCAAATCTGCTTTCGACACTGGTGGCTAAAATCGGGCTTGGAAGTTCTGTTGCTCTAAAATTGAACTCGAAATACGTTTAAGAGTTGAAATCTATAACGTCGGTAAGCTGCAATGTGCCATCTGCGTTAGCGTCAAAAACCACATTCATTGGCAGTGAAGCAAGATCGGTATTTTGTGTTTCTTGTTCTTGCGGTGCTTGCTCAAGGCTAGGTCTTGATGTTTCTAAGATATTTAATATTTCAAAGAGACAAATACCACATTCTCAAGTTTGTCCTTGATTTCAAGGATGACAGCTTTTGCAATGGAGAATCTATCTTCTTTAGCTAGTTGCACAGGTTATATGGCTTCTACTTCTGTAGGCTGTGCAGCAAAGCTTTCTATACGTCTTGAACACATTTTTCAAAGTCCAGAGCATTAGAATCGAATGGAAAACTCCGCATTTCCGAAATCCGGTTTTAATGGTTTCTGCTAAATGATTGTTTCTAAAAGTGGGCAGAAATTCTTTCGCGTTAAAACTGTTCCAATGTGTTTTATGTGCCACTCTCGAACTACTTTTTTTCCAATCTTCTTTAAGTAACTTGAATACGATAACGTCAGCTAGTTGAAGAATATGGGTTGTGTTTGGCGGCAAGTTGAATATAAGGGAAACCACCAAAAGCGGCAAAACCTCTCCGGAAGCAGTCATCATTGCTAGGACCGTTATCGTGTCTTTTTCTTTAGCAATTTGCACTTGGTAAACATTTTTAAAACATTTCGGCGGTACTACTTTTCCTGTTTTCGGGCACAAGGAAAAGCTGAAAGATGAAACCATCTCCATTCATGATCATTATCTGGATCGAGGAGGATATCATTATGTCCGTTCTCTATAAGAAAGCTCTCTAAATCGTGAAACCACTTTTTAATGCTGTCTCAGCTTCCCGTAAGCTTAAGCAATTAATTAATTTATACACCAGTTCGTTACCTGTTTCTCCTCTTCAGGATATAAAATTGTATTAGGTCCTTTTTTCTTACAAACGACGTCAACTTTTCCATATATTCTATCCTGAAGGGTACTCCTTGGGATATTATATGTAGAAGCGGCTTTTCTATGGCTTAATTGGTTTTCACGGATTTCCTTTAGAGCAAGTTCGATACTTTGCGTACGTGAAAGTTCTTGTGATTCTTCTTCACCAATTTCTTGACTCATTTTCTAAAACAAATAGGTAGTATAAATTTGTTCACAATTAGTTATGCGGCTTGTTCTAAAAACCGGCCATAGTAATCTTTTAACAAAAAATAAGTGGCCGGATACTAAAACTTGACATATTTAATACATTTTATTGGATTGTGGAGATAGACAAAAGTATTTTCTTTCTTTTAAACATGAAAAAGATAAACTATTCCATTTCAGGCAAAGTTCTAGTACTCGGCCACCCTGGCCGATCTTCTTTCTCTCTCTATTCCATTTTCCAAAAAAACAGTTTTCAGTTTTAATTGCATTTTATTTACTTAATCATTAACTCTTACATACTAACAAAAAATGCTTAAATGCTAGCTTACAATTACTTAACAATCTTATACTAACTTACTGGCCCCACACAGGCGCTCTAAGCTACTCTAAATTCTTTTAACTATGTCTTTCGACTTTATTTACATTTTATTTATAAATATATACGAGTATTTTGTATACTTAAAGCTAAGAACAAACAATTTGTAAACAAAAACTTTGCATATGGACATTTATTTTTTACAAAAACTATTACACTGCCGTGTGCGACGTCTCTGTCGTAGTTGAGTCGCCTGTCCCCAGCTGTCCGAGCGACATGGGAGATTAACGGACCGCTGATCTATCCTGGATCAACCCTATCTGATCAAGGTAGAGGAATGCTTCCGGTGGAACGAAGCTGTCAGAGCGCACACTCTCGTGGTAAAGGTAATTGGGGTAGTAAGCCCCAGATATCAGGTTATTCGTCGAGGTCATTGCTCTTGCAATGTGCCTTCGAGTCAGCTTAATTACGAAGTTGTCCACTCTTATTAGGTTCGCCGTGTTGTAAAGGACCTCATTAGGATAACATTTCTTGTACTCCGACTCTGGTGTTCTGTACAAGCGAAGACAAGCCCTAAGGCAAGCCCTCTCAAACACCCGAATCTTTTCCATTAAGCTTGCGCGTACATTGAACCACACGCGACAACCAAATACCAGCATGGGCCTGATTTTTTTTTTTTTTTTTATAATGAGCGCGCGCTCAAGGGGTTTGAGTACCCTTAAGGTGATTGTACACAGCGCGGGCAAAGGAAATTTAGGGAGGAAGAAAAGAGAGGTACCGATGTACATTGTTTTTAAATGTTTGCAAGTTATAACGACCAGGAAATACAGAGATCGGCAGAGCATTCCATAAGCGAGTTGTATGGCTTAGGAACAAATCACGATATTTTAGAGTACGTCCGAAAATGGGCTTGAGGGTATACTGATGAGCATTCCTAGCGAGACGGGTGTTACGGTTGAAAGTGAGGCCATGTAGCAGATTGCCTTTACCCTCGCATCGAGTTGGGTGCAATAAAACAGTCTCTTTGTAAGGGCAAAAGCGCTTTAGCTCTGGCCGGAGCAGCATCTGCATTTTTGCCAAAATACAGAAACTGATCTAGCCAGATCCCAAGGTATCTGACTACATTTCGACAGGCAAGAGGCTGTCCGTACTGTCCAACGATTGAGAACTTTCGCCAGTTTTTTCTGGTATCCCTAGAGGCTCCAGACAACGGCGTCCTAAAGAGAATGGTTTCCGACTTCTGAAAGTTGATTTTCAACTTCAAGAGAGTATTAATGTCCTCGATTTTAGGACCTGTTCTGTACGCTACCAAATCGTCTGCGTAAGCAATAGTATGGGGAAGTGAACCTATCGCTTGTAAAAATGTTGAAAAGGATCGGCGAATTGACCGCGCCTTGCTGAAGACCATTTTTAATTTGAAATATTCCAACAAAAGTCACATCACCATTTTTCACGATGAACTGTCTGTTGGTTAGCATATTACAAAGAATGTACAAGAGTGGTTTACTGATCTCCAGCTTAGTCAGCTTATAGAAAAGGCCCTCCAACCATACGGTGTCGAATGCCTTCTCAAATTCAACAAGGCAGGCACCAGTACATTGTTTTTTGCCTTTATTCCATTGGATATCGGACAACAGTTAGACGCGGCATGTGAGATATCATGTTCCGCCTTAAAACCAAATTGATTATCCGGAACTATATGTTTGTCCTCAACCCACGTATACAGAGCTCTATTAATTACTTTTTCAAAAACCTTACTGATATTCGGAAGGAGACCTATCGACAGGAGATTCGCCGGATTGGATATATCCTTTCCCTTTTTGGGGATAGGTTGAACCACCGCCGTTTTCCAATGCGCTGGATAATGTGCATTATTCATTGCATTATTAAACAGAGTGGTGTAAATGTCCACCGCTTCTAGAGGAAGATGTCGAAGCACGATGTTCGGAATACCATCGGTCCCCACTGATTTCTTAGCCCTGATTGTGTCGAAGATCTCACGGAGTTCTTCCTTCGAAATGAACGGGGGTGGGTCACCCTCTCTGGTCATGACATTATTTGCCATATTTTCGTCGCTGAACCGGGTGAAACCAGAGCCCTCGGATCGCCAGTTCCCTATTTCATTTCGAATGCAGAAGTCGTGCCCCAAGACGCGATTGTCCAGGTAATAATTAGGGCCAATGATATCAATGGCCTTGTATACTTCCTGGAAAGTCGCGCCTATGGTGTCAACCTTCTCCTGTGGATCCTCGATCACAAAGAAGTCGTCATCATCAGCGGCCTCATTTGGATCAATACCTGCTATTGTCAGTAACCGTTCGTTGTCTGTTGTCCGGGCTATTTTAAGACACTGAAGGTCGTTTTGATTTTTTCTCCGAAATAGTTTATTTATTTGCGGAAACATATTCGGGTTGCTGGTGTTTACAGCCCGAACCTTGTTGTTCCAATACAAACTTACAGAAATTCTGTAATTCTCTTTTATTAGCGTTTGAATATTTTTAATCGACGACTTCAGTGTCCTAATCTCCGGGTCTTGTCTGTCACTTAACTGTCTGTACAAGTTTTTGGGTCTTGTCAGAAGTCTACTTTTCTGTCGGTGCAGTGCGTCAATAGTAGGATTGCGGAACAGGTCTTCGTTAGTTGTACGTCGATTCCGCGGTATTGTAGTGTCCATAGTTTGTTTAATTGTCTCGTCCATTTGTTTTAGGTAATTGTCGATCTCCTCGTTTGACAAATTCCTATTGGACGGCGGGTGGAGCGTGTTTGAGGGGAGCGCTCTTGTCAAGGTTGCGGAGAAGCGTGTCCATCGAGTCTTACTGTAGTTGTAAGAATATCTTTGGACAAACTCCTCCAATTCCGCAATTTCGTTAGGAACTGTAATTTCGGTGCTAAAACCGCAATGGTCGCTGTCATACACGAATGTGCGCAGACAGTTTAATGTTTGTAAATTCGTACCTGTCAGTCGTATACGTTCGTCGTACAGCAGTAGATCCAAATAAGACCCGCCTCTGGGAAACGACGGGTTATCCGTCGCTTTAAGACCGAGTCTGTACATGACATCGTGCTGACCCCACCAATCGAGTAGTAGGTTCCCTCTAGTATTTGGCAAATTATTTCCCCAATCTCTGTGTCTAGCGTTGAAATCCCCGCCGATTATAAAATAATTCTCCACCGATTCCAGCCTCAAAAGTCGAAAAAGCGTGTCGAGCTCTGTAATGAATAGGGTGGATTGTGAAGCCTCAGGTGCATAAACAGAGGCCAAGTACAGCCGCTTTCCACTGCGGAGCGGTATGTAAATGACGACTGCCTCCAACACCCGGAACCTGCGCAACACTCCTTCATCTCTTCCTCTTCATCTTCTGATTCGCTCTGTGTAAATGAAGCGAAGCTGTTCCCTTCATTCTCTCCTCCAAGCAGTTTTACAGAGGAAGTTGGTAGGGATTGACGATGGACTAAGTTGGAAGTTGGCCTTAGCTTCCTCCTTCTCTTAGCTGTTGGTGTTTGGCTTGAACTGCTTGAAGCCTCACCTGATAATTCAGCAGGTCCCGCTATTGGCATAACGGACCGCTTTCCACAATCCATCACGTGCTGTTTACTACAACACTTAGTAACACTTTAACTGTTTTTATTATATCTTCTAATTTAAAAAAAAATAGAAAAAAAAAAAGGTTTTACACGACCCGGAGTCGTACCCGCAACCTTTGCTGTCTCAAGCGAACACACTATGTCTGTGCTAATTGGACCCTAAATCCAATTTCTCAAATGCCTTAGTTAACTCTTCTCACTTTCTAGCCGAAACACGTTTAAACTCCGCGAAGGTTTATGAACGACTGATCAGGAACTTTAACAATGATCTTTGATGTGCAGATGTAACAAACTTTACCAAACCATTACATGGGCCTGGAATATCGCAATGTTTTTGCTTATGCAAATAATGTTTAATTTTCTTATTATTTAACATTTAATGGATAGTGGCCGGATACTGGTGACTGCCCCTGCATATTTTCAACAGAATCACAGTGTCTCCTGATTGCCAAGCCATAATAAACTGTCAACTTATCGATCATTTTACCAGTGAGTTTATCTTCTCCACCAGGTACTTTATTTGTATTTTTTTATTACCTTTATCTACAGTTTCAGTAGTTTTATTTACACACTCGCGGAGTCGTGAACCCATTCTCTTTTGAAGATGTCCAATACGTTCTTTTTTGGCCTCTTGAATATCACCGTAAGACTTAGCTTTTAAAATCATCACCGATGTAATTTTTGTAATGAACGGCAAATGTACTCATTGAACGCCTGAACATTACAACGATTGCATCGACTTCCATTTTTCCTGAAAAGCCATTATGATTTGCAGAACAATTATCTTTGTGATCTTCTAGCCAATCGTTGTACTCTTTAGCAGTAATTTTTCAAAAGTTGGCATTGTTTGCTGTACTTTTTATAACAATAACTTTCCCTGTACAATATCGAATCAATTATGTTACTCCATATAAAGAAGTGTATCCTCACTTTTTTCAGGTTCCATTCGCCAGATGGTGGCTACTTCACACAAGAGTAAATATTTGCAATAATCAAGTCATAAGCATTTTGTGTCAAGCAAGCTGGCATGTCCATCAATCCACAGAATTTTGATGCATCTTTCAATCCTATTCCAAAAATTCTCATCACAAATATAAATCGTCTGTTTATCTCAAAACAATGCTTGACAAGAGGACTAGAGCTTACGAGTAGCACGAGCCTCACAAGTATCACACAGCAAAAATATTTCAAAACCAAGACCTCGTTGTGAAGCTGTTTTACACTTTACAAAATCACTTAGTGCTGTAAACACTGATATAACATTCTTCTTTTCCTTTTACTAGCCCTTTCCTCGCTACACGAACTTATGCATAACGAGTTTCCCATTTTTACTGCACCGCTACTGCTCCGCTTATGGGGTTGGCTAATGTCACAGATCGCAGAACGCGTCTGCATACTGCTCGGTCCTGAATCGCTTCGGCGGTTAGCTCCTGGCGTTGTTGTGCATTTCCCATCTGAGCAGTCCAGGAATTATTTTTCCTACCTAGTTTTCTTTTAGTAGGAGCGACCGTAGTTGATATTGCCTTCTTAACGGGATTTTCCGGAGATCTTCTTTGAACGTGGCAATACCAGCTAATTCTATCCGACTCAAGTTGTTCGATTACCGAATTTTTTATGTGTAGACTTCCTCTAATATGCGTAGATCTAATGCAGTCGCGTTTCGTAACTCCAGTCGACATCCATAACATTTTCATCTCTGCTGCCGTCATTGTATTTTTAAACCCTTCGTATATTGTCCAGCACTGCGAACCATAAGTAAGAGCTGGCCGAATCATCGTGGTGTAAAGTTTTCCCTTCTATTTAAGTGGAAATTTTCGGTCACAGAAGATTCCCGAATTTTCTGGCCATTTCATCCACCCCACACTTACTCTGTGCCTTACGTCGTCGTCACATTTCGCTTCTACGTTAACGATTGATCCTAAATACTTGAACCTAGTGGTTTTCGGAAGAACTATTCCGTCCAACATTATATCTGGAATAGGTCGCAGTGGATCCGAAAATGGGCAGGTCAAATGTTCCGTCTTTGAGCGACTTATTTTAAACCCGTTTTTCTCTAGCGCGTCTTTCCATTTACTTAGGACGTTTTGTAAATCTACGACATTATCGCTTAGAATAACTGCGTCGTCGGCGAAGAGAATCGATGTTACATTTGCTTCGTGCATGCAATCTTTCAAAAGATAGTCTAGTACCACGTTAAAGAGGAAAGGGCTGAGAACGCTTCCTTGATGCACTCCGATATTTACCGGAAATTCTCTCGTAAGTCCGGCGGTACTTTTAACAGCAGTTTTGACGTTTCCATACATGTCTTGTATCATTCTTATATACGTTTCCGGTACCTTTTGAGACCTCAACGCGGTCCATATGAGATCTCTAGGCACACGATCGAATGGCTTTTCTAGATCAATAAATACCATGTGCAGATCTTTTGACAAATCAGGATGTTTTTCCATTAATATTCGCAAGCTTTGGATTGCGTCCACCGTCGATCTTCCTTCCACGAATCCACACTGGCTATCGTCGAGCTTTATGATTTTGCGAAGACGTTCGTTTAAAACTCTTTCAACGATTTTCATCGTGTATGTCACACAGCTTGATTGAGCGGTAGCTGTTGCATTCTCGCGTGTCGCCTTTGCCTTTGTATAACGGAACCAAAAAGCTACTTCTCCATTGATTAGGCATAGTTTGTCCGCATTTTATTTTATTCAAGAGTTTCAACATCCATTCACTGCCTATACATTCCATCTTCGACCAAAACTCTGATGGGATGTTGTGTGGTCCCGCCGCTTTCCCGCGTATCATTTTTCCGATAGCTATACTTATCTCTTCTGTTGAAAAGTCAGCAACTTCTTCTTCGAATGGATCAGCTGCAGGGACGCGATCACGTGGAAACTATTTGTTAAGCAGGTCCTTACAGTATTCAAGCCACCTATCACAGATGTCCTTTTCGTTTGTTAGTAAGTGCCCGTAGGAGTCTTTGATGTATTTTGGCGACGTTATTTCTATCGCATTTTCTCGCGTTTGCGCAGCGAGTTTAAAAATATTTGGCACTTTACTATTGTACGACGTTTGAACTTCTTGAATAGCTTGTCTTCTATCTGCCAATCGTGAGGATATTTGTTCCAAGTCCTGGTAAAGGTTTTCCGCTGCTGCCGCTCGGGTTTGGGCCAGGACTCTCTTTATAACGTTTTTAAGTCGCTCATATTCAAGTGCAACTCGAGACTTTTCGATATCGTTGCTCCGATCACATTTTGTCCACGCTTGAAATGCTTGCTTCTTGTCGGTCACAACTCGTTTGGTTTCGTCATTCCACCACCATGTTTCTTTCTCGATGTGATGATGTCCTGATATCGTTCCTAGAAGGGACTTTGCGTGTGTCATGCATGCCTCGTGCATGCTGTTCCACATTTCTTGCGGGCTAAGTGAGTCTGCGATAACGTTTATATTAAGAAGTACTTCTTTAGCGCGTGCAATAAATCGTGTGCCTCGTTCTTTCGATAAGTTATACCACCGGATTTTAGGCTTTCTAACAGGCTATCGTGTTTTTGGTGGTTCCGCTGTGAAGAATTCTGTAATGAGCAGCCGGTGTTAGGTAACTAGCGATTCTCCAAGGATTACCTTGCAGTCCTTGACACTGTTTCCCATCGATCTTTTGCAAAGGTGATAGTCTATTTGTGTTTCGTGGCCTCCGCTGCTATAGGTGATAAGATGTCGTTGATGTTTTATAAACGTCGTATTTAAAACAGTGAGACGGTGGGCTTTACATGCTGCAAGGATGTCTTCACCAGCAGAATTTCTGGTTTCAAAGTCTTTACCGCCATGGCAGTCCTCATAATCTACATTTGATTCTCCAACGTGGCCGTTTAAATCTCCTCCTACGAAAAGCATCTCCTCGATGGGTATATTTCTGAGTAAATTACCGAAATCTGACCAAAATTTATCCTTTTCCGATTGATCGCAACCGTTTTGTGGGACGTACGCGCTAACAATGTTCCACATTTCATTGATTATAATGAGTTTTACACTCATCAAGCGGTCGCTTATTTTTGAAATAACAACAATATTATTAAGAAGATTTGCCGCGACAATAACACCGACACCGTTTCGTCCATTGACCGTTCCATGGTAAAACATCTTAAATGACTTAGTTTTTAAATCAAGAAAACGCGCTTTATTTCCGGTATTACACCACTTCGTTTCCTGAACGCACATATAAGAAAGTCAGATTTGCTTTTACTAATCTGGCAATGCCGCGGAGTTTATTTGCCTTCATCTGGTTATGTTTTGTGACATTCGCAACCCTCTCGCTCCATGTTGCCTTTCTCATTCAGTTGTGTTTTGCTGACGGCTTCAGTTGTGGTGTCTTGTGCAAAAAAAAAATAAATAAAGATAAAAATAAAAATAAAATAAAATAAAATAATAAAAACACACATAGTAAGAAGGCAGACAGGAGTGTATTGAGAGGTGAGTTTGTCTCGCTGAATAGTCATCTAAATAATTAACTATAAAAAAACAATAATTGAATTTGAAGTAGTGTAGCAGTTTTCTTTGGTGCAGTACGTAGATCTATTTTTTATTGAACATTGGCATAATACCCAACATACAACGATCGAGTAAGGAACTCGATCGTGTGTGTGTTGGTCTCCTGGTTCATAAGGTATATGTGCATTGGCATAACATCCACCAGTTCCCCTGCGAGAGCAATACTCAATGGTGTGTGAGGTGGTCGCCTGGCTTACATATGTAGAACTGGCATTGGTATAACATCCATCGACTGTCCTACGAGTGTGATACTCAATGGTGTATGTGATGGTCGCCTGGCTTTTGTATCTGCATCCTGCATTGGCATAACATCCACCAGTTCCCCTGCGAGAGCAATACTCAATGGTGTGTGAGGTGGTCGCCTGGCTTTCATACGTAGAATTGGCATTGGTATAACATCCATCGACTGTCCTACGAGTGTGATACTCAATGGTGTATGCGATGGTCGCCTGGCTTTTGCATCTGTATCCTGCATTGACATAACATCCACCAGTTCCCCTGCGAGCAAGTTGTTCAACGGTGTGTGAGGTGGTCGCCTGGCGAAGGTATAGATCCTTATAAATGGTGTAAGTCCGTTGTGTGACGGCCGCCTGTTATAGTGGTAGTTGGATCCTTATAAATGGTGTAAGTCCGTTGTGTGACGGCCGCCTGTTATAGTGGTAGTTGGATCCTTATAAATGGTATAAGTCCGTTGTGTGACGGCCGCCTGTTGTAGTGGTAGTTGGATCCTTATAAATGGTGTAAGTCCGTTGTGTGACGGCCGCCTGTTATAGTGGTAGTTGGATCCTTATAAATGGTATAAGTCCGTTGTGTGACGGCCGCCTGTTGTAGTGGTAGTTGGATCCTTATAAATGGTGTAAGTCCGTTGTGTGACGGCCGCCTGTTATAGTGGTAGTTGGATCCTTATAAATGGTATAAGTCCGTTGTGTGACGGCCGCCTGTTGTAGTGGTAGTTGGCTATAGTGGTACCTTGGATTTGAGGATCATGTAATTTAAGAGAGTTAAAAATAAATCGTTGCCTGTGTTGATGATTATATTCATGGGCTATTATTTGTATCTTTTCAGGAGAGTTACAGTCAAAAGGAGAGTTGCCACACAGAGTTGCCGAAGTGAAAAGAATGTGTGAATTAGTTTTTATTAAAATAAAACACAAAAAAAAGGGGTTACCGCATGATAGTCGTTTTTTTGAAATTTTAGTTTTTTATTCTTTTTTTCCTTTTCTTATACACATGACATGTAGAATTCTGCGACACATTATTGCTTCCATCTCCAAGCTTTTTGAGGTCATCGATCCGACCTTCCAACTTGCAAACCGAAGTTTAATAAAATTTAGAAACTTCATTTTGCCCGCCCCCGGAATCCGTCGGGCTCTGACACTAGCATTTCTGCTTGCCCTGGGATCACCCGAATGCGTGGCAAGCGCGGTGCCCAGCGGGGTAGTGCTACAACTTGCGATCATTTCTATGAAGTTTTTTTTTGTACTTTCGTACGAGATTGATTTGACACACGTATGCTCAATTGAAGTTAGTTGACTTTGCTTTTATCCCACCGGTAGTCGCCAGACGTGGGAACCCACTGATTGCATACGAACTTGTGGGAAAGTTTTAAATGTGTTAAAGTGTCACAGGCTCATTTTTGGTGTTATAGTTGCCTGTATATGACTGATTCCTCATTTTAGTCGCCTTTTACGACAAGCAGGGAAGTACTACAGCACTATTCTTTATCCGGTGCTGCACGGATGGTATAACATAAAGCTTAAAATTCTATATTCAATAGAAGAATCACTGGGAACTAAAATCTCCTTCTACAGTTTGATTTTTTTCGCGATTGCACCAAAACTACTTTCATCTGTCTCAGCTGTTTTTGGATTAAATATGGTTTTCCTTCTTTTAGATTATGATAACACTTTTTCAGTTGCTCTTTCTTTTCTACTACACTTGCGTGGCATTTAAATTCAATTTACTTGAATTGAAAACACAAAACCGAGAACAGAAAGTTAAAAGTGAACTCTACAACGTGTAGCAGAACTGTTTGAAATTATGTTCACTTGTTTCGTAGAAGAAATAACTCGAGTTATAGTCCGTTTCGAATCACCGTGCAATTTCTTGGGCATGTGCCCTCTTTTCCAGTAATCCTGGAAGTGATCCAGACGAAATTCGAGCGCAACCATACTTTGATGTTGATTGCACTTAGTTAATAGATAAATGATGTCAAACTTTCCAGATGTTGGAAAATCAAAACCGGTTTTCTACTGATCGCCCCTACCCGTGTGAAGGTACGATCAGACGGTCATCCAAACTTCTCATCCGGATGACATTCTGATGTCAGAGAACTTTTGTAATTCGGTTGTCATCTGCATGTCATCTGCTAGATGACACCCGATCACACATTGTCATCCGTTAGGTCATCCGAGTGTCTCAAAATGGATGACACGCTTGCTTTGTCATCCGGTTGACATGTCTGGATGACATATCCAGATGACAGGCGATCACACGAGATTACACTAAAGGGTTGACCAAAATGTGAATCTGAAGATTGAATCTTGAATCGCTGTCAAACGCAGATACACGTCAATCTCGAAGTTGGGTGCTTTTCAACTTCGAGATACAGATTCACACAGATACGCATTGTGTTGGCGATTACGGCTATACATGTATACAACTTTTGACAGTTCGATATCAGATACAGATTCACATTCTGGTCAGCTCTTAATGGCACTGATGACAATTTGTAATTAGTTGTTTACGAAAAACGAAAATGTCAGTAAAATAAGAGTGAAACAATAGAAAAAGTGTTAGAGAAAAATGCGGAGGGAAAACAAAAGCTTGTATGATTATATGGCGTTCAGCAGGTAGATACGAAGTTGAAAAAATACGGCGACGATATGACGATATATAACTTGCATTGCATTGTAAAAAAACCACCGACCAGGAATTCACATCATCAAATTAAAGATTATTTACATTTACGTACACCTATGTGGTATAATCGTCATCTTCCTGTATATCATGCGATCCCTGTAATAATAGAAAAATAATCAACGACTTCAAACGGAATGAATATTTAGAAGAAAAAGAAAAACAAATAATCACCCTTATCTGGATTTCGTTATGTGGTAGTGTAGGATGTAATCCCAATCGGCGGGATATTGGTAGATGAACGGCCCGCTACTGATTCGGTGTGGAGACAATCTGCGGTGTCAAATAGAAGTAGTCGGCATGGTGTTCGGGTCGGTGACATTTGTGCGTGAAGGCGTCGACTGAGAGTAAATCAATTGATTCGGCGGCCCAAATTGAAAGCGACGTCTTCTGGAAGTCTTCGGAAATGTGATGCGACCAGTTCACCGAACACACAATGCCGATCGTGTTGCTACGTGCTATATTTTCCAACACTTCAACGGCCTAATTCCGAAAGCTACAAAAATTGGAATTCGAAAACCACGATGATAATAGCGCTGCTGCTGACGACGGTGGCTTTTTCGCTGTTTCTTTTTTTTGCCTTTTTTCCGGCACTGGTGTTGGTTGGCATCTTCGAGGGACGGTTCAGCATTTGACAACGGCGTCAACTCATTTGATAATGGCATTGGATAATTTATTGTGGAAAAGATAAGAAGCTGGTATTGACAGATGCGAAACCAGAGTATAGAGAGAATACATTGACGTGGAAGGCATGTCCATTGTATATTTTTTCAGTGGATTTGGCAGTGACGATTATATGGAAATCACTCTCTTCACAATTATTGTGTTGAAAAGAAGAAATAATGAAAAGAAGATATATGCGCTTATGATGCAAATGGGTTAAATATGAAAGGAGGTGGAGAAAGTTCAGTAAGTATACGAGTAATTTTCCATTGAGTAGATGAGTAACATGCGCTTCCACGCTCTCTTTGCGCAGCTTTCCAATTGCACGGTGATTAGAAACGGACTATAGTTAGTCATCAGGAATAAAATGGAATATTCATAAGGGAACACCTGAAATACCTGGGAACAAAAAGAAATTAAAGAGCAGCTGCTACTCCGATTTGTGCTCCGCCTACTTTTTTAAAAGTCCGAGACGTCCTTGCAACTATGCGTATATCTCGTAAAGTACTTACCGAATCGATTGGAAATTTTCAGGGAATATAGTCCGATATACGAGGGGCGTTCAACATATTCTCGGTATCGGGGTGAAGCTGTGTTCTATATATAAATTGACTTATTTATCAAGTAATACTATTATTTTAGTACTTTCATGTAAAATTTCATATAAATGTGATTATTAACTCGCGTTTTATCTCTAGTTAAACAGAATCATAATGGCAACTGAGACGATGATGGTGAAAATTGAGCACCGCGCTGTAATTAAATTTCTCACTAAGCAAGGAAAAAGTCAAAAAACTATTCATGAAGAGATGGTGGCTGTTTACCAGGGTTCCGCACCTTCATTATCAACTGTGCAAAAGTGTTCAAGTGAGTTCAAGAGAGGCAGAGAGAGCATTGAAGACGACCCCCGCTCCGGCGCCCTGGATACTGCTTGTACGGGAGAAAGCATCAAAGAAGTCGAAAAACTTGTTCCTGAGGATGCCCGAATAAAGGTGAAAATGATGGCAGAGATCACCAAGCTTTCAATTGGTACCATTCACACCATTCTTCATGACCATCTTAACCTTTCAAAGGTCAGTGCAAGGCGGGTGCCACGAATGCTCACAGCGCCTCAGAAAAAAGTGAGAATCGCATGCTGTAGAGAGCTTTTGGAGATGTGTAGTGAGAACGCGGACGGTGTTATGGATCGAATTGTTACTGGGGACGAAACATGGGTCCACCACTATGACCCTGAAAGCAAACAAGAGTCCATGCAGTGGCATAAAAAAGGAACAGACCCCCCGAAGAATTTCAAAGTCACTCCGTCTGCCGGGAAGCACATGGCCACAGTTTTTTGGGACTCAAAGGGAATCTTGCTCATTGAGTACAAAAAAAAAGGTGAAACCATCAACGCCACATCCTACGCTTCCACTTTGCATAATTTGCGGGAAGAAATTAAAAAGAAAAGACGGGGTAAACTCGCAGCGGGTGTGTTGCTTCTTCATGACAACGCTCCTGTTCACACGGCGCGAGTTTCCAAGGCTGCTGCGCGAGATTGTGGTTTCGAAGAAATCCAACACCCACCCTATAGTCCAGACCTTGCCCCTAGTGATTATTTCCTGTTTCCGGATTTGAAAAAATGTCTTCGTGGAAAAAGATTTTCGGATGATGAAGAACTCAAGTCGGCAATAAATGGGTATTTTGCAGAGAAAGAGGAAATTTATTTTTCTGAGGGTTTAAAAAAGCTTATCTCAAGATGTAACAAACGCATTGATGTTAGGGGAGATTATATTGAAAAATAAAAACAATTTAAATTGAATTCGCATTTTCCTTCATATCGATACCGAGAATATATTGACGCCCCTCGTATGTGCAGTACGATTTCTTGAAAATTCTATCTGCGTAGAACGCTTTAAATAGAATAAAACCCATTCCATTCCAAGTAATTGACTCTGGGCATGATTTTGATTTTCAAAATTGGACTGCATTTCTTAATTCATTGTACACAGGAAAATGTGCTTTCCCTACCCGGCCTATAAGGATGCTAAAATTTGAAAATGAACAACCACGATTTTTCACAAGATGGCATTTTGGAGGATTTATAAACAGTCTCCTTAATGGAGACTATTAAAAAGGCCAAATTTGAAGATCTAAAAGCTTCCTTCAAAACTAGAGGCCAAACAAACTCGGGGTTGGAAAATGGAATGAAATGTAATTTTTTTAAAACTTATTTTCACTTTTCTACGTTTTAATAAATACATAATCTAATCACATAATGGTTTTTGAGTATTTTTAGCTGGTACCTGAAGCATGTAGGAGCAGGGAAAATTTAAATTTTATTTTTGTCAAAACTGGTTGGAATGGACTAAAGCCGTTCTTCAACAGTACCCTTCAATTGCAAGCTGGTACATCATTAAAAGTTCAATCTAAAAGACAGCTCCTGGGAGTTGAACGCGTTGAACTTTCTATTGCGTTGGCGATGGTGGGTGAGACAAAAGTGTGTACGAGAATTGATGTTCAAAAGCAGTTCCTTTGTAAAATGTTTCTTTTGGGCTGTATCTCGACATTCCAAATTGTTCCATTAGTCTTTTTTGATTAAATACATTGCACATATCTTTGCTACTGTCGGACATTTTGAAAAAAAAAACTATTGTGAATGTTAATTGATTGCATCTCTGTATTTTACCAAGTTTTAAAATAGCACTCTTCCTTAAAGATCTCCCGAAAGCCACTCCTTTTCAAGTCTACATTTTCACACTTTCTTTTATCGTGTTGGTAAGTTTCATTTTTGCTCTGATCTCTTCTTGGGCTGCCTGATTATTAATATTATTTTTAGGCTTTCTGCAAAATTTGGAAGCTTCGACATCAATTCCAACACTTGCTTTACATAAATTATTATAACAAATGTATCTTTCAGCTGCACTATCAAAAGAAAAAATGGAGTCACTATCCATGTTCACTTGGTTTTTGATAATATTAAACTATTTACTACTAAACTACTACTCTGCGACGTACGAGTACTTTAACACCCGTATTCACAAACAGTACTTCCCTTTAGTGCCTGTTTACATTGGCGACGGGCTGAAAGTCCTCATCATGAACGTCGTGTTTACATTGTCATGGGGTTGGAAGACTTTTTAACAAGTGAAACACTTGAATCGGAGCATTTTTAATTTTTAAATTTGAGCAGTTGGCCTGAAACATACCTTTTTTCCTATTCTTCATCTTCACACTTCCTTTCTCATCAACGATCAAAACTAAAATGAAAAAAAAAATGTCAGAAACGGAACGATATGGAAAAAAACGATGTGTTGCACCCGAGAATCTACTTCAGAAATGGATTCTCGGTGGAAGTAACCCTTCTTCTTCCCACTTCAATAAAAAGCGTTCCCTCTCTTTCGGACAATCTTCCTAACAGCGCCAATGTGAACAGGCACTTTCAATTCATAAACAATATTTAAGTAACATTTTGCTAAGTGAATGCACTGCGCTAATTACTGCTCTATGATTGGTCCATTTACCAAGTTCACGATGTAGTTTGACAGAAGAGCCAATGACACATAAATAATTTAAAATTTGAGTGATTCGAGTGATTTATGCTCCAACGAATTTATTTGAATTTGAAAATATTTTAAATTAAATATAAAACGGTCGCCATGTAGTAAGTGAAATTTTAGAAATGTTTGTCTATTCAATTATAAATAATCCTAAATGCTAATTTTCTGTTTTTTTCTACACGCAACCTTAAAAACAAATGAAGACATATTTGACAGTTTCTATGCGTTGATTAAAGTAGCTAGAAAGCTTCCTTAGTTGTGCCTTCATTTTAACGAACGCACGCTCTTCGACACTTAAGTAATGTTTGTGAATTGAATTCGCTAACCCTGTGCGTTCGTGCACACATGAGACCTCATAGTAACGTTTGTGAATACGGGTGTAATATCTTAATGTATGCTGCTAAATTTTAAAATCAAATGGTTAACTGTATTATTTCTCTACAATAAACAATACAATAACTGAAATTGGAGATAAGAGATAAACAAACACTTTTTTCCCAATAGCTGCAGTTGGTCTTCATTCAAAATTTGGCTTTATTTCGCTTTTGAAATGGAAGTAAGATTAAATGCTCTTTTTCTTCTTATAATGTCTCGGGAATTTAGTGTGGACATTGCAGACATATGCGCGCTAAAAAGTAATCACTTTTCTACGTACGTTCACGTCTGTAAATTCAGACCAATTGTTTTGACACTTAGTGAAATACAGGTAGATCCCCGCCCACACCTTTCAGATCCCTCTTATCTGAAGCTACTTGGTTAAGATCTAGTGCCACTATTCGTTTCTCATCGCGGTCTCACTATTTACGTGGGTTGTGATGTAGCTTACCAAATTCCACCACAATGTAATCCCTCTTCCAATCCGGAATTCAGTTTCATGTGGTTAAAATTCCATCTCCATAAGCAAATTCTCCAATACTGCTCTATTTACAGAAGCCCAAAACTGGACAGCAATTCGACTTTTAACTTGTTTGATGCGCTGTCTCTCCATTCAAAGAATTGTATCCCTGTATCCTGTCAGTACATACTGAAATTGTTATTACGGGCGATTTCAATATACACAATTCTGGGTGGCTTCGACATTCTGGACAGGCAACACCCGAAGGAAGGACGGTGTGTTGAGATCTTCGCTGCGAAAAACATCTTAACTTAACGCAGCTTGTAAATGAGTCCACACGAATACCAGACGTTGATAGTCATACCCCCAACATCCTGTACTTGTTTTTAACTTCTCACCCTGATAAGTACACCGTTGATGTCTTCTCCTCTCTAGGTTCGCCGGACCATTGTATCATATCAGCTAATTTCTCGTATGCTGACCACACAGTTTGAGAAAGAATTCCTAAAAGAACCGTATTCGAGAAAGCCAATTGGAGCGGACTTAACACCTTCTTTAAGAAATTTCACTGGTAGTTATGTTTCCTCGATAACGACGTGGATGCCGCTGCTGATATGATCACAGACCCTGTGATCTGTGATCCTCATCGGATCAAGTGTATCAAACCAAAAGAACCACTGGAGCTATAAAGAGGCTGTCAGGGTGAGAGAAATGTTTTTTCGGTCCTTCAGGACCAAACCGATAGAGGAAAACCGAAGAAAGTTCAAACGAGCCAGGAATGACTGCAACGTCTTTCTCAAGCGCGTGAAATGTCAATACGACCAAAAAATACTACAATGTTCCAAAGATAGTAAAAATTGTTAGTCGTTCGTTAAAAATATTAAAAATTCTGCCTCATTCTCCATCCCACCACTCATTTACTATGACATTCCAGCTGTCAGCTTTGTCTCCGCCTACACTTAACTACGTCGAATCTTCAATAGGATGAATGGACTTTCGCACTCTTGTAGTAGCAAGAGTACTTAAAGGTTTCAACATACATAAATCCGCTGGTCCAGATGGTATATCTCCCCATCTCCTGAAGAGGTGTTCTCCCACGTTGGCAAAACCACTGCTTAGTCTTTTGGCACTTTCCAGAAAACAGCATTTGTCCAGCCCGTCCCTAAAAAAGGCGAATCATCTTCTCCCTCCTCCTACAGACCCATTGCACTCAAGTCCCTTCTTTCCAAGGTCATGGAAACGCTGATCGTCAGCTCATGAAATATTTCGAAACACGAAAACTTCTCAATGACCGGCAGTACGGTTTTCGTAGCAACAGGTCCACTGGTGATTTGATGGCATATCTCACCCGAAAACTGGAACCAAAGCATACATCAGTCTGGCGAAATCAAGATAGCTGCACTTGATATACTTAATATTTCTAATGCATTTGACAGAGTTTGGCATCAGGCTCTTTTGTCGAAAATGCGTGAATTTGAGATCGACGACTCTTTTCTTCAATGGATTAGAAATTACCTTTCGGAACGTTCAATTCAAATTGTCTTGGATGGGTTCAAGTCTGATGTTCACAAAATAAATGTTGGTATACCCCAGGGCTCCGTTCTGCCTCCGACACTCTTTTTAATTTTTATCAATGATCTCTTATCTGCCACTTCTAATCCAACCGATTCCTTTGCTGAGAACAGTACTCTCTGCTTTTCATATTCGTTTCCGGACTCACGTCCCTGCTATTCGGTTGTATAGCGAGAATGGCAGCGTATGTTAAGCTCATTAAACTCCAATATTAACAGCATAACCAATTGGGGAAATATCAACAGAGTGGAATTTAATGCTTCCAAAACACAATGTTGTCTGCTGTCGTTAAAGCAAAATGTAAACAAAACTGAAAAACTTTCCATTCTCGGTATGTGCGTCAATGACAATTTACGTTGCAATGATCACATATTCGGTGTCGGCAAAAATGCTTCGAAATGTCTAGGTTTCCTCAAGCGATGTAAGAAATACTTTTCCCCTTCTGATCTGGCCTCAATATATGTATAAGGCATTCATCCACCCAAAATTGGAGTGCAATACACACATCTGTACAGGTGTGCCTAAAACATCTATGCACCTGCTAGATAGGATTCAAAACCGTGCGATCAAACTCATAGGTGATGCTAATATTACCCGGTCAATGGACACCCTCGAACACCGACGAAATGTCTCGTGCCTCACTTTGTTTTATCGCTATTTCCACCACCAGTACTCCATAGAAATCGCCAATGGCATTACGTCCCTTCAAAACTTAACACCCGTCTCGCTATGAATGCTCATCGGTATACCCTCAAACCTGAATTATCGTGATTCGTTCCTAAGCTGAACAGCTCGCTTGTTGAATGCCCCTCCGAGCTCTCTATTTCCTAGTCATTATAACATTCAGACATTTAAAATCAACGTACATCGGTACCTATCTTGCTTTCCTCCTTAAATTTTCTTTAAGGGTACCTGAACCCGGGATCACTACTTCTTTTGACCAGCGGTAGTCTCTAGACGTATGAACAGCATGCACTGACTTCGGGTATGTAGTCCCATTAGATGTTAATACGCATCAGGCTCAAATCTGTTGTTAAATTTCCTAAGTATGATATTTCCCCATTTAATCTTCGTTCACGCCTTAAGACGTTTGCCGCACGGTTGTGATGATGTAATGCACAGACCATACCGAATTATTATTTCATCGGTAGTTAGTTTGAGGTGCCACAACTGAAATTCTTATGAACTACAGTGGCATAGATGTGATGGGAATAAGCAGAACTTCAACCAAACTTAATTTCAGAGGGAATATCTCTTAGATGCAGGTGGAGTAAAGTTTCGTCTAATCCTCACCAGTTTACACACCTCATTTTGTGTAATCGCTGCCAGATTGATTTCTCTTGTTGGTCCCGCATTATCAAGTAATTGGTAGTTCCACGTTTTCTTTTCTATTACAGTTGCCCATTTAACTTAATTGTCAACCCCAAATTCCCGATTTCTCCTCCGTGTTCCCGTTTTTGAACTTTTTAACATAATCACTGTTCTTCTCCTTTCTGTTTGGTTCCACAGATGAATTCAAGTCAAAAGTCTCACCCCAACTGGAGGCTCCTTTGCACATTTACGAGGGCACCTTTCACCAGAACATCCGAATTTGTAAGTACATAAATCCTCCACACCTCCACCACCATCACCAGCAGAACCACAACAACAAGAACAACAACATATTCCATCTAAAACGCTTTTGTATTCCAAAACAGTTCTCACAATAGGCCAAATATTTGCTTTAATGCCAATTAATGGCATCAGCGGCACCACCTCGGCTTCATTGTATTTTTCCTTCTGTAGCCTAAGAATAGTGTACACCATCTTAATAATGGCCGTCTCGTGCACAATGGCCGTAATCACATTCTACTGGAACACATTGCATGATTTGAAATTCGAAAACATTGGTGAGTCGCCTACTCCACATTGTGCGGAACTAAGAGACCCGAGTCTATCTAAATAATTCTTGTAAAATGTTTGCTTTCCCTCACTGCCAGTTCCACTGATATGGTTTACTGTCAACACCTTGGTAATAGGACAATATGTTCGAGTAAGCCGCAAGTGGCCTACTCTCATGAAGCACTGGGAAACGCTGGAGATAAGTGCCAGCATTCGAGACAATCACACCCACGTATTGTTTCGAAGGCTCATTCGGATGTCCAGTATTGGAGTGCCGACCTTGGCCGGCATCGAACATCTTCTGTCGCTGGCAAACAATGTGAATACAGCACGTTCCTGCAAGTACACTAAGGACCGGATGAATGCATATTTCAAGCAGGCATTCCCCGCCTACTATGCCTTCTTTAAGGTCAATTACGTGAATGGTGTCGGTTTGCAACTCCTCAATCTATTTTGTACCTTCACGTGGAACTTTACCGATAATTTCATCATTATTCTGAGTCTGGGGTTGATAACTCAATTTCGTCACTTTAACGTTCAATTCGAACGTTACAAAGGAATGGTGAGTAAGATGTTACAATATATTATGGATAGGTAGGTTATTTGTGTTATTGTGTATCTGACACTTTGCAGTCCCTTCCGGAAGACTTCTGGGGAAAGCAACGAGCCTACTATAACAAGCTATTGAACTTGATTGGCCATGTAAACCGAGATCTGGCAGCGATTATCCTGATTTCCTATTCTAATAATCTATTCTACATCTGCCTGCAGCTCTTTCATAGTGTAACGTGAGTGTTGACGTCGATTGTTTGTGAATGAGTTAATATTTCTTGGGAACATCTTTTTCTTGCAGACCCAGCAATTCGGTCATTCGAAGCATCTACTTCTGGTATTCACTGATTTATCTAATAGGCCGGATGATTGTAGTATCCATGACAGCGGCGTTTATTCATGATGAGGCTAGGAAGCCTATTAAAGTCTTGCAGTTGGTGCCATCGGCTGTTTATCGATCTGAGGTAAAGTATAATTTTTTTTTCTACTGAACTTATGGAGCCAATTTAAACCATCTTCAAGAGATTGCTGGTTGCATGCAACCTGGACTTATTTATAACAGATAATATTACCTCTTGTCCCTAAGTTTTCTTACCATGCATTTAGTTGGACTTAGCCAGAAAAGGAAATGACGGGAGACTACTGTAACAGATACATAAATTGAAAGCAATACAATACAATACAGCTGACACTGCATATGGAAATGGTCACCACCAACGAAGGATGTTACTTTTCCTGTTTTTCAGTGTACGGCCTGGAAGTCGAACCCACACTTTCTCCCGCACTGTTTGAAGAATATAACATCTACTCTATGCAACCACCTTTAAGAATATTAAAGATAGTGTTCCTTACACATAGCTAGTCGCAAAAACGGCCTTAAAATCGATAAAATAGTGCTAAGCTCTCAATCAAATCATTATTCTTCTACTGGCTAGTAGTTCTTAGCATCGGATGAAGCCTTAAAGTGTTAGTGGCAAGTTTCATATTTCCTTAGACAAAAAAAAAAAATTCTTATGACAAATTCAAAATAATTATTGTGAATGAACAGATATGCAGTAGTACTGTTCGCATTAAGACCCCGACCCATAGAATCCATCCATTCTCTGTCGTTCCATTAACAGTGGTGACGTATTGCCGGCAAGAAGAGTCTCTTAAAATCCATCGCATACCTACGTTGACAGAGAACAGACGATGACATTTTGTTATTGCCGAGAATGTTTTCTTTCCAGACTATGACAGTTTCTCTACATTATCTCGTTGCTTCTACCAATGAAAGTGATTACTCTGAATTTGTGGATGCGTGAACCTCTATATGTTAATGGAAGTTAACCTACTTTATCCGTCGTATCCATCATATCCGTTGCTAATGGAACTCCTTCCATAAGAAGGCATATGTTCATCCAGCTGTCAATTGAACACGAGTAGGTCGACGCAACGGATTCTATCGGACGGGCCCTTTACTGCGTGCAGTAACGCACAAAAGACACACATGCAGTAAAATGTGACATTTCATCGCATTGAATTTTGTTATTGTTCCTCCATTCTCACCAATATACGATATTTTTCGGAAAAATATATATTAAATTCGGGTAGAAGCAAACTGCCGTTTTCAAAATATGTCAAATGACTTAAATTATATTAAATTGTACTAATTTACAATTCTATGACATTGGGTGTGCAGTAAAGTTAATTATAATCTTTCTCGCTCGAAATCTTGACTTTTTGTGGGGTGCCCTTAAAGATCAATGTTGTACGGACAATTCAGAAACGATGCAAGATCTTCAACCGAGTCATTCATAAGATGGAGCCAGAAGCAGACAAAAACAGGAAAATTGGGTTGACAGGATGCGCGAAGCGACTGCGAAGCCAGCCGGGGCAGCTACATGAATGAAATCGTATTCCATAACTAATGAGAATGATCGCTCTTTCTAATAAGGCTGTAACATACCGAAAATATTTGATTTGAGTTCATTTTGTTATATTTAAAAAGAAAACGCATATTTTAACCACCCTGTAGTTACACTTTCGTTATAATCGTTTGGTTTTCCTTCCTTAGACCCCAAATCTATTTGTATATAAGCTGGACAGCTTTTGTACGTGATTGACACTAGATCACGGATGAGAGAATGCCAAATGTGCATTTCTCAGTAGCAAGTATGTAGCTCCATTACGTGTGCTGGAGTTTGCCCTGCTCTATATGACATGAAGTTGCTGAGCTCCCCTTCCACTTTTGTACGCCATCTTTTTTTTTTTTTATTTATTTACGCGCGCCTAAGGGGTTAGATACCCTTTTACTGTTGCCAGGGCGCGGGCGGAAAGATAGAAGGAAGAGAAAGGAAAATTGTTTTGTAGTGGTTTGAAACTCAGGTGTGTTTGGTTTCGATATTCGCTCTCCAGGGGGTGGGAGTGCGAATAGGACGGAGAGTTTTTTCTTCACTCAGAGTGATTCGAGGTACGAGTATAATTCACAGTATTTTTTTCATTGCTTGAAACGCTACAATAGCCAAATCTACGTGTCAGTGTTATGCCTTCACACGCAGAATTTTTCTGTCTGAGTTCCAATTACACAAATGAAAAACTGACTTGCCATGGGCAGGATTCGAACCTGCGATTGCTAGTACCACTACACCACGGCCACGCCACCCTTATGAGGCACATCTAAAATGAGGTCGTTCTCTACTACATTGTACCTCTGAGTTGGAGTCGAAAACTTTCTTTTATTTAGTTTAGAATTTGGTTGGTGTACAGTTCCTTATTGTTGTAAGTACATAACACCTACAAGAGTTTGATTCGGTTACCTAACAACAGAATTTTAACTTCACAACTCTACTTAGCATCGTCGGTGATGTGTTTTTTTGTGTCTATCTATTATGATGACTCGGAAATACAGAGTGAACATTGCAAATATCGCTTTTCTGCGTATGTTCATGTCTGTAAATACAGACCATTTTGGCACTTAGTGAAACACGTGTAGAACCCCACCCAAACCTTTCAGATCACTCAAATCTAAAGCTACATAGATACGAACTAGTGGCATTAATCTTTTCTCATCGCAGTTTCGCGATTTGCATGCGTAGTGATGTATTAAAGCTTACAAAACACCACCACAATGTGATCTCTGTTATCAATTATCCCAATTATCAATTCAGCTTCATATTTGTAACCACATCTCCATTCATCTCCGTAATCAAATTGTCCACTACTGCTTTATTTGCAGATACCCCAAACTGGATATCGATTCGACCTTTAAAGAATTTGATCCGCAGTCTGACGCCGGATAAAGAATGCATACCGAAATCGTTATTACGAGCGAAAATACTCAAAAACATCAGAAATTCTGCCTCATTCTCTATTCCAACGCTCATTTATAATGACATTCCAGCTGTCAGCTGTTTGGACAAAGCCAATCTGGTCGCTGCACACTTCGCGGCCAGCTCAAACTTCAGATTGTGCTTTGTCTCCATCTACACTTGAGTACGTCGAATCTTCAATAAGACGAATCCACTTTTGCCTTCGTATAGTAGCGAGGCTGGTCCAGATGATATTGTATATCTCCTCTTCTTATGAAGAGGTGTTCTTCCTCGCTGGCAAAACTACTGCGTAAGCTTTTTTATCAATCCTACTCTTTAGGACTCTTTCCGAGCCGATAGAAACCAGCATACTCTCTTCCTATAGATCCATTGCACTTACGTCCCTTCTTTCCAAGGTCATGTAAACGCTGATAAAGTGCCAGCTCATGAAATATCTCGAAACACGAAAACTTCTCAATGACCGGCAGTACGGTTTTCATAGCTATAGATCCAGTGGTGATTTGATGGCATGTCTCACCGAAAAGTGGAACCAAATCGTACATCAATCTGGTGAAAGCAAGATAGTTGCACTTGATATTTCTAAGGCATTTGTCAGAGTTTGGCATCAGGCTCTTTTGTCGAAAATGGGTGCTTTTCGGATCGAGAACTCTCTTCTTCAATGGATTGGAAATTACCTACCCACGGAATGCTCAGTTTAAATTATCTTGGATGGATTCAAGTTGGATATTCACAAAATAAATGCTGGTGTGCCACTGGGCTCCGTTCTATCTCTATCTCTATCTCTATCTCTATCTCTATCTCTACTAACTGAAATGCTCGAGAACGCTGTCATCATTCTGAGACACTATTACAAATACCTCAATCTCCATCTCCAACTCAGGCAATCGCAGTCGATCCACCGGAAATCGAGGCGACAATTTCTCGTTTTGGTACTTCCTGGACATCCTCGGAATGGAAACAACGTCTTCAAAAACTCGAAAACCACAACAAGTCTGAGGGCGTAACATTCACTTTCGACTGTTTAGCTGGAACCACAGACTCAGTCTGGCTTATGAACTTTTTTAGGCGCAGATTTAAAATCACCATAGACAACTGCCAGAAAATCACATCGCCTAATAAATCAAAGTCTTGTCGTTTCAAATTCAACATTCCCCATAAATACGAATGGCTTTTTCGAAATCCAACTTCAGAGATTTTTCAACTCGACGGGATGAAGATGCAAATTTTTGAGGATAACAAGATCAAGCACAAAAGAACTCTTAAGTCTAGAATTAATTCCGCTCATACCTCTAAGTCACCCAACCAACCCAAGCTACCTGAGAACCGCAACCCTACGGATAAGCCTAAGCGCAATATACAATCCAAGCCCTCCTATCGAGACCCCAACTGGAGTTTCAAGGTTGGCTTATTTCCCTCGTTTTCTCCACAGAATCACTTGCTTTCTCCTCCTCATGTCATCCAACCAAAAGAACATAAAGATGTCTCCCTCCCCACAAAATCTGTCCCACCCAAACGTGTCTCTTTTAATATTACACCCAATCAATCTCCTACAAAACTCCAAGCCTCACACCCTAAACCCCCCTCACTTTCCGCCCCCTATCCGAATTTCATCCGCTCCCACACACTTAATCCTCCGTCATCGACGTTGGCTGTTGACATAGCTCCTCCAATACTCTCGAAATCCCAACCTCCACAATTCTTGACCCCTTGCTTCCTCCCTCAGTTAAACTAACCAAGAAGCTAGCCGACGTGGGAAATGACGGCCGCTATGTCCTTTCCCGCCTGAGGGACCGTCGGCTATATCAACACGTGCGACTCTACCTTGCTTACTTGCACGATAAACCCGATTCTATCTGCATCGATGGTACCACTCGTACAAATCTCATGGTTTCAATCCAACAGGAAGGACTCCCCACTGATCCCAAAGATCTTCGACGAATTTTTATCGATTTTCACAACAATTTCAATATCTCTTCTGCAAACGTCGATAACGATCTCTCCTCATACGCCTCTCATGTCTCTTCCAAACGTCTCTTGCATCTCCAAAAAACGCGCTCTAGTTTTAAAAACTACTATCGTCCCTAACATGCCCCACAATCCAGCAAACAATCGTCTATCACTCTACTACCAAAATGTGAGGGGGTTGCGTTCAAAAACATCTTCTATATATCTCAACTCTCAAAAGCTGCCTTATGATATTTTTGCCTTAACCGAAACTAATCTAATATCTATTATCAAGGATTCGGAACTATTCACACCAGAATTCCGTTTATTTCGCGACGATGGACGTGATAATAATCACGATTCTAAAGGACGAGGTGTCCTTCTGGCAATCAAAATTCGGTTGAACCCTGAGCTCGTCAAAAAGTCATCTACAGCCGATTTCGAATTTATCTGTCTTAAAGTTACTCCCTCCAAACACAAACTCTATATCCTCTGTTGCTATGTTCGCCCCTCCCAACCAATGCACAGTTATCAGCTCGCGACTAATGCTGTTGATTCCCTCTTCGAAATCACAGATCCATGTGATGAAATCATTGTTCTCGGTGACTTTAATCTCCCTCACCTCCAATGGACTCACTCGGACGAAGAATCCTATCTTGTTGCCACAAATGCAACTTCTGACAAAGAAATCCTCCTCACAGATTGCCTCACAAACTCTGGCCTTTTTCAAATAAACTCAATTTCTAACTTCATGGATCGGAAACTAGATCTGATCTTTACATCCGACACCACGAACTGTCTTGCTCTCGAGTGTGAACTTCTTCTTTCGAAATTAGACCGTCTCCACCCACCTCTCCTAGTTATTTACTCATATGATAACAATAATTCCTTGAGCCTTTCAAAAACTCCCTTCCATTTCGATCTCCCTCGTCAGTTGAAATTACTTCAGCGCAGTTACTAGACAAAATACATAAACTGAAAGACGATTTTTCCCCCGGTCCTGATGGATTGCCCGCAGTTGTCTTAAAAAAATGCGCTGATAATCTAATTAATCCCCTCACTAGTATTTTCAAACTATCTTTGTCTGAAGGGCTCTTTCCTCATCTGTGGAAAAGCGCTTTTATTACACCTATTCACAAAAAAGGATCAAGTCATGATATCTCCAATTATCGCCCCATTGCTAAACTATCCTGCATCCCCAAGGTTTTTGAAAGTATTGTTTATGATGCACTATATTTTCAATGTAAATCTATATTTGCAACCAACCAACATGGTTTTGTTAAAGGCAGATCAACGATCACCAACCACATTGAGTTTGTTTCTAGTTCACTATGCGAACTAGAGCAAGGGAAAGAAATTGATCTAATCGCCACGGACTTCAGTAAGGCCTTTGATAAAATCTTGCACAAGTTAATTTTATTCAAACTCAAAGCTCTTGGTTTCGAACCTAGACTGACCTCTTGGATTAATTCCTACATTAAAAAACGCTCTTACGTATATTGTTTATTTTCGTTCCCACTTTTCTGACCCAATTCTCGCCACTTCGGGTGTTCCACAAGGCAGTCATCTCGGTCCATTAATTTTTATTTTAACTATTAACGATGTTGTTAACGTCATAAAGAACTCCCACATATCTATCTATGCTGATGATATGAAAATCTATAGACAGATCTCAAGTCTCTCTGACTCTCAACCTTTACAAGATGATCTTAATAGATTCTCGACATGGTGCCATAAAAACTTTCTCGAGCTCAACATAGAAAAATGCCAAGACATTTCTTACTCCCGGAGGCGTTTGACACTTCGAACCCGCACCTACTATTTATCAAACCAAAGAGTAGCTGTAGTTACTTCAATGCGGGACTTGGGTGTCATTTGTGATTCACATCTTAATTTTCGCAACCATATAGACTCCGTAATTAGGAAAGCTAACTCCGCTCTCGGATTTGTTAAACGATGGTCAAAAGAATTCTCCGACCCCTATGTCGCCAAATCCCTGTACACAACCTTTGTTCGTCCACTTCTCGAGTACGCCAGCGAAATATGGTCTCCTTACTATGATGTACATCTTCTGCGCATTGAAGCTGTCCAACGTAGATTCCTGCGTTTCGCATTACGCCGGCTACCATGGGCTGACCACAATATTTTACCCCCCTATGTAAATCGATTAAAACTACTCGGTCTCCTGTCTTTGGAAAAACGTCGGGAGTCCGCCGATATTCTCTTCATATACAAACTTTTAACTGGTATCACTGACTGTCCCACAATACTCTCCCAAATCCCAATCAATACCAAGCCGTGTCATTTGAGATCTGTCTACCTTTTCCGTCCGAATAATCACAGGACAACTTATGGTCTCAACGAGCCACTGTGTCGCATGCTACGTGAAACAAATCGGGTACGTCAAGTGTTCGATTTCCACTACAGCAGCTCAGCCCTCCGAAATTCCCTAAATAACCATTTTTCCCGTCTATAGACCTTAGCTTAAGTAGAAATAGTAGTTATAAATAGTAGTTATAAATAGTAGTTATAAGTCATAGACCCGGGCCTCAAATAAATAAATAAATATCTCCCACACTCTTTTTAATTTTTATCACTGCTCTCTTGTCTGCTACTTCTAATCCAGAAAGTAATCTAATCACTGTCATCTTCATTTGTCCAAATCGTCATTCAGCCAATCAGTCAATTGCCATGGCGGTTTGCATTAGTTCTTTATAGACACCTGTCTAATGGACGTGCCTTCTCCTAGTCTAGTTACAGAAATGTTCTTCTCCCATTACTACGAATAGCTTCAGAGTCAGTTTAGTTCCAGTGAATGGTGCCCAATAATCGTAATATCACACAGCAGTTCTCATGAGATAAACACCCTTAGCTCTTCCAAAGCTAGATCTACACAATGTTAATGGTCCTGAGTAAGTGGAAGAGTAAAGTGAAGTCGCATTTATTCTTTTTTTACGACACCTAGCTACTCGTCGAGGTTAAGTTTTTGAACGATTTTGCAGTTGAACTCTTTTCTTTTAGACAAAACGTTTTATGGAACAACTGTCCTCAAACACGATCGCCCTAAGCGGAATGCAGTTTTTCCATCTCACAAGAAAATTTTTGTTGAGTGTAAGTCAAACATCTCCTAACTGATATCAATTGCTTTTATTAATAAACCATCATTACAGATCACCGGCACAATCATCACCTACGAACTTGTCCTTATTCAACTGCAGCGTGATCCTGAATCAACATACGATCCTTGCGAAGGATAGAACAGCATATCTCTCACATCCTTTTTGAAGTACAAAAATCGATTCGATCAACCACATCCTTCACTTGGTCGAACAGTACCAACTCATAGGTCACCACGGTACCTGCCATCTATGTCAATAAAAACCAAACCCTGTACAATCAATCCCACTTAAGTGGTTTTATCTAATTATTACAGCAAAAATCAATTTCCTTGTGATGAAAAAGAATCCGTTCCCCGATATCGAAATCAAGTCCGATGCTACGATTTCATAAAACCTCTCCACCTGCTAGGACATACAAAAGACAATGTTCTTCATAAAACTAGCGTCCTTACTCCAATTAAACTCACCTCGACACCCCAATAGTCTGTGGGAATTTCATAGAATGCTACCAGGATATCATTTGCTCTGTCATTAATTGATGCTGTCGCTATCATCGACGTTAATATCCTGGTGAATACGAGGCACAATGAGAACCAAAAGTATCCTGTTTCCACCGCATTTCCTCTCTGTCTGAACACAGATTGTGGTTGAAGCAAACAAAAACAAATAAAATAAACTCTAGGTATAACCAAAGGCAATTTCAAACCAAAAAACCAAGTCCTATCTCAAAGGACAATCAGACAATGGTTCTTCAGGATAATTGCTTCGCGCTCAACTCACTGAAAACTCTGGAAAACGTGCGAACAAATGAAATACGAATTATTTGCACACGAAAGTAGGACCAGTCCCGCGAGGTGAGTGTCCACAGCTTGCAGTAAATCCACCAAGGCCATAAATTCATTTCGCGAACGCATCCAAAATTCATCTGCCATCGGCTGGAAATTAAGGAGAATGGTAAATTGTTGGGCCATGATGGAAATTTTCAATTAATCGGCAGTCCAATGGGGACAACATACTTACCATAGACGTGGAGCGACGTATGCTTTTGCTGACTTGGTCGAAACGCAGTGCTAAACAGCTTGTGATAAGTAGCAGGAAAATGTCAATAAAATTCCACATAAACGTCATGCTGATTGTAATCCACTGAAAATGGTGTAAATTTACCGTTAAATTCGAACATATTTGAGAACGGAAACAAACCTCACTTAATGGGATCATCCAATTGTGGAATTCAATCATTGAGAAGATGTGCAATCGTTCGCGCATAAAGAAATTTTCCCATAAACTTACCGTTAAATTGCAAATTTTTATGTGCTGGTAATTGTTATAGACGGCGCTGGCCTTGTACACGCTGTGTTCAACTGTCAAAAGAAAATGGTGGTCGACTAGCATTTCTTTCCATAACAAGCAAGATAAATTGAAGATTTTTTAGGTTGGAATTGGGAAAAGATCGGGATCTATGTTAGTTCTTCGTTTTGAGGTGAACTCGAAAATAATATTTTAAGAATCGCCACAATTTTAATACTAAGAATGATCGATCCAAAATATCGGGGAAGATCAATTCTATCATGGAAAGCCTAATGTACATTCAAAACTATTAGAAATGGAATTACGAGAGACCGGTGTTTGAGTTCACACGGGTGGTTGGTTTTCATTGAAGTGACGTCCATAGTCTTATTTTTTTTCGGAGTCCCAGTACTTTCGACTGCGCTGGCGTGCTACCTAAATGAAATGAAGAGGGGCATCCTACGGCAGGCAAAGTTGATGCATGTACACGAAAATGCACTCTGTGTTCGGCGGTACTAGTGTAGAATAAATCCGTTCTTCAAAAATTTAACAGCTATTGATCGGATCAAGGAAATTGAACAGATTTTTACCCGGGCACCAAGCCAAAACATTCGTAAAACAATGACTCTTCTAAGGACGTACCACTCAAACCTCATAAGTGTTGACTCAGACGTCACCTTCATTCCTTATAGTGGGGGGAAGACTTAAGAGTCAGAGACACTTATGTTCTCAGAAATAGCCATGTGGAAAGCCGAACTAAGCGAAAAAATCTTCCTGAAATGTTAGAAAACAAACGCCCAACTACCCGACTTCTTCCGCTTGAGGCGGTGACTTACTTTCCAGAAAAAAGTACTAACAAGGAGGACAATAGAGAGTAACGTCGTCTGAGTAAGCTTACGCACCACATCGCCCGCGTTCTTATTTGGTAAGCAGGCGGTGGAAGACTAGATTCAATACGAGAGGTGTAAAGATTCTTCTGTATGATGTTCTTTTCTTTTGGTGCAGCTATCAAATATTGCATTTGTATGTCCAACTTGAGAATGAAGTGAATTAAGCTACAAGCATTTAAGTCTACTTTTCGAAGAGAAGTGATAGTCGAGCAGTTGTCAGCTTTGTTGAAAGGAATGACTTGATAATACCATCAGGTCCGACTGCCTCACATGATCCGAAACTGCAAACTGCCGTTTTTAGCTTTTTCTCGCGAATTACGCCTACTTAAATTGATCATATGTTGGGTAAGTAGACGTGAGTTCTGACACGCTTACCAACGAGGAAGATCTTGCGAGCGTGAGTTTCAAAATGAAGGGATACGCGCTGATCATTTTCATCGGCATTGAGGATGCTTTCGACAACCCGACTGTTGACGGTATGTGTAACTCGTCCAAGCAACATTACGCAGATGAATCACTAGATTTGTGGATAAAAGCAATGCTGGCGAATAGAAGACTGATAGCGGATGCTGACTGTGGCCAATGTGTGATGACGGCGGTAAACAGAAGTTGTCCATTAAGCGGCGTTTTATCTCCTCTGCTACGGTGCATCTGCTCGATTCACTACTCAACGCAACAGATAGTTCTGACTCTGTGAACAAGTATACTCCATTGATATAGTTGTACTGTCTATTGGATCGTGTCTAGCGACTGCTTGCTCGAAAGTGCAGCCAGTCCCAGAAGTGGTCGAGGATTGGGGCACCAGAAATAAGCTTTTAGTCAATCCTCTCAAAACTGAGGTTGTTCTTCTTTACGAAAAGTTGGAAACTTCCTTATCTAGCTCATCTAGTGCTTAAAGGTATCAAGGTATTACCATTCTTTTCTCCGAATAGGATAAATAATTTCTATTCAGTCATCCCGGAGCTTTCGCCTAAGCAGGTCATTTAACTTGTCTCTCGCCCTGGTTTATCTGGACTTAAAAAAAAGTGTATAGAACAAACACACAAAAAACAAAAAAAAGTAGAGAAATAAAAAGAAAAATAAAATTCCCAAACGCGTAAGATCCCCTGATAAAGGGGACAATCCTTTTTCCTCGGATAAAAGATATCGTGTCGCAATGAAAACTGCAAGTGCTCGTAAGGACTCCAGAACGAATTACTGGAGTCCACTACAATGCCATCCGGACGGTGATGTTGATGATATGGATGATGTAATTGTGTCCAGTGTGTCATCCACAAAAGTGTTTATTCCCCCCATTAAACTATTGCAGAAGTCAGGTGATTACGTGCATAATATGTCTAAGGCCTTGAAGATCACTGACTATTGTATTAAAAAAATATCAATCGGTGTTAAAATCGTGTGTGACTCCATTTCAACCTATAATGCAATAATCTGCCAATTGAAGGCGGAAAAATGTCAATTTTTTTCACATGACATTAAAGGTACTAGTGTTTTTAAAGTAATTCTCCACGGCTTGGATGATATGGAAACACAATTACTTAAAGACGAACTTATAAAACTTAGTCTTAAATGTACTAATGTAAAAAATGTAAAAAGAAATTTCGAACAATACTGTGACACTATTTACATTGTTTCGTTTGAAAATGGCTCGGTAAAGTTGGCTGATTTAAAAAAACGCTATCGTGCTATATTTCGTACACAGGTAAATTGGAGTTACCAGAAAAAATTAAAAGGTAAGCTTACTCAGTGCCGTAACTGCCAAATGTTTGGCCATGGGGAGAGAAATTGCCACATTAGGACTTACTGTGCCATCTGCGCCGGCTTACATAAGACTGCTGAGTGTGAAAATACTGCCCCACGTAAATGCGCAAATTGCGGAGAATCTCACAAGTCTACAGATCCAACATGTGGTAGCAGAACTAAATATGTGGAGCTAAAAGAAAAATCCACGAAGCTTAAAAGCTCTTTGCAACCAAAAGCTTTTCATGCATCACGTGTTTCTGCAAAACCCGCACCAACACAAGTCTCATTCGCGTCTATGACAGATTTTCCTGAACTCTCGCGGCGAAGTAATGAAATCAGCAACAAAAGCGAAATTCAGGCGGAATACCAACAAACAAGTACGAGGGAAAGTTACGCGAGCGCATGCAAAAACATATACCGTGGTCATACCGATATACCTAGCAACCTTCCCAGCAACATCTGTGGCAACACTTTAGACAACAATTCCAATACATTGTTTACGGCAGAAGAGATAAATTCCCTTTGTATGGAGATGATAACGAAATTACTCGTATCAGCATGCAAAAATAAAATTGACCAATTCAATGTTATCGCACATTTAGCGACTAAGTTTTTATACTCTAATGATAAATAATATGTTACTCGTAAGTAGAAATCTAAGAATTATAAATTGGAATGCAAGAGGTATACCTCGGGAAAATTGTCGAATTTATTTTTTTTTTAAACAGTAGCAACATTGACATTGCCTTGGTCACTGAAACCATGTTACAAAATGATCTCAAACTATCCACACCTAACTATAAATGCTATCGATACGATAGAATAAATAGACGAGGTGGTGGTGTTGCCATTTTAATTAAGAGATCAATACAACATTCGCTTTTACCTGTAGTGAGAACGCGCTACGTAGAAAACATTGGTATTGAAATAAATTTAAGTAACCAGCAGCAGTTAAAAGTATTTTGTGTATATTTCCCTGGCGGCCGTGTTTCTAATGACAAAAGAATTGCCGTCAAAAATTATTTTCGCAGGTTATTCTCCTTGAACGGAAAAGTACTTTTTGGAGGTGACTTTAACTGCAGACATAGGGACTGGGGTTGTTCAAGAGCTAACTCCTGGGGAAATATTCTGTCTGATTTCTGTGTTAACCTACCAGTTTCTGTAATGTTTCCCACTAGTCCCACCTATTTCCCTTGTAGTTCCCGTGGCCGGCCATCCATTCTAGACTTGTTTATTACTAACGTCCCTAGCTTAATATCACAGCCAACTGTTGTTAACATTCTTAGCTCTGATCACACTCCTGTTTTTTGCAAGGTTTATTGCACAGCGGTTAAACAAGTCAAGTTTACCCAAGATTTGAAAAATGCGAACTGGGTACGTTTCAGATCTGAGATCAATAACATAATTCGAGGTACAATTGACAACGTAGAAGCTATTTCCAGTAAAGAAAATGTCGATGCTATTTTAAAACAGTTTTCAGAAATAATATTAAATGCTGCTGAAAATAGTATTCCAAAGAAAACTATAAGTGAAGTTAACATAAAACTTCCCCCCTATATTTTAGATCTAATAAAAATAAGAAACGTTTACCGAAAAAACTGGCAGAGATATCGAGACCCTCTTTACAGACATGCGGTATCAAATATCAATAAGATCATTGCCCTATCACAGGCTCATAATAAAATCTGGAACAGAAAGCTAACTCATTAGAAAAAAATACTAGACCTTTATGGAACATTATGAAGGTAATAAAAAATAGAAAAAGGCAGTTACCATTTTTAAAAGATACTGTTAGCACCTATATTTCGGATGTGGACAAAGCAAATACCCTTGCACTGAACTTTGCGAGAAATAACAACATCTCCAGATTTATTGGTGATGCTAATACAGATAATATTGAGAACACCACAGCTCAAGAGTATTTCTTAAATAGAAGCGCACCAATATCTTCTGTAAATTTCGCATCAGAGAAAGATATTCAATTTATAGTCAATGATTTAAAAACAAGAAAAGCAGACGGTATTGACTGCATACCTAATATCTATATAAAGCAGTTGCCCAAATCTGGAATAAAATATTTAACTTTCCTCATAAATGCCTGCCTGAAGATAGGGTACTTCCCAGAGGCTTGGAAATTAGCCAAAATTGTACCAGTGCTTAAAGTTGGTAAGCCACCTGAAAGTGTAGAAAGTTATAGGCCAATAAGTTTGCTTTGTAGTCTAAGCAAAATATTAGAAAAAGTTGTTAAGAAAAAGTTACTCAAACATATCTGTGATAATAATATTTATCCTAAAGAACAATTTGGCTTCAGGCAACATCATAATACTTCACATCAAGTAGTTAGAATTTGCAACTTTGTGAAAGCAAATCGCTCCGCAGGTAAATCAACTGGAATGCTTTTACTAGATATCGAAAAAGCAGTTGATACTGTCTGGCACGATGGTCTTATTTACAAAATGATACAATTTAATTTTCCGTCCTATATTTGTAAGTTAGTTCAAAGTTTCTTATCTAGTCGTTGTTTCAAGGTCTATGTTAATAGTGGTGTCTCAAACTTAATAACTTATGATTTTGGTGTTCCTCAAGGTTCTGTATTAGGCCCAATTTTGTATAATATCTACACGTCCGATTTTCCTGTTTTGCACGATTGCCATGTAGCCATTTTTGCTGATGATACTGCAGTATTTTCGTCGCATGAATTTGCTTTCAATATTGAAAGCAATCTCAATAATGCGATGGAAGTATTAAAAAAGTATTACACAAAATGGAAAATAAAATGGAATGAAGCGAAAATGCAAGCTATCTTTTTCACTAGAAAAAGAAAACATTGCTTTCTGCCTTCTAACCCGTTACAAATTAATGGAGCCCCATGTCAGATATCTAGGTATCCAGCTTGATTCAAAGTTGTTATTTAACGAACACATAACTAGAACGGTCAAGAAAGTAGGGGTGGCTATTTAAATGTTATATCCATTTATTAATAGAAAATCAGCGCTCTCAACAGAAAACAAGATCATAATTTTCAAAGTTATTTTTCAGGCTATTCTTTTGTATGGATGCCAAGTTTGGGGGGATTGCGCAAAATGCCACATAAAAAAACTGCAGACATGTCAAAATAAAGTCCTAAAAATGATGCTCAGCTCACCCTGGCATCATTCAACAGTAGACCTACACAACAAAGCGAACGTTGAATTGATATGTGAAAGAATCGCAAAACTTAAGTCAAATTTTGTAATAAGATGCAACTTCCCTGATAACCCGCTAATTAATCAATTATTTGATAGCTAAATGCGACTTTATATTTGTTTCTTTAATTTTTTAAATTTTTTGTTAATTTATTTATTTATTTGTTTATAGATTATTTATTTGTTTATTTATTTATTAAATTCTTTACTTGATTACTTGTTTACTTATTTATTTATTTATTTATTTGTATTTATTTATTTATTTTATTTTATTTAATAATTTTTTTTTTCCTTATGGAAGGTTTTTGTCGTATTTTCCTTCTAATGATTCTTTCTTGTTAATAAATTTCTGTATTCAAATGTTCAACAACTATTTCAGTGGCAAGATACTTTGTATTATCAAATCCCTGTATTATTAAATGTGCGGTAATAAACCATATGTAAAAATTCTTATACGAAATAAAAATGAAAATCTAATCTAATCTAAAAATTCCTATGTTTAGTCCATGTTATGTCAAAAACGTCTAAAATGCTGTCGGCCTACTGGCAATGCAAAGCATGTGGCCTGTCACCGAGTAGGGTTTCCTAGATCTACGCGGATATGATCAAGCCACTAATATCCTATGCGTCGGTTGTCTGCTTGTCACGAAAGTACGTCTTTTTGCTACGTAGTATGTCTGCTTTTACCAGACTCCATGGGACTTTCCCTAGCACCCATAGCTCCGCTCTAGACGCATTGATGAATCTGCACCCCCTTGTATGCATATCATTCACAAAGCCATCTTCCGTTTAAAAAGAAGTGGCGTTTGGTACAACACGCACTGAAGCTTTGATGATCTTGTGCGCCGGATGTCTTTTGTCTTTGTTTCGGCCAGAATCTGGGCCAAGAAAGTAACGTAGTCGGGTCCTAACCAGATGGCTCCAAAACCGATACACCGATCTAGAGGACGACGCCGTTAGATTTCACTCCTCGATAGGAAATCCTGCGTCTGTCTTCCAAGTGGAGATTTACGCAATCCTGATGGCAACGAAGTATATTTTGAAAAGCCGGTGGAGCATTTGCATCTGTAGCGACAGCCAAGCTGCGTTTAAAGCCTTGCTGCACCCGCTTACCACTCCCAAGTTAGTTTAGGAATGCAAGCCATCATTGTACGCAGTCGAAAGGCTGAATTCATTGAGTCTTGTCTGGGTCGCAGGACACAGTGGGATCACGGAAAATTAAATCGCCGATGATTTTTCCAGTCAAGGCACAGAGGAAAGTTTTTAAAAACCCGAACCTACGTTAGGTCTGCCTGTGTCCTCGGTTAAGGCTTCCATTAACAGTTGTATTTCATATGAGCACAACTGCATATGTGGATGACTCTGCAGGTTGCAGGCAGACCAAACGATTACTTCCCATCGTCTCTAAGAAGTCAGAGGAAAGACTGCATGTTGCTTACTGGCGTCGTGATGGAGCATTTTCCTAAGCACTTAAATTTTCTTGGCATAAGTGATACAACATCCTGCGAAACTTGTTGTGAAAGTATTGACGACACCGCGGAGCACTACTCCTGTGAATGTCCGGCTGACGCTAGCGTCAGGTTGCAAGTACTCGGCGTTGACTTAGTGGCTGTTGATGTTACGCTTACTTATGTCTCTTTGAAAGACTGAAAGATTCCATTAAAAAAACATACAACATATATTTGTCTGAGTGATCTGTTCCAACAGAAAAAAAAACAGCTGAGGTGGGTTGCTGGACTGCAATCAGAGAAATAAGGCATTGGAAGCCACTTACCCACTCGACAAATCTGAAAGATTAGGGGCAACCCGGGAGAATAGGCTTGAGCTGGAGAGAACTAAATGTTAACAGGGTTTGAGATTCTCGTTGCTGTTTCTAAAGAAAAACGATTAACGGAACAGGTAGATGACAAAACTTCAAGCTATTGCTTGGTAACAAAAATTCAGAACTGCTAACCGGATTGTGCATTGAAATGTAAACCTAATTCAACATTTTGTCGCTGATCTTGTCTGCAAGCTAGGTAAATGAAGGAAGGCGACGTGCCCTAAGAATCATATGTACCTGATCTGGATAAAAATCAATAAGCCCGAACACAACACTTACAATTGGTGTGCCACATAAAACAAAAGGTCGACACTACTCCGGTGCAGCAAAGGTATTGTAAGAATCCCGGCCTACAGGCTTGAAATTGCTTGCCACACAGAACTTACGGATCTAAATAGTGTTAATGTAAAGCTGCTGTGGACATCCAGAGGCTGCTTAGATTCAGTTAGTATGTAAATGATAAATTTAATCTAGACGTAAATACTCTGCTTCCGACTATACTGTTGAATAGACTTGTGAAATATTATTGAAAATACTCTGGAAACCCCATTGACAATATCAACGGTTGGGCTATCCTGACCGACATTGACAGTAAATAAACTGCTCTTCATAACTAGATTGTATTCCTCACAAATCCTTATATATGTCATTTTAAAAGGACGCCGTAGAAATGGTGCGTACGACATTTATCCTGTCCTTCGGAATGGTGTCTAAAAATATATCATAAATAGCTGCCAGTTGCATTATGAGCTTCCTGGAAGGAACAAAATTTCGAAAGTTAAATGGAACGAAAAAGAGGAAACAAAATCTAAAAGCCCTTCATACTGAAGCAGTAGGGAGTCGCACAGTTAACAGTTAAAAAAGATTTCATCCACAAAGTACTCGTACTCTCGTACTCCCCATTTATTCTTGCCGTTTTACGGTCTGTACTGTTGTTTTATGAACTCGACCACATGGGGCGTGCTGTTTCTACTTTCCACATGGTTCCGCATCATTTAAAATATGATAATGGATACCATTTTAGGGATGTATCCTACGAAGGCGGTTAGAGATGTGCCAAAGTGCTATCAGTTGCTCTTTGAAGTACGAGTAACTGTATGAGATTTCGAAATCATTTGCTCTGAAACAAAGACCAACAATTAATAGAGGAAACAGGGAACTATTTGAATAAGGAAAGTTTTTTTTTAAGTAAAGGACTTTGAATCTGGAGCACTCAAAAATAAGTTTTGACGAGCTATATACGAGTAAAAGCTTAAAATGTCAATTGAAACCTTGTCCTGATTTAAATGATTGAATTCAAGGTATCGACTGGAAAAGAGTACATACATACTCATATGTATTTGCTTAAAATATTGTGGCCACCAAGGGAGCGTTTCAGGAAAAACATCCTTGAACTCCAGTCTTTCCCCGTATCTCACGAATGGTGCAATCGATATTGTCTTCCAAGGCTGGAATCATTTTTGGTTTGTCCGCATAGACCAATCAAATACCTCCACAGAAAATAGTCCAAGGACGTCAAAACATATGTTGTTGGAGACCAGACTACATGTCCATTTCTAAAGTTATTTTTGTCACCGAACACTTCCCTCAATAACTCGATGATTTCGCCAGCAGTATGGCATGTGACACCATGTCCTGTAGATCGTGTTCACGAGCTTTTGGAAACAAGAAATCCTTGATTTGTACCGGGTGTTATTGACATTTCGTGACATTTTGATTTTCCTCATTTTTAAAGAAGTACGGCCCAATGATACCGCCTGCCCATAAACTGCACCAAAGAGTGAATTTTCGGTCTGCATCGTAGCTGATGAGCCCATCTATTTTCCTCGCTCCGAATTCGGTAGTTTCGCTGATTAACAAAGCCACTGAGGCAGAAGTGAGCTTCCTTACTGAACCAAATGTGACGGCAGAAATCCAACAGGTCAAGCGCCTAACTAGCTAAGTCACGACACAAGCGGTGATTGCCTCGAAATTGCGATCATAGACATTTTTTCATAGACCATTGCAGCGGACAACTTTCCCTGCAAGATTATTACTCTGTACTCAATTAGCTAGGCAGCCGTTAAGGATTTGGATCAGGTGAAGGCTTATAAATTAAAGTAACTAAAAGAGGTTATATCTTTATCCCAGGACTTCCAATAAAGGGGTCAAAAAGGTCCATCTCCGACGCACTCCTTTTCGTGAGGCAGCATACGTTACACTAATATCGCTATGCCAAGAATACTGTGTCAGACCTACAACAACACAAAATTTATCTCATTAATAAGGCTTAATTGTTAAGATGCACGTTCGGTGTCTGACATTAACACTGGAAACCGCGTCAATGGTATTATGAGGAACTACGGAAGGAGCTATTGGCCTTAACAAAATCGAGCTAAAGAACCTACTGAGATCTGATCTGAAATGTTCTAAATTTGGGGGGGGAAATCAAAAATTGGTTCAATATATTCAAATATTGGCCTAAGGAATACATGCATCAAACTAAAGTTTCTTCTTCAACAATGACGTTAGCCATTTGCTGATGCGTACTAGCTCAAATCATGTCAGCACCAAATACTCGTACCTGGAACCTTATGAGAACATATGACGTGGTGTCATCACTCTTACAGTCAGCGTTGCATAATGTGTTGTATGTCTGGAACATTTAGGTGCGAAAGCATTGTGCCCCATTTCGATATCAGTTAGCAATCTACAGACTTTCCTACTGAAGGACACCCACAAAAAAGATGAGCTCCTAGAGACGTCGGGATGCATTTGTTTGTTTTGTTCAAAATATAGTACATTGACATCAGGATTGCGTATATGTCCGCTGGAAAGACATGCGCAAGTTTTTCTAACGAGAAGTGAAATGAATAGTTTTCGTTCTTTAAAAGGACGCATCCAAGATCAGTTTTGAAACCATTCATGTAGGCCTGACTGCATTCCTTCCCTGACTTAGATTTTGGCCGAAACCATTTCCGGGTGCAGGGAAAGTCGATTGCGTATTTTTGCAGCATCACGGGTTCTGGTGTCATTACATCGGACGGCATAAGACTGAGTCAAACGACAGCGCCGACTGTCATCAATTTCATCAGAACCCTCGTGGGTATCCTACCAAAGACCACTTCTTATGAAGGGAAAGGGTTTCATGAGTGCGTCTAGTTCAGAACCATTTAACCTTTATAAACCGTTTGATAAGAACGCAGTGACATATTTTAATAAAACTTGTTCCATCAGACAATGGACGCATAATTGGTCTTATCATAGCCGTGTAGATCCAAAGGACTCACATTGGTGACAAGCACCAATTTCTGTTGTTTTTTTTTAAAGAACTTAACACTCAATTGCCGCGTTAAGTTTTTGGGGAAATAGAACAGAGAGAGAAATAAAGGTTTTTGGGCTCAGTTTTTATTACGCTCCATAGATAGCATCCAACATTTAACGGGGAGACTAAATATATTTTTGTATTCTAGGCAACCATTCATCTCACGAAAATTTAGCTGCCGGAAAAAAGGAATGTCTTTCGGGCGCGGCTGGTATTGAACCTCGAACCACCCGATTTGGAATCCAATACACTGCCGAAAGCTCCTTTACACTGCCAGAAAGCTGACAGCACCTTCTAGGTTTCCGAAGTAACACGATTAGTCCAAAAAATTTTGTTAACGGGGATGACATCCAAATACTTAGCTTCATTGGAGAAATGGATGGTAATTCATTTAATCATTGAATGAGTGAAGTCAGACTGCTTCCTCCTTGTCGTAAAGAAAACAACCTCAGTTTTGAGAGGGTTGATTGATTGAAAGAAGTGCACAAATCCTTGATCACTTGCATAATTTAACATACAGTACAGCGCCATCATCTGCAGGTTGAGTTGACCAGCATGCAACCCAGCAGTGGATACAGGACAGTGCTCGATTATACCATTTCACAGCAACACAAGACATAGGTAATTTACATAAAAAAAAGGTGTAACTTGTAAAAAAAATCACATTCACAAACTTACCAACTGCTCCAAGTAGCAAAACTGTACCATAACATCGCAAACGAAAGCAAAACACCTTTGACTCGTTTGTTTCATAACATCTCCGCAGGAAAATCATTTCTGTATCTGTCAACCGCCTTATTAGATCAGGCCAATGACGTGCTAACTCAAAGAATACAATCAATGTTAGCAAACATGACAAACTAAATGTCACCGAACCTTTTAAACAATCAAAACAAAAATATCATAAAGTCACTCAATTTCAAGTTACCATCTCGATCGATCTTCTTACCGACGGTGTACATTTTCAATCCTCTTTCGAAAACAATCTTCAGAGACAAAAATAAATCAGTTGTCACGAAGCCGATTAAGACCATGGTCACCGGTACTCCAGCATAGATCCACTTGAATTGCACCCTTGTCACATCCTTTTCACGTACTCCAGACACGGGTAATACGCCCATCAACTGTGCTATCAGCAGGACTACCAACAAAACACAATGACAACGATGACAACGTAATAGTTGAAGCAATTATCTGATAGAACTGTAAACAGCGTTGACTTACACGGCCAAATGGAGTGATGAAAAGTATTCCCCAAATCACCTGGGAGCTCTCCTTCATCAACCAGAGTCTTGGGATTTGCAAATAATTTCTCTGTCTTTTTCTCCATCGAATTAATTTAGTAAAAGGTGTGCCGACAAAAAAGGGTTGCAACCAGTAAGTCTGAACTGACATTTGTTGATTGTCATTTTGCTTTGGATATCAAAATTGTTGAGACAAAATCTTAATCGCAGTTTTGTGATAGTTATCACCGTTATACTAATGGCCCCCTGGCATGCATGTTTACTAGTTCGTTGACATTTGTAACCATTACACTAGCTGTCAGTAGTAAGTGTAAACAATTGTCAAACTTGACGACATGACCAATTATGACTAATTTATTTATAAATGCAAATTACTTTACACACGTATTCGTACACAAATATTTATGAACACAAAGCTGTTTGTTGTTTACCATTATCCATGAGAGCATTTGTCATAACAAGTTCATAAGTGACAATTGTGGCAGCCATCTGAAAAATGTAAATGACATTGAATTAATTTTGCTGTCTACTGTTTGTTGATCTTAATTTTCTACCGCAAAAATTAATTTCCTCGTAAAAAAGAAATATCCACAACCTGAAAATGCAGTTATATCCAAAAGAAGTTGATCACAGAACAGCTGGACCTGAAAATAAAAATTGGTATAGGCTTACTCGTAATGTTATCAAGCAACACATCAAATCTAACAAACCTCATCACACCATGATGTCGATGGAACGTCCCTTAGAGTAGACAGTATCTGATTTGACATATCATTGACAGATGCCGCAGCGAAGAGTTTAAACAAAGTTCGACCGATAATGAAGACTAGAGAGTACCAGAAAAATATTGCCGATATGAAGTGTCCACTTTTCCTAAAGAACTTTACTGTTAGTTTAAATTTTACTTTAAATGTCAAACGTATACTGAAAACTATTGAATAGTTGCAAGCAAATGAAGTACATGCTGTAGCTAGACGAAGCCAGGTTTAACGCTCCGAGGTTAAAATCTAGGGTCCGTAGAAGATTTTTGAGAGCCAAAAAATCCGAGCGAACTTCTTTCCAGAACATATTTGGCATTTGCTAAATTAATTATAACAGTTAAATTTATTTCAATTTAGGTACACGTGAAGTAGAACCTTTCGACAAACAGAACTAATCCGTCCGTGTAATTGCTTAAATCTTGCTGTCACTCCGATGCTGACGCACATTATGAAGATCTCAGTAAACGATTGTGTATAGGCCATGGAGAAATTTGTCCACTGAAATAAAAAAAAAAAATAAGCAACGTCTGCAAATTATAAAAATTTTCTACCGAAATTCGGAGTCGGTGACTGCAACTTTAAGAGCGTTAACTCCAATTTACGGTCGTAATTCTCGCCCTAGTAGACAGGCAATAGCAAGTTTAGTGCAAAAATTTGAGTCTGCATATTCTTTGTGTGCTGTTGCCGTGTCAGTGAGACAACGGGTTGTCGAAGTGTCGAAAATATCGCTGCCGTTCAGGCGTCCGTAGCAAACGATCCAAATCAGTCAATTTCACAGCGTTCTCAAGAATTGGGCATCGCTCAGACCACATTATGGCGTAAGGATCTTGCTTTACACCCATACAAGATCAAGCTGACTCAAGAATTGAAGCCGATGGACCATTTGAAGCGACGTACGTTCTCCGATTGGGTTCTGGAGAAAATGCGCCAAGATGATGAATTTCATCGCAAGTGACGAAGCTCATTTTTATCTCAATGGGTTCGTCAATAAGCAAAATATGCGTTATTGGTCGAGTGAAAATCCACATGTACTTCATGAGTCACCACTTCATCCACAAAAAATAACTGTTTGGTGCGGTTTGCATGCCGTCGGTGTTATTGGGCCATATTTTTTCGTCGACGATAACGATCGTCACGTTTCTGTGAATGGTCAGCGTTATCGCGCCATGATCACCGATTATTTTTGGCCCGAATTGGAAGATATGGACTTGGACGCCATGTGGTTTCAACAGGATGATGCCACAAGTCACACAGCACACGCTACAATCGATTTATTGAAGAGTAAGTATGGTGAGCGTGTTATCTCAAGAAATGGGCCAGTCGATTGGCCGCCTCGTTCGTGCGATTTAATGCCGCTTGACTATTTTCTGTGGAGCTACGTCATGGGTTTATGCCAACATGCCGACGACGTTGGAAGAGCTCAGAGCCAACATTGAACGTGAAATAGCGGCCGTTTCGGCCGAAATATGTGGCCAAGTCGTTGAAAATTGGGTCCAGCGAATCGACCGCCGCAAACGTGCCCGCGGTGGCCATATGAACGAAGTCGAGTTCCATTTATTAATATTTTTATTGTACTTCAAGCCGATAATAAAGTTTTTGAAATATGTCAAATGGTTTGCGTTTTATTTAAAAAAAAGTTGTCAAGTTCTTATAGGAAAAGCCTATATAAGACCTTCATCATCCCACTCCTACTTTATTGCGCGGAAGCAATAAGCTGATGAACATATTTTTTTTTTCTTTTTTATCTTCGGTCATTTCGAGAAAAAAAAAATTTGTAAGATATTCGGTCCCGTTTGCTTTGACGGGCAAGTTTCAACACCGAACTACGACATCGATGTAGTCAGAAAAATGTAAATAATAGAGCAAGTGGACACCACACCAATGCTCTGGTCTTTCGAGTCTTCGAATCTAACCCGGAGGATCGGTATGTTTGGAACTTTTTTGACATCAAAAGTTTCGGTGATGTTTCTCTCGTTTTTCTGGTCTCTATCAACATTCTATGGAATCGAACGAGTTAAGCTGTTAATGTTGAATGTTAAAACCGGACATGGTCCTGTATAGGCCATCTTCATAAATGCTATCATACATAACCTTGAAATCGAGAATGAGGTGTTAAATATCGACATGATATTTTTGGGTCTCCTCCAAGATCTGTCACTGAACAAGTCTTTTGCCGATGGGCTTAACAATTTAAAAACCGCACTGATGGTGACCTACCAGATTGTTGACGATCGGTTTAACATGTTTACATAATACGATAGCAAGAATCTTGTATACTATACTTAGCAGGGCAATGCCCTTGTAGTTGGTGAAGTTCAGATAATCCGCTTTCTTCAGCACCATACAAAATGCTTATATTCATAGCGCCTGTATTCATTCCAACAGATAAACAAATGAGCTAGTGCATTCTTTCGCCAGATCATTTCATCCGGCTTTGGAAAGCTTGGCGTATAAGCCATTGGCTTTCCGGATTTATTAGATTTTAGTTTGGATATTACAAAGCTAATTTGCGGTCAAGCGGACAGTATTTTCCATTGTCTACGTCCGGGTTGAATAGTGCATCCTTTCTGGCACCAGTAAGTCCGTCGTATTCGCCCTTAACCAGCCTGCAGAACACAGAGACAGTTCCTATATGTTTTCTGGTATAATTTCCGAGCCTAATTACTATAATACATTGGCATCTTCTTATTCAGAGAAATTTATGCTCAGCTTTTCTAATCTGCTGATACTTCTCAACAACTGCTCTCATCTGAATCCCCGTCCACCATCTGCTTGGCTGGAATTACCCACTGACCTTAATTTCTTGTTTTCGGGAAATTTGTGAAACTTGACACATCACCGGCGTCATTTCTAATGGCCTCCTGTCAGCATTTTCACTGATTCTGATGCTGCTGATATGTACTATAAGAGATGTGAGGGCAAACGTGGTTGGAAAAGGCTTTGGGAGTCTCTTCTGTTTTTTTCTTGGTTCTAGCCGTTTGACTTCCCTTAGTATCCGCATTCAAACTTTACATGTTACTACGTTTTAGTTGAAGTACTTCAAATAAATGTTCCATGATCCATGTCGCTTCCTATTTCATGGTGGTGTCTTCCATATATTAGCTTGTGCGGTTCGCTTATTAATGCTAAATATACCTGGACTATATTCATTATATTAGTTTGCCTAGTGCCTTCTTGAGTACCAGGCAGTTGCTGCCACTAGCAACATGTACGGCGTCTTCCATATTTACTATCTTACACTAATAGACTAATGCATCATCTGTGCGGGCCTTAGTTCTGTTTTTCTCCACTGCTTGAATCGGACAAGCTCGCTCGCTAGCAACGCGGCGTGTAGCCGAACTGCAAAATATTTGGTGAATACAGTTTACCCGTCCGATTTTAATTTTACCGGACTCCAACAGTTATAAACGTCAAAAAGCTGTCAAAAATTGCGGACATGGTTTGAAAGTTATCCCTATTGGAAAGTCTAGCAGTCAAATGCAAAAACCCTTTTATAAAGCAAAAGAAGGAAGACGAAAACATTGCTGTGTGAAAGAGCCTTCGCTGTCCTCCAACTCAAAGATAAAGAAGAATTCAGGGACAAAAATCATAATTGTAGCTCAGAATTTCTAAGAAACAAATCAGTTTTATACTCGCATATGGGTTCAAAAATGTTAAGTGCCCTATCTTTACTTACCTCTAAAATCGGCAACATCCACATTTTTACAGAAAACAGCACATGCAATTGTGTCCTTTCGCGGCGTACAAGATTTTCCCAAAATGTAGAAGTTAAATTGCACTCTATCCTTTGAATTTCACTCTCGTTAATCGCATTCACAAGATACATAGCATGTTCCACTGCAAATTTGAATAAGATTCAAAAATTAACAAATCACAAATCAAAAAATTGAATTTCAAAAGTTCCAGGAATTGGTTGGTAGAAATCCTTATCCTAGAAGACAAGACTAAAAAGTTCCTTAACTCTCAATAGTTAAACCGGCACGATCTGTCGTAATGTACCCTTAATCTGGTATGACTCTTCCGCCAGGATGGAACTAGTATCGGTCTTACTTGTGGGAAAAAAAATTTGAGATGCAGAAGCTACATGCCTCAAGTCTAGAGACAGTAGCTCAATCAGGTACCAGAAAAAGTACTTCCACCCTGTCTCAACACCCTACATCCTCTACAGTTGCTAAAAACACCGGACAAAGATCTCCTAAGTAACTTCCTGATAGAAAGATAAAATACGCCGCTAAATAGTAAGAGCATTTCTACTAAAATGTTAACACTAAACCAAATTAAGGACAAAAAACCTGCAGACACTGTGCGCGAGTAGGATCTTGAAGACAAGGTGATGTATCAGGCTATTACTGAAGACGGCAATAACTATCGGCCCACAAACCAGGCCAATATGAAGTGGAATCGGTCCCAAGAAGAAGTGGTCCACTCTAGTAAGCACAGCAATGTTGAGAGCAGCGCTTGCAAAAAGAAAAACAATCCAATCAGCAGAAGATAGCCACGCGAAAGTTCGAACTATATCAAATAAATCAAGTTGGATCGTTGCCCTGTTTCGACTCAGCCGATAGGATATAGGGTCATCATATGAAAGGACGACCTGTCGAAGGAATTCCATATAAATGCGTAGCAAAGAGTAGCATGTCATCCTCTTAAACAACGAATGTTTAGAAGTTCTAGAGAAGGCCGACCATCGACTGCGCTTTGATACCAGATATGCCAAAGTAAAAGTTTTCAAATCCTCTAGCTCAGATACATAGGATGTCGATGACACCAACATGCTTTTGGAGGGAATGAGTATTCAAGCCGCCGATAGTGCAGATTAATCTGAAACACTTGAAATGTACCCCGGGTAAGCTTCCTCAACGAGGAAGAGCAAGAAGTCCATGCAAAATCTTTAAGAGACGCATGTGCTGGCAACCTTCATCACCTCAGAAAAAGCCAACATTCTGGTAGGCTGAAGCGTCAGCGCCAGTCATACGCCATGTTTTTGATCTTAGCAATTTAAATATCTGTAATACAGGTACAGCACCAACCTTTATCTTTTCGAGTAGCGAAAATTGTAGGAAATTAGAAGTCATCATTGATTTCACCCTAACCAACAACACCGATACCTTTATGGTCAATAAATGGAGAGTATACAATTTTAAACCCTTCTCGGGCCCTAATTGGCTTATTCGGATTCGATTTTAGGATAGTGATACCTAAGCAGAAACACAAATTGGACAAAGCTTAGTCAGCTAATGAAGTCTAAGCTTAAGAATATACTTTCCCGCACAAGTAACTCTTCTGCTAATTTGGATGCTAAAGTGTATACGTTTGAACTGGCAATTGACATTGCCTTGAAATTTACATTCCCTATCAAGCTCAGTAAAACGAAGCTTCCGATATGGTACAATGAGGACCTGTCCGAGCTCAGGAAGATGACCAGCAAAGAGGCACTCTTGTAAAACATACAGCGAATCAATTGAATATCTTAAGGAATCTGCAAGTTTTTGTCCAAAGGTAACAATTGCCTTCTAAAGCAAAAAACAAAAATTGCCAGACACTCCCTTAAAAAACGGTCTATCATTAAACTATTTGCTACATTCCTAGAGGCATGTTCAAGTGATTTTTATTCCAAAATTGGGCTGGCAAGGGCATAAGTCCGCGAAGAACTTTAGACCCATTAACCTTAACTCTTTTGAACTTAGGACACCCTAGAGGTCTCCGTAATCCGAATCTCAACACACCCATATCAAAGGTAAATCCACTGTGACGGCACTACACGAAGTAGTGTAGAAACACCGAGGATACTTTGGAATCCCTTACCTAGCGCGGTGTAGACGATTCCATTAGCCAATGGATTATATTTATGCTATGTTAGTGGCTACGGATAAGTAGGCATTTAAGGTGTTTGAATACTCGGACGATGTGCGAATCCTCTGTGACAAGCTAACTCACGGATAGGGCACTAGAAATTGGTCACCGCTGCCCTACGAGCTGTGGCCTCACGGTCAATCCAGTTAAAATTTAAATTATGCTTTTTATCACAAGAACCAAAACAAAAGTCTTCCCTCTTCCCAAATTAAACAGCCAAACATTATCTCTATATCATAGAGCCAAGTGTCTTGGTATAATCCTTGGCTCAGAGCTTTGTTACAAGTTAAACATTGAACAGCGCGCTAAGAAATCATGTGTAGCTTTCTATGTCTCTAATAAAACCTTCGGTATAACATAAAGTCTTCAACCAAGACTGACGATATACGTGTACACTTCAGATTTTCACCTGCATCGGCATCGCTTGGTGGCCAGCTCTAAGTAAGAAATGTAACATCGATGAGTTTAGAATAGTCCAAAGAGTAGCCTTTGTAGGTATTTCTTGGGTAATAAGGACATTTTTGTCTGATATCTTAACCGTTTCCCCACAACTGCTGCCTGTCGACCTAATTATAAAATACCCTTCAGAGTGGAGCACAGACCAGCTCAGAGAATCCGACTGCTGGACCAGTTATCCTTACGAACACGGTAAGATCTTAGAGAAACTACCAAGCGAATTGGTGGTTTTTCCTACTGACTACACCACACACTCTCTAAACTTCATTCGAAAAATCTCAGTAATATTCTCAACTAGAGGGGAATAGAAAAGTGAATGGAAAAGTGATTAAAGAATACGAGACAGACATGAACCGCGGTGTTGGCGAAGGCATTTTCTCGAGCCATAGAACGCCGATGTTTTCTCATCTATCAGACTATGACAGCGTCTTTCAAGCAGAGCTTTTCAATATTAGAGGGGCTCGACTTCACTGATAACCAATCAAAGACGCTAATTGAGGTACTACATCCTCAAAACTAGTGAGACAATGTCAATTTTTACTCAATTTCCTTGGATCCCAATCAAGCGTTACCATCATCTGGGTTCCACAACACAGTCACATTGTAACAAGTAACGAAATCCCAAATAACATTTCGCGAGGAGTAGGCAATAGCAACATTTAGCATGCCAACTAAGGCGGGCATGGACTACGAAACTGCGCCGGATCAAGGGAAATGTGGCCAAGTTATAACAAATTACGAACAACAGAACTTCTAAACAGAACAAGGCAAGATATTTCTAGAGTTTTATCCATACCCACAGGCCCCTGGTCGCCAGGGCACAGCGTCTTAAGTAAATACCTCTTCAGTGACTTTGAGAAGTTACCTAGCAAAAGGATGACTAATCCTTTTCCTTAACTCTGCTAGGTGGTTATACTATTATTATTATTATTATTAATATAATTTATTAACATATAATTAAAATCAAATATGCTGCTAGTATATGAGTGCCAGGAGCGAAGGCTTTCGGCTCCATTACAACGAAACTTAAAACCACTACTCCTACCTACCAACCTAATTAAATGCCAATTATTTTTAGCAAACCTATTCCCCAAAAGCCGCGAAGATCTGAATTAGACAACAAACTGGTACTCCAAAGTGGAGGTATTTCTCAAGAAATTCCTTTTCCAAAAACGGTTGTCTTCCATTACTTACGAATACAACTATCATACTTACGAAATGTGTTTACAAGCAGGAAACCACTAAAAATTCTTATTGTAAGGCTCATGTTAAATGTTGCATGAAGCTTATAGGGATGACTGAAGAAGATTCCTTCGGTACGATGCCAAAGTTGGATGATTTGTGGCCATTTGATCGCTAAGCGCCAAAACATCAATTGCTCCAAATAACACACACTAAAGAAGGTAAGGGCACCTGAAATGGAGCAGAAATAAACACTCATATTACTTATTATGTCGACGAACCCCTGGTTATATATTGTAGTACTTACTTACCGATGCTATGGAAAGTAACACCAATTGTCAGTACCATATAGATGACTGTCATATACTCCAAGCCATTTAGAACGACAAGAATCGTCACTATGAAGATTGGGATACTCAGCCACCTGTAACGAATCTGATATACATTCGACGAAGTGACATTGGACACTGGTAGTACGCCGAATATTTGTGAAAATCCTAGAACTAGAAGAATAAAATGAATGGAAACTTAAGAATGAATTGTACTCACTGTAGGCAATGACTTCATTGAAGTGAACTTGTTCCTTCTGTGGGACATTATACGAATCGGGGGCTATAAATATAAAAATGAATTTCGGTAATAAGAAAGATTTCTTGGAACTACGGAGTTGGATGGAATTGAGCTCCTTAATGTTTTTCCAGAAATTGCTAGTGATTTTGATGCTACTAAGGACTAATTGATTTGATTTTAAGATAAACCATGTGCGGACAATCTAGATCCATGAGTCTAGAACAACTCAACCCTATAAGACACCTTAAGCCGTGAAAAGGCCACAAAAATCCCCAATCGCGGAAGGCTTACGAGTCTAGAGCATTTATTGCGCTGAAGAGGTTAACGTATTTCCATACTTTACCTAACATACTCCCCAACCGTATAGTCTCTGTCTGAGACATGGCAAGAATCCACCACCTTTGATTCTAAGCACGCTGTTTCCAGTTTTTTAAACTTGCTTTGGCATCTTGGTTTGATCCCAATAACGATGGTTCCATCTTCTTTTTTGTTTTGAAGTTCCGAGCTATATTTAAAGATTCTCTTTACTGAAGCAATTTTGTCCATTTATTTCTTACAACTCATAGAGTTTGCGGCTATACATTTTCCTCTTTTTGCCCTCTGCTCATAGGCTAGCATTCAGCGCCGTATAGGTAGTTAACACGGGATCAACCCGTAGGAAGTGCGACTATAACCTCCTCATGGTGGTCACTGATAGCACGTTCCTGAATACGGTCTGGCTAACATATTCGAGTGACAGTTACTCTCTTCGCTTACTCCTTAAAATCCTCAACCCTGGTGGAACAACATATGCCAACAGATGTGTGGCTAAAGGAATATTTAATTACTAACATGCGCACTTGGAGTGCACTGGCGCGGGCACATTTCACACACGTGCCTTGTTGCACTACCGGGTTCTGGTACATCGGACCGATATACCTCTTTACTCGCGAGAGCAAGTAAATGAAAAAAAAAACGAATTCAATGACGGAAGCTGCCATATCGGCTTCACAATCAAAAGAGCCTACTGCATATCAAAAAGCGGAGAAAGTACCGAAGGTAATTATCCTGACGCTACCCTATCCAATGCTCTCTACTCAAAACGTCCATCTAGATGAAATAAGGCCAAGACCAGTCAACAAAATCAGCCTTCTTTAGTTCTGCGGAATGGGTCAACGTGACTATTGTAGATGTGTCGCCGTCGGGAGGTCCTGCACTGCGGAGTTCAAAATTCCTCGCTTACGAATTGCGATGTGGTTCTTTCCCAACTCCAAAGCGTTGCTACCATCAAGATTCAGGACTTTGTACAGGGGCAGAATAAACGCTTCAATGTCGGGTCTTGGCGTGGATTGAACCGTGTGAGCTTCATTGCGATGTTGACTCTATCTGTGGGCTAAAAATCTGCAGGTACACTGGAAGAAACGAAGGACAGGGTCAACTACCGCTTTGACCAGATTACCCTAAGGTTGAAGGCTGCGAACAGCAGTGCTTAGGAGCTGGTCAAATAAATGGAGGCACCAACGCATATTTATAAACTGAGGTGTCTACAGATGAATCCACAATGTTAAAAGCAATGTCGGAACTTAGGAGGAGGTTTTCCAGTGGTGTCGTCAACATAGGGCTACTACAAGAACCCTGGATCAACAAAACACAGACAATTTATAAAACTGCAGCCAGGTCTAGAGCTATGATAATTGTAGACACTGGCATTGAAATCTTGACACTGAATTTCTAGACAGGGCTACAGCTGAAATTTTGTTGAAAACTGATCTAGATGGTAGTAGAAGAGAGATCGCTATTGCCTCATCCTATTTCCAGTCGACTCTAGGGACACAACACCTGAAACTGTCAAGAGACTAGTGAAGTATTGCAATACCCACAGGAACACGTTAAAGGCAGCACATACCTAAACCGACGTCACCGTAGTCGTTATTCCAAGCTTTATTTCTGGTTTTGACAGTCTAATGCGTCTTTTATAACTTTTGATGAAATTTGCAAGCATCTTTCGATTGCCTTGAATTCTGGGTTCTTGAACTTTAACATTTTGCGAGCTCTACGAGCACATGAGGATGGAAGTGCATCAGCTTCGCCAGAGGAAAAAATAAACATAAGAGGAGATTGAGGAAATGGAGAATCGCTACACCTAGAACAACATTCGGAAGTTATACCAAAAAGTAAAAAGAACCTATAAAGGCAATAAAACCCGTAGAGATGAACAAGGAAATTTAGTTAGTAATAGAGTCACAGTCAGCACGGCGCTGTCACACAGAGTGCACCAGACCAAAATGAGGTGAGGTTAGGTATATTCAAGCTTAAGTTTAGCAAGACTGCTGGCTCAGACCAACATATACCAAATCATGTCCAATATTTGGTCAGCAGAAAGTATGCCTGAAGAATGCAGCCTTAGGACTTGGGCACAATCCACAAGAAAAGAGATTCGCTAAACTTCGGCAATTATAGAGCCATCAGTGTCCTTACCAACGCATATCTCGTAAGATCATAAAGGGTCCGCCATCTAACGTTTTTTTTTTTCAACTAGTGCTTATTTCGTAAATGGTAACACTTAGCTCATGTCTGATTTGACAGATAATTAGTTTTATCCTTCCGGTTAATAACGGAAAATAATTTCATTCAAATGGCTACCTCGGCTGGCCATGCAGTAGCCTACACGATCGGTCCAATTTTTAAGCACATTATCGATTGTGTGCAGCTGTATTTCACCAATGGCTTCACGAATATTGTCCTTTAAAGAGTCAATTGTCTCTGGCTAATATTAGTCCAACGGTGTCAAATCGCAGCTCCGAGGTGGCCAAACGACATCAGCTCTGCGGCTGATAATGCGATCTTCAAAAACAGGGCGCAAAACATCGAGTGTAGCTTCGGCTGTGTGGCACATAGCGCCGTCCTGTTAAAATCAAATGTTGCCAATATCCTCCTCTTCAAATTTTGTGAACAAAAATTCGTTCAACATGGCCCGATAACGATCGCCATTGACTGTAACGGCCACTCCTTGCTCATTTTCGAAGAAAAATCTGCCACCTTGTGTGAACCCCCAAAGCTATTTATTAACTATCTGCTTGGTCCCTATCAATGGTTTTCCCCAGTAAGTCGACAATCAACCTAATATTCACACTACGGCAATTCCTGTTTCATGTATGCGAGTGTTTCTTTACGTATGCCTGAATACTTCGTCAAACCGTGGGTGTCGTGAGGCTGATGGAACCTAGCACATCAGTTGTGTCGTTTCGGATGATTTCAACACTTGATGTTGCTTTCAAAGCATATGTCGAGAGGTTGAGAGATAAACTTACGTCAAAGCTCTGGCGGTACTCCCTTCCTTTTCGAATATTGCTCGTAAAATTTGTCGAGAAAACTGTAGAAACATTTATGGCAATCGAGGGCCTCCGCCAGTTGCTTGGCTGTACATGTTTTTTTTTTTGATTTTGAAGGGCCTTATCCTACGCTTTTATTTGCTACGCAACAGTGAATTTTTACTTGGAAGGGTAGTTAACACTACGCACTATTCCAGAGTCAGCAACCCAATTTGGGGATATGTGAGCTACCGTTAACCCAGTTAGGGTTCATTCCCTACCATCTCTATTTCATTGCACCCTGACTAGTCACTGGCGCATTCATTCAACTACCGTAAGCTATAGCTTTATACTGACAAAGGATTTCGTCTACCTGAGTCTTGCTGTAAACTACGACACAGCCGTAAATTTTTTTGAACAAAAGTGTTCGAACTTAGACGCTTAGTAAGCCTCGAGATGTTGAAAGAATAACCACCAATTCTTCGGCGTAAAAAGGCACCGGAAGGTACAAAGTGATAAACAAAAACTCCATTTTAGGTGGCGCACTCAACTGTAAAAGACCTCAAAGAACTTGTGATGTTTAAATCCTAGAGCTGTTCGTTAAAGTACAGTTCAACTCCGAGCTGTAGCACCACCTAAACGAAGTAAGCAAAACATCGTTGTTCAATAAACTCCTAAAGAACGCTGAATATTTTTCTCAAAAATAATATTATCGGCTGTAAGAACCACAAACAGTTTCTAAAGGAACCGTAGAAGTTAGAAACTTGAAGAAGGCATTAGCTTTGGTATCAGTTAGGCTTCTCTCCCTCGTAACTTTGTATTCCAACACTTTTAAACCCGATATTCTTGTATATGTAACCAACTATATAGAAAATATCAAGTACTCGATTCACCAGTCCAATCTTAAAACTTACTACCAAAAATCAAATGATAATCATCAAAAAGTCAATTTAAAGACTCACCAGGGGATATTTTTACTTTCATCATCAAATTGCAGCACAAATAAATCAACAACTCAACAACGTACGTGTCACAACTCGACAGCTTTTAAATTCAAATAAACTGAAAGTACTCGTTCAAGCAAACAACACTAAAAGGCGGATGACTTTGCGCCATTGAAAATTTATTCGCTTTAATCACACACTTGCATGTTGATATTCTTTTCGAGATTTTTAACTTCTCGCCATTGGGTACCGCCAATATAGCACGCAACTGAAAATATGATATCGAGTGACATGCAAGGCACTCCTTAACTACATATTACATACGAGTAGGTCCGGCAGGTCCTATTTGGCTTGTTAATTTTCAACAACACCATTTTATAAGTCACGATGGTTGTAGTCATCTGAAAAAGGAGAACCAATTTGAATGACCACCCTCTGTGGTGCTTCCTTCAAGTTTCTACTGTATTGTACCCATCCCGAATATCATACAATACATACAACAGTAAGGTGAGGAAACGCATTTATTTTACCAGACATTACGACACTTTGTGTTGTCATTTGAAATATTAAACGCTCTAAATGGTGAATGAATGTTTACAGTTGAAGGGTTTTTTTAAGAAAAATGTAAAAAGTAAACTTCTTACATCTATGAACCAGATTTTCTATGAAATCCCTCTACGAATGCTCAGTGCAGCCTTGTGCTGGTCCTTCATTGAATCTACCGATAGAAAAACGAATGCAGTACGACCGATCAGATACAGCAGTGGGCCCATCCCAGCTTGCTGGAATTGAAAAATAAATTGAGATTGACTGCAGAAAAAAATTCAATTGAGACATTTGCAGGAGTTTTCTTTTGGAGCAGAATGAATCAATGAATAAAGGAACCGACCAAAGAAGTTTCATTTTGGATTTCCCCGTTTGTATAAATAAAACATGGTCTTTCTTAAAAAGGGAAACTAAGAAAAATATTTCATGGGAGAATAGATTATTATTCTTTAAACGAATTTCTTAATCTAATGATGGACAATCCCGAAGAATGACAACAGCTATGGCATCTTCATTCCTGTTTATTGACACTAAAACTAAGATGTGATCTGTATTATCCACATTTAATGGCAATTGGCATTGTCACTGAAACTCCTATAGCATTTGAGTCCGCTGATAATCGTTCATCAGAAAGAGACACAACTAGGGTTACTTCCTCAAATTTTGTGCTGTTGTGGAAAATTCGGGATAGATAGGCGAAGCTGAATTGGCTAGAACAGAAAGGGAAACAGTGCTCGATGGATATTATTGGTATCCCAGATGTTAATAAATATAACGTATGTGAGAGAGTAAATGAATCGGTCACAACTATTATTGGTGAGGAGATGAACTCACTCGGCATTGATTCTTGTTTTGTTAAGGACATTCAAGGCAGAAACAAAAACTCTACAACCAGCGTACAAAATAACAAAAGATTAATGTGATGGACAAAAGTAAGGAAAAAAAGTGCATTTTGTCATCAAACATCTTCCGTGTGCAGAGTAGCGGCAACAACAACAACAGTAGCAGCAAGAACATTTACATCAATGATTGTCTAACCAACTACACTAGGTCTTTACTAAAAATGGCAAATGAACCTAAACTTAATAATAAATGTAGAGACTCAACTGTTTGTATTAGAAAAAAAGAGGGAGATAAAGTTATGAAAATTAAACCTTTTGAGGACATTTATAAATTTAAGCCTCATCGGTACCTTATTTCGAGCAACGTATGAGTTCCTTGTGTGTAAAATTTACACACTCCTTGAATATTTTTTTTTTTATGCATAAAAACCAAACAGGAGTACTTTTTGTTTATTTCAACATTATTTCGTTTATTGGCTTATTATAAAATGCAAGTAAAAGTCCTTTCAAATAACTTTGCTAAAAAAAATACAATCCGCGCGAACAAGCCGCTCAACTTGGATATTCAAATGAAACACGATTGTTGGGATACGTTATAAGATGTTGTGTATTTGGAAAGGTATTTGATAAGACTGCCTAACAATGAATATAATACTTAAAATCTAACCTCGGCACAATTGATTCCAATGGCCTTGGTTCCCACGGGACAGCACATGCAGGTTCGTGCATGCAGGTGAAAAATGCATACGATGCATCTGACTGGATACTTGAGCCTTATCGTATTTCAGTCAGATAGGTGGATGCTTACTCGTGTTAATCTACACATGAACATGTTGAGCAGCTAGGGTTTCCATCGGGTTGTTGAACTTCCTTAGTAACGCGCTTCGCTGGGCAAGGGACTTGTTTGTGACGAAAGGACGCACGATGCTCTGGAATGTTAGCTCTCCCGTAGATCTTTCCACACAGCAAACAGATTGAAATGAAGATTACTATGATGATACAAATTTCTGTAATTATAGAAGAACTAAGACTTTCTTTTAGGGATTTGTTTTTAACACTAATGTCATGTAAATGATCTATATCAAGTTTCACCCTTTTGCTAGTTACGTTGACCAGGACAGGAGGGAGTGCTTGTAGACCCTTAGAAGTTGTACTGGAGTATGTCCGATCCTTGATGCTGATTGCTTCGTTGTCCAGCTGGATCAAGTAGGTGCCTTCTAAAGGAATTGAGGAATTTTATCTAAAAGAGAGCCATTAAAGTTAGTAACAAAAATAGTGTTTTCTCCGATCAATTCAATGATCTCTGCATTGGTCTTTCTGAAGTCGCATGCTGCAGTACCACCTTTGAGGATTCTTGGTAGACAAGTATCTTCTGGTAATTTTTTTACTGCACTTTCCTCACATACGGTAGTATTCTCTATATGAAGGCAGTTACCCTCTAGTCCGTATGTTTCGTCGTAGTTGATAAGTAGTTTCGTAAAATTTAAGTCAAGTTGTTGTCCGTCATTAATTGCAGCGCGAGCGTTCACTAGATGAAAAATTTTAGGACCAACCTTCGGAATTGATAAGACGTAAAGCAGTAAAGTTCCATTTGTGAACACAGGCGGTCGCCCGTACTCTACAGCTTCCACGACGTTTTGGTAAGGTAGGGTTTCTAGCTCATTTATGATGGTATTGACCTCTTCAGAGTCTAATATGTTGCTATTTACTATCCCTGTCTTAGCCATCTGGCAGGCCCTAATGACTTCATTTACGCCCTCCTTTAGTATAAGTATCTTGTCAAGTAAGTCATGTCTTAGTTTCTCAGTTTCTCCCTTCTGTAAGGCGTTATTGTAGCGGTCGATTATTTTGTTAACTTTGTTCATAACCTCATGCGTTGCGTCAAACAACTTCTCGTTAATTTTGTACTGGTGGTCAATGTTCTTTGCTAAGTCGGTCTGTGTTTGTAAAAGTTCGTCCCAGTCAGTTGCATCAGGGGAACCCGCCAGCCATTTCCAGGCTGTTCCAATCCAATTAATGGATCTAACTCTTCTCGCCCGTGGGTCGCGAAGTTCTCTTAAGCGATCCTTAGTCTGGTTTAGGTGATAGTTTAAAACCAGGCGTGTTTCTTCATCCCATACCCGCTTCGTAACAAGTTGTTCAGTTTGTTGTACAAGTCCGTCGTAAAGTTTTAAATCAATAATGTGTATAAGTTTGAAGTACCCATTCGTCATCCAGGCATCACCTTCCCAAACTGTCACAATTGGCGATTTATATATTTTTTCTCATATAAGGCTTCCGAGGGAACCAACAAAACTAAACTGTAATACAAATTTGTTATTTTATTTAGGGATTAGATCATTAATATTATTACTACAAAAATAAAAGCTTATCATTAATTACTTATATGTGTTACATATGTAGAAATTGTTGTAGGTTACAATTTTTTATGGTGTAGAAAACGTTGCCCTTTTTTTTATTTTTATTTTTTTTTTAATCTCAGTTCTGTTAATTCTTCTTTTGGATATTAATATTTTTTAAATGAACTTTGTGAATTTTCCTACCACTATCTGTCGTTATGGTAACGCGATTATTCTTTGCAACGATCTATTTTTTAAACAAGGGCTTATTTTTTCCTTTGATGCGTCCACGTCCCTCTCGCGATACTCCCTGGGTTTACCACTCTTTAAATTTAACCTTACATTTCTGGCCTCCATGTTTCGCTTAATAAAGTCCCTGAGATCTTTATTGATCGGATTTTTAAAAGATTTTGATAATTGACCCTCTGGGACCTATTAAAGAATATGTCAGTTGGTTTACGTTTGATGACCGAATGTATAGTGTTGTTATAGCGATCTACGGCTACGTGGACAAGTTCCTTGACCTTTAAATCTGGATTCTCGGCTTTAAGGCACCGATAGATTTCCAGTATAGTGGAATGTACCCTCTCTATTTGTCCATTTACCTCGCTTCTGTGGGCTGGGGTTAGGTATAGTTTGATTCCTAGAGTTTTAATAAAGTTTAGGACGATTGGGCTGAGGAAGCCTCTTTCATTGTCCGTGACTAAAATTTTTGGGACTGTAAAGTAATGTAAAATTTTAATCAATTTTGGTCTGATGTAAATGGCAGATTTATCTTTAATATGGAAAAATTTAGAAAACTTAGAAAACTTTTCAACTATGGTTAAAAATTTCCCGTTTTGAAGTTCCATGATATCCATATGAAGAATTTCGCATGGATACTTGGGAATGGGTGTTTCCTGCAAAGTGGGATTTATGGGGTGTCAATCATACTTATTGGTATTACAGATTTCGCATGACGAAGTTAATTTTTTTACTCTAGACATCATATGTGGAAAATAAAATTGTTCGAGGATTTGCTCTTTGTTTTCCCTTGCCGACCGATGTGGTCTTTTGTGTTCTTTCTCTATAATTAGGAATTTGCGGTCTTCATTAGCAACGTCCTCGACAACTCTTTGCGTCACGCAAATCTTGTATTTTTCGAAGTTTTCCAGATAGACGTTTTGAAGCAGTCCCAGATAGTTCTCCGGAATTTTAATTCCGTTTACTACATTTGGGTTCAAGTTTTCCCTAAGCATTTCTATGAGATTAGCCTGACAAAAGATAGCCCTGATGCGGTTCTTCGTGAGCACAAAGATCGATGCCAATTCTGAAAATAAGCTGGTTTCTAAAAACATTAATTGGAGCTTCTACATGTGGTATTAGGTCGGAATTATCCTGATCAGCACTCAGAATCTGAATCGCTGTTGGAGAGCTCACAAAGTCCCTCTTCAGCCGTACCAGTCAATGAGTCTGCCCCTGAAGCTTGTCCTTCATCAGCCACGAAATTCGATTTTCCTGGTGTGTAAATCAATTCGTAGTTATACTCCTCAATCCTTGCTTTCTAGCGTTTGAGTTTCGCATTGTGGTTTCTATTACTCAGTGCGAATGTCAGGGGCTGGTGGTCGGTGTAAATCTTAATCTTCTTTGCTCCATACAGATAATTTCTCAAATTATCCATAGCCCAGACTACTGCAAGCATCTCCTTCTCATTGGTTGCGTAATTTTCCTCTGTTCGATTCGAGAGCGAGATATATACGCGACAGGTCTCTCCTTGCCATGCTCACCTTGAGACAGCACGGCACCGATTGCAAAATTTGAAGCATCTGTGGTCAAATTGAAGGTTTTCTCGAAGTCGGGAAATGCCAGTACTTCTGCAGAAGTGAGTAACTCCTTCAAGGTTTCGAAAGCCTTAATTGCATCTTCATTAAGAGAGATTGGGACATTTTTGGATTGGTTAGCTCGAACTTGTGCAAATTGCAATCGAGTTATATTCGTCAATGGTTTGGCTAATCTAGCATAATCACGGATAAATTTCCTGTAGTAGGAAGTTAACCCGAGGAAGCTTTTCAGTTCTTTTAAGTTTGTCGGTGGAAGGATTTTTTCGATAGCCTTAACCTTTTTAGGGTCGGGGAGGATACCATCAGGAGTAACAAGGTAGCTAAGAAATTCGACGCTAGTGGCCAAGAAGTTAGTTTTTTCCAGGTTGATTTTCAATCCGGCTTCGCTAATTTTGGAGAAGACGATCTCGATGTCTCTTAGATGATCTTCTTCGGATTTACTAAAAATAATTATGACGTAGCAAATATTACCTATCAACTCCTTAAGCACATCATCTATCATGCGCTGAAAGATTGCTGGAGCATTCTTGAGGCCGAACGGAAGTCTTATATATTCATACTTCCTATTCATTGTTGAGAAGGCTGTTTTGGGAATGTCCTTTTCTTTCATGAGGATCTGATGAAACCCTGAGGTCAGGTCAAGCGTTGTGAAGAATCGAGCATCGCCTAGACTGGCAAGTGTGCTCTTGATATCAGGGATAGGGTATGTATCGAGAATTGTTACAGCGTTTAGACGTTTGTTATCGATGACCATTCTGTACTGCTTTTCTCCGTTTGGTTTCGGCTTTTTAAGAACACCCCATATAGGTGAATTATATGGACGGATAATGTTCTCTGACAGAAGTTCATTTACCTGTCTTTCGACCTCTTCCCTCATACAAGCGGGGTAAGGATAACTTTTGGAGTAGATTGGTTCGTTGGTGGTTGTACGAATTTCTGCTCGTATGTTGGCTTTTACTTTCTCGTTCCCTACTGGACCGAAAAGACTTTCGAACTTCATGTAAAGATCCCCTAATCTAGACCTTCCTAGCATAGAAACATTTCCGCCCAAGGTAAGCATTTGACTAATTAATTCAGCAGAAGCATGGTTTTTGAGAGGGATGATTTTATTTGATTTAATGGTAAGCATATTTTTTTCTCTGTCTACGAGTATATGTCTATAACAGCCTTCAGCTGCTTCAGAGTATCGTCTCCTATTATACCATCGAACGAATTCAAATTTGGGAGGACGAAAAATGTTATATCGAGATCGCAGCCTAAGTATTTAAAGAACTTCCCACAGATTTTTAACTAGTTTTTAACTAGTATATTTCCGGCAGGACTATTGACTTGAAATGGGATTTTGACGGGTTTAGGACATGGAACTAGATTTTGTTTGATGAAGTTCTTATTCTTATTTAGTATGTCCCCGTCCCGCGTTACATATTCTATATATGGTACGCTGGAAACGAGGCGCCTTCCATAAAATTTTCTTCCCTAGGTTCTTCATTGGGAAGTTCAACGGATTCTATTTCTGAGTTCTCCGCACCCGTGGTGTAAATTCATGTAGTCTACCCTCCTGGATTGGATTGAATTGTCCACTTCCATTTTTACCGGAGGTTTTGGTCCTGTCGGCCTTTGGGGTGGATGCTGTTGCTGGAAACTGGACCTCCGTGGATGATGTGAATTGTGAGCAGGGTTATCTCTTGGAGGGAATGACTTGTTGGTGTTTCCAGGATTGTGATGAGATCCTGAGCTACCTCTAAAGTCGTAGTTCACATATTGGGTGCCTTGACATGTAGAGAATTATTTGTAAAGTTAAGATTTTGCATCTCCAAGCAGGCGGAGTATGCTTCAGGCAAGGTTCTTAGCTTCTTGAACAATGAGAAGTCTTGAAAGATCCCCATTAAGCCCACGAATAAATACGTCCAGTGCACGGTTTCTGTAGGTTTCCACCAAAGCATTCATTGTTTCGGTAGAGTACATCTCAGCCCTGATCTTATTGATGATCAAGGAGAATTGATAGTTCACTGTGGCGTAGAAATCATCAACTCTTGAACCACCCTGTGTGAGCTGATTAAGTTGGTGTTCGAGGGTACGGATATCCGAGGAGACATATTGGACTGGATTGCAGTCAAAGGCTTGTAATTCCTTCACTGAATCAGGCAGTTTAGAAATATCCTTCAAGTCTTGCTCGCATGTCAGCCCACATAGTAGCACCGCATTGTCCGCTCGTGGGACGGAATTGTCTCCCTGCTCCACAACCTGGAGCCGATTTCCGATAACCGCCAAGCGTTCATTAACATTTCTAATGGACTCTTGTGGATTAAATTGTTCTATTCTATTAATTCGGCCTTCTATTACCCTGAGTTTTTCTATTAACGAATTTATAGCTCCCGTGAGCTGAGTGACTGAGTTCTTAATCTCATCCATTCTAAACAGTATAACCTAGGAAGTATTCGAGGGTACGCAGTAAGAAATTAGAGGTAAAGAAAATACAACGACAAAAACACAATAACGACAGAAGTGGCAAATGGTTTTCTTTTAAATTAAAAATTTAAAGTTGATTTTTTTATGTTTTCTTAAGTATATATTACTTGCAATCAATATCAATGCTTTTTTTTTTTTTTATTATGACTGAGTTTTATATATATATTTTCCTTTGTTTTGTCAAAAGGATGACTTTGAACATCAATTCATTAGATGCCTGCTAAGCGCTGTCCATTAACTTTCGGGGTAGTCACTTTGGTTCGGAAGGCTCATATGAATCCTCTTTAGTCGTTAATACGTTAAAAATCGCAGCGACCTACTAGGGTATGAGGATCTTCACCACCAGAGATTAAAATTAAATAATTCCGCAGCAAGCCGGCCCCTTTTTTCATGAGAGTTGGCCCCTAGGCATATTTTTAAGCTATGAAATTAAATTAGTACGAAAGTAACTCTACTTGAGTTTTTCTTATTTTTTCGTTAGTTTAAGAGACTATGTACTAGTCTTGTGAGAGTTCAATATATGGTATATGTCTTACTGCTATTTTCTTAAAGTTATCTTACTAAAATCCTAGGAATATAGGACAGCCCATCATCGTTTGGATCCTTAGTCGTCTTCCTTTGGAAATTATTTTAATTTTCTAGTTTTTGGTTTTTCTATCTTCAGGTTCCTCGTTCACTCCACTTTTCAAGGTTTTCTTTAAATTCACTGGTTAGGTCTGGGATTATACTTTCACTTTTTGTAGGATAACTTCCCTTTTTCCTTTGGTAAAACTCGAAACATTTTACTTTTTGTTTCTCATTCACTTCACTTTTCAAGCTAATTTTCGTTAACTTCACTTATTATTGTAGGTTTACCATTATACTTTCTCTTTTTGTGGGATAATTTTCCTTTTTTTTATGTTTTGAGTTTTTTTTTAAATTTTTTTGTTCACTTTATTTATCAGATTAAATTATGATATATAAAAACTTTTTCCGATTTTGGATAAAGGATTAACGGTTAACGATTAAGGACACACGAGTTTTGGGCTATCCCTGCTCGGGCGCCAGTAAAAATCATTTCAAAGGACTTTGCTAAAAAAAAATACAATCCGCACGAACAAGCCTCGCAACTTGGATATTCAAATGAAACACGATTGTTGGGATACGTTATAAGATGTTGTGTATTTGTCCAGGTACTTGATAAGACTGCCTAACAATGAATATAATACTTAAAATCTAACCTCGGCACAATTGATTCCAATGGCCTTGGTTCCCACGGGACAGCTCATGCAGGTTCGCGCATGCAGGTGAAAAATGCATACGTTGCATCTGACTGGATACTTGAGCCTTATCGTATTTCAGTCAGATAGGTGGATGCTTACTCGTGTTAACTTGCAATTTCAAACTAAAATACTACAAAAAAAAATATTTGCATTAAAATGTTAGATCTGTTTGAAGAAGGTGAATCAAAGAGCACATTTTTCACAAACTTTAAAATAGTGCTTTGGGCATACATATTTAACACATTTATCACATCGTGTGGCATGATTGTTAGAATTTTTAGCGATGGGCACATACGAGTAAGACATCGAGCCCTTTTTCTGGTTACAGTTGGATGACTCAGTGGTAGTAATCCAATAAGCGGTGGATCTGTTGCTCTTTGCGCTTGTTCAATCTGGTTCGATCTTGATGTTGATGGCATATCTGGATTTCGGACACTGTTAACGACAGCTATAGCGTTTGCACCTCGTGGCATCGACTTCCGTTGTTTTATATGTGGAAAACACAGCTGTTGGCCAAGTTCAATTAAAAACAATCTTCTTCTAATGTTTTTTTTTAGCAATTTCCCACTCTGGATTTAATTTCAAGTATATAATTAACGCGTTGCAAAAAAGAGCAACAGGCGATCTATTGACCTTTCTCTTGCATCGATATGTCCCAACCAACTTGTCCAAAACATCGACTCCACCTTTTGTTCGATTGTAAAACTTAATTGTTACCGGTTTTTTTCCAGGGTCATTATCGTCGATGTCGACAGAAGAATGATAAGTTGATAGAAGCGTGACAAATCGGCATTTTTTGGGAATATAAGATAACATACAAGCACGAAGATTATGGTCAAAAACATACTCTGTATGTAGAGTAGTAGTAGAGGTGGTATCTCCTTCCGGTTCTTTCGAATGGTACCCACTAAAGTCATTTGACGTTTTTTTCAATTTAGCAGCAAGTTGGTGAGTTGTGAAAAAGTTGTCACATGTCACATTCCTTCCGTTCAAACCTAAAAGTACAAATATGAGACATTGTAAATGAAATGCAAACACAAAAAAAATCAAAATAAATTACCTTCAGTCATTTCTAATACGACTCGTTCTCCTTGGTTTACCTCTGGTGCACAATTACGGTCGCGACCGGTATATACCTGAACATTATATGCATAGAATGTCTCAGCATCTGTAGCGATCCACAATTTGAGAGCATATTTGGCTGGTTTAGATGGTATATACTGCGTGAACGGTGATCGACCTCGAAACGGCAACAGCTGCTCATCATCAGTTACAAAATCACCAACGCAATATGAGAGTTTCAACGTTGCACCCATTTATCAAAAATAGCTCGTATTGGAGCAAGTTTGTCTCTATCGGTCAGTCGAGTCTCTTTGTCGACAAAACGTAGGCAACTGTTGATTATTTTGAATCGTTTTAGGGACATCGTTGACGAAAAAATCGGTCTGCCATGCTTATCATCCCATAGCTCTGTGATACACTCTCCCCTTGATCGGTAGACTCCCGCCAAAATAAGAAGACCATAGAAAGCATGCATCTCATGTTGATCAATAGCTTTCCAGTTTGGCTTATATTGACGAACGCCATATAAATTCGTCATTTGAAGAACAGTCTCCTCGAATGAAGAGCAAGAATGAAGTTAAAACATCCGTACATTGAGTAGCAGCAAAAACACTAGGTCCTAGTAAACAAAGAGATATCAATCGCAAAAAGTTTCAAAGTCGTTAACCAAAAACAAGCCTTACCTTGTCTACTAGAACATGATATGCTGGAAGATCTATTTGAACGAGAAAGCTGTATTGTATCCTTAGAATACTGAATGCGTTTATCTTTAGAAAGTAGCAATATATTTGGCTCTTCAACGGCGGCTTCTGTAATCTCAGGTTCGATATACTCAATATCGGAACTATCACTTTCATAATTATCTTCACTGTTAGCTTCACTCTCACTTGGAATATAGTCATTGTCATCATCTGATGCATATGGCTCACTATCACTTCCGTACTTATCGAAATAAGAAAATTCCATTTTTTTCAATATTTTTTGAATTTGTACTAAAACTTTACTATAAATAATCTGACTTTCGATTTGAATCACTCCGCGTTTTTTTCTAAAATAACTCTCCTTTATTTCAAAAGCAATTTATATTCTTCAAAGACTTGTAATGTGACGCCAATGGAAGGCTAATTACCCCTGCTTCCTGTTTTTTTTCTCAAAAAAGGGTTTTTATAATTTAATCAGGAACTTCCTCGTTTTAGCGTTCGTTTTATTATCGTACATATCCCTTTTTTATGACTTGTACCTATACTTTTTACTGCTTTACTTACCGAGAATTTCCAAATGTACTTAGAGTTGAAAACTCTAGACATCCAACCAATTAACAATAATGACGGACAACGACGATTATAAAAAATCGCAATAAAAAACTAACGATCCAACAAAAAAATTCACACAATTACTGTTGTGTAAATTTTACACAAAGGTACCAATTAAGGAAATTATTTGTACAGCCTTTTAGCGACATCTGTTCAAAACAATTTTACTAAAAACATAAATTTCTTATATGATTTTTACCTTGAGCCGTCGTTATTGTCCAATTAAATCAAATGGAAAAATATCAATTTGAATTTCAAAAGTGTGTAAAATTTACACAAGGTACCGATGAAGGTTAAATTAACTTAAATATTATATTAGATTAGAATTAGTAATAGTTTAGGTACACCTCATCAAAATGATTTAAGTAATAACTATAATTCATCAGTATTAAGATGATCTGAAATGTTTTTGTATAGAAGATCAAAATAATGAACTAATGTCTGGTTTTTATGTTATACATTAAAACATTCGCAGTATGCGAACTAATTTAAATACCCTTCTATCTCATCTCACACCTCTGGATCATTTACCAGATTTAATTTTCCTTACTGAAATTTGGATATTTGAAGAAGAAAACGATTTTGTATGATTTAACTCCAAACTATTCTTTTGAAGCGACTTGTAATGAATCTTATGCTGCTGGTGACGTGGCTGTATATTATAATACTAATGTAACCATTACTCGGATTACTAGTTCAACGGTGAGTTGTATCGATCACATCTTTATTCGAACTTACATAAATACCGAAACAATTTTTTATGGTGAAGTTCATGACTTTCAATTAACCGATCATTGTTGGGTTCCTTAAATGTATGTGGTAAACTGGACTATCCTAGTTCCAGTCGGCGAAAACTCGAAATTAATTATGAACTTTTATATGAGAGGCTTCAGCAAGAATTTTGGGAAACAGTGTCATCTGCATATGACGACTTCATCGCCATAGTAAATGGTCATATTAAGGCTTGTACTTATGAAGTCTTCAATAAGCCAAATCGTAAAAAATTTCTTAAGCCGTGGATGACTACAATGTTATTTCATAAAATAAAGTTCAAGAACAAACTCGCAAAAAAACATCCGCATAATCACAGCCTTCACAAGTACTATTGGGTGGTAGTGGTACTAGCAACCGCTTCTCACTCGGAGGGTCCAGGTTCGAGTCCTGCCCATGGCAAGTCAGTTTTTCATTTGTAATTGGAACTCAGACATTCATTTTCATCATTTTAAATGCATTTTTATTACCATGAATTCATTAATACTTATACGCTATACAAAAAAAACGCTTAAACATTAGCTTAATTAACTTAAAATTATCTTATTCTAACTTACTGGCCCCATGCGGGCACTCTAAATTACACATAATACTTAATCTATGTCTTTCGACGTTTCGTATGATTACATTATTTTTATTTTTCTATATTTATTTAAACTATAACTAAGAAAACAATTTTATTTAGTGAAAAAACTTAGTATATGGACTTTTTTTATAAAAACTTAAAAAATAAAACTTACAAACTATCTACATACAAATAAATCTTAACCTACTTAACCTACTTAAAATAACTTATTGTATATATCATACAATTTTTATTTTTTTTTTCTAGATGCGTTACCCCTTCTAGAAGTTGTTACCCATCTTAGTTCTTTTATATTTTTTTTTATTTTTTTTTAATTTTTTTTTATCTTATAACTACCTTAATCCTACCTAAGTCTATGTAAGCCGGCCATGACTAAAAAATTAGGCTAACCGACTTTGCTTCCGAGTGAAGCTATATTGTACTAGAGGAATTCGACGAAGATACTTCCTCTCCTCCCATAAGCCACCAAAATTGTTGGTGCTGCCGTGCAACATCCCTTATGTCGCGACTCCCTACCCCCCTACTGAACCGGAGACGCTCCGCACTGCCATGTGCGACGTCTCTGTCGTAGTTGAGTCGCCTGTCCGCAGCTGTTCGAGCAACGTGGAAGATTAGCGGCACCGCCAATCTGTCCTGGATCAGACCTTTCATATCTAGGTAGAGGAACGCTTCTGGAGGAACAAAGCCGTCCAAGCGAACTCTCTCATGATACATGTAATTAGGGTAGTAAGCCCCGGAGATCAGGTTGTTCGATGAGGTCATTGCTCTTGCAATGTGCCTTCGAGTCAACTTAATGACGAAATTGTCCACTCTTATTAGGTTCGCCCTATTGTACAAGACCTCATTAGGATAGAATTTTATGTACTCAGACTCTGGTGTTCTGTATAAGCGAAGACAAGTCCTAAGACAAGCCCTCTCAAACACCCGAATCTTTTCCAATAAACTTGCTCTTACGTTGAACCACACGGGACATCCAAACACAAGCATGGGCCTGATAAGGGCCATGTAGCAGATTACCTTCACCCTCGCATCGAGTTGGCTGTTATAAAACAGTCTCTTTGTAAGGGTAAAAGCACCTTTGGCCCTGGCCAGAGCAACATCTATATGTTTGTTAAAATACAGAAATTGATCTAGCCAGATCCCAAGGTATCTGACTACATTTCGACAAGCAAGTGGCTGCCCGTGCTGCCCCACGATCGAGAACTTTCGCCAATTCTTTCTGGTATCCCTAAAGGCCCCAGACAAAGGCGTCCTAAACAGAATGGTTTCCGACTTCTGAAAGTTGATTTTCAACTTCCAGTCATCGCAATATCACTTAATTTTGTCGAAGTCACGCTGCAAAAATATATTAATGACCTCAATCTTTGGACCTGATCTGTACACGATTATGTCGTCTGCGTACGCTATGACATGGTGAAGTGAACCTATCAGATCACTCGTGTAAATGTTGAACAGGATCGGCGAATTTACCGCACCTTGTTGCAGACCGTTTTTAATGTTAAATGTTCCAGCAGAAGTCTCATCGCCATTCTTCACGATGAACTGTCTACTGGAGAGCATATCGAAAAGAATATACAGCAGTGGTTTACTAATGCCCAACCTGTCCAGCTTGAAAAAGAGTCCTTCTAACCATACGGTGTCGAAGGCCTTCCCCAAGTCAATCAGGCAGGCACCAGTGCACTGGTTCTTGCCTTTGTTCCATTGGATATCAGAAACCAGTTTCGACGCAGCATGAATGATATCATGCCCCGCCTTGAAACCGAACTGATTATCCGGAACTATATGTTTGTCCTCAACCCACATAGTCAGGACTCTATTGATCACTTTCTCGAACACCTTACTGATGTTTGGAAGAAGACTGATCGATCGGAGATTCGCCGGATTGGAAGTGTCTTTATCCCTTTTGGGGATGGGATGTACCACCGCAGTTTTCCAATTCGCTGGATAATGTGCATTATTCATTGCATTATTAAAGGGGGTGGTATAAATGTTCACCGCTTGTAGAGGGAGATGTCGAAGCACAATGTTCGGTATTTCATCGGTTCCCACTGATTTCTTACTTCTAAGCGATTCGAAGATCGTTTGGAGCTCTTCCTTCGAAATGAACGGGGGTAGTACCCTATCGTTGGTGATGACATTATTTGCCATATTCTCGTCACTGAACTGGGTGAAACCCGAGCTCTCGAATCGCCAATTCACAATTTCATTTCGAAGGTAGAAATTGTGCACAAGGACTCGATTCTCCAGATCGTGGTTCGGGCCAATGATAACATTCGCCTTATACACTTCCTGGAAAGTCGCTCCTATAGCCTCTACCTGCTCCTGCGGATCCCCGATCACAAAGAAGCTGTCATCATCAACAGCCTCATTTGGATCTATTCCCGCTGTTACCAGTATTTGTTCGTTGTTCGTCGTTCGGGCAATTTTAAGACACGAAAGGTCGTTGTGATCTTTCCTCCGAAATATTTTATTTATTTGCGGGAACATATTCGGGTTGCTGGTGTTTACAGCCCGAATTTTGTTGTTCCAATACAAACTTACAGATGCTCTGTAATTTTCTTTTATCAATACTTGGAGGTTTTTGATCGACGACTTAAGCGTCATAATCTCCGGGTTATGTCTGTCAGTAAACTGTCTGTACAAGGTTTTTAGCCTTGACAGCAGTCTACTTTTATGTCGGTGCAGTGCGTCAATGGTTGCGTTGCGGAATAAGTCTTCGTTGTCAGTGTATTGATACCGAGGTATCGTTTTGTTCATTGTTCGTTTAATTGTCTCGTCCATTAGTTTTAGATACCTGTCAATCTCCTCGTTTGACAGATTTCTATTGGACGGTGGGTAGAGCGAATTCGAGGAGAGTGCTCTAGTCAGTGTTCTGGAGAAGTGTGTCCAACGCACCCTACTATAGTTGTAGGCATGCCTTTGAACAAACTCGTCCAATTCCGCAGCTTCGTTCGGAACGCTTATTTCGGTACATACACAAAAGTGCGTAGACAGTTTATGGTTTGTTGGTTTGTGCATGTCAGGTGTACGATACATTATACTGTGCTGACCCCACCAATTGACTAGTAGGTTCCCTCTAGTATTTGGAGTATTATTTCCCCAATCACTATGTTTTTCGTTGAAATCTCCGCCGATAATAAAGTAGTTCTCCTCCAATTCCAGTCTTAGGAATCGAAAAAGTGTCTCGAGCTCTGAGATGAATAAAGTGGATTGAGTAGCCTTAGGTGCATAAACAGACACCATGTACAACCGCTTTCCACTACGGAGAGGGATATACTCGTACACAATGCATGCTTCCAGCACCTGGAACCTACGTACTACACGACTGTGTACTCTTTTAAAACGTATACCTTTTCGTACGAAAATCGCAACGCCTCCTCCCTGAATGGAGTTGGGTCGGTTTCTCCGTACTATTTTATATCTTTTGTGCCTCATTTTGTGTCTTTTGGTGAGCTTAGTTTCGCTAACCAAGAGCACATCAGGGGCTTGGTCTTTAAGCAACTTAAACAGTGCGGCTTTTCGTTCGAGCCTAATCAGTGAATTAACATTCACTGCAAGGACCTTCAGGGTTTGCTCCGCCATGTACATACCCATTACGACTGGAGGTGCGTTAGGCCCGGCAGCAGCGCGTATATTTGATCTACCCGCTTAGCCTGTTCCTGTATTTGACGCTGAAGCTGAGCCATCTGCCCCTGAATAGAGAGCAAGATAGCCAGCATGTCAGGTACAGGTTCCGGTGCTCTAGGCGCAGGGGCCTGAGAAGCTACCTTTGGTTGTTGTACCGTATTTCCCCTACCTGCCGCCATTTGGGCGTAGGTAACGTGGGGAGTAACGGCTGGTATTTGTGTCTGCACGAGTGGACGTTTAATTTCCACTTTCTGCTGCCGAGCCAGATTTACTCTTTTGATATGTTGGAATTTGGGACAACCCCGATAATTTGCGGTGTGTCCCGTGTTCCTACATAACGCGCATGAGAGTTGGCTTTTTTCTGACGCTCCGTCCTTGCCTAGAGCGCATTCCTCGGACTTGTGGTTCTTTCGGCACTTCACGCATCGAGGCTGCATTTCGCAGTTCGCTCCTCTTTAATTTTTCCCAGTGTACAACCTGGTAGTCTAGGACTTTGATGCTCCTTAGACCATCCAGTTTGCTGTTGGGACTTAGCTGAACCAGGAAGAACGGTAGTTTCCGCTTCTTCCTTTTGGCTCTAGCCGTGACGAATGGCTTAACCCCTACGAATTTGAGCTCTTCGCACTCCTTCTCTTTCAGCAGTGCAAGGAGCTCCTGTGGATCAGACGACGGTTCTAATCCCCTCAGCAGCATTGTCTGCAGCTTTTCACCTTTCGGTGTGAAGGAGAATCCCTTAACAGGTTTTTAATTTTGTGATAGCGCTCCACTGTATTGCAGTGAATCGCGTCCTATCTAAACTAAGTCTTTTAACAAAAAAATTATTGCCTATGGCCGACTTACATAATTCTATCGTATCTTTCACTCCATCTTGAATGTGTTGATTGGAGGTACTCGTTGCTTAGTTGATTTCTGTGGTTGTTTTTGTTGTTGCTGTTGTTGTTGTTGCTTTTGTTGTAGCTGTTGTTTATGCTTCTGCTGCTGCTTTTGCTGTTGCTGCTGCTGCTGTTGTTGTTACTTATGTTGTTGTGATTTTTGTTGTTGTTGCTGCGTTTGTATGTTTTGTTGTTGTATCGAATTTTTCTGTATGTTTTTTTGTGGTAGAGACTCGCTTATTTGTGACTGCTTCAGTGAGTCATGGAGTTGCTGCTTCTTCTGTCTCCTCGCATTTTGCTTTTCTTTAATAGCCAGTACCTTTAGTTGCAGCTCGTTGATACTGCTATACATTGCTTCCATTTCTTCCTCTTCGTCGTCTGACTCCGAGGCGGCTAACGATGCGAAAGTGTTACCACCTCCCATATAGTGTCCTTCTCCGCCATCAGATACGTATGGGAAATCGTATTTCTCAATTTCTTGTCTATTTCTTTGTTGTGCTGCTGCCCTTGTCGATGTTGTTGGCGCCTCTTCCCTCACTCTACCAGACAGCTTTTCAGTAGACGTTGAAAGGGAAGGTCGTTTCACAAGATTAGGAGAATGCCTCAGCTTCCTCCTCCTCTTAGCGGTAATTTCTGGTTTCCCAGAATGAGAATGGGCCGACATTACGGCCTGATCATCTGATGACAACAAGCCATCTGCTGGTCCCGCTATTTGAATACCGGACCGCCCACTTTCACTCATTGCCTGATTATTCACTTTTTTATTATATTTTTAAAAATGAAAATACAAATAAAAAGCCCGATATGTTTCGGGGATCGAACCCACGACCTCTGCTTTATCAGCCGACATCACTACCACTGGGCTACCGAAGCACTTGGCCAAAATGTTTCTAATTGTTTTTTTTTATTATGTTCGCTTTTAATTATTTCACTTCTGTAGAAGCCGAGACACGTTTGTTCTCCACGGAGATCTATGAACGACTGATTGGAACTCAGACAGCAAAATTCTGCGTGTGAAGGCATAACACTGACACGTAGATTTGGCTGCTGTAGAGTTTCAAGCACAGAAAAAAATACTGTGAATTATACCGCGAATCACTCTGAGTGAAGCAAAAACTCTCCGTCCTATTCGGACTCCCACCCCTGGAGAGCGAATATGGAAACCAAACACACCTGAGTTTCAAACCACTACAAAAACAATTTTCCTTTCTTTTCCTTCTAACTTTCCGCCCGCGCCCTGGCAACAGTAAAATTGTATCAAAACCCTTAGGCGCACGTAAATTATAAAAAAAAAAAACAAAAACCTACCACTCCGCTTAAGGATAATTGCTCCTGTAGCATTTCTAATGGTCTCATACAGGAAAGAATTGTCACAAATAGTTTCGTTTTCGACCCGTTTACGTCTTTTGAGATTTTGAAATTAATAATGTCAATGCAAAGTAAAAGTTCGTGCACAAGTGATGGAATCTCTGTTATTGTTCTCAAAAAAATTGCTTGGTATGTTATTGATGTGTTGTGTTACTTGTTCAATTTTAGTGTTAACAGTGGTGTGTTTCCAAGTCAGCTGAAGTGGGCAGAAGTTATTCCTCTTTTTAAGAAAGGGAACCGCAAAGCTATTTCTTCATACGGACCGATTTCTCTTCTTTCAACTTTCTCAAAAATATTTGAGAAACTCATAAGAAAACGTATGGTTTCGTTCTTAAATCGAAATAATTTCTTTTCAAATAAACAGTTTGGTTTTAGGTCTGGCTTCTCATCAGAAGATGCAATTTTGAACTGCAGTTGCAATCTTTTTAAAGGAATCAACGTGTCTAAGACCATGATGGCCCTTTTCATTGACATGACAAAAGCGTTTGACATGGTTGACCACAAGTTACTTTTAAATATACTCTACAACATCGGTTTCAGGGGTGTAATTCATGATTGGTTTCAGTCGTATTTGTTCGAGAGACAGCAAAAAGTTTGTAATAATGGTATTTTTAGCTGTTTTCGTAAATTAAATAACAGTGTACCTCAAGGGTCGGTGTTAGAACCTCTTTTATTTCTGATTTACATAAACTCACTTCTAGAGCAAAAATTGAATGGTTTATCTTCTGCTTTTGCAGATGATATGCGTTTTCTTACGAAGGATCCTCTATCTTTGATTGCATCGTAAAAATTGAGAAGGATTTGGACACTCTATGAAAGTGGTTTACATTGCATAAGCTTGTGCTAAGTGATAAAACCAAAGTAATGTCCTTTAAGATTACTGGTGCTTTCTTCGATCCAAATCCGTTTTTTCATGCTGCTGAGTGCAAAAAGTTCTCTTTGCCAAGCCATAACTGTGGAAAGATAAACTATTCTTCATCTGTCAGTTGTTCCCCCGGTTGCTTTAAGATAGAAGAAGTCGATTGCTTCAAATACTTGGGAGTGCTTATTGATTCTAAATTAAACTGGAAGCCTCATATATCTTCTGTAAAGGCACATTTAAGAAGCGTTGTCAGGAAGATGTATCGACTCCAACCCATTTGTTCAAAACGTGTCCTACCATGATTTATTATGGTCTGGCTAATTCAAAACTGCAATACGGCCTTTCGAGTTGGGGAGGAGCTTATGTAAGTTATTTTGGGTCCATACTTACTGCGCAAAAACATCTTGTAAAAATAATTAGTAGGAAAAACCGTTTAAGTCATTCATTGCCTCTTTCCTGTGTACTTCGTATTCTCCCTATAAGACATCTCTACGTTTTTAAAGTTTTAAGAGAATTTTTCAAACAAAGTGGGAATCTAGCCACTAGATACTCGAGATCATACAATTTGCGCGTCAATAACATGTCACTTGTTTGTGTACCAATTGCACGCAGAACACATTTTTCCGGTTCCTTTTTATTTTCCGCCCCTACATATTTTAATAAGTTGCCGCTCTCTATTAGGAGAACTCATAATTACCGTGCTTTATTAAAAGTTGTTAAAAAATGGTTATTCACGCTTGACTACAGGCATATAGAATCCTTTTTAAATATAGTTACGTAATGTTCTGAGCTACAAAATATTTCAATAGCTAATAGATAAAAAAGTTTTTCTTTTATACCACCATTGTGTTATGCAATTTTTGTTTTTTCTTTTATAAATTATTATTGAAGTTTTTGTTAATTTTTCTCTGTTGTACCCCACATCAGAAATTAAGTTGTAAAATTTCAAGTAGACCATTCGTCACTGATCGTTTTTCTTTCAAAGAATGGTCACTTTATTCTTTTCGCATTGTAACGCTTTTATTCTTAAGAATCTTTTATTATTTTTTAAGTGAATTTGAATAAAATTTAAATGAAATGAAATGAAAAAAAAAAAACCAATTGTATAGTTAACAAATACCAATTTGAAAGTGCTGATATGATAATTGCAAAATTTCTGACGTAAGTTATTGTTTTATCTGTATCTATAGATTTCATAAATGCTTAGTAAGATGCTTCTTCTACCGCGAGCATCGAATTTGTCGAGTTGTAGAGGCTGAGTAGGGTCAATGAATCTCGAGAAGAAATTCTCCAGACGAGTCCTGAAACCAAAGGATGCTCCCCCCCCCCCTCCCCAACTCCAAATAACTCCATCATTCCCCTGGGCTGGATCAAGGTGTCATACGACCCGTGCCGAAGATCAACCTGGCTGAGGGCCCAGTATCTCCAAAAATAGCTCAGTCGCAAACGGAGTATCCGGATACCTGGCGACCTCCGGATTAGCTAGCCTTATCTGTATATGGCGGATCTCTGTACAGATGGACAACCCTTTCTTCGCTACTCGTGTGACTATCAATGGAAAATAACCATAAAACAAAAACCGAGGCCGGTACTCCTTCATTACCGGGCGGTGGAACGGTGACTACACCGACTACCGGCAAGGCTCCTGCATTGCCGAGAGGAGGCAAAACTGTGGCAGGCCATGGTGCGCCATCCTCTAAAGGCAAAAGGAACAAGCCAAATAAAAAGAATTCAGGAAGTGTTAAGACTGTGGCAGGCCATGGTCCTATCACCTCCTCCACCCCTAGCAGCAGCAAGTTTGTGGCAGGCCACGGACTTGTCGCGGCTACCAAAACTCCTTCAGGGAGTGTTAAGACTGTGGCAAGCCATGGTCCTATCACTTCCTCCGCCCCTAGCAGCAGCAAGTTTGTGGCAGGCCACGGACTTGTCGCTGCTACCAAAACTCCTTCGGGGAGTGTAAAGACTGTGGCAAGCCATGGTCCTATCACTTCCCCCGCCCCCAGCAGCAGCAAGTTTGTGGCAGGCCACGGACTTGTTGCTGCTACCAAAACTCCTCCCTCCAAAGAGGAATCTGGAGCTCAGCCGCATCGGCAAGCTCCATCTAAGGCGCTCTACATAAGACGCCGAAATGCTTCACGCATCATCAAAACCTTCGGATCCATTCCGGAGGTGGAGAGAAGTGCGGAAATAAAGAGCAAGGTTGAGTGGGTTAAAAACATCCTAAAAGACGGATTTCCCACTGCTTCCACTGCTCACAAAACGTCAAAAGACTCCTCTAAGCGTCAGAGATCGTTGGAAGAAACTGTACCGGTTTCCAAGAGGCCCAAAACACACAGTTCCACAACCCCTGGGCCATCCAACAGCAGATCTCTGAGGTCTTATAATGAAGTCCTAAAGGACGCATTGGTGATCGCGGTGATCGACAGAAGCGATACCGACGGTTCCATTACACCGGAACGGTGGCAATTGGTCAAGTTGAAGCTCTCGAGCAACTACTTGGCCATCATGCGGGAGAACCCAGGACCACCTCCTATCACAAGCGACGCTGGCTGGCACCAAGGCCATGTCAAGCTCATCGCTTGCTCCAACCAGAGATCTCTCGATCTCTTCACCAAGGCCATCGATGGTTTAGGAGAGGTTTGGCAAGGTGCAAAACTCGAGGTCGTATCTAAGGAAGACATTCCTAGTAGACCTCGAACTCGTACCTGGATTCCAGCCGAACCCTCCTCTCCAGAAAGTATCCTGGAAATCATCCGGCTCAGCAACCCGACTCTTCCGACTCATGACTGGAAAGTCGCGAAACTGGAGGAACTAAGGGGTTCTTATAGATGCGCGTTAATTGTGATCAATAAGGAATCCCTTAATCCTCTGGCGCAGACGAAGGGCATGATTCGGTTCGGATTCGAGTCAATTCACTTAAGGGTGTACAAAAAGGATGAGCTGGATGCTGATAAGCAACCTCCTCCTCCTTTAACACCCGATATCACAACCTTGGATCTTGGAGCGTCGATATCCTTTCCAGAATTGGATAGCGACGACTCCAATCTGTCCGAGGTGACTACCAAGCCGTCGGTCTCCTCTTCTGACACATTGTCGGAAATGGAAACCGATGACGAAACAATTAGAGGTTCTACACGATCAGAGATAGAAGATGAGCTCTTGGGCACATCTTCAGAATCGGAGGACCTCAACAACACCGTGGTGGAGGCGACTCTGGAAGACTGTAGCAATGATACGGTTTCTCCAGATTAATCTCCACCACTCAAAAAAGGCTTCGGCCGCACTCATTCTGCGTCTTTCCAAAAGCGCAGAAGACATAATTCTAATCCAGGAACCATGGATTGCAGAAGGCGTGGTTCGTGGACTTAGGACACCCTCATACGTTCCGCTCTATACAAGAGACAAAGGTAAGATTAGAACTTGTATATTAGTGAAACGTAGCCTTAATGTATTTCTACTTCCCAACCTCAGTGACCCCGACCTAACCGTTGCCAGACTAGAGACTGCCAAAGGCTCTTACTGGCTGGCATCGGCTTACCTTGGCCACGACCAAGTGTGCCCTCTCCCTGGTGATAACCTAGAAAGGGTGGTACTGGAAGCGGGAAGGCAAAAAACTGGCCTCATAATCGGATGTGACGCTAACGCACATCATACGGTATGGGGCAGTACCGACATCAATGATAGAGGTGAGTCACTTTTAGACTATATTTTAAGTACTAACCTCTTAATTTGCAATATTGGCAATGAGCCCACTTTCATAACAAAAAACCGACAAAAAGTATTAGATATTACTCTTGTCTCCGACAGAATCACCCAAAGGCTAACAAACTGGATGGTATCGTCTGAACACTCCTTTTCAGACCATAGATACATCCAATTCAGTCTGAGTGATGCTCCCCCCAGCCAACCAGCTTTCCGGAACTACCGGAAAACTGATTGGACAAAATATAGAGGAATACTGTCAGAAACGATATCCTCTAAACTATCAAGTCCCCCGCGTGACACCAATGAGCTCGACATGAAAGTCAGGGAATTTACTCTGACTCTCAATAAGGCTATGGCCGCTTCCTGCCCTCTTATTCAACCAAGAGGCAAGAAAAAGCCACATTGGTGGTCATCGGCACTAGGACTGTTCAGAAACACCTGCAGAAAACTTTTCAACGCAGCAAAAAGCACAAGAAAAGTGACCGACTGGGACTCATATAAAGAATCCCTCAAATTATACAAAAAAGAACTGAGGAAGGCAAAGCGACAATCCTGGAGGTCATTCTGCGACAAAATCACAGAAACCTCTGTGGCTTCGCGGCTAAGAAAAATCCTCTCCACAAATCCTATGATGCCCAGCTGTTTGAAAAAAACCGATGGCTCTTGGACAACCTCAAGTGATGAATCACTCAACCTGCTTCTGGACACCCACTTTCCAGGTAGCTCCCATCTCGTGGCCAGTAGCAGCCCAAACAAGCCTACTGCAACCGTGACCAAAATTCATAGTCTGATTACGAGAGACAAACTGCTCTGGGCGCTGCAAAGCTTACATACAAGTCTGCTGGTCCGGACGGTATTATACCTGCCGAGCTACAGAGATCCTCAGATATTATTCTACCAGTGTTGGAAAATATTATGAGGAGCTGTGTAGAACTTATCCACATTCCACTGTTATGGAGAGAAGTCAATGTAGTATTCATTCCCAAAGCTGGAAAATGTTCTCATGTGGTCCCAAAGGACCTCAGACCTATAAGTCTATCATCATTCCTTCTGAAAACTTTAGAACGACTGATTGATATCCATATTCGAGCTAAAGTTGATCCAAGACTTCTGTCTGCGGCTCAACATGCCTACTGTAAAGGGAAGTCGGTGGAAACGGCTTTGCACTCTCTGACTAGCCACATCGAACGATCCCTACAATATAAGGAGTACACAATGGTTGCTTTCCTAGACATAGAGGGCGCCTTTAACAACGTCAACACATCCGCAATCACGACTGCGCTGTCAACTCTGCAGGTAGACGGCTCACTTGGGGAGCTGATTAATCTAATGCTAACAAGCAGGATAATCAACTCCAAACTGGGTGAGACTTCTGCTAAAAGATATGTCAGTAGGGGTACGCCGCTAGGCGGTGTCCTCTCCCCCCTTCTCTGGAACTTAGTAGTTAACGAACTACTGATATACCTGGAAGCGGGTGGTAGCAGAGTGATTGCCTATGCGGATGACGTTGCCATAGCCGTCTCAGGAAAACATTTAAATACCATTAAAGAACTCCTCCAAGTAAATCTTAACAGATTAACCTGCTGGGCAGATCGCTGTGGATTGGGAATAAACCCCCATAAAACTGATCTTGTCCTCTTTTCTAGGAAATATAAAATTCCAATCATAGACCTTCCTTCAATAAACGGTACCAGTTTAGCTTTCTCCGATACAGCAAAATATCTGGGTCTCATTTTTGACAGGAAACTAAACTGGAAACCTAACATTCAAGAAAGAGTCAATAAAGCTACAATAGCTTTATTCTCTTGCAAGAAAGCCCTTGGGAACAAATGGGGCCTTCAACCTCGCATAACCCACTGGCTATACATCTCGGTCATAAGACCGATACTTACTTACGGGGTGGTTGTCTGGTGGACGGCCTTGGAAAATGCAGTCAACCGCATTAAATTTAGCAGAGTCCAAAGAACAGCATGTCTATGCACAAGCGGAGCTTTGCGGTCTACCCCCTCTGCGGCATTAGATATTCTGCTTCACTTGACACCCCTCGACATTTTTAGCAAGCAAGTAGCTGCGACTGCAGCTATTCGCCTTAAAGCGACTAAACAGTGGACAAATAATTCATTTGGCCACGCCAACATTCTTAATACATTAGGAATCCTCACAGAGAACACCGATTACACCATACCTGAACTTTGGTTTGACAAAAACTTCCATGTAAGCTTCCCCTCTAGATCATTCTGGGAGGAGGATGCTTTCATGGAGGACAAGTCAATCCATCTCTACACAGATGGATCTAAAACCGACAGCGGAGTTGGTGGCGGTGTTTTCTCAGATAAGCTAAATCTAAGCCTCTCTTTCCGCCTTCCAAATCACTGTAGCGTGTTCCAGGCGGAAATTTTGGCGATTAAAGAAGCTCTGTCCTGGCTGAAGAAAAACGTGATATCTGCAAAGGATATCCGCATATTTTCGGATAGTCAGGCCGCCATCAAGTCCCTGGACTCGGTCTCATTGTGTTCTAAAACTGCCCTTGAATGCCGATCATCTCTCATGGAGATGGCAGAGCAGTTCAACATTCACCTCTGTTGGGTGCCGGGCCACAGAGACATTCCAGGGAACTGCAGAGCCGATGAACTCGCCAAAATTGGAACCACTCTACCTATCCTACCGGATAAAGGTAGTATAGGTATACCAATCGCTACGTGCAAACTAACATTAAAGCTAGATGCCAATAAAAGAACGGACCTTAGGTGGACTGCTGGACAAACATGTCTAGCAACCAAACAGATCTGGCCAAGGCTGGATCTGAGTCGATCTAAGTGTCTGATCCTTTTAGATAGGAAACATCTCAGCGCCATAATAGGTGTCATTACCGGACACTGCCTCATAGGCAAGCACGCAAGAAGGCTTGGCGCTTTTACTAACGATTTCTGTAGAAGCTGCATGGACGAGGAAGAGGAGGAGACAATCCCCCACTTACTGTGCACATGCCCAGCTCTCTCTCAAAGAAGGAAGCTTCACCTAGGAGCTTTCTTCTACAACGACCTAAACGATCTAGAAAAAATAGACGTTAACAGTCTCCTACGCTTTATTAAAAGCTCAAACTGGTTCCAGTAGTAAGAAGATCACAGATCCACGTGGCATCACAATGGGCCAATAGGCCTAAGTGGGTTGGTATTTCCAACAGCCACTCTTACCTAACCTAACCTAACCCTAGTAAGATGCTTCATGGAAGAAATGTCGGGATTTTTGGATAGCCAAAAATGTAGAAATATAATTCTTTTAGGTGATTTTAAAATAAACACTCTGTGTTATACACCTAATGTTATTCAAATAATGAGTAAAAGTAACAACAAATTTAAATGTCTTAAGCATTAGTTAAAACAATCAAAAAGAAAAATAAACTTTCCTTTATTGTGAAGAAACATCCAATCATAGATTAAATAATTATTAGGAAAGAGGTTAAAATTGAAATTCCACTTTGTAAAAATTCATATTACAGTAATAAACTAGCACGAAATATTGGGAACTCTAAAGAAAAATGAAGAGTTGTTCATGATATACTTAATAAAAATAAACCTCGCTCAAACATTTTTATTCAAAACGATAATTTTGTTGTTTCAGATCCCTCTGAAGTTGCTAATTTGTTTAATAAATTTTTTGTTAATATCGTTCATAATAATGGTGATTCAAATGTAATTAATTCTACACTTCTTTGTGAGACCTCTTTAGTTCATGACAATATTCAATCCGATAGTTTTTACTTTGGTCAATTTTCTGGCCTTGAAATTTCAAAAATCATCATGTCTCTTAAAACATCTACTTCCTCATCCACTGATAATATTTCAAGTTTCCTTTTTTCCTTTTAAAACATATAAGTTTTCATATTTCTGATGTTATTTGCTACATTTTCAATTTTTTGTAGAAAAAACTATTTTTCCTAACAGCTTGAAAACTGCTGTGGTTCTTCCTTTACATAAAAAAGGTGATAGAATGTCACTTAATAATTATCATCCCATCTGTTTTTTCAAAAGTTTTTGAAAAGGGCGTTAAAAATAGAATCTTATCGTTCTTAGATAGAACTAGTTTTTTAAGTGATTGCCAATTTGGTTTTAGGAGTGGAAAATCAACAGAAGGTGCTTTATTAAACGTATCTGGTGAAATATAGCTAAATTCTTCTCAAATTCCATCAACAATTTTTATTGATATAAGTAAGGCCTTCGATATGGTGAACCATTCTTTGCTGCTTGATAAGCTCTATAAGGCGGGTTTTAGATGCTCAATTTGTAAATGGTATGCTTCCTATTTATCCAACCGTAATCAAGTTGTTAAGATTAAAAATGCTTTCAGTTCACAAAAATTGTTAAATATGGGTGTTCCTCAAGGATCAATTTTGGGTCCAGTCCTCTTTCTTATTTATGATAACTCATTATTTTTACGACCGTTTAAAGGTAAAATCACAGCATTTGCTGATGATACATCTTTTTTCTATTCAAACAATAATTTAATTGATATGTTTGCAGATGCAGATGTAACGTACTTCCTCAGCTCAAGCTTCTTATCTTCATACACATCATCGCAAATCAACCATAGCCAGAACCATAATCTATTGGAACATCTTAGAGAACCAAACCAAAGCAATATTGAAAAATTAAATAAAAACATAAACGAACTTAAAATCATTATATAATCTTTTATTACTTTCAAGAGCCGAAAGCCACTGCTGCTAGTTGCTCTGTACTCTTATATTTATTAGTAACAATTTGTAATTTTGTATAGATATTTTTAATAAATAAATAAAATAAATAAAAATTGTTAACTAGATATTATTAGAAGATGGTTTAATTTTCATAAGCTGATAATAAGCAACAAAACGAAGTTCGTGTTATTTAATATCAGAGTTAACGTTGCCCAGGAAATACTTTTATATTATCATTCACCAACTTGTAACCGATTTGTCTTGGGAGATATGGTTTTCAACAATCAGAATACCTTCAACGCGAATTGTTTTTTGATCGAACGTGTTGGCAGTTTATAATCGATCTAAAATTTTGTTGGAATGACCATTCAACCTATTTGAGAAAATATATGAACGAAGTTGTAAAACAATTATTCCACCTTAGTATGTACTGCAATCTTCCTGTTTTAAAATTAGTTTACATCGGGTTATTAAAATCAAAGTTAGAATATGAAATATGGTACGTATTTCAATAAAATAAAACCCTTATTAATAAAACAGAAGAATGCGATAAGAATTATTTACAAAGCTAATCGAAGGACATCAAGTTTTGAGCTATTCAGATCTCTTGAATTTCTTCCGCTAAGACAACTTTATTGTTACAAAGTTGTAAACATTTTTTCATCAATTCAGGCTATTTTAAAGCTAGAGTGCAAGACGACTATAACTTGCGAATCAACTCCAGAAATTTTTTAATTGTGCCAACCATTAAAAAAGCGCATTTTTCCCATTGTTTCCATGTTAACGCTACTCGTTTATTGAATAGTATTTTTAAATGAAATAAAAAATTGGCTTTTCTCATTTAATCATTCAGAAGTTCATGTTTTATTAAACCCGGTGATGTAAACTAATTTATAGACTTTTAAAATTATGTATAATTGCACTTTTTGATTCATTATAAATTTCTATTGTTTCACCATCAATAAAACTATTTACATTTTTGTTGTATAACTTGATAAGTGTTTTCATCACTGTCTTGACTAGGCTAAAGATTGTACTCAGCTATTTTATACAATTACCTTTTTACGTATCATTTTAATTGAATTTATTATTATTTGTATTAAATATTAAATATAAGCGTTAAAAGATATTGTTAATATAAAGTATTAAAGCCTAAAAAAGAGAAGAATATATTTTTGAAGTTATCATTCCTTGATGAAAAATGGCAAGCCTTAGAATGTTGAAACATTTGTACATGCAAAGTCTTTCATTCTCTCGCTATTGGCGGAAGTGCTTCTCTCTCTCTCTGGGCACAATATAGGAAGATGAACCAACACACCCTGTACTCCCTGAACCCCACTTTCGGACGTATTCTAAAATATCATGATTCGTTCCTAAGCGGTGCAACTCGCTTATGGAATGCCCTGCCGAGCTCTTCATTTCCTAGTCATTATAACCTTCAAACATTTTGTTTCCTCCAATTATCCGTCGCCCGCGCTGTGCGCAAGCTTTTTAAGAGTACTTTTTTTTAAGTAGCCTTGAGCGCGTGCAGATTATAAAAAAAAATCGCAAAAAACTGCTAGAAATTTTGACCATCGGCTTTTTGAAGTGCATCCAGATTTTAAATCAGAGAAGTCTATTTGCTTCGCTGCGGTGCGTTGGATAAGTGATGTTAAGGACACTAATTCCTTCATATTTGGCACAATATGGAAGGTTTCTCTTTTTGAGTATCAGGGAAACGGTGCTGAGATTCGAATTCAATGGGCATACTTTAAGCTTTCTATATTTTACAGGTGAATGTTTGAATAATCCTTAATCCTTGCTACTCCAACTGTGTGTGTAATGTGGATGACGTTTTTTGAGTAAAATGGGCGGGTTTTGTGTAAAATGAGAGAGAAATTGATATTGATCACAATTCACACGGATAGAGCGATCAGTGGAAAGCGGGTTTTGGTTTTCCAATATCTGGAAAGTTTTCCATCTATATTAGTTTCTCTATGCTTCTGTGCATAGACTAACTATACCTAGATATCAAACTTTCCAGATATTGGGAAATCGAAACCGGTTTTCTACTGATCGCCCCTAACCGTGTGACTCTGTCTGTGAATACATGTGAATTATGATCAATGGCAATTTCCCTCCTTTTTTATACAAACCACGCCCATTTTAACCACAAAACGTCATCCGCGTTACACACACTCGTGCAAATCGCTCTCATTGTAGCAATTTTACTTGTAAATCGCTCTCATTCTAGCAATTTTACTTGTAAATTGCTCTCGTTCTAGCAAATTTTGACAAAGTTATAGAGATGCAAAAGTGTTGGAATTCTCTTACAGTGGGTCTGTGCGAAAGTTAAGGGTTTGCAAAAGTATTAGTAGAGTTTGACATCTAGGTTAGTTTATCTATGCTTCTGTGTCAATCGGAAGTTTGACAAGCACTTGTGCCCGCCAAGCGATCTGACACACTTTCTGCACAATTTCCATTTTTTTAGTAGCTGCCGTTAACGAATACTGCGGACTCCGGACTGCATACTCGTGGGACAAAGGCCCAAAAAACGTTAGACAGAAGATTTATTTTGTGAAATAAAGATCAAAGAAAGAAAATAACACTTGACATCTTAATCGGCCGTGAACTGATATTACTCATTTATGTGATCGAGTAAGTTTCACAAGCTCCTTTTCTACTCTGCGGGGCGTGTCAGCCTTAGGTTGGCATATTAACTCTCGATGATGAATCAGACGCCTTGTCTATGTTTTTATCTGATGGTAAATCTGGACGCATATTTTTCGTTTTTATTTAACACTCGGATATTCCAAGTGCATAAACGTTATTGTCAAGAGTAACAAGAATTGTGGTGAAGGCCGAATGTCTGCATTGTACTTTGTCTAAGGCCAGCTTATGTGTTGAAGTTAACCTTGCTTGCTTAGGCCACAGAGTTCAACTATATATGCAAGAGCAGAGTCAGCATGTTATCAAATGGGCCGTGGTATTAGGGAAGAAACCAACAGATATCTAATAGATATCTGGAATGGAATGGAATCCAATCACAAACGTTCAGATTCCACGTAATATTCAATCTAGAAAATGAATGGAAACATTTCATCCGCGGGTACGTATGAGTAGATGCTCATTGCGTTGACTTACCAGTCTGAAAGGCCTTGAGACTGCGATCTATAACACAGTATTAAACTCCCTTTTAGCACAGATAATAAATCTATACAGATGTCTCATCGCTGTAGAAAAAAATGGTTCAATTTTTGTCGGCTAGCCGACACTCGTCCAGCCGACACGAGCTTTCGGAATAATGTAAAGCTTTTTTATTTTCGCTCTTTCTTGCTTTGTCTACTGAGAGATTTTTTTTTCTCTCACCACAAGTTTAGGGCAACGGCAAAAGGAATATGAAAAACAAATGCAAGAGGTATGCGGGAAGGGGTATGAAGATTTGACTGTTTGTTTTCATTCGACTGCAATAGGAAGTTACGTGTATGTAATTTTTCATGAATTGGTATTTTGTTTGAGCGTATGGGTGTGTATGTAAGAAAAATTAATTCAAAGGCGGGAAAAGTCGAATATTTCTTTACATTTTGTAATTGAAGTTTGACGAGCAAAATATTATTCGTGTTATTAATATGCAGTGCAGATACACCTGTGTGCAAAATAATAGCAGTGTTAGATGCTTAACTTTTTATTTTACAATAAAACAAATTTTATAGCACCTGTATTTTAATTATTTATTTTTCTTTCTTTAATGTTCTAAAGACTTCGTATTGAATTTGAAATTAAGTAACTAACCATATAGTAATTAAGTAACTAACTTATAGAAAACGTAAAATACCACCTTGATTAAAAGGAATTTATTGAGAAAATTAAAAATACAAGTTTATTCATCTAAATCTATATTGTCCCCTTCAAAGTAATCTCTTATCGACTGCAACACACTTATGCCAGCGCTTGATCCAATCCTCGAAACATTTTGTATATTCGGTTTTCGGTATGTGCATTAATGCTTCCTGCGATTTTTCCATTACTTCCTCTCGGCTGCTGAAACGCGTTCCCTGTAGAGGTTTTTTAACTCGATTGGACAGAAAGAAGTCACAAGAAGTCAAATCAGGTGAATTCGGTGGCTGGTAGATGGTATTTGTTGCATTTTTCGTCAAAAAATTACGAATAATGATGGGACTGTGCGATGGTACGTTATCATGGTGCAAAATCCACTAGTTTTCTGCCCACAATTCTGGTCTTTTTCGGCGAATTGCTTCACGCAAACGTCTCATAACGCCCAAATAATACTTTTTGTTTACTGGCTGGCCTTCTGGCAAAAATTCATGATGCACTACATCGTTGTAATCTATGAAAACCGTGAGCATTGCCTTCTTTTTTGACTGAAAACGACGTGGTATTTTTGGTCTCGGCTCATTTGGTGAAAGCCATTCACTTGCCTGATGTCTGGATTGCGTGTTGTACTCATAAACCCACGTCTCGTCTCCAGTAATGATCCTTTTGGTGAATGTGGGATCGGATTCAGCTTCGCAAATCATCTCTTTTGCGACGTCAACACGGTCCCTTTTTTGCATGAAATTGAGGTCTTTTGGCACCAACTTTGCTGCTACACGACGGAAACCCAAATCCATAGGCAATGTTCAAATCCTCCGCTATCTCTCTGATGGTTAATTTGTGGTTATTGACCAACATTTCTTTTACTCCATCAATGTTTTCGATGTCGATGGTCTGTCTGCCACTGCGTTCATCATCTTCGATTGACTCACGACCACTTTTGAACCGCTCGTGCCACTGGTAAAGGACCGTTTTCTTTAGAGAATCGTTGCCGAAACACTTTTCCAAGATTTCCGTTTTTTCCACTTTTCCGTTTTTTTACGCAAAATTTAATACAAGTTCATTGTTGCAAAATTAATTTAAAGAAAAAACTGAAAATTTAATATGTTGCACTTGCTTAATACTTCGTTGAATGGCCTTTGTTTGCAAGAACTGCAGTACAACGAAGTGGAATAGAGTCGACTAAGCGCATGCACCTCTCTCTCTCGAAATACCTGCCCATGAAGATTGCACTGTAGTCAATAATTCACCAACGGTTTTTGGTTTTGCCCAGTCCGGACTCATTTGACAAAACCACTGATAAAAACATGTTTTTTCTGGGATTGGTTTGATTGAAGCCATAGTAAACAACCTGATTGGACCCTATCAGTGCGGTACACAATCGATTAGATTTCCACAATCCGGCAGATTTTGGAGAAAACCCAAGAAGTCCAGATCCACCAGGTGGTGGGTACCTGCTTATCGATTTTAAGGCTGCCTATGATAACATTTATAGAGACGAGCTATATAGAGCAATGTCTAGTCTTGACATCCCTGCCAAACTCGTCCGTCTGTGCAGGATGACGATGGATAACGCCCGCTTCTGAGGGATATGTTTGCCTAATGTCGGCATTACGATTCTATTCAGTGTACTGTGTGAACGCGTAAAACCTCTTCGGTCCACAAAAATTTACCGAAAGCAGTGTGACTTCCGTCCTGGAAAATCTTGCAAATAACTAGCCAGTTCCAAGTCAATACCTACCACCTATGCTTATGACAGCCTCCATATTACTAGGCTTCATAATGCAATGGCCCAATTCGGGATCCCAAGAAAACTTATCCAGTTTTGTCGCATCATACTAGAAAATTTGCGATGCGCCTTACAGCTTGGAAACAAAACCTCAGAATTTTTCCAAACTTCCACCGGATTCCGACAAATAGATACGCTCTCATAATATGTTTTTTTTTTCAATCTCATATTAAAATACTCGTATTATGTAACCGCAGGCAGGTATAGGCACAGAACTGCCCAGCTGTTGGGACACGTCATTAATATAGACACTTCAGGGTGGCCAAAATCTGCTGCCATTGTAAAGTATATTTTATCGAGCAAAGATAACCCCGTCATCTACCAAATCGTACAATTTGTCACTGTAAATGCTCATTACTTTAGAGGAGTTCCTCTTCTTCTGGGTTAATACAAACTGAACAAATGACACCTTGTCGAAGATTACGGCCAGAATAAACCTTGGCAACCGGTGCTACTTCAGACTGGTTTAACAAATTGGATCCAAAGTCTCTACTTCTCTATATAGTATTGATTTTGCTAGTTAAAATATGGCTCATTCATGGCTGTCAAAAAAATATTTCCAATATTTTCCTTACTTACTTAGGTGGCGCTACAGTCCGGTGTGGAACAGGACCTCAACCAACAAGCCTTTCCACCTGGCGCGATCTTTCGCCAGCTGTTTCCAGCGGTGCGGAACGGAACTCCAAATTGGTTGAGATCCCATTCCACTTGTTCGAACTACCATATATTCGGCAGTACATTACTGCGTTGTCCCCGAGTCTTGGAATTGAAGATTTTCGATCTTTATATACACATATTTTGCGTACAGTTTTAAAAACTCACTTTTACATAACTTGAAAGAAAATGGAGCAAATATGTACTCGTAAATATACATTTTCCGAATAAGTTCGATGTTGCTCAATGCTTGGAAATTTATCAAATTTTGTAGGTACTTAACCCTAGAAGACTAATCATATTTTTTAGTATATTAAGACTAATCATTTGTCGAATCGACGACGCAAAGTTTAAACTCAATTTGTAGAAAAATTTATTTAAAAACTGCGTCCGCACACAACAAGAACTCATGGATGACTAGAGCTATACGAAGAACGAAAGGGATCGCGGAAAAAGCAAGAGAGAAATTAAAGAAATAAAAACAAAGTGTTCGTCGAATCGACGAACCTTAGTTTTCTAGGGTTAATGTCCTGAGCACAAAATTAAAATCGGGAAATTGGTCTAGCGCTCATGTACATACGTATATCTTCAACCCCATAACATGTATGTATTAGCCCTTAACACCTCGTGCTACAAATATCAACCCTCCAGCACGACCACATCGTGGACCGTCGATCTCATGATCTTCAAAATTATATTCCTACCCCCATTTAATTTACATTGCATAACAAGTTACAAACAAAATAAGAAGCACACGTACATAAACCCAAGTAAACCGGTTATGCTGGGCAACTTCAACGTATGGTTTTTTTTATTTATTTCTTTCGTTCACGTATTGTTTTTGCACGATAAACGACTTTGCATGGGTGAGTGACGAGTGGCAAGAGCAAAAAGCGAAAAGACATAAAATGATTTTTCTGCTCTTTGCAGCTTTTTAAAAAAGCTTTTTTTTTAGTTCGATTTCATTTTCATAGGACAAAACTTCCCATATGAATGAGACATCTGTATAGATTTATGATATAGATTTATTTATATGTGCTAATAGCACATAGCACTGTGCAAAAGTGGTCAAGTGATTTCAAGAGAGGCAGAGAGAGCATTGAAGACGACCCCCGCTCCGGCGCCCTGGCTACTGCTTGTACGGGAGAAAGCATCAAAGAAGTCGAAAAACTTGTTCTTGAGGATGCCCGAATAAAGGTGAAAATGATGGCAGAGATCACCAAGCTTTCAATTGGTACCATTCACACCATTCTTCATGACCATCTTAACCTTTCAAAGGTCAGTGCAAGGTGGGTGCCACGAATGCTCACAGCGCCTCAGAAAAAAGTGAGAATCGCATGTTGTAGAGAGCTTTTGGAGATGTGTAGTGAGAACGCGGACGGTGTTATGGATCGAATTGTTACTGGGGACGAAACATGGGTCCACCACTATGACCCTGAAAGCAAACAAGAGTCCATGTAGTGGCATGAAAAAGGAACAGACCCCCCGAAGAAGTTCAAAGTCACTCCGTCTGCCGGGAAGCTCATGGCCACAGTTTTTTGGGACTCAAAGGGAATCTTGCTCATTGAGTACAAAAAAAAAGGTGAAACCATCAGCGCCACATCCTACGCTTCCACTTTGCATAATTTGCGGGAGGAAATTAGAAAGAAAAGACGGGGTAAACTCGCAGCGGGTGTGTTGCTTCTTCATGACAACGCTCCTGTTCACACGGCGCGAGTTTCTAAGGCTGCTGCGCGAGATTGTGGTTTCGAAGAAATCCAACACCCACCCTATAGTCCAGACCTTGCCCCTAGTGATTATTTACTGTTTCCGGATTTGAAAAAATGTCCTCGTGGAAAAAGATTTTCGGATGATGAAGAACTCAAGTCGGCAATAAATGGGTATTTTGCAGAGAAAGAGGAAATTTAATTTTTTGAGGGTTTAAAAAAGCTTATCGCAAGATGTAACAAATGCATTGATGTTAGGGGAGATTATATTGAAAAATAAAGACAATTTAAATTGAATTCGCGCTTTCCTTCATATCGATACCGAGAATATATTGAATGCCCCTCGTATATCATCCACCAGCCACCGAATTCTCCTGATTTGGCTCCCTGTGACTTCTTTCTATTCAATCGAGTTGAAAAACCACTACGGGGAACGCGTTTCAGCAGCCGAGAGGAACTAATGGAAAAATCGCAGGAAGCAGTAATAAACATACCGAAAACGAATATAAAAAATGTTTCGAGTATTGGATCAAGCACTGGCATAAGTATATTGCAGTCGACAAGAGATTACTTTGAAGGGGACAATATAGATTTAAATGAATAAACTTGTATTTTTAATTTTCTGAATGAATTCCTTTTGATCAAGGTGGTATTTTAGGTTTTCTATAAGAATAGTTAGTTACTTAATTTCAAATTCAATACTATGTCTTTAGAACATTAGAGAAGGAAAAAATAAATAATTAAAATACAGGTGCTATAAAATTGGTTTTATTGTAAAATATAAAGTTAAGCATCTAACACTGCTATTATTTTGCACACAGGTGTACCTGCACTGCGTATTAATAACACGAATGCCTAATATTTTGCTCGTCAAACTTCAATTACAAAATGTAAAGCAATATTCCACTTTACCCGCCTTTGAATTGTTCTTTCTTACATACATACCCATACGCTCAAACAAAATACCAATTCATGAAAAATTACATAATTTCCTATTGCAGTCGAATGAAAACAAACAGTCAAATTTTCATACCCCTTCCCGCATACCCCTTGCACTTGTTTTTCATATTCCTTTTGCCGTTGCCCTAAACTTGTGGTGAGAGAAAAAAAAATCTCTCAGTAGACAAAGCAAGAAAGAGCGAAAATAAAAAAGCTTTACATTATTCCGAAAGCTCGTGTCGGCTGGACGAGTGTCGGCTAGCCGACAAAAATTGAACCATTTTTTTCTACAGCGATGAGACATCTGTATAGATTTATTATCTGTGCTAATAGTATGGCTGCCGAAAAAGCTTCGAAATATGAAACTGCGTTTTAGCTCTTTTAGTGGTATGACTCTACAATAGTAAAATTTAGTTATTTTTCTCTTTTCAAAAATAACTAAATTTTACTGTGGTTTGCTTCTTAGTCATATTTCCATGTCCTATCCAGAGCTCATGCACCATAACTAGTGCCCATATTCTGAGTTTCATTCAAATTAACGATTCGGTCGAATCAAAGTTTCAATAGAATGTATTCTGAGATTGAATGAATTTACTTATCGAAATCAGCTGTGGCGTACGGTAAGTTTTTTGATGAGATGAAAGTTTAGTGATAAACCCTTTGAGTAAAATTATAAAATAAAAATTGTCAGCCTACAAAGCTAGGCGATAGAAGTGAAGCTTCATGAAGCTCGGTAAATAGTTAAAATGAGGATGCACACCCTAGATCACAAGTCTTTAAAAAAAAGCTTTCCTTTCATAGAAGAAGCAATTTTTCATTATTGAGCAGTATTTTGAGGAGTACTTCTCACTTCTCTATAACCTCAATAATTTCGGCATAATATATAAACACGATCAATAACAAATGCTGCACGACTGATGACACGTGCTAGGGCTGCTCTACAACATAGTTAGTTCTCATTTAAATTCTCATGAGAACTCGCTATACTCATACGAAGCCAGCCAGCCTCTCACATGTCTCATTTTAACGGAGCTGTCTCACCACGCGCGCTACCCTCTCGCGTTTCCCGTCACTTTTTCATTTAATGGGAGTTTTAGCATTAAAAACGAGATGGGCGTTAAGGAGAGTGGAAGAACTTTAATGGCTACGTAGGAGCACTGCAGGTAGAAATAGCGATACAACATCGTGAAGCAAGGCACTTCATCGTTGTTGAATAATAACTCGTGACCAGATAGCAATGATAGTTATTCCAATTGTTATGTTTCAGCAGCTGTCAAAGTTACCAATAACATCCAGCTTTCAAAATATTCAGTAAGGTATTGCCATTTTATTGTGCATCGTTTTACGCTTATAGAACGTGCGGAAATTATTAAAAAAAACATTATCAAAATTCCGGCTCAGTTGTAAATAAGCAACGTGACATTCGTCGTTAGGTCGGTCGTCATCATGGCTTCAGTGTGCAGGCAATTCGTCACACCGTGGAAAAGTTTGAGCGTGAGTGCACTCTGTTGGCCGCCAACCAAACAAAGATTGGTGCGAAATAAAGAAAACATAGCCGCCGTAGTGGCCAATATCGAAGTAGACTCAGAAATGTCGATTCTGCCCCGATCAGCTGAATTGGTCATCGCCAGAGAGTCAAGCCGGCTTATTTTGCTGTAGGATTGGAGCCTACATCTGTATAAGATTGTGCTGACGCAAGAATTGAACCCGGACGATCACAGATAACACCGTAAATTCGCTAATTTGGCTCTGGAAATGTTGGCCAGATATCCGGATTTTGGCGAAAAAATCGTCATCTTGGACGAGGCTCATTTCTGGCTCAGCGGCAAATAAAATTGACATTATTGGAGTGAACACAATTCACAAGTGTTCGGCAAAGCATTAATGCATCCACAAAGGTTGACTATTTGGTGCAGTTTATGTCATGGCGGCATCATCGGACATTATTTCTTTCGAAATGAGGAAGGAGACACCGTTACCGCCAATGATCTTAAGTATAGAGTGATTTTAACCGACTTTCTTTGATCAGAGCTCAACAACATCGATATATCGATGGAGCTGTGACTCCAACAAAACGGCGGAGCTAGATGCCAACGCTAGTTGTGAAGTATAAATTTGGCGACTGGGTCATCTCATAGCGAGCATTCATCAATTGGCTGCCGCGATTATGCGATTTGACACCACTCAATTATTTTCTCTGGGAATACGTCAAGCACTTAGTCTACGTAAACAATCTAACCACTTTGGACGAGCTCGAGGCCAACATTCGACGCGCTACAGCCGGAATAACGCCGCACATATTGGACCAAATCATCAAAATTTGAACCGTCCGCTTGAAGCACTGGAAGCAAAGCCGAGGCGACCATTTTAAAGATGTGCTATTCCACACATAATGGCATAAAAGTAGCTTCAAAGTAAAGCCTGAATCCATTTTATATCTCATACCGTTGTTGTTTTATTTAATAAGATTGTTGACTATTCCGCATAAGTCCTCCATTGGGGTATAGGCAAATTCTTCCGTGTAGTGAGACAATGTTGCGTCTATTGGCTTTGGAAGTGTTTCTTTGTTCGACATCGAAGAAATTAGCCCAAATACCTTCGCCTTTACACCGCAGACGACAGTCATCCGAATCACATCACTTTCAACGGAGTTAAAAAGTGCTAAATTTTGCTGCTGACTGACTGATTTTTTTCCTATCATTTTCAGGATTTTTTTTAAAATATATATTACATTTGTAGTCAGCCCAAATCTAAAATAACACTTTTGAACTGATCGATATTTTGTAATTTTTATTTATTATATTTTAACAAGTTGAAGCGTCTTTACACAGAAGACCCATGGCATTTAGTTTGGATGTTCTTCCATAATTTCCACTAGCAATTCAAACTGCGCTTTGTTTGTTCAATTTGTATGAACCCATTTTTTTAAGATAAAAAAAGTTATTTTATTTATTAAAAACAATTTTTCGTACCAAGAATCAATGCCCTACCGAGCTCCTCTATATTTCAAAGTCATTGTAACATTCATACATTTAAAATCAACGCACGTCGGTACCTTTCTTTCTTTCCTCCCAAATTTTCCTTCGCCCGTGCTGTGTGCAAACATTTTAAGGGTACTAATAACCCCTTGAGTGCGCGCTAATTTAAAAAAAAAATATCAATTGCTTACGAACATGTTGCTTTCGATAGAATTTTTCATTCGAGCAAAAAGTGACATTTGTTTCGTTTCGTAACTTCGAATTTCGAATGGGAAATAAACTTTCGAAGTTATAGAGACATATCGAAAGTCAGAATATCGATAATTCAATTTCGAATAACTTTCAGATTTAGGGAGTAGTTCTTCGATTTTGACTTTCTTTTCCTGCTTTTGCTCTACAACCAGAGTTAGGGCTAATTAACATTCTCTTCTGGTTCTTTGCCTACTCTGATTATGGGTGCACCGCAACGAACTGGTTTCATTTTATCATTTCACAATTCAGAGGGAGGCAATACTGCTCAAAAACGCCATGTGTAATCTCTATACCTACTAAATCCAATTTAATTACTTCAGCATGTGATAGTACACAAAATGCAAATTATTCATGCAGGAGAGAAGAATGATATACGAATATTCCAAAAGTTCACATGTAGTGTAGTTCACTGGCATGTACTGTTTCTAGATTTCTGAGAAGATGAACTCAAGCGTTCGCTTTAATCAAAAGAAAATCAAATAAAAAACAACAACAAAGCAAAAATGGAAGAAAAAACACGTGGAATTTAATTAGGAAACTTTTCGCCTCTAACATTCCAATCAAAGTGGCTCGAACAATTTCGATGGTTTAGATTATCGGAGAGATTTTTTATCCTGACAGTGATTTGCTGCTAATGAATAGATCCATTTACATACATAGTTCCAGATGAATGAGAATTCTCCGTTAATTATCTGCAGAAAATTAAGTTTGTCCAAAACTATTTTCGCCTTTAGGGATGTTGCTTCCATCTCATTTGTAATATATTGATTGTCCTCGTTGTCATCGTCCGTATGCTATACTATCATATTTACCAGCAATTCCAGACTTTATGCTGTAAGTGGAACTCATAATCGTATTTGTGATTCATGATATCCCCAAATGGCGGTCATTGAGCGCTGATGCAAAGTCTGATTCGACTAGTATATGCGCAGTTGACTGACATGGAGTACATAATTAACTAATTAACTTTGCAGAACACCACAAATATAAATGTAGTCTGTCCTCACTATCAGAGAGAAACATATTTACTGCTGCGGCTAGCTGAACACTGAACGGTCACAGCGAGACTCTTCTTTGAAACAAAGAAATGCTTCTTGAGGAATATCAATTTTACTCGATGGTTTTGAGCCAGCTATTCACGAAGAAGAAGGAAATCATACTGAACACAGACAAAGAATACTAGACCAACTGCAAATAATAACTGCAAGGGAAATTTTTAAAGCGTCTAAAAAGATTGCTAAGAGACTTCTTAAGAACATGCTTTCTACCTCATCGTATGGGCTACTAAAATCGGTGTGAGTGTCAAGCACAAGGCGATTTCGGGCATATGAGCACCGCAGCACTCAATTACAAGGCGTATCCTGTCGATCCAGGATCTGTCGCGATTAATCGGGAAACTGATTACTGCCAATTACTTTGACAGCGCAACAATCAAGTGGTACTCACAGTGGTGGTCCCCGGTAACAGCATCCTAACCAACCCCAACCATTATAAACCAGACACAACCACCATCCAAAGAGAGGATGATATCTACTACGAAAAATATTGGATGCGGTTATTCGGGATGTTGATTCGCCGTAAGAAGAAGACTTAGGGAACACAGCTGACAACAATTCACATAAAGGCTAAATTCAGTAACGTAAGCATCATAAACGTCCACTCTCTGACAGAGGAAAAGGATAACCTTACCAATGAGGGCATCTTTAACCAGAGGCCAAGACGCCTCTGGTGTATTGGGTTTCAACTGGCCCCAACAAATAAACCTCTGGTTCGATGTCGAATGCAGACCCGCAAACCTGTAAAAACAAATAAAGAAAGGAAGAACATCTGCTTCTCATAAGAAAAAAGAAAGCGCATGCGAAGCGATAAATTGAGGCCTTATAGAGGTGCTACCAGAAGAATGAAGTTCGGAAGTTTTATCAAAAAAATAAAACGAACAAGTCAAAGCTGTAAAGCCCCAACAGAAATGTGTAAGGATGGAAAAGGAAGCCACAATCGGTGCTGATAATCTGGAAAGATTATAAACGGTGGACGATAACACATAGCATTTCCGTCCACCAGCCTAACACGAAAAATTTTCTATCAGAACAGAGGACTCGGACAAAGAACTAGTCTATTGTACTCCTTGTAATTTCCTTTCAATGAAACTTCTTTCGAAGAAAATAGTGTAAGGAGTTAGTAGTTAGTTCTTGTGACCCCTCGGGGGCATAGTGCACCAACTACGTCTGCGCGCCATCTTGTTCGGTTTTATGTGATGTGCTGTTCTCCAACTTTTTCCAAGAAACTCGACTCCTCCTCAATAGCTCTGCCCCATGCGTGCTTTGGGCGGCCAAATCTTCTTCCTAACTGGATAAGGTAATGGAATTGTCTTCGCGCCGTAACGTGTAACCAATCAACAACCATTTCCTTCTTGTTATTGTGATGTCGATTGGCTGCTACCCTATTCTAATATGGAGCTCTGCGTTTGAGATTCGGTTGGGCCAAAATACTCTAAACATAATTCGCAGACATCTGTTAATGAAGAACATCCAGCAGTAAGCAGTGATCGTGGCGAAGAGACATGTTTGGGATTTACTTGTGAATTATAACAGTGCACATATTAAAAGTAAGGTATTTGACACAAATTTCAAAAGAGGCAGGTTGGCCTAGTGCAAGTGACAATCGATCGGTAATAAAGTGAGCCGAGTTCGACTCCTGGTGGGGAGAGAAACTACTTTTTTTTTTTTTTTCCTCTAATTAATAAAAGAAAGAAAAAAAAAACAAGACATAAGAATATCCATCAGATGATGGATAAAGACGACCGGTCCGCTCACGCAATAGCGGATCCAATATATGGCGTGATCAAATCAGCCGATGAGGCAATAATGCCGGACCAGAGAGGTACAGCAGAGAGCGGAGGGACAGCAAAAAGAAGGAGGAAGCTAAGCCCAACTATAATTGTTAAGCGCCTTTCCCTAACAGCTTCAACCGAAATGCTGCCGGTTGAAGCCAGGAGAAAGGCGAAAACATCAACTACAGCAGCTAGGAAGAAGGACACACCTGTGGTCGCTGAATACCCTCACGTCTCCGACGGTGGTGAAGGCCTATACATGGGTGCCCATAATAACTTCGCCTGTCTAGCTGCCTCCGAATCAGACGACGAAGAAGAAGAGGTACAAAATATAAACAACAGCATACAGCAGCTGCAACAACGAGTTCTTGATATTAAAGCTAAGCAAATAGCGAGAAGGCTGTTCCCTCGAACAGCAAGAACCACAGAGCTCTCAACAGCAACAATCCCAAACTAAAACTCAAAAACATCCGCAACAGCAACAACAAGTAAAGCAAACAACAAAAAAACTAGCTAAACAGCAACTACAAGAAAACCAACAACAACAAAATCAACAACAACAAAAGCAACTACAGCAGAAACAACATAAACAACACCAGCAGCAAAAACAACAACAACAACATCAGCAGAAAACAGTCAAGCAAAGGGTGCCACCAATCAACACCTTCAACATGGAATTAAAAGACACCATTGAGCTATGTAAGTCGGCTATAGGAAATAATTTTTTCATAAAGCGTTTAAGTATTAATAGACATGCGATCCACTGCAACACAGTGGAGCGCTATAATAAGATAAAACAATTACTGAAGGACACGACGACGGAGTTCTTCTCCTTCACACCGAAGGGTGAAAAGCTGCAAACTATGCTGCTGAGGGGGTTAGAGCCGTCTACTGATCCGGAGGAACTCCTCGCACTGCTGAAAGAGAAAGAGTGCGAAGGGCTCAAATTCGTGGGGGTCAAGCCGTTTGTCACGGCTAGAGCTAAAAGGGAGAAGCGGAAACTACCGTTCTTCCTGGTCCAACTAAGACCTGACAGCAATCTGGATGGTCTAAGGAGTATCAAAGTCCTAGACTACCAGGTTGTACACTGGGAAAAATTAAAGAGGAGCGAAAACATTTTACAATGTGTTCCAGGTGCTGGAGGCATGCATCGTGTATATCCCCCTCCGTAGTGGAAAGCGGTTGTACATGGTGTCTATCTATGCGCCTAAGGCTACTCAATCCACTTTATTCATCTCAGAGCTCGAAACGCTTTTTCGATTCCTGAGGCTGGAATTGGAAGATAACTATTTTATTATCGGCGGAGATTTCAACGCCAAACATAGTGATTGGGGAAATAATACACCAAATACTAGAGGGAACCTACTATTCAATTGGTGGGGTCAGCACAGTATAATGTATCGACTCGGGCTTAAGGCGACGGATAGTCCTTCGTTTCCCAGACACGGGTCCTATTTGGACCTTCTGCTGTTCGATTCACGAATACATCTGACATGCACTAACCAACAAACTACAAACTGTCTACGCACTTTCGTGTATGACAGTGCCCATTGCGGTCTCAAGCCCGAAATAACTGTCCCCAACGAAATTGCGGAATTGGATGAGTTTGTTCAAAGGCATTCCTACAATTACAGTAGGGTGCGTTGGACACACTTCACCAGATCACTGACTAGAGCACACTCCTCGAATTCGCTCTACCCACCGTCCAACAGAAATCTATCAAACGAGGAGATTGACAGGTATCTAAAACTAATGGACGAAACGATACCGCGGTATCAACACACTGACGAAGAAGACTTATTCCGCAACGCAACCATTGACGCACTGCATCGACATAAAAGTAGACTGCTGTCAAGGCTAAAAACATTGTACAGACAGTTTACTGACAGACATAACCCGGAGATCATGACACTGAAGTCGTCGATTAAAAACCTCCAAACATTAATAAAGGAAAATTACAGAACATCTGTAAGTTTGTATTGGAACAATAAAATTCGGGCTGTAAACACCAGCAACCCGAATATGTTCCCGCAAATAAATAAAATATTTCGGAGAAAAAATCAAAACGACCTTCAGTGTCTTAAAATCGCCCGAACGACGAACAACGAACAAATACTGGTAACAGCGGGAATAGATCCAAATGAGGCTGTTGATGATGACAGCTTCTTTGTGATCGGGGATCCGCAGGAGCAGGTAGAGGCTATAGGAGCGACTTTCCAGGAAGTGTATAAGGCGAATGTTATCATTGGCCCGAACCACGATCTGGAGTTTTTTGTAAACAAACTTTTTTCTTAGCCTTAAATATAGAAAATAAATATTAGTAAAGCAAATGTCAATAAAGTCGAAAGCTCGGGTTTCACCCAGTTCAGTGACGAAAATATGGCAAATAATGCCATCACCAACGATAGGGTACTACCCCCGTTCATTTCGAAGGAGGAGCTCCAAATGATCTTCGATTCATTTAGAAGTAAGAAATCAGCGGGAACCGATGAAATACCGAACATTGTGCTTCGACATCTCCCTCTAGAAGCGGTGAACATTTATACCATCCTGTTTAATAATGCAATGAATAATGTACATTATCCAGCGCATTGGAAAACTGCGGTGGTACATCCCATCCCCAAAAGGGATAAAGACACTTCCAATCCGGCGAATCTCCGCTCGATCAGTCTTCTTCCAAACATCAGTAAGGTTTTCGAGAAGGTGATCAATAGAGTCCTGACTAAGTGGGTTGAGGACAAACATATAGTTCCGGATAATCAACATTTGGAACATTGGAACATTTAACATTAAAAACGGTCTGCAACAAGGTGCGGTAAATTCGCCGATCCTGTTTTACACAAGTGATCTGATAGGTTCACTTCACCATGCCATAGCGTACGCAGACGACTTAATCGCGTACAGATCGGGTCCAACGATTGAGATCATTAATATGCTTTTGCAGCGTGACTTCGACAAAATTAAGCGATATTGCGATGACTGGAAGTTGAAAATCAACTTTCAGAAGTCGGAAACTATTCTGTTTAGGACGCCTTTGTCTGGGGCCTCTAGGGATACCAGAAAGAATTGGCGAAAGTTTTCTATCGTCGGACAACACGAACAGCCACTTGCTTGTCGAAATGTAGTCAGATATCTTGGGATCTGGCTAGATCAATATCTGTATTTTAACAAACATATAGATGTTGCTCTGGCCAGAGCCAAAGGTGCTTTTGCCCTTACAAAAAGACTGTTTTATAATAGCCAACTCGATGCGGGGGTGAAGGTGATCTGCTACATGGCCCTTATCCGGCCTATGCTTGTATTTGGATGTCCCGTGTGGTTTAACGTGAGAGCAAGTTTATTGGAAAAGATTCGGGTGTTTGAGAGGGCTTGTCTTAGGACTTGTCTTCGCTTATACAGAAGACCAGAGTCTGAGTACATAAAATTCTATCCTAATGAGGTCTTATACAATAAGGCGAACCTAATAAGAGTGGACAATTTCGTCATTAAGTTAACTCGAAGGCACATTGCAAGAGCAATGACCTCATCGAACAACCTGATCTCCGGGGCTTACTACCCTAATTATATGTATCATGAGAGAGTTCGCTTTAACGGGTTTGTTCCTCCAGAAGCGTTCCTCTACCTAGATATGAAAGGTCTGATCCAGGACAGATTAGCGGTGCCGCTAATCTTCCACGTTGCTCGAACAGCTGCGGACAGGCGACTCAACTACAACAGAGACGTCGCACACGGCAGTGCGGAGCGTCTCCGGTTCACTAGAGCGGTAGGGAGTCGCGACATGAGGGATGTTGCTCGGCAGCACCAACAATTTTGGTGGCTGGTTGAGGGAGGGGAAGTTTCGTCGTCCAATTCCTCCAGTACTAGGTAGCTCCATAGGAAGCAAAGTCGGTCGTCTGACTATTTTATTAGCCATGGCCGGTTTACATAGTTTTAGGTAGGATTAAGTTAGTTTTTAAGAAATAAAAATATATAAAAACAAAAAAAAAAGAAAGTAAAAATGAAAAATTAAAAAAAAAAATAATAAAATATATATATATGCATATACTTATATACTCGTATTAAGTATATAAGTATTATGGATGTATATGTATATGTATGTATGTGTATGTATTAGATGTAAGTAGGTTAAGTAGGTTAGGTAGTCTATAAGTTTTTTGTTTTAAGTTTTTATAATGTAAAAAAAAACAGTCCATTTACTAAGTTTTTTGTTAAAATTTATTTTCTTAGTTCTAGTATTAAGTAATGTTAAATTGAATATAAAATTAGAATGTAAGATTCGTCGAAGGACATAGTTTAAGTGTTAGGTTTAGCTTAGAGCACCCGCATGGGGCCAGTAAGTTAAAATAAGATTATTTGTAAGTTATTTAGGCTAATTTTTAAGCATTTTTTTGTCTAGCATGTAAGAGTAAATTAATTAGTTAAATAAAAATGCATTTAAACTGAACTGAACTGAACTGAGATTGCCCTCTTCCGGCAACTTGACAAGCATCCCCTGATTCCACTCCTCCGGAAAGCGCTCATTCTCCCATGTATTAGCCATGATAGATCTTAGTAGCTCTGCTGATGTTCTTGGCGCGGCTTGGAAAAATTCTGCGGGAATTCCACCAATGCCTACTGCTTTGTCCTTGTTGAGGACCTTTAGGGACGTCATAAAGACAGCTTCTAAATTACCGGCTAATAGCGATGTTAGGCGTTAAATTGTAGGCGACACCTAATTGATCGTAGAAGATATCCTTTTCAACCTTAGTCGAGCATGGATGCTGGTTACCTTTTGTGATACTCCGAAATCTGGCCGTTATAAGGCCTAAATTATAACATAAGCATTACACCGGACTCCCGTATGCTCCCATTTGGTTTCACAGAGCAAACTAGTAAAGTGTTCCCCGTTGGTGAAAGGTATTCTCCTGCGTCCCACCAACTTATTCCACTCAGTCCCAAGATGTGCGACTTGTACCGCATGAACTTCCTCTCCAGATGGAGGAATCTGGCGTTCTGAGGACCTTCTTCTCGAGGGTCGAGGAGAGTCTTCATGTTCCAGAATCCAGTCGTTGTCCGTAATCAATAGCCAAAGGTCATCAACAAAATATTCATCCATATCAGAAGCATTTGTTGCCATTTTGGAACAAGAAAAATTTGTATGATAGCGGCTCGCTAGGCCACTGATAAACCAGAAGTTGCTTGTTTTGTGGTGCACGACACCACTCGCCATTTGTCCTCTCCACTTAGTAATTTCCGAAGAGACTCACAGATGGGCTTACTAGCAGAGCAGCAAGGTGCAGAGGCTCTTTCTCGTTTTTTAAGAAACCAACACCCATCGGAGGATGTTACATTTACGAGGATAATAATAATAATTTGCCATCAAAATAGACGCACTTAAAGAGAAAGTTCTCCGCAGGGTCGTCATCAAAAACGAAGTAACTCGTTACGACCGACGGTAGTAAGCAGTTCACAGTCTTTTTCACTGAAGGACAGCCGAAAAGTCGCTGACCTCTTTGAGACGTCGCGACGCGTCGGGAAGCATTCGTTTGGTCTGACATTTGCAGTAGTAGTCGTCACATAAAACCCAACTGTCAATGGAAGCTGATCTCTTTTTTCGAGATGCTATTTTGACCAGGCTAATTAAAGTCCTCCTTCCGACTGTTTTCTAAAAAGCACTGCATTCTCGGACTAGCTTGGAGGCTTCATCGTAGACTTAAGCGGAGCTTGCTGTCACTACAGACATACATATATGTATGTTTTTCCTCCTTCACTGATTCTTCACAATATAGTGCATTGCCAATGCTAGCTTTGTAACAAGGGGTGAAAAACTGTCATCTTCCAAAATGACACCAGCGCAGCATCCTATATCGGTATTGGAGCCATCCATGAATATCCGACCACACATGAATGCTATTATAAAGCCATAGGATATATCTTTGTAGATGCATAGAACCCCCGGCAAGCCCCATGTCTTTCAGAAATCTTCCTTATGCTGCCAGAAAGCCGAAGCGACTGTGCTTTGGAGGTTTTTGATGCGACACACTGGTGTTTCGTCAATCTACTATCCAGAATAACGCTCTTAGTTAGATCCGTTGGAAAAGCGGATGGTGATGGCTTCCACCTCTGAGTCAGACCTGTCACCTTTTTTCTTCTAGAGTTGTGTTACTTAGCTCATTTGCAGCTTATCTGGGTGTGTCTCGAGCATGAAATAGAGGGTCTCTGCTTTCAACTGAGGGCAGGTTCAATCTGATTTGCTAAGTGTTTCCAGTCTGCTTTCTTTGCCCCATGTGACTACTTTGACTAATCTGCTGGTTCTAATTGCGAAATTTTGGCAAAAGTGTTTCCAAATACGAATTTTCTTCTGATATTACATTTTGTTTCGATATGTGAAGGTCCAGTCTTCCTCCAAATCAGTCTTAATCGACCAGTTTTTTTTGTGCAAGTCATTTCAAAATCGTTGGTGAGAGCACAATTCATGCTCTGGACAGCTTCTCTACCTTACTTTTCGTTCTGAGTTGAGTGAAGGTAGAGACCTCGCATCCAATTCTAAAATCGATGTAAGTACCTACTCAGAGAAAACATAGATAGATAGGTTACTTATTCGTAAAACGGACGCGTGCGCTTTGGATTTTCCCGTGATTTCTAAATTCCGTCCGAACGCAACCTTTGATTATGGGGCACTAGCTTAAGCCAGACCTCGTGGATGAGGAAAACCACCGGAAGGCAAATTTCCCTGTGTGAATTTGACTGTACGAACCAAGCTATAACATTTCCTGGTTGTAGCGCCCGTTTTATGTAGATATCGTGCGCGTGTAAACAATAACAAAAAAACAATCTCTCGGAACATTCGCCGAGCGCACGACACACGTGATGATCAAGCGATTTCAATTCTTGCACAGATCTTGTATTGTAAGATCGTACGTAAACCAGATCATTTCGCATATTCTTCTACAAACTGAATAAACACATCTCCATTTGCTGTGCACGATGGCGAATCGATTCATTCGTGTCCTCCCCAATACTAGTAATGCTTCACACCAGCAACAGCTTGTTCGGTGCTCACTAGTTTATAAAATTACGAGAGGCGTTCAACATATTCTCGGTATCGGGGTGAAGCTGTGGTTGTATATATAAATTGACTTATTTATCAAGTAATACTATTATTTTAGTGCATTCATGTAAAATTTCATATAAATGTGATTATTAATTCGCGTTTTATCTAAACATTAAACAGAATCATAATGGCAACTGAGACGATGATGGTGAAAATTGAGCATCGCGCTATAATTAAATTTCTCACTAAGCTAGGAAAAAGTCAAAAAACTATTCATGAAGAGATGGTGGCTGTTTACCAGGGTTCCGCACCTTCATTATCAACTGTGCAAAAGTGGTCAAGTGAGTTCAAGAGAGGCAGAGAGAGCATTGAAGACGACCCCCGCTCCGGCGCCCCGGCTACTGCTTGTACGGGAGAAAGCATCAAAGAAGTCGAAAAACTTGTTCTTGAGGATGCCCGAATAAAGGTGAAAATGATGGCAGAGATCACCAAGCTTTCAATTGGTACCATTCACACCATTCTTCATGACCATCTTAACCTTTCAAAGGTCAGTGCAAGGTGGGTGCCACGAATGCTCACAGCGCCTCAGAAAAAAGTGAGAGTCGCATGCTGTAGAGAGCTTTTGGAGATGTGTAATGAGAACGCGGACGGTATTATGGATCGAATTGTTACTGGGACGAAACATGGGTCCACCACTATGAACCTGAAAGCAAACAAGACTCCGTGCAGTGGCATAAAAAAGGAACAGACCCCCCGAAGAAGTTCAAAGTCACTCCGTCTGCCGGGAAGCTCATGGCCACAGTTTTTTGGGACTCAAAGGGAATCTTGCTCATTGAGTACAAAAAAAAGCTGAAACCATCAACGCCACATCCTACACTTCCACTTTGCATAATTTGCGGGAGGAAATTAAAAAGAAAAGACGGGGTAAACTCGCAGCGGGTGTGTTGCTTCTTCATGACAACGCTCCTGTTCACACGGCGCGAGTTTCCAAGGCTGCTGCGCGAGATTGTGGTTTCGAAGAAATTCAACACCCACCCTATAGTCCAGACCTTGCCCCTAGTGATTATTTCCTGTTTCCGGATTTGAAAAAATGTCTTCGTGGAAAAAGATTTTCGGATGATGAAGAACTCAAGTCGGCAATAAATGGGTATTTTGCAGAGAAAGAGGAAATTTATTTTTTTGAGGGTTTAAAAATGCTTATCTCAATATGTAACAAATGCATTGATGTTAGGGGAGATTATATTGAAAAATAAAAACAATTTAAATTGAATTCGCATTTTCCTTCATATCGATACCGAGAATATATTGAACGCCCCTCGTACTTAATGAACGATTATGTCGACTTTAAAATGGACATAGCACACTGTAAGTTTCGCGAACTCAGCAACGATTTTTTAAATAAATTTTACACAATTTAGAAGCTTTGTTCTGAAATTCTGGTTTTCATTTCAGAAGCAAATTTTTTTTTCTGAATTTTATGTCAAAGTGTACGAACTCATATAAATACGTATAAACTTTAAATAGCAATGTGTCAGAAGAAGTTTTTAGTGTTCAATAGGAATCCGAATCACCTTATCTCCAGAGCGAAACCAATCGAGAATGGCGGAGAACATCATAAATGCCACCATAAACTTCCACATACAGGAAATGTGTAGTAGCATCCGCTATCTCAGCAACCTACTGAACACACTCGTCCACCATTTTTAAGCAAATTTTGACATTTCATCAATTACCTATACCTTGTCTTTCTGATGAACCAAACGAAATTAATTCTTTTTCTATCTGAAAACAAATGGAAGTAAACATTTCGAATTTGCAATCGAAATGTCGTACCTGCCTCAAAACTCTTCGTGGCACTAATTACAATATCTTTCAGACGTTGGATCTTAAAAGAAAACTTCTCGCCTGTACCTCCTTAACGATGGACATGAACGATGGCTATCCTTCAAGAATCTGTGAATCCTGCTTAAAAACGATTAATGCATTCAACGAGTTCCAAGAGATGTGTATCAATTCAATGCAAAAATGCAATGAACTACTTGTAACAGTGCAGAAAGAGGTTGCCATTGGACTGGACACCGAAGAAGTCAAAACAATTCTAGATATTGTTTCACTTCCAGAAATTAAAGAAACAGACAAGCATGAAGTTGATGTTTACAAAGATCTGGATTATCTTATCATTGAGCCACATGAAGCAGAAATTGTACAGCTTTTGGAACAGAATGCGTCCGATGCCGACTCAGATTTAAAATGGGAAGAATCAATACAAAGTGAGGGAATTAATGAGACTGATGAAAATGAGTACGATAAAAATGAAAACGCCAACAACATTGGGAAACTCATTGAATATGAAATAGAAGAAAACTCATCAAACAAGGCTTCTGTGGATGTCAAAAAGAAATTATCCTGCAAGCTGTGCAATAAAACCTTTAAAAAGGAAACAATGGTTACAGCTCATATGCGCATGCATGAAGGTCTGAAACCCTTTGCATGTAGTCAATGTGATAAATCGTTTATAAAACTATCTCGACTAAGACTTCATATACGATCCGTACACGAGTGTATCGTAGGCGAAAGGCTCCCTTGTCCGGTAGAGGGATGTGAACGATCTTATGCGTTAAAGCAAACTTTAACAAAACACATAAAGGATGCGCACAATGATAGTGGTCCTAAAACCCAACGCCAATACATCTGTGAATTTTGTGGCAAAGTGTTAACAAGTTTAACGACTTTGACGAATCATCTTTTCATTCATACCGGCCAGCAGTTACCATTCGAATGTACCCAATGTCACAAACGATATATTACTAAACATAAGCTAAAAGAACATATGAATCGTCATGCTGGTATTAAAAACTACTCTTGTCCGTATTGTGGTGTAAAGAAAACAACACGTACCGAATTGAATACTCACGTAAATTATCACACCAAAGAGAAGAAGTATCCCTGTAAGTGTTGTCAACAAGTATTCAATAGCGTAGGCAATCTGGGACGACATGTTCGAATAGTTCACATAGGAATCAAGGATTTTCCATGCAAGTACTGCGAGAAATCGTTTGGTAAAGCGGAAACTAGAAAACATCATGAGATGATCCACACAGGTGAAAAGCCACACAAATGTTTGGTTTGTTCAAAGAGATTTATTCAACTAGTGTCGCTGCGAAAGCACATGCAGAGGCATAACAAATCTGTGAATAAGAGACCACTGCCTAAATAAATAAATCAGCCTGTACAAACTGCTTGAGATGTGAGTATTTGTTTCTAGAAGTGCGTGTGATCCACTTTGATGAATGTATCGTTATACTTTGAGGATAAAACTGTCGACTTTGTATGTACTTTCAAAATAAATGTTTTGCTAATCCTTCTTGTGTTTGCTTTTTGAATAATTTTGTTTGACTGCAGTCCGGGGTCTTTATCCGCTTTCGACAATGTTAAAAACTATCGGCCATATATGTATAACGGCCAAGATGATAAGGGTCTGGTGTAAAGTCAGTTCTATCTTACGAGAGAGGTGTCTGTTACTCAATTGCATCCTAAGCCCAAAGAAATGCGATTGGGAAAAGTAATTCGCGTCTGATTTCTGCGCTAATGGCTTTGCTGCTTGTAACTCCGAAACCAGGGTAGAAGTAGTCCTTAACCGCCAATAGTAACATTCTGGCCAAGCCGTCGGTGGTGTTCGTTTTTTTCCTGGTACTTTAATTTGCCCACATTTTGGCCGCTGCCGCCTCAATACTCACGAAAGCTTCATTGACGTTTGTTCAATTTCATCAATGTAATCCACGTACGCATGTAATTACGCGAACTCCAAAAAAATCACGCCGTTTTTGTTGGCCAATGTGTTCTTCATGATTCTTTCCAAGGCGATGTTACAAAAGTCACAACAGCAGGTCCCCTTGTTTAAAACCTTTCATTACCGGCTTGATGGAACAAGTGTCTTTTGTTTTTAACGTAAACGCCTGTCGTATAGTCTTAAGTTTACGGGATGCCCATACATCCATGGGAGCAAAGATACGCCTTGCCATCGCTCTCCGTCATTCCATTGATACCAATTCGAAACGAAACTTGCCGGCACAAGTTCCACCCTTGGTACGAGTTGAGGCCGACTTAAAACCTCTTACTGCTCTTAGGGTCACAGCACACAGTACTTATTGCAACTCTACATTGGGTCTAACCAACAGGAAGACCCTTCTCGCGACTTTGGATTTAAACCACGGCCGACAAGTGGGCCTACCTCAACAAGTCAGGCCCGGACCGAAATCCGGGGGATTTAAGTCCTGGTAGGGATTACCGGTGGTCCTGCCGCCAACAAGACCTATGACCGGCAACATGTGACTGATCAAATCGTAGCAACCTTCGGTAGCGTCATCTGAACATGTTTACGATAAGACCAGTACTTTGCTCTGCCCCAGCGGGCGAGAATTTTTCGTAACCATTCTGCACAATCTGGTAGGGATGCCAAGACTACACATCGCGTTGTGTGGCCCGTCCATATGCACGCCGGCATACATATGTGGCTTTGAAGTCGACAAATGGATGGTAAATGAAATTGTCGGATCTTTTTCAAGATCTGCCATAGTATGAATAGATCGATGGTGAATTTTCCTGGGCTAAAACCCCACTGTTATGGACCAACCAGATTGTTCATGAATGAAGCTCAATAATATGGAAGAAATTATCGTATAGACGATGTTTAGTAGACATTTCTCTATAGTTCCGTCTTCTTTCTTGTGGGCCAGACAAACGATTCTGAGATTTCGGAACTTCGGGCATGTTTTGCCCTGACCGTATCTACATGTCGTCTCCAGCTGCTTTAAATAACGCAGCTTTATTGAGTTAAATGTCGATATTGCTACCTTAATTTTGTCTAGGTCAGGGGGACAGAATTCCTTGTCATCTTCGTCCAGGGTAATTCATTCCTTTACTGCTTACATGCCGAAAGCTTAAGACATTTTGGCTAAATATCCCTAAAATAGAGGATAAACGTCGTTATCCCTCTTTGTGGCAGTCGCCGTAGTAGACGGTGTAGTTTTTCATCCGCTTTTAACTAGCCCACTCAATCGCATTATTTCGATTACAGTAATATCAGCTTTATAGCAGTCTAGGGCCTCTACGAGTTGTTTGGCAGCACGTGGTCTGTTAAGGGTTCTACCATTCCATATGCAAAACCGAAATTCATTGTCCTTAAAACATTTGTTGGGGTCATCAACATAATATCCTTCCGTACCCGACTATGGTGATTGTATTTACCATTTTATTTCTTTTGCACGAGAGGAAGTTACTCTCAGGAGCAATCTGTGGTTTAGCGGGTATACAGCATAATAGTACGGTGTTTGCATGTATCTTCATCTTTGAATCTCTTCATTATCAACATTACTCCGGCGCTGTAAAGTGTAAGCAGTTCTATTACTTATTTACCCCGATCGTTTTGAACACATAATTCTACTCGTACTATATCGACCTGGTCAGAAAAGTGCGCATTTGTCGCGTGATATGGGTAAGATATGAAGAGCGAATGATTGTCAAGGTTCCGACTTCTCACTAGGAAAAAGCAATACAAACTCGTATAGTCGGCAAAAGATCGCGTTAACCGTTCACCTCGGACTGTAGCGCATTCAAACTAAATAAGAATGTAGGTATGAATCACATTGGGAATAGGACTCTTAAGATTGCTTCCATGATTTGAACCAGTATACCAAATTTCATACCGTAAAATAAGTTGACGAATGGTTTTGGCCAAATTTAAGAGCATCTTCTTCCGTGGGGTTTCAGCCAACTGTTCAGATTACTATCCAAACATAATATAATCCATGTACCACCACAGTGGTTACTGGTTATCAACAATATCTCAAATAAACTGAAATCAATGGAGCTGAGCACTTTACAAATTGTTAAATGCGTTGATGAGGGATTCGCGGTTGGCAAAGATTCTGCCGGCTTGTTACAATTGCAGCTCCACGAAGGCTTAATCTTCTCACAGTATCTATCTGTTGTTGTAAGGTCTGGGATATTCGTAGAATATCTCTACAACTACATAGATAGTGGTCAGAGTTTACATTGACCGTTCAGAATGTGGTTTGCGTCAATCTCAACACGATCAGTTTGATTCACTTTTTAATAATCTAGTGATTGGAATGTTTCCAGTGATATTCCACCCCGCAGCCAAAATCAATTTGCCGACGTGGTGTGTAAGCTATGTTTTCTGATTATGCCACGGAAGATGTCCTCTTTAATTTGGCGTTGAATTCATTTAAAACAATTTTAACATACTCAGATTGCTGGTAGGTTTTACATTGGAGCTCCTTGGAACATTCTTTGGAAGTATTATTCTGCCACTTACAAAAACTCAACATCCAAATGGACGGAGCTTTTGTTCTATATATCATTCACCGTAGCATATGTTCGGGGTATCGGCGCCTATAGCGACAACCAAACTGCGCTTAAGGCTCTGCTGAACCCTCTATCCATTTCCAAGCCAAGTTGCTTTAGGGACCCATTGACAGTTGAGTTTCTTATGAACATGACTGCAGGTGGCATTACGGCAAACCAAATGAATGCTTTCCGACTTCCCTCAAAAAATAGCGAATTATCAGCTGTCCCCGAATAAGAACGACTGGAAACTTTTTATTGCATCGTACGGCACCGTTTTTTCAAGTAGCACATTCGCTGTGAATGTCCGGTCTACGTTCGCATCAGATTTAAGCTACTAGGGGCTGATGTGGTATCCACTTTACCTAAGGAATTTCGTTAAAAGAAGCAATGAACAAGTTCTTTATCTGAGTGCTCTGTTCCAACAGAACAAAACAATACTCAGTAATACTCAGTTTCCGGCAAGCTTCTCTTCAGTGTTTAACGTTCCGAATGGCATTTATCCTTCTGTTGACTTTTTATGTCTTCCAATAAAGCATCTCGATTTTTCTTGCCGAAAATCTTCCAATGATGGAACAAAAGCTAATATTGCCCCAAATGTATGTAAGTAATTTTAATTCCAATTTACTACACTAACTGTTAAAATATTTTGGGAGAATACCAAACAAGAGCACTTTCCTCAAGTACTATTGCTTTGATTTTTCCCTTTTTAAAATCGTTACAGCGTTTTCTGTAAATTCACCTTTATAGAAGGCTGATCAGGATATTGTTTGGGATTTTCAACCTGCAAAGATCGGTCATCATAAAATAGATAAATACAAAACATTCATCAGTTCGTGGAATTGTAAATATGTAGGATGGTCACCAGCACCGAAATAAGTAAGTTTCAACCTAATAATATCATTTGTACTCATTTCGAATCCATTCCAGACCAGGCGTTAACACACTCGTGAAGCCACCGCTCTCCAGTCGTCACATTCCTAAGGCGTTGAATAAGTCAAGAATATGAGAGCCACCTTTTTTTTATAATTATTTGTATACAGCGAAGGGAGGAAGGAAAGAGAGGCACCGATTGTTCTTATGTTTTGAATGCTATCTAGCAGGTGCAGAGCTGTTTTAGGAATACCTAACCAGATGTGGGCATTGAACTCCAATTGTGGGCAGATGAATGCCTTATATATTGAGGCCAGATTAGAGGGGTTGAAATATGTCTTACATCTCTTGAGGAAACCTAGACATTTCGCAGCATTTTTAATGACATCGTCGTAAGTTATTACTGGCACACACACCGAGAATGGAAAGTTTTTCGCTTTCGACGATGTAAGTGCCATTCATGGATAAGGGCTGGGTGTTTAAATTTCGATTTAACGACAGCAGACTGCATTGTGCTTTGGAAGTATTCAATTCTTCTCTGTTGATAGTTCCCCAATTGGTTATGCTGTTAACATCGGAATTTAATGAGCTAAACATACACTGCCGTTCCCGTTCTACAGCAGAAGAGCAGGGACGTGAGTCCGGTAACGAATAACGAGCACCATCATCAGCAAAGGAATATATTGAATTAGAAGTAGCAGACAAGAGATTATTAATGAAAATTAACGTGTCGGAGACAGAACGGAGCCTTTTGTGAATATCAGACTTGAAACCATCCAAGACAACTCGAATTAAATATTCCGAAAAGTAATTTATAATCCATTGAAGAAGAGACATCGATCCCAAAAGCACGCATTTTCGACAAAAGAGCCTGATGCCAAACTCTGTCAAATGCCTTAGAAATATCGAGTGCAACTACCTTGCATTGATGTACGCTTTGGTTCGGTGAGACACGCCATCAAATCACCAATGAACCTATTGCTACGAAAACCATCGGAAAGAGTCCTAAAGAGTAGGAGTGATGAAAAAGCTTACGCAGTAGTTTTGCCAGTTACAAAGGCACTTTTGACAATCTCGGCATTCCTGAGACATCGGATTACAACGATACGAATACTGGAGCGAATGGGAGACACGTGGTAATTCGCAGAACTGTGACAGAGTGGAGGAGAGTAGTGTTCCTAATAACTAGGGTGTGCGGTGCCGGTGTAATGTTTATGAGGTCAACTGAACTTCTCCTTCTTCTAAGGGTAGCAACCACCGGATGATGGGTACCGGTGGCAGCGAGTCACTCTGGAACGAATTGTAAGTTGTAGCGGTCTGGCGTGAAGAGTAAAGTAAATTAATGTAATTAACGACAACTGTAATCAAATATAGAAATTAAGTTCCCACATGAATTATAAAAACTTCTATCATTGTTCCAACCAATTGTAAATAAACATCCTGAAACCACCTCTTCGGGGAAATTCAATAGCTTTAACCTATTTCTAAACGCAAAGCCTCCAAAGCAGTAGCCTACTCTTCAAAGCACCAAACTAACATTTGATTTTAAATCAAAGAAAAAATAACCGATGCTGTAAGTAGAATAAAGAGAACACCGAGTTATTTTACGATTTTTTTTCGATTTTACTTTCTTGTTATTTTATGATGATGATGATGATGAGATGATGATGATGAAGACAGGTGTATAGAAAATACGATAGCCCTTAAGCTACTTCAGTTTTTAAATTGTATTTGGCTTTGATGTTGTTAAGTTCCTCTTGCTTTTTGTCCACATCCAGACGTTTGAAGGCCTTTGTCGATTGATAATACAACACCACAAGATATCGATTACATACATTGAATCCAGACAAATGATCGCAAGCATTTTTTGCATCGAAAATATCTTCATAGACGACAAAGGCTGTACCACGCGTCTCTGGTGTATTACCCCTAAAATCAATCTCATCTATTAAGGCCTTGAGGATTTTACTGCATCATACTTACACTCGTATTTGTCGAATTGCTCCGAATTTACCGAATATATCGTACATTTCGTCTGAAGTAATTTTGTATGGAAGATTCCTTACATAGAGAACACGGTTTACCTCTGGAGGTAAACGAATCTGAAACGAGGTAAAATTTTAGCTTAGTAATTGATAATGGAGTGGCAAAGATGATACTTACGTTGTTCCGCTTATTAAGCATTTTATGAAACCTTTGTAACTCAACAAATTGCTACTTTTACCCACAAAGGTTGTTCAGCTTGGTCCTTTCTTTGTACGAAAACAAGTTTACCAGGCGAACTAGGAAAAAATTGCAGCTAAAAAAAAATTGACAGTAGTCTGACATTGTTAATTTGTTGGTATTGTTCAGTGAAAATGAAATTTTGATTACAACTGGATACATTCAGCAAAAATAATAAAACAAATTTTGTTCGGCTTTGTTTGTGCCTGTTCACATTGGCGCGGGCAGGAAGATTGTTCGAAAGAGACAATTGAAGTGGGAAGGAGAAGTGTTACTTCCATCGTTTTTTTTCCATATCGTTCCATTTCTGACATATTTTTTCATTTTAGTTTTGATCGTTGATGAGAAAGGAAGTGTGAAGAATTGAGACTCGGAACGAAAATTCTGGCGGAAATTTTTTGTACTATATCGACTATATAAATTTCTGACAGATCGTTGGAGGGAACAAATTCGTATGAAAAGTGAAAATTCGGTACGGAATAATATTATTAATTTTGTTAAAGAAATTTTTGTTTTCAGATACGTGTTGGGTTAAAATGTCGAGAAAAGATATGCGAGTTTCGAAATAAGTGCTTGTGAAGTGTTTAGATGGGATAGTTTAAATAGAATCGTGCTTTAAAAAATGTTAACAAAGCATTTGTTAATCGCATGTGGCACATGCCACGGAAAGCTGAATCCTTTTCATCATTGTCTCTTATATGACGTAGAGATGTACACCTAAATTATAGAAAACGTGTTATTGTGCTTCAAAAGAAGAACTTCAATTTAATTTCTTTTTCTTCTTTCATTCTATTGACACCCGGTAAAGTGCTTTCAGCGCCACTTGGTGGCATTTTTTGTACCTCCACGACTGGACAGATTTTGGCTGGGAGCAAAATCATATGTAAAGTTTAATTTCGGTGTGGAAGAAAATAAATAAATTAGTTAAAGAATTTATTTTTGTCTGATCAGAATAAAGTTGAAATGTGGAGAAAAAATACGCGAGTTTCGAAATAAGTGCTTGTGAAGTGTGTAGATGGGTTAATTTGAATAGAATCGTGCTTTAAAAAATGTAAACAAAGCACTTGTGAAACACGAAAAAATTGTTGTGTTGTTACTTTTCAATTAAATATTTAGTGAATACTGTGTAATATAGTGTCTTTTTGTTAAATATATGGTTAAACAAATCAATAAAATAGTGAAATGCTGCTGAAAATTCGCATAGTTGGAATACTACACATGTGTATGTATATGCATATACTCATAGCAGAATATTTTAAAAGGACTATTTCGTTTGGTAAAAGTGAAAGAATACTGAAAGCTGGATGCAATTACTCTCTTGCACTTGATCCTGCTTCAATTATAACTTAAAAACCAAACCAATTTGCACCAACTTTTCAGTTTCACCAGCGGAATCATTCCCCTTGAAATAATATTGCTGTAACATTAATAGGATTCCATCTATGAAAACTTTAAGTTGCATTTCACTGTCTTTATTGACTTGTTTAACAATATATTAAATAAACACTTTATATTATTCACTACGAACTTAATATTGAATAAAGAAATAACAAGAAAAACAATTTCTTCGCGTTTAACAAATGCTTTGTTTACATTTTTTAAAGCACGATTCTATTTAAACTATCCCATCTAAACACTTCACAAGCACTTATTTCGAAACTCGTGTATCTGTTCTCAACATTTTAAGCCAACACGTATTTGAAAACAAAAATTTCTTTAACAAAATTAATAATATGATTCCGTACCGAATTTTCACTTTTCATACGAATTTGCTCGAGCCAACGATCTGTCAGAAATTTATATAGTCGATATAGTACAAAAAATTTCCGCAAGAATTTTCGTTCCGGGTGTCAATTGTAGGAGAGGAGGAAAATAAGTTTTCACATTTCCGGCCGCGCTTTTATATATTTTTACGCAATTTAAAACAAATTAAAATGAAAAGAAGTAAATAAATATTCAGAGTATGTCATGTTGGTATTAAAACAATGAAGTTTGGTCTTTGTATTAAAATATTTTCGAACACGTTTACAAAGAAAAATTCAACTTAAGAAATACCAAAAAAAAAACAAAAAAAAAAATTAACACGTAACGAATGTTTACTAAATATTGTTAAAATATTTTGTACTCAAATGATGTCTAAATTACAAAACATTCTACCTAAATGGTCTCTTTATAGCTATGTCAAACAACAATGCTGTATGGCAGACACAAAAAAAAAAAACAATGGCACAAAATTCTAAATAGGCGGTCTTAATGGGCCATTCTTTATAATATATAATATATTGTTTGTATTCTACTGTACTACCCCATGTCGATTATACAGATTAGAAGCTATTATATTAACCGGACATTCTTCTAAAAAGTCAGATTGCATTTAACATTTGTGAGGCAGTATACAAAAGTTGTAAACAGTTTTAAGTCGTGCTGTCATTTGACAGTTTTTGACATTTATGTTCAGTATTGTTTGTCAAATTATCTTGAATAGACTTATATCAGAACAACGATTCCATATTATTCGAACTTATCTTGTTGTCCCTTCGGCTAGCTAAGCTTGCTTTTCGTCCCCTCTTCATGAGGCAAATGCAACAAGGCATAGCCAATGGGAGTTAAAGTAACTTCGGAATTGTTAATCCAGTTGGTGCAGGACTAAAGCCACGTGACCACAGCTGCAGTTGGGAGCTGCTTTATTGGTATTTTTTGCAGTCACGAAATCGAGGCTTATTTTTATGGAAGCAAAATTTCCATTTCTGGAGGAAATCAAATACAGAAGACATTGTTGAGATGAGACCCACAAATGTGCAGTAGAAGGACAGTGATTTTTTCTTCGAAAATGTGGGCGAAATTTATCCGGACGATATGATGTGACCATTGACTATGCCGCGAAATGTACAAGTGAATTGGTCCTAGAGATCGTGAGATTACTTCTTGTGGTGCTATGTAAAGACTTTGGTGTATGTTGATAAACCACAAACCATTCAAATCTTGGAAACGTTCAGGGCGTTCAGAAGTCCCAAAGCTCGAAAGTTTCGTGAAAAACAGCCGACAAAACTTGGCTGAAGTCGGATTTAAAACATAATGTCACGAAACTTTTTGATTCAAATTCCACTTGTTATTATAATTTTTTTTTAAATAGGTTATATTACTGATATTTGAATTTCTTCAACAAAAAGAGAAAAAACGAGAAGCCCCGATTAAAGACGGTCTTTCACGACGTGTTCCTCGGCTTAATGATTGCGAACATTTCAATTTAGGAGAGGCTCATTTAACACCGTATACTCACTGTGATTAGCACATAAAAAACCTCGAAAAATGAACCTTTACTGATTGTCTATAATAATGCTAGCAAAATACCAAAATGCGAACACAAAGGGAATACATAGTCTGTTACGAAGTATTTTCAGCTTGCATCTATCAAACACTATTTAAGAGCAAATAGAAAAGCATGATAAAAAATCATGCTATAAAAGTAATAACTGTTAACATCATCTTGCAAGTAAAAATCAAGTTAATAACATAACTGACATAACCATACCCTTATAGGATATATCGGTTCCTTTGACGCCGCCAAAACTCAATTGAAAATAAAATGAAGAAAAACAGAGAGCACAATACGTAGGTTTGTGTGTAAGTGTATGCATAATTTGAAACTTGAATACCATCGATACAAATTATTATTTTTTTCGTAATTTCGTCGAATAGCATCATCATGGGCAAGGGAAGCATTTGTTAACCCATGCATACTGTTGCATATCTGTGTTCCTTTTTTCAAGGTCGTCAATGTCGTATTTTTTCTCATAACCGGACACCTCTCATAAGCGAACAAATTTCTTGGTACCATCAGTGTCCGCTTATGAGAGAGTTCACTGTATTTTGAAACCTCAGTATATTGTCAGTGAGGCTCTAAGGCCATATTTTTTAGTACTTGTGTTACAACAGCATTTTTTTGGGAAATAAATGAAAATTAAGTAAGAAAATATTGCATCAATACTTAAGCGAATCAATTGTTAAAATTTTAAATACATATACATACTATACGTATGTATATACGAGGGCGGGTCAATAAGTCCGTGACTTTTTGAATTTCTGACCTCTTTACTGAAACAGCAACACTGCTCCTGTCAACAGGCATCTGTCAGTTGACTCCTGTCAAAATTTAAACTTGCTGCGTCAGTTAGTTTGTGTTTGACAGCTATTTTTATCAGTAATACTCACTAATTTGAGGAGAAAATGGAAAAAAGTGAATTTCGTGTGCTTATTAAGCATTATTTCTTGCGAAAAAAAACCATTACCGAGACCAAGGCTAAGCTTGATAAATGCTATGGGGACTCTGCACCATCGATTTCAATGGTAAAAAAGTGGTTTACTGAATTTCGTTGTGGCCGTACAAGCACTGAAGATGCCGAACGTCCTGGACGCCCAGTTGAGGTCTCTACACCCGAAACAATCGAAAAAATTCACGATATGGTGTTGGCCGACCGAAGATTGAAAGTGCGAGAGATTGTGGAAGCCGTAGGGATCTCGCATGGCTCAGTGGTTTCAATTTTGAATGATCACTTGGGCATGAGAAAGCTTTCCGCAAGATGGGTGCCGCGTTTGCTCACAGTCGACCACAAACGCAATCGTGTAACAACTTCACAGGAAGGTTTGGCGTTATTTAATCGCAATATGGAGGAGTTTTTGCGCCGTTTTGTAACCGTGGACGAAACATGGATCCATCACAACACACCAGAGAACAAACAACAGTCAAAACAGTGGGTTTCTAAGGGTGAATCGGCGCCAAAGAAGGCCAAGGTGGGTTTGTCAGCCAATAAAGTTATGGCGACTGTTTTTTGGAATGCACGCGGGATAATCCACATTGACTACCTTCAAAAGGGAAGAACAATCAATGGGGAATATTATGCCAACTTATTGGACCGATTCAATGACGATTTGAAAAAAAACGACCTCATTTGGCCAAGAAAAAAGTTCTTTTCCACCAAGACAATGCAAGGGTGCACACATGTGCAGTTGCCATGGCAAAAATTCATGAATTGGGCTATGAATTGCTCCCTCATCCACCCTATTCTCCAGATTTGGCTCCGAGCGACTACTTCTTGTTCCCAAACCTGAAGAAATGGCTTCGGGTTTGATTCGAAGACTCTGCGGGTCGTAGAATTGGTTTCCATTCGCTTTACATGTCGTAGCCGTCTCAGGCGACTGATTTACAGTTTTTTGACTGGGTATAGTTCGTATAGTTCATTATTGAATCTTCTCCTCCAAAGCCCATCAACGCAAACGGGCCGAAAGTTTTTCGAAGAACTTTTCTTTCGAAACAACTGAGGATATCCTCATACGTGTTCGACAGATTCCATAAAGTAGAACTGAGATGATGAAGGTCTTATATAGAGTCTCCTCAGTTTTTCGAGATAGGGCCTTACTACTAAATTGCCTTCTTAGCCGAAAGAAACAGCGATTGGCAAGAGTGATTCTTAGTTTTACTACTGAGGTGTTCTTGCCAGAATTTATTGCGGAGCCAAAGTAGACAAAGTCTCTTACTAACTCGAAATTATAGCCGTCCAGATATGTAGTTTCTTGTTGACAGCATATACATAGTTTAGCCCTCATTTACCGCTAAACTCATTTTGTCAGTTTCCGTTTCAATAGCAGCATAACCACCGGTGACCGCCTGCTGAGTTCTGCGAATTATGTCATTTTCATCGGTATTCGCATGCAGTTGCACAGTATTCGCAATCACAATGCTTTCAAGTATGATGTTAAAGAAGTCACATGACATGCATCACCTTGTCTAAAACCTTTTTTGACATCAAAGGTAAAGTAGTTAACAACCTTGGCGGAGCAACAAGCGTTCTCTCTGATTTTTTCTCTCGTTTTTTTCTGGTCTAAAACCGCACTGACAGGAACCAAACAGGTTGTTGACGAAGAGTTTCAGACTTTCACGCAAAATGGCAGATAAGAACTTGTATGCGATGTTGAGCAGGCGTATACCTCTATAGTTGGCGCTGTTCAGAGTATCTCCTTTTTTGTGGATCGGGTAAACGATGCTGAGATTACATTCATCCATACATACAACCTTGTGATCCTATCTGCGCTGATGTATGATCTCAACAAAGTAATTTCCAGCTGCTTTGAATACCTTAGCCGTTAAGACGTCGGATCCAACTGGTTTATTGGATTTCAGCTGAAATATTACTATCCTTCCTTTGTTTTGGTCAAGGGGACGGACGTTTTGGCTATCATCGTCTAAGTTGAATGATCTATTCAGCCTGACGTCGTTTTGGGCTTCGTCGCCGTTCTAAAGTCTACAGAAAAAGTTTTCCATATTCTGATCGCCGACTGTGACTCTACTACAAGGTTTCCTTCATAATCTCTACAAGTTCCTATGCGGTTTTTCTTGATTGGCACGTTCTTTTTACCTGTTATAGGAGTAAAACTTCCGTACGTTATTCCTGGAGTACAGCCTCTCAATATCTTCGATTGCCGCTTTATACACTTTTTTTTCAGCCATATGTGCTTTCCGGCATTCTTCATAAAACCAAGAATTTCTTGATGGTGGTCGGGTGAAAACCAGCACATCAGCTACGGCGTCCCTGATCGCACGTTCGAGGGGTTGCCGCGTTGTTGACAGATTTCGGGATACGCATTCAGCGAAGATTCTTACAACTGCAGCTTCTCTATGTTATATCTTCTCAAAGTAGTTCTTCTTTGATGTGGTATTTGGAAAATCAGCATTCGTATCTTAGCTGCAACAAGGTGGTGATCCGAGTCAATGTTGGCAGCCCGGAAGGTTTGGTCGTCCAGAAGACTGGACGCATATCTTACGTCGATCGCAATGTGATCAATTGGATATTGGATTAAGAATTTCATGATCCGGAGACCGACATGTCCCTTTGTGTATATTGAATTGAGAAAACCGTGTGCTTGCTATAGGGATATTTCGTCCCGCCGCAAAGCCAATACGTCTAAGATCGTTACCAGACGTGGTGTCGTGTAGGCTATGTTTACCAAGTGTAATATGTACTCTGAAGTAATCTTCAAAAACTCAACGCAGTCCTAATCAACAACATCAGGTATGTATTCGGATTAAAAATAAATACAAATAAAACAAAATTCATAGTTCAAAATTGTGAATTGAAAATTAACAACGTTGAAGTAGAAAGAGTGAACACCTTTAAATATTTTTGAACAATAATAAATAACAATGCAAACCCCTCTAAGGAAACCCAATGCAGAATCGAACAAGCGAGGGCATCTTTCTGCAAAGTAAAGAAGGTACTATTAATCAAAGCGATCAATTTAAATTTAAAAATAAGATTTGTCAAATGCGACGTTTGATCGGTTCTATTATACGGAGCAGAAAGAAGATAGAAGCCTTCGAAATGTGGATTTTCTGACGAATTTTACGGAACTCATGGGTTGGTTGACAGGATTGCAAACGAAGAAGTTCTAAGACGAGTTTTTTGTTTTATAATTTACGCGCCCCTAAGGGGGTTAAGTCCCATTTACAATACTGCGAGATGCGACACGTTGTTTGAAAACGAGAGCGCATGAACTGTCAAAAATATTTCCGTAACATGTAATTCAATGTGTTCATTTATAATAATGCTAGTCTCGCAGCGAGCATCGCAGTCAATTTCGAAAATCTGGAAAACTCTCGCATCTCGCAATGCGTGACAGCTAAATTGTTGTGGTTTTCATTTTGAACTTGTTATTTGTGAGTTGTGTTTTGACGCATCATTGTAAACACACGTCCGATGTCTGAATGCGAGAGCTCTCTATTCGAATTCGAATGCGACTCTCGTATTGCATCTCGCAGTATTGTAAATGGGGCTTTAGATACCCGTTTACTGTTGCATTGGCGCGGGCGGAAAGGTAGAAGGAGGAGAAAGGAAAATTGTTTTTGTAGTGGTTTGAAACTCAGGTGTATTTAGTTTCGATATAACTCCCCAGGTGTGGGAATCCGAATAGGACGGAGAGTTTTTTTTCTTCACTCAGAGTGATTCGAAGGTTATAATTCACAATTGTTTTTTATGCTTGAAACTCTACAACAACCAAATCTACGTGTCAGTGCTATGCCTTCACACGCAGAATTTTTCTGACTGAGTTCCAATTACACAAATGAAAAACTTGCAAAACTTGTCATAGGTAGGATTCGAACCTTGACCCTCCGAGTGAGAAGCGATTGCTAGTACCACTACACCACGGCAACCCGTGCCGTGAAAAAGAAAACAAAACCTAAGACATATAATAAGAAACAACAAATACAGACTTCTCCAACTAATTGTACAAGGAAAGATCGAATGAAGAAGGAGCGTCGGAAGACAGAGGTTGACATGGTTGTCAACCTTAATCAATCTTTTAGAGGAGTGACAAAAAAACAAATATTTGCATCGATGATTTCCAATCTCCGGAACGGAGTGGAACCATAAGAAGAATGTAAAACAAAAAACAACAACGGATGATATTTTGTTTTTGTTTAATGAATAATATTTATTTAATAATTTATTTTAATTATGTATATATGTATGTATATTTATAATGTATGTATAGATAAAAATTTTGTTAACGTAATTTTAATCTAAGCTAATACTATTAACAAAGCTGCGTTGTAATTACACCAAAGCCCAATATAATAATGCAATCGAATAAAAAACGGGAAGAAGAAGGAATTTCAAAAGATTTGTGTAGAAAAATCCATTAACAACTCTTTTTGTTTAAGAAAGTTAGCTTTCTTTCAACATTTTTCGCACAGCACCAGGCTAAAACAGAGACAAGAAAAAAAATAAGTTAGAATGATGGTGAGCATTAAAGTTAAGAGTGCTTACTGTTCTAAACCAGTATGAATCTGGTCTAAACATTAAACGGTAGGTTAGCGACATTTTTGAAGCTGGCGCAATAGCATGCATATGCAAATGTTTGACACTTATCATCGGTGGCCAATGGAATCCATAAAGAGCATCTTTGTTATCCACACCCATGTTTGTTAGGTGATCCTTAAGGGATTTTTCCATCAGTTCAACTAAAATAATAACAAAACAACAACGTTCATGGTGATTAAAGTACAATAATAAGAAAAAAAATTACTAAACAAATATTTCACATACTTTCACAAGTTATTGAATTAAAATCTCATTTCTTTGACTAAATATCTCGAATTTTTTTTTAGTTAGTGGCATTAGATATTATAAAAGAATAGTGGTAATGCCACTTCAAATAATTATTTATGTTGTGGGGTGAACATATTAAAAAAAAAAACAAAGTTCAAACCAAAGAAACTAATAAAAAAACAAAAATTATTGTAGAATACAAAAACAAGCCAATGGCATACATAGAAAAATAAAAGATTTGAACAATTTAAATATTACACAGTATAGCGAATCAAAATTTCAATTTCATTATGATCGTAATCAAGAAGACACATTTTACTTTGTTTAAGAAAGCGAATAAAGTTCTAATGGATCGTATTTCTACAGGGCGACTGTGAAACAATTTACAAGATAAAACGCTGTATGAGTTCCTGAAGTTAGTGGTACGAAATGCAGGTATACGAATGATAGAAAGTAGATTCCTACGCAAGCTATAAGCGTCAGAGATTGGACTCTGCATGTAGCCACATCTCATATTAATTTGTATTAGCCTAAAAAGTTCTAAAGAATGGGCTCTACGAGTGAACCTGCAGACTTTCCTTATGGCACAGTTTTGCAGTATGTTCAACTGCTGCATTTTATTTAAATAAGAACCCTCTCTAAAAAACACGAGCTTTGTTTTGTTGCTAACTACTAGCTTATGTTCAGCGAACCAAGTTCTCAGTAGATGTGCATCATGGTTGATATCAGCTACTAGGTTCAGAGGGTTGACAGAGCCATATGCGATTCCCAGATCATCAGCGTAAGCTTTAACTTTTCCATTAAAAAGCAGTGAAAATATGAAATTGATGTAAATCAAAAACAGGATAGGTCCAAGGACAGACCTTGAACCCCAAGATGAAAAGTTTTAGAGAGACTAAGACTCATCCCTACTTTAACCTGCTGTATCCTGTCTTTGAGATTCTACGCAAACCAATTATACATAAATCCGCGAAATCCTGCATTATCTAATTTATGCAAAAGGATACTGTAATCAACCATGTCAGCTTTAGTAATATCAACAAAGAACTCAGCGCAAGATTTTTTGTCATCCAAACCTTTCTGTATAAAGGAGCAAAAGTCCAAAAGAGGATCCTCAGTGGAAAGGTCTGTTCTAAGCCCAAACTGCATTGGACTAAAAAAATTAGTTTTATCTAAATATTCCAAAACCCTGTTCTTAAACCTTTTCAAAAAATTTGGAAATCGAAGACAGAAGTGAAATCGGCCTCTAATTATTTTTCTCTTTTCTATCCCCTTTCTTAAAAAGTGGTATCACAAGGGCACATTTAAATTATTCGGGGAAAACTCCGTTATAACTCAGATTAAAGAAATATGCTAAAATGTCAACGATGTAAAAGCCAATATTTTTCAGCACAATATTAGAAACATCATCACTACCACAAGAATATGAATTTTTCAAAGAATTAATCATTTTTAGGATATTCAAGTCCAGTAATTGGCGCAAAAAAGAAGCTATTCCTACACAAATGGATATCAGCAGTACTATTGCAATAGCTACAATTAACATTGGAATTTCCCGGAAAGTGGTTATCTCCAATTGAGACAAAGTGATCATTGAACTCATTCGCTCTGCTATGGGATCAATGATATTACCATCACTGCTATTAAGTTCTACAGATATATGCTGGTCTTTAACACTGCGATTCATAATGCTGTTTATAACTTTCCACTCTTGTTTCAGGTTTCCTCAGGATTTTCTCATAAGGTTGTGGTAGCAGTTATCACGGCAAATCCGAATTTCCATGTTTGTCGATTTACAAATACGTATATATCTATTTTTTGTCCTAGAATTCATTGGATGTCTATAGTATTTTTGACGCAATTTGTTCTTATATTTTATTTTATTAAGAAGAGTTTTGTTCACCATAACGGCGTAAGCCTTATTTCTGAATGTTTTTGCACAGTTACAGAACTTGAAGGACTTATGTAGTTTTTTAAGGTTTTCAGAAATAAATCATAAGCCCTGGAAGCATTCTCTTCAGTGTAGACGTCCACCCAGTTCTCAAAAAATAATAAATTATTTAGTAAAAAATTAATTTTGGAAACTATAGGTAAAGTCGAATTTTTAACGTGTTTCTGGTGTTTTAAACCATTAAACAGAAGCCCTGTCATGCAGTGATCAGAAATTCGTAAATCAATAAATATGAATGTTGTTACCACTGATCAGCTGGGGTTTTGAAGAAATAGAGATTTGTTAACCTGCCGATGGTCAATTGACTACTATTCTTAGATGATTCATTTCAGGTCCAGGTGCATTGTTACATTTATATGACAAACAAAAGAACTCTTAAAAATAAGCTTAAGTTGATGTCCATATGTTCTATCATTCCCAAACGATTGATTTGTACTCTCCTGATCAAGTCAATGTAGCTACGAGTACATAGCTCGTAGAGTATGGTATAGAGTATGGTATACGGTATACGGTATACAAAAAGTACTTCTTCCACTTTCGATAACGTCCATGCTTCTGGGTCATAAAGAAGGATCCTTATTGTTTTTTTTTCAATTGCGTTCCTAGGCCAAAAAAAAGCGGTGTGAAAGTAGACAAAATCCCTCAAAATAATAGCAAAAATTGTGAAGTTTTGTCCGATTGGTCGATGTTCTTACTGACAGCATATACATATTTGGTTTTGTTAGCACTGAATGATCCTCAGAAGGAGGTCGTACGGAGGATGAATTCACATCATTGAATCAACGGTGGCTTCAACAGTCAGTATGGCAGATATCTTATATGTTCTATTTCAACGTATTTAGAGCTGAGGTCAGTGAGGATTTTTAGGGCTCTTTAGGGTGCTAAAATATAGATGTTGGCGAATGAAACCTTAACGAGTCAACGGCAAGAGGCCATAAAAGGGCTTGGCCACCTCCAAAACGAAAAAAGGACGAAGATGTTCGAATATGTACGTGGAATGTACGATCCTATAACAGACCGCGTGCAGCCGAACAACTAGCGGAGGCGCTCGGCTGTTATAAAGCAAATATCAGCGCCATTCAGGAAGTGCAGTTGAATAGGCCAGGCAAAAACAAGATTGAAAACAGTGACATATGTTATACTAGGCGATTGTTACAGAGAAAACAAACAATGTATATTTGGGTTTCTTAAGCGGCGGACTTATGTTAGGCAAGAAGTCTTAAGGGCCAACCATAATGGAGTTTGGTGAGCTGTGAGCTTAAGCCAGCTTAAAGAAATGTGTTTCATTACATTTATATAGTATTACATAACCATAATGGGATTTCGCTCGATTTCGTCAAGTTTCGTTTACTTGAGTGGGCTTAAGCAAAGTCTCAATAGAATGGGGAATTCAGTGCGAAAATTCGACAGCTGACATAAAAAAATCGTATTTCTACTCGTATTTCATTTAATTTTGTGAAGAAACTTATCCCTTCCAAGAAGCAAGATGCACTAATTTTGTCACTTTTAATTTTCTTAATTTATTTTCCATTTTATTTATTCTCGCTATGAAATTAATTCGAATATAAACAATTTGACAGATTATTAAGTTTGCTCAAGTACATTATAGGATTATAGGTAACTTAAACTTTTTTAACAGAAATTAAGTGTGCTTTTCGTTCGGTTTTGACATAAGATTTATCCCACTGAGGTGTATTAAGGTTAGATCTTTAAGCTTAAGTAATTGAACGCCTTATAGCAATACGCATCAAAGATCTATTCGCCAACATCAGCCTGATATGCGCTACCGCCCCCAAAGAAGAAAAATACGACGCTACTTCGACAAAACTTACGAGCAATGTCCGAAGTATTATCTTAAGTAATTTGAACGCCAAAGTAGGAATTGAGGACATTTTTGTAGCACAGCTGTGAAGCATAGTCTGCATAACTCCTCTAGACTAAGAGTAATTAGTCAATTAGGACTAAGGTTAATTGACTTTGATGCGGGGCTAAACATCATCACACGGTTTCTCCACCTTAATATCCATAACGGCGAGCAAAGACTCGGACCACTACCTCGTTTCAGGCAGGGTATGTCCAGAGATATCTCCAATAATACAAAAACGAAGAGGAGACTTAACATTTAACGTCAGCAATCGGCAAAGTGCCTCAACCTCTTGATATGTCTTATGCAACCAACATTAAGTGCTGAAGACCAGTGGCATCGATATCAAGACACCACGAAACCTATGGTTTGATAAAGAATTCTGGAAATCGCAAGTAGGGAAACAAATTTTTCAGCATCTTGCTTGAAAAAATTATGCGAATCTCGCAAATCAACAGTAGAGAACAACTGGATGGAGTTGAAAGCTATACAGGCTGTACTGTGACAATGGCTTGGTCCCACAAGTGCGACTAATGATGGCTAGGACACATAGAGCGAATAAATAGATAGATAATTATATTTTTATTTGGCTATACTGCCATTTATAAACGTTTTTACATATAATTTTTTTCCAATTCTAAAAATATTAAGAGCATTAGGAATACTAATTTCTATTACATTATTTTGTGTATATTAAGAAACAGCTGTCCTGAAATTTATTAAACTGGTTAAATTTCTGATGGATGAAGGTAGGCTATTGAACGATTGAAAGCCAACATACAGTAGGCTAGAGTTCGTTTGTGATGTTTTTGTTCGCAGAATGTTAAAGTCTTCCTCATTGCGTATATCGTACGGGACCATTCTTCTTTCAGCAAAATTGGTTCGTATATATTGCGGGCACAATCCATGTTTTATTTTAAATACATAAATCACTGTCATCATGAAAAGTCTCTGGTTAATATTTAGCCAATTTAGTCGATTGAACATGTTTACAGTTGAAATGTATCGGTCACATTTTAATAGAGTTCGCATTGCCTTAGTTTTTAGTTTTTGGACTCTGGTTTTCTGTGTAAATTTACACATACAATATATAGAAGGCTGGCACAGTATTCGAAATCTGGTTTGACGGTCACATTATACACTTTTATTGCACTTGATGTTGTTATATCTTTATCGACTTTTCTGGGAACAGCTAGTTTTTTGGATACTTTCTTATACATATACTTGATATTGTTATTGGAATTTAATTTGTTATTGAGTATACAGCCAGGCTAGAGCGGCCTATTAATTGAGGTTCAGGTCGAAGACCATCGTCATCTATGAAAGTAAGTATGTGGAATATTTTGCGAAAATATCTCGACCTGAACCATATAAGATCCAGCTAGGCAGGAACAATAGTTACGAGACCATGGCTTGCGGGCTCTTAAGCAGGTTGGAGTCGTCCCTTTTTTTATCGAAAAATCGTGTTGATGACGAAACTCACTTTTTGGCCAATGGGGTTATGAATAAGCGAAATTGATATCTCCGCAGTTAGACAAATCCAAAAGAGACTTATGAGATGCAATTACATCTGCAAGGGTGCACTGTTTGAAGCCAGAAATTACCTTGCAGTAAATGGCCAACGTTACCGCAAAATGATCTGTTACCGTTACCCGGTAAAAGCAGGATGGCGCTATGTGGCAGCGTTATACCAAGAAATGGACAAATAAATTGACTATGTAAAGTCCTTGTTGTATGCTAACAGATCGCACACTACTCAGGCCTTGGAAGCAAAATTTGCACTGCGTTATTAATGAGATAAGTCTCCAAATGCCCGAAAAAGTGGCTCAAAATTGGATCGACAGGATGCGCTCCGTTAAAAATAGGCGACTGGCCATATCCTAAAGTCGTGTTCAAAGTCAGAAACCATTGTTCATAATGAATAAAAAATTTTCAAACTCAATTTTTGTCGGGAAATTAAATATGTTTGAATTTGATTTTGTCAATGATTATGTTAGAAAAATATTGCTTTTTCTTTATTGTTTTTTCTCTTCATTTTTAATTCCATAGGTTGTTTCCATTATCATAAATTTATCCTGCTATTTTATTTGTACGATACTGCTCCGTAGCAGTTTTCAAAATTTCAATTAGCGACTTCAAATTTCCCTACATTATAAGATATATAGTTATCTTAATACGTATGCATGAATGAAATAAATAAATAAATAAATATACATATATGTATGTATGTAGCTCTAAAAAAACATCCCTATTCTAGTGGGATATATACACAACCTAACTTGAATGATAAGAAACTGCGTATTAATTTCGGATTCAACTGTTTAAAACATCAGTTCCTTTTCGACATTTAAACTTGCAATTTGACCAATTTAAAAATCTAGAAAAGGATTAAAGACAAGGTTCCGCCATGCTTCGTAAATGTATCCCATTAGAATTTCCAACTATAGTATAGAAAAACTGAATATATCAACTACATGACTAAGATTGCTTTCGGTATGTATCCTGATTTGAATAAAACTACAAAGCGCTTACTCGCTTTCATAATTCTAACCAGTACAACAAACGCAAGGCAATCATCCAAACTAAATCCGAAATTGCTCCTAATTAAAGCTAAGATCAACCATTTACCTTCACCTTAATTCATTTATTGTGGACTTTACACTTCAGCAACAGCAAAAATGCAAAAGAAACAACAACAAAACAGAAGAAACGAATAGTTATGTGCACAAACATAACTTCCTTAATTACTCATCAATTGCTTTTAATTGTTCTTTTCACAGCATGCGCTGAACGGATTCACTTGACAAAAATAAAAACATCGCACATACCTTTACAAGTTTTTTTCTTTTTCCCTTAAAATTCAAACAAAATTTTCTTTAACTTTTTTCAATGATAAAACCACAAAATCCACTCAATTACATACCTAAATCAACGTGCTGCTTTCGCAAAGTCTTGGCACTCTCATAATGAATCTTCGAAACGGCCAAAAAGTGATTTTCCGAGGCTGGTTTTATGTCCCTAAAAATGACGATTTTATCGTTTTCATACTCGATATTTGTATCCGGGTTTCTGCCGCATGCAATGTCACAGAATATGCAGGTCATGTTCGAAATTTAATTGATTACAACGTCACAAACCGAAATGGAATAAAATTACAAATCCCACGACCTTTACTGATGACAGAGAAACTTTTGTGTTTTGATAACAAACGTCTAGTCTCTAATCTCTACTAGTCCGTTCAGCGTGCAGCAACTTGCCTCAGCTGAGGGAGATTTTGCAGATTTTCTATGATAGAAAAAACTCTACACCGTTTACCATTTTGACAGTTGTGTGTGCAGAAAATTCTGTGCAAATCGGAAGTGTCAAATCGTTGGCAGCCGCTGTTGACAGTCAACAGTGGGTGTAGCAGAAAAATATTGATAAGGTTGCAATTTAATTAGGATTTTCTGTGATTTTGAAAGAAAACTAAATTATAAATGTTTTGCTGGGAATAGTGAAATAGATAACTCAAAATGAACGAATTGAAGGCACCATCATTGCAATCCTTGCTGGAGTCGGATCGTGGTTCCACCGACAGCTTGTTGGCTGAATCTCTACAATTGGATTTGGAAGATGTAAGCTCGTAACAGCTCGAATAATGAAACACCATCTAATCAATTTTGTGTTCTTGTAGCTTGACGATGTGGAGTATGCAATTCCTCCGATGGGGCCTTTACCGACATTGGAAAGTGTTTTAAGTGAATTTGATGGTGATTCGGATATTGCATCGGATAATACGGTCCCAGCACCAACACCAACTCCTTCGATAGCAGGTGAAGAGAATGCCCGAAGTGGTGGTTCAATAATGCGACATGTGCTGTTGCAAGGCATCTCCGCACAAACATCATCCGCTGCAGTAGGTTTAGTATAATACCAAAATCAAATAAATGTATATACATACCTACGGTCTTTTTAGGATCGAGTGCAAGCCGGTTTGGCAACAGCTTGTGCAGTTTCACAATTGATTGCAGTCGGCACATCCCATGGACATATTCTTAACTTTGACAATACACAAACTCTTCGTTGGGCTCATCAGGACAAAAACTCTCAAGGCGCTGTGGCAGCTCTGGACTATAATCAAGACTGTACTCGTTTACTGGCAGGATTTGCACGTGGACTAGTGGTCATGATTGACACACATTCTGGAAATTTGCTTCGGAACTTATTTGACTCCATAACCCCGAACACGGGAGTGTTGCATGTAAGATGGACAAGTCGACCAGCGTTGGCATTGTGTTCCGACTCTGGTGGCTCTGTGTGGTCGCTGAGTTTTACTAGAAAGTTAGGAATTCGAGGTTACGCTTCACGTTGTTTATTCAGTGGAGCACGAGGGGAAGTGTGTGCCATTGAACCGCTTCTTTCCGATGGAGATATGCAGCATGATTTGGATCAGTATTCCATAGTAGCCTTAGCAACGTTGTCAAAATATTTTATCGTAACCATTCGACCTAGGCTAAGAGTGATTAAATTTCACAGCCTCATCGGACCACCAGACTGCTTACCATTGCTCGCTTGGCAAATGGTGCTCATACAGGCTGCCGACACTACAAGAACTATCGATCCGGTTATAGTTGTTTCGCGAGGAAACCAACTATTCTTCCATCAACTGTTTATGAGCAATGGAAGAATTAATCTGCTGTTTCTTCGCCATGTCCAACTGGCGTGCAATTTATTGGCCGTTCATTGGTTGGGTCCAAAATCAGTGGCATGTCTAGATACATCTGAAATTATACATCTCATCGATGTTCGGTCTAGCAAAGAAGCCGAATGTCTTGACATAGCAAATGCTGGTCTAGTATTTGGATCGGCGCAATTTAAGGGCCTCGCAACCGGTGGAAATGTATCCCCAGCTCTTGCTTTAGCCGGTAGTTATGCGTGCTACAACACTGTCGTCTCTAGAGGTACGCAATTGTATGTTTTAGGTGCTCGATCTATGCATATGATAACAGTGAGAACATGGAACGAACGCATCTCTTACCTAATCAAGCAACAGCGGTGGGCTGAAGCCTGTGATCTTGCCATTGAAGGCTATAAAGCAGCTGGCGACCGCCCACGAAAAAAAATTCAAGCCAAAGAACGAGCTATTCAACTTTTTAAGGAGTACATCGCTGCGTCAAGTCGTGCTCCAGAGTATTGTTTAGGATCGATTGTAAATTGTCTGATTGAAGTAAACGAATTAGAATTTTTATGGGAAGAGCTATGGGATAGACTCCACTCCACTGGCCTATTCCTAACACTCATCACCGAGCACATTGAGAAAGATTCTATAAAGCGTATAAATCCGATGATATCACAGGCACTTGTTGATTTCTGGGTGAATCTTTCACCACAGAAATTAGAAGAAATAATCCTCAAACTAGATTGGACGTGTTTAGACCTCAATCAGGTGCTAAAAGCTGTCAAGAAGAAAAAATTGTTTAAAGCTCAGATCTATTTAAATACGCATGCCTTAGGGGACTATACAATTTCTTTGACTGAATTAATACCACAAATCGATAATAATGACCCATATCTAGGTAATTGTCTTCTAGTGTACGTTTCGAGTTGTTTAGCTGGACGTGGCTATCCACATGGTGATATTCCTCCAGAAGATGTGCAAAAAGTGAAGCACGAAGTTTTACGTTGTCTTGCGTCTGTACATTCGGCTTTAAGTGATCCCGATGAGATGCCTTATCCTTATTTGAGGGCTTTGCTAAAATTTGACACTCGAGAAACTTTAAATGTGATATCGTTGGCATTCCAGGAGAAAGAGTTCAATGGGGAGCTGGGTTTCTCCCATCGCAAGAGAATTATAAACATTTTGCTGGAGATTATGACGCCAGAGAATGCAACAGTGAGTTTCTCTTATGAAGTTTGTTGTTCTCTATTACAAAATAAACCATTCTATTTTTTTTTTTATTTTAGTGGTCCGATATTGGATGCCTCCTTAACTTCATTAGCCAACAAATTTCTTCGAATTGCCTACCAGCAGATCCGATTCTCCTGGAAAAAGTAATCAATTACCTTGCAATGGAAGAGATATCTGGCGAAACAGCACGACAACACTTAGAACGCGAAAGCGCTTGGCATGAGTTGCTATCCTGTAATTTTCTACTACACATACCGGACGATGAACAACTGCGAATGGCTCGCAAAGCCCAATGTTATTGTGTGGTAGAGTATCTATTGGAGAGACTTCATAAATATGGTGAAATTCTCGAATGCTATCTGAACAATCCGCTAAGGCATGACGTCATGTATGCTTACATCGAAAATCATGCAAAACAGCCTGAACGAAAAATCTACGACCAGTTGCTAGTGCATTTTCCTCGTATTCTGTCCATCGACTCTGATCGAACAACTCGAATAGTAGCCGACTATTTCAGCAACAGCATAGTGGATTTAATTGCTTCAATCAAAAATAACTCCAAACTTCAGTATGCGTTCCTAAAAGCTCTACATCGACTATCGGTGCCATTAAATAGTGTCAACAGTGAAACCCTTCTTGAGCTATTATGTGTTGAAGAGCCAAACGATGTGGATAATTTCCTAGAAAACTGTGATTCCTATCGTATAGAAACTGCTCTGGAAATTGTCAAAAAACATCACCTTACTTCCGCATGTATTTTGCTCTTTGAAAAACAAGGAGACTACCAAATGGCGTTTAATATGTCCCTTGACTTGTTAAAAGAAGCAACGGAAACTAATGCCGAAGCATGTGCTCTACAGGTGAGTTCACTTTGTACCCGCGCCTCACAGGTATTATCGATTCAGGAACGTGAAGAATATTGGTTCACCCTTCTCAAACTGATACTATCACGAGAATACCTCAAATCAATAACAAAAAGCATGCTCCACGAAGCTAGTCAACATGTAGACCTGCCACGTCTTGTTCAGCTTGTCATGCACACCAGTACAGTGTCCGGGAATATAGGCGACATTAAGGACCTTCTAATGGGAATGTTATCAAATTCACGCTACGAAACAGACGCAATGGCAACCACAGCTAAAATACTCGGCACAGATTTGCATGAGAAATTCGTCAAACGTCAGAAAGAAGCAAATCGTGGTCTCTGGGTAACATTTGTTAAATGTGTTATTTGCCGACAAAGACTTTACAACCAAACCGATGTGCTTGTCCTTGGTCCATGCGGTCATTCAATGCATGTACGTTGCATCGAACAGCAGATAGACAGCGAGGATGAAGATGACGACTCTGATAGTGATAGTGGTGAATGCATTAAACAAGCAAACTTCAAATGTCCACGATGTGGAGTTGAAATTCCAGAATCAAATCAAATAGAACTATCTCAGCCTGCCGTTAAGATGATAGAATGTAATCAGAGTAAAGAAAATGTAGAATTAGGTGTTTTACAATTGAAAGCACCGCCTCGGAAATTTTGAAAAAAATTCCAAATTTTTAAATTTGCATGTATCCGTAGATAAGCAAATAGTTTACAAAGTATTGAAAATATGTAATCGATCTTTCATTTTTCGTAAATTTGTGTGTAGTTGCGCTTGTTAGCTAAATTATAGTGGTGTAATGAAGACAGAGAGATTGTGTGATTGTTAAACTTTGTACTACCAAATAAGATATTTCTTAAAGTTCTATCGACAGTTTCAATTTGTTTTTGGTTAATTTTTTTTTTTTTTTTAATTGTTAATAATATACATCGACGAAAATTAATTATATTTTATATATTCTTCGACGATGACTTAGAATCTCAGGACAACTTAGCTGAAATGGCTTACCTGAACTTTGTGGTGCTTTGCTCACTCGAAACTGATAATGTCGGATCTAGTGCTTCCAAAACGTTTGTGTTATTGTTAAATAGCACCTTCAAATTTCACATTAGAATTAATATCCTCTATTATCGTCCTTGTCTCTTGGCTCATTTTATTATATAAATAATTTTTTTGCAGACGAGAGCTCCTCAAATTATCAGTAACATTATACCCCTTCAAGTGTTCAACCGCACCATTCTTGCTATAAATGCTAATCAGTGCACATATGAACTCATCTAAGGTATCAAGTCTAAGGTATTTCATACTTCAATTTGGATAGCATTTTAAGTGTACGTTGAAGAAAAGGATAACTGCATAAACTTCTCACCTTCTATAGGTGCAATAGAAAGAAAATGAAATCAGAGTAAAAGGAATAAAAATTCGTTAAGAAGCTGGTTGGAATATATTCTGAATTGGGAAATGTTTGCCTCAATTGCGTTTTTCATGCTTTTTCTTTTACAGTTGCATTTACTCGTAAGCAGTTAGATAAAATAGTTCGCAGGTAGATAAATATTCACGCCGTTTGTTACCGTATATCTGATTGGCAATTTGTGGTTTTTGATCTATACTGTTGAGTTTTGGAAGTTAGTTAATATTTTCCGGAGATATATGTATACTGGGTCTAATACACATTCGCCTTTCACCATACGAAGCCCTTGCTAGTTTTTGTGCATGAAACGATGCTTCTTTAAAATACTGCCAATATTAGCATCGACTTTCTGTTTATTATCCAACACTCATCGCCTTAGAATAAAACCTTCAGGATCGAGGTTTTGTTAAGCATCATCTAAGTTTGTCGAGTTAGGAGTTCTGAACCCAGTTTTTTTGCACAAGCACAAGCGGCAATGTGTTACTAGAATTCGTCTTCCTTTGTAAGGTTGATATTCAGGAGGAATACTTATCAACTTTCAAGTTATACCTGCAGTTGAATTTAACGATGATCATCTGATTCTTGTTTGTCGATATCTGTATTACATCATGATCTCTGATGTAAATTTTTTTTTTTCAGTTTCTGTAAATTCTTTAACAAGAATGATTAACTCACGTTGGGTGCTACTCTGATGATGATATGGTCCTTAACTATTTAAAATTATTTGAAGATGGTGTATTCCTCTGTTTCCTTTCCAGATCTAAGATTGCCCCACGCGCTACCTGTTCACTAACTTCACTAATTTGAAGCAGTCACATGAAAAGAAAGAGTCTCATAAGACATGAATATTTCACGGCATAACTGGCGTACACAAATTGCCAAGGAGAAAATTTGGTTTTTAGTCGATTTACTGTAGCGAAAGCCGCACTGGTATTTGCCGATGATTGAGATGCCAAAGAGTTTCAGACGTTCCCAAATCATACGCTATATAGGATTTTATATGCGCTATTTTATAGGAGTATGTTTTACAATCTCCTACCAGAGTTAGGATCGTTTTTCTGATCGCATGTATATTTACGTATATAAATATATATATAAAGCGGTAGCTTCTATATTCAATTGATAAATTGGCGTTTGCAACCTACTAAATCAGCCTTAAATAACTCGATAGTCAAGGCCTCGCAGTTTATTGGTCTCTAAACTGTTGTACACATTTCTTCTCTGCCAAGAGGTAGAGAAGGATTGCGGTCGTCATATTTTTTGACAACTGAACGATTAACGAGATGCACGTTGAAATAAAGCCACCAGCTTAGCTTTTTTTTTTATACAAATCCTGGACGTTGTTCCTAAAACGGCATCTTTCGATTGTCTTTAGTTAAAATACTGCATGGGCTCTGTTAATTTTCAAGAAAATTTTCTTCTTTTTCCTTCTAGTTCACTTTAGGCACTCATTGCAAGCTCTGGTTATTCCAAGTGTGTTGAAAAATCAAACATGCTCAATTTTTGTTTCTTCTATACATATATGTTACAGTTTTTTCCATTGGATAGCCGGACCGTTAAAAGGACGATAACTAAAAACTGTACGTAAGTCCAACATGGGAATATGTCTTCCATCGAAACCAAGCAGTCGGTTTGGTTGACCAATCAGCTATTTAGAGTTAAGATGTCGGTATTAATATTAAACTCCCAATTACGATTTTAGCGTCGTTCACCAGAGAGGCAGCGTAGCACAGTCCATGACTTTCGATTTAATCCCTTTCCTTTCCTACGCGCTAATATATGCAACGTTTTACTGCAATTGTGATTAATGGGGCATGTTTTTCTTTTAATTATATCTGTTGCTATCAAACGTATTCGATTAGATCCCGGAATGTATCATATCTATGTACTGTATGATCATACTCATCTCCAAAGATCCGGATTTCTTCTCGATTGTCAGCCTAGGGTGGAACAGTTACTGCCTGATTGGGTAAAAGGAGCCAGCATCTGAACCCTGACGTCACCCCAAGCTATACAAGTAAATCAAAGTGCTTTATAAAAATTATAGAGCTCCGTTGTAATGTGAACTGCAGTGGAGATTCGGAGATTGAGAGGCTTCAAAAACCTTTCTTTTGATACATCTGTAACACGCAGGAGGCAGTTTATTACTTCGCAATGAAACTGTCACTTATGTGTTATAAGTTATGACAAATCCCCTGCCAGTTCTCCTCTGTATTTTGACGTTTTTAAATTCTGCTGGTCGTATGATATACGGTTTGGCAATTATATTATAAAGATTTTCCGAAGATATCTACAATACATATTCATGAAGATTTGCAGCATCCTTGTGACGATGTTGGTCACTTTCCTAGTACTACACCTATAAAGAGGCACTATTTGATCGGAACAGTCTCAGTTTGGTTTTTGTAAAACAGTGCTTCTCCAGATTTTAGATAGTATCGTATTCTAAACGCAGCTTTTGCTTTGGGAATCCAGCTCCGCACATCCAGTTCGGTGTTACCGAACGGCGCTGATTTTATGCTAAGCAATTGAAGTGCTTAAGGCATTGGAATTGTTTTTGAACCCTACGATGTTCGTCTCTGACTCTAAACTGTAGGTCATCTGGTACAGATCCATTATCCTGAGATGATCCTCCTGAGACCTGGCAAGCAACACCAACGTACGAGCATTTAAGATATGTCATGGTTCGTCTAACATGTTAGGATCTCATCACCGGTGGTGAACCTTGCCATATTCCGCTGCGAACTTCAAATTCTTCTGACACCTTACCGTGGTATAAGACGGTATCTATAATAGCGACTAATTTTTCTGGTATAATTTTTTTGGACAAATTTTTCCATTCAACTTGTGGAATGTATTCAAGAAATCAATAAACAATAAAATGTAGCGGAGATCTAAGCTCGAAGCAGTGGTCATTGTGGTCCGATGCAGAAGGATTCAGCACGAAAATCTATCTGTTCCATGTCCAGCATTGAATCAAGATGTACTTTCACTTGAACCAGAATTATTATATTTATTAGTTTAGCCACAAAGGGAAGGAGTCATATAACTCTCCAGTTACCACATTCCGTAAGGTCTACCTTTTTGAGCAGTTAAACAATCATTCCTTTCTTCCAATCTTCGGGCTAGGCTTCGATCTCCCATGCTTTCCGAATTAATGGTTGTATTATGTGATAGCACTTCCGCCAAATTCTTGGGATGCCTTCTATTCCAACTATTTTGTTTTTCTTCAGGGGCCCTATCGCCGACGTTATTTTAGGGTTACTGTAGGCGGGGAGGTGCGGTTATTCGATGCTACGATCGCTGTTAGATAAGTAGTTAAGCACTGCGCTTTGGCTTTTTCGCCTTTTAGAGACAATAGTGTTTGCTATAGATGTAAAAACATTTTTCACGCCGTTTCTGTGGCCGTTGGAACTCTCAAGAGGGAAGTTGCTTAATATTTTTGCATTTATGGCATGGTGGTCTCTTATATTTTGGCGCAATTGGGTATCCCGCTTGTCAGCATCATACCTGGGTAGGATCGGTTGATGTTAAAAAACGCAGTACGAAGACGTATAGTAGCTACCATCAGATGGTGGTCCATCACTAGTTTTTTTACAGAACGTCTTGGATGCAGTTTCTAAAGAATCGGCTCATGGTAAAGTGATCGATCTGATTCGATATATCATAGTCTGTTGATCAGTCAAAAGCTAGCTAATCTTCCGACAGTCCTTGTGGTCCAAGCGTGGCTCCAATGACCAGTCGGTTAACATAGTAAAAGTCAACAAACATTTAGCCATTGTAATCCCGTCACATGTTTGAACGTGGTGTAGACGCGTTAAAATCTCCCATCACGATGACGATATCTCCGTTAGGCGTTGAGTCACTATATGGTGAATAGAACATAAGGTAACGGTGTTCATTGGTTTTCCAGAGAAGACCAAGAAGCCTTTGCTAGTTTCGATGGATGAATGTCATGTTCTAACATTCTAATTTCGCTAACTCCTACGATGTCCAGTTTGTGCTGATTTAGTTGCAGGAGTATACAGACTAATCATTGCTTATCTTGTTATATAATATCGCAAACTCTATTTTATCCAAAATAATTTTAAATACAGAGGCATCACCTCATTCCTTAGCGAACAAGTATTCATTGGCCAATGCTACTTCTACAAGGCCCATTACTAGTCGTTTGCCATCTTTAGCAACAACTCAACCTTGACATATGTATGACGCTGATATTAGTGGTTGCGATCATGTAGAATACAAGTAAGTATATACGGTGTACACGACCTACATCATTCGTTATTTAGTTCGATACTTAAAAAAAAAATAATCAGATCGCGTGTGTGTACATTTGTTCAAAAAACAAGCTCTCACTTACAGACTTTTGTACAATATTCCTTCATACATCTTCAAACTTTATTTAAAATTCCTACACAAAAACGCTGCTGTTTAATATTTTATTGTGTGATAACTAGGAAATTTACTAAAACTCTAAAAAGCGTAAAATGAAATATATTGAGAATTATAGTAAAAGAAAAATATAAATACAAAAACTTTAATTGTTAAGAGATCATAAAATATATTAAAATTATTTCATAGACAATAGACATACGTACATAATATACAGCAACATAGATGTTTATATATATATAAAAATTAAATTAAATTAAATAAATGGGATAAAACATATAAGAAGTCTAATCAGAATAATGTTCATCCATTTAGGTCTCACGCAGTTGTACTTTGCCTTTGGCTATACAAGTTATTATAATGTTGAATAAACTCATAACATTGTTCACCTGAAATCAAAACTTAAACCTTAAACAGCTCGAAGTAAAGTTCATGTATCGTTTTACCTTTTAAGAAATCGAATGATCCACGTTGTCGGAAATTTCTCAATTGAAAATACTTGAATACACTGTGAAATATTAAATCGTCTTTTGTCTTCTGTGCTGCCTCGAGATATTTTCGAGCTGATATCGTTTCGCCGTCAGGTAAGCTCACTGCTAATCGTAGAGCATCGATGACTTTTCCTTGTCCCAGAAGAACCTCAATTATAATCTGTTGAAGAAGTTTGTACGGTTTCAAAAAAATTTATTTCAAAATTACAAACCTCGTGAGCTTTTATTTTGCTTAACATGTCTAGGGCAATCTGTGAAATAGCCGGATTTACATTTGAATGCGATAGTAAGAAGCAAGCAATTGGTTTAGATTCCAGAATGAGAGAGAACTCAACTAGTCTCCGAAGCGTGTCAAAGTTACGATTTTGAATTAGTTCGGTGATGATCATTTTGCTCAAGTCCTCCTGGGCTGAGATGTTATACTTGCTTAGCGATTGTAGGTAAAGAATTAAAATCGTTTCGGTGTATTTTCGTTCAGCGATGGGTCCAAATACGTAATTAAACATATCACTTTGATCGATAAGAACCTTTGGTGGGGCAGGTAGTTTTGGAATGGTCTTCACTGTTGATGGCTGCGCTGTTTGTGTTTGAAGTTCTAGTTGCACCCATGATCTGCAAATAAATCCAATATTTATTAGTTATTAATTCGTCAAATGTATTCTCACCATAATGTCTAGGTTCATTTGCGAAATTTGGAAATGAAAGACAAGAAATACAAACACAGGACGTTGCAGGGAAAGCGAATTTTAGTCGGTTACCGAATGTATCGTAGGAGTATTAGCGACCGACTTATGGCCACATAAATAAATTGTCCAAAGGACGATGTTTATTAAGCAAGAGCGACACCTAATTACCTACTCTAACGACAGACACCAAGTGACCACTTGTGCTGGGATATCGCGAATGGCCAAACACAATAGCGCCCAGTTTTTTTGTCAAAGTTTTTCTAGAAGAAGTCAAAGAAAAGTTGCACATGGGGTCAAGAAAGCGATAAATAGAGCATGCAATAGCCTTACAGGCTTTGCGTCGAAGGTTGGAAGATTTATCCTTACAAACGTGTCTCGTCTTCGTGTGTTTTGCTTGTGCTGGATAGGTTTCAAAAATCATTGGTCGTTCATATATATTATAAGCCTACGAACATCCACTGGTTTTAAAGATGAATTAAACCCTCTGAGATTTTTTATTAAACAATGCTGTAAGGATGAAATTTTATCTATATGGGTATTTGCCGCTTTCCCCCAAGCCAGGATGCCGTATCTAATGCGCGACACTGCGAAAGAGTAATACACCTGCTTCATCAAATTATAATTGCAAAGTTTTTTTCAAATATACCATTGCAGAAATAACACTCTTAAGCTGAAGACTCAGTGCATTAATGTGTTCACTCCAAAGAGAGTGTTCGTCAATTGTTATTCCTAGATATTTCGTCCGCTGTACAACTTTAATCTCCTGGTTCCCTGCCGACAAAGGACAATTTTCGTTTCGTTGAACAATTTTAATTTCTCCGCGATGTGCGAATGTGCATCACTTTCGTTTTTTTCGTATTAATTATAAGTCCATTATCATGACACCACTTCCAAACGGCATCAAACTCACTCTGAAAATTTTTAACGGCCGTGTTAAGATCTCTATGTTTGAAAACAATGGCTATATCGTCCGCAAATGCATACGCAGTACTATTTTTGAAAACCCGTAACTGTTCGTTTGTAAAAAGAATGTATAAGAAAGGACCAAGTTTAGGTCCTTGAGGAACGCCGTACGAGCTTGATTTTTCTTGGCTTGTTTCCGTTGCCACCTTAACTCTTATTGTTCTATCAGTGAGATCGTTTTTGAGCCCTTTTGATATTAATCCCCTCACATCGATTCTGCCGAGACTCTCTATGATTTTCTCATGAAATAATGTGTCAACAGTATGTTTCCTAATAGTCTGTCCGCGCTTTTGTTTCTTTGGAAGCCATGCTGGTTTGGATGTTTGATGTTTTTCTAAGAAACCATTGAGCCTATTGACCATAACGTCCTCCAAACACTTTTCAACAGCAGATAGAATAGAAATAGGCCGATAGTTTTCTACATTACTTTTAGCACCAGCTTTGTAGATTGGCCGCACGTTAGCTGTTTTGATTAACCGTGGTACGTGGCCTTGTAAAATACTTCGATTAATAATTGCTTGTATAACAGGGGAACGTATAAGGGCGTTTAATTTTAGATCTATTGCTCTTATATTGTCAGCCCAGGTTCTTTTTTAGTGTTCAAACGTCTTAAAATTTGAAAAATTTCTTCTACTAAAGCTTCTTTTACAAATATACTTTGATTCACCTGTACATCCTCATGGCTAGATGGCTTAGTATTACATAAGTGTAAGATGGATAGGATATTATTAGAAAACTGATTCTCAAGCTTCTCCACAATGCCATTAAAATCGTTATTTTTTATTGAAAAGTTTCTTTCTCCGCAATAAATCATTTATTATGTTCCATGTTTTCCTAGGATCATTTTTATTTTCGAGAAGCACAAGCAAACGAGCCAATATTTTTAAGTTTACGACCCAATGAAAAAATAAAACGCAATCAATGTTGAAGATAAGCAAGTACGTTTACTAAAAGAATGTGATGAGGTTTGTTGTAGGCAGAGGGATTATTTTAACAGGTTACTGTTAAAATAAGGCATGAGGAAGAAATATCAGAATTTAGGGAAGATGAAATTAGCCAAGTTGGATAAATGATAACCCGAGGACGGGACAGATCACATATCCTCCGAAGTATGGAAATCCCAAATTTTAATGGTAAACAGATAATGTGTAGCCGGGTGTCCAACTAATGGAAAAAGAGCTTCATTGTTACTCTGAATAAAGGCAAAGGCGCCTCCACAAACTGTAATCGACTGGTTAAGCTAATAACCGATATTGGGCAGTTTGCAGACAATCGACAGCGCAATATAAAAAAATTATATGCGGCTTTGTGGGTGGCAGATCGACCTAAAACGCAATTTAAAGGCTTAGAACAACGATGGAGGAACATCGAAATGCGGCGAAAGATCTACACATCGTTTCAATCGATCTTGAGAAAACACCCGACAGATTTCGGAGGAATCTAATATACATAATTTATAGGATGACGTCAAAACAAAATTAAAGTTCACAGTGGTAATAACCAAATAATTTGCGATTAAAGTTGAGGTACGTCAAAGTAGTGGTCAAGGTCCATTGCTTTTTAATGTCGCAAGTTTTTCTTTGGATAAGGGTGTTGGAAGATAATGGTTAACGAATCAGTCGTACAAAGTAAGAATAACATTTATATAGAATGGTTTATCGCCCCAAAGTACGTAAAATTTAACTACTTGATTTCAGTCATAAATGATTAGGTAATATCGCACTCAAATTTAAACTGAAGCCTTTTGCGATAGAAAAAATTGTCACTTAAAGGTTTGCTTTATACTACAATGGTACACCCGGCTTAAACATACACAATGCATTATTGGCTGCAGTACGAGATGAAAAAGATGAAATAACAGCTGCGGAGATGATGCTATGGATGTTTAAAGTATCTCAAAACGCGAAATAATTTAAAGTAGACAGATTCGCTTCATACTAAAAAAAAACCGACTGTGGAAAACTTCTTAGTTGGGCGCATGTTTTGCTATGTAAAAAAAGGATTGTCGGAGAATCCGTTCAAAAGAGATACGTGGAAAAAGTGGTACTCGTATTAGATGTATTTGTACACGCTACATATTTCAAAGTAAAAGAAAAATATAATATAATAAAAAGAATAACTTAGTTACAACGTACAATACATTGTCGCCTTCTGCATTGATTTTATCAAATCTTAATCTATGCTATACATAACCGAATGCTCGCAATAGTAGCGAAACTAAATACTTGTGGGCTCTATGTCCTGTAGATAAACATCTCGAGATTATAAAAATTAAAATTATTGCTGTCGGTCATGTTTAAATCGGTCGCTAAATGTTTGAAGTTGATTGAATTTACTACTGAACTGGACAAAGAACAAATGACAAGCGGTTACAATCCAATCGATAGAGTTATGTTGCGTATGCCCTTGGCATAGTTTAAAGTTCCACTTTTTAACGGTATTTGTTCGCAACATCCATAAGATTTAGCTGGGATCAAAGCAAGAAAAGGGTAAACTTTTAGCGTTCCAGAAAGCCTATTCCTTATCATTGTAAAGCATACGAAAAGAAACGTTTTTCAAAAGTCTCTAATGCTGAAACTGAGGTTTCCCCCTGGGATCGCATAAGCTCAACATATTTTTCAAACAATTTCTTTTTATACTATTTTTTTAATTAGCGTGCGCTCAAGAGGTTATTACAATAGTACCCTGAAAATGTTTGCACACAGCGTGGACAAACTAAAATTAGGGAGGAAGAAAGAGAGGTGCCGGCATACGTTGGATTTCAATGTCTAAATGTTACAATAACAAGGAAATAAATAGCTCGGCAGGGCATTCCATAAGCGTGTTGTACGGCTTAGGAAAGAATCATTATATTTTAGAGTACGTCCGAATGTGGGTTTGAGGGTATACTGATGAGCATTCATAGCGAGACGGGTGTTACGGTTGAAGGTTTGAAGGAGCGGAATGCTACTAGAAATTTCAATGGAGCACTGGTGGTGGAAATAGCGTAGATAAACATAGTAAGACAGGAGCCATTACGTCGGTGTTTGAGGGTGTCAATTGACTGACTGTGATTAATATCACGATCTAGAAGGTGCAAAGATGTTTTAGGAGCACCTGACTAAATGTGGACATTGTACTCTAATTTTGGGCGGATTAGTGCCTTATATATTGAGTCCGGATCAAAGGGGGTGAAATATCTCTTACATCGCTTGAGGAAATCTAGATAATTCGCCGCATTTTTGACAACATCGAATATGTGGTCATTCCAACGTAAGTTGTCACTTATGAGAAGTAATAAATTTGGACAACGACATCGGCGTAGACCCCAAATGTGGAGGTGCACTTTCTTAAACTTGTTTTGATAAATCGAGCTGTAACATCCTCTGCTTAAATTATGCCGATGATGCCCTAACCCATGAAAGCATTAAATCCGTGAAAAATAGATGAACTATAAAAGCACCTATTGCAAATGTCCCATATTTCGAAATTTATAGCAAATCAACAAAACTATTTAAAAACAAAAACTCACTCGTAAACTTTGTTGATTTTGTTGAAGATATTCTCCAATATAGGCAATAGCGTTCCGTTATACTGGTCATCCACTAGTTGTTTTAGAACTTTCAGTAAAATTAACTTCCCATTTGTCCGCTGAAGAAGAAACTCCACAAGTCGCACCCGGTCGGTAATCAAGCTGCAGAGCGGTTCAATTTGCAAACACAAGTACCACATACAACCGAGTTTGGCATCTATCACAATATTCGGTTGGAAGAGCACCCAATTTGTTGAATCTAAAAATAAAAAAACAAAAAAAAAAGCTATCAAACCGATTTAATAAAATTTCATTCATACATACATAGCTCGCATTGCATAGTCTGTCCATCCAATGAAAGACTTGGCAGCTTCAAAGAAAATGGCTTTATAGATCGGCCGGGTGTTACTGGAGCATGGTAGATAATGTCATTATATGTCTCTCCACTTAATGCTATGTCAAATAGGAGAGATGTAGCTGAAGCCTGATGATGCACCACTATCAAGTTATCCACGGTGTTTATGGCAAAGCGTCCATTATGCCCGAGTCGTAAAATATGACATTTTCGGGGAGCCAATCCAGGACCATTTAGTAGATACACTTCGACTTCCATCAGGCCATTTGCATTTGTTTGTAATATAAGCACAGCCAATGTTCCATAGACCTGGCCAAGAGTAACTTTGCTTTCTAGAACGTCTCGATTTGGATTACCCACTAAAAGAGATGACTATGTCAGCATGTTGTCAGCATTTAACTTTTTCACTTACAATCAAGTTTCGGCAGCTTTGTAATCGTTTTCTGTTTTATAATAACCGGAATAAGAGTATTCGTATCTGAGGAGCATAACAAAGCAATATTTCCTTCCGAACACCAGGCGAACCATTTTACTCCCATTGCTACAGCTTTTACGGTTTTAACTTGGCGTTTCTCGACTATCACTGTAAATATTTCCACCCCTGTATTTGAGATAAGTGCACACTCTCTATTGTGTACCCACACGAAACCAAAAATGAAAGCATTCTTCGCCTGATATGTTATTATCTCATTAAGAAGGGGCTGATCCCCTTGAAAACAAATAAACTCTACAGAACTATCACGTCGTTGGACTGCCAGAACTTGGTTATCTGGAGAGAATTTAATCGAACGAATCGTACCACGATCGTTCATACAAAATGAGATGACTGATTCTTCTGTAGGTCCTTTGACAACAACTCCTGTGGCGCCGCCAGAACGCACCGCGAATATCTATTTATTCATTTTTTTTTTAAATATTTAGAGCATATTTGGAAGAAACCGCCCACAAATAAGATATGTACCTGCTTGTTGGAGTCATCGAAGAAAACATTTGTCAGCTGGCTAACTGAATCGAATCTGATTGCATTCTTTGATAACTCAATGTAATGAAGGGAATTTTCCATTTTATTTTCTCCGCAAATTCCACTAGTGAAAATATGTTTTTAATTTCAAAACAAAAATTAACAAAACGACAAAGAACTATGTACTCGTATATAGATTTTTGAAGGAACAGCTGATTTTGACAAACTGAAAAATTTGCTAGGTGGGAAGGAGTGTGTGTACGTCTAGACAGAACATCAAAACAAATTTGCTAACAGTAGCACCTAAAAGTTCAGAAGAGTTTTTTTATGGGCATATGTCAATATGTGGCAAGACAAATATATCTGGGAAGTTAGATATTTTAATCGAAAGCAACTATCTCAAGACCTAGTATGATATGTTATTTGTTTTAGATGGGACATATCGTACATATGTAAACATTCCCGTTGTTTCGAGAAAATAAAGGTGAAACTTAAAAGGGTGGTACCACTTTTATATATGTTTGCTTGTGTCTTTCACATGGGCTACATTTTATTTCACTATTAAGGGTATAATTTCATACACTAACCTGGAGGGAAAAGGGTTGTATCAAAGCCTTTCGCTTACAAAATAAAAAGATCAGATCGCATTGTACGAAACTATATAAATAATCTCGAAATAAATGGAATATCATCATATCTAGAAAGAAGAGAAGCACTAAGGGAGCGCGACATTATTGTCACTAAATCGTCTGAAAGGCCACAAGTTTGTTGATGCTTTTGGACCTGAACGATTCAGTTGATATTCTACCTGTTCCTCAGTGTACCTCGACTGTGACTCGGTCTTCAACTGTTTTTCAGACCGCTCAAATTTGAGCTTTTCAATTATAAATTTTCTCAATATAGAGAAAACTTCTAATTAGGTCGAAGTTTTCAATACCTGCAACATACACAACATTTTCATCTCCGTCGCTGACATTTTATCAGTTTAGCTTTATACTTCTCGTTCATAGTCCTAGATGATGCGTATATTAAGAGCGACTATAATTTAAGCCAAACTTTTGAGCTTAACCGGTATTTTTGTTGTCGTAAAAGTGTGCTGAGCAAAAATGCAATTATCTTCTAATGCCCTAACACAATTATTGAGTGTTACCGGAAGGGCAACGTCACTTATGATAGCACTGCCCTCGGCGAATAAAAGAGATGTCATTCCGAAATCATCATCATTGAACACTTTTGTAGCTTTTCCCATGGTGAAATAAAATGATGGAAGACTACATTATGTTTTGAAAGCATAAATTGTGTTCAGGAACGAATATGAGAAACAAAGGGTGCTGTCGTTAGTAAAGGAATATATAGGGTTACGATTAGCCGCTAAGAGATAAATGATAAAAAAAAGCGTCGAAGAGAGGTACCGATTTTCACTCTTTATACCTGTTTGAAATTTCGTACCCGCAAACTTTTATTACCTGTGAATAGGTACATATTTTCTCAACAGGAAGTCATAAAATTAAAGGGTAAATAAGAATCGACCGTTGGAATTTCCCAAGACCAAACAACGAACTACTGAAATCTTTTTATACGCTTTTGAAGAAGTTCATTGTTTGATTTTATGGAATTCCAAAGGTCGTTTCTTATTTACCCTTTAATTTTATGACTTCCTGTTGAGAAAATATGTACCTATTCACAGGTAATAAAAGTTTGCGGGTACGAAATTTCAAACAGGTATAAAGAGTGAAAATCGATTGCAAAATGTAAGGCGTCATCCTAGTCATCGCCAGTGTATGTCATCATGTTTTTTTTTTGTATAAAAAAAACCCTTAGTTGTCCCAAAATCCTGAATATTCTCGTTGAAAATAAGGCTTTTATTGCATGCCGAATCGATGTTGTATGCAATTAGCCCCCATTAAAGAGTTTCTAATATTCCAATAACATATTGAAGATGTTAATACATTTAAAGGAAAACGACGAAGCTTACTCCGATTCCTAGGAAAAATATCCTCTACTGAGCCCCTGAAAATTCTCCATCAGCCCTCCCAGACCATCGCATAGGAACTTTTGTGAGTATAATAGAAAATACACCACTTCTTATTAGTTGGGTTTTTTTAAATGCAAAGACGCGTATTTAAAGTACCAATGCAATTTTTAGATTGGACGTGACGTGATAACATTAGGTATGAAATAATAATAATAACAAGTTGCATTAAGTTTCAGTCTTGTTAGCAAAGAGCAGAGACTTAATGTAGCCCCAAAGGAAATAGTCGAAAGTTATTAAATAGCACAAGCGGGGCGGCCAATTGACAGAGGCGTTTCTAGCGATAAGACAATCACTGAACTTAGTCCTCAATAAGTCGGTTGTGGTACGCACTGTGTGGCAGATGTCACCGTCGTGTTCAAATCTAAGTCTCATCGCTCTACTTTATCCCAAAAAATAAAATTAGTTAACATGGAGCGAAAGCGGTCTCCATTGGCTGTAATTATAATCCACCCCCGGCATAATCTCAGAAGAAGTACGCCCCATAATATCTCCGACAGGAAAACCTCACCAAAAAGTCTATTTTATCGTATACAATGTCTGCTGTTGAAACACCTCCGGTGCACCTCAATTTGTCGGTAAAAATCAAGATCTTGTTCCATCTTCAATAGAGTCAATTAGCGAAAGTTCAACGTGCACGATGGTCACTTGGTTTTCGCTGTTAGTCCAATATGATCTTATACGGACATTTAACCAAGTCTTTAAGAAAAATACGCCACGGAGATCATCCACAACTCTTAAGAACGGCGCGGAATAAATTTATTGCGACTAACCGATGCGTGTACATCAGCAATATTCTCTATACTGAAAATTCCGGTGCAAGAAACTTTGGATGATTTGTAAACGCTGTTGAAGAGTATACCTTTCCTTGATTAAATGTATCGATACCTTATATACATAATTCCAGCTTTGAACAGTCGAATTTTACTTTAATAATAATAACCTTTACTGAAACCAATCTTTTGTCAACTTCGATACTACAAAAACCATGTTATTTCTGAAAACGTCAACTTGACAAGTTATTCTCATTACATTTTCGATTGTTTGTTTTTACGTACCCCTCTCAGCAAAACTAAATTTCATTTCATTATTTTAAGTGACCTCGGCTTTTAGATTTGATCATGAATGCAGCAATTGCATTATGTCAATTTTGTGAGACGCACGGTCCCTGTGCAATCTTTTGTACGCAGACGTTACGTGATACAAAGCTCGCCGATTTAGGCCTTGACGCACAACAAATCCCAAACAAACTATGTTCGGCATGTAATTCTCTTGGTCCGTCTAGTGCGATTTATAGCAAGGACAATGAAAGTGGTGCTACATTTCTAAGTACACAAATTCCCGCATTACCAGAAGTAGCGAATCTCATCAAACAGGCATCGGTGCGGAGTCTCAGTTGCGAAATAAATTGCCACAAAGACGGTGGATTTGTTTTCTTCGGTGATTCGTTGCGAGGTCACGTGCTAAGTCATACTTTTCATGTTAGCGATTTGCAGGTAAAGAAATAATATTGTATATAATGATACTTATGAGGTTCAAATGTGTAGATCTTTTTGAATTTGTGATTGACAGGCTCGAGGCTTTTTTCAACTGTTCTCTATCATTATACTTATGAAAGACAAGTATTTCCTGCTTAATATCAAACCATTTCTTGCGGAGCATCTTCTGGTATGTTTTGCAATTCATTCGGCCAAGTAATCATTTTCACAATGTAGTGTTTAATTGTAGAAAATCTCAACAGAAATCCAAGCATCTGCACAAAAGATCAAAGAAAACGAAAAAGCTAAAGAATCACCACGACAGCGACGTCTATCAAGTAGTCAATTTCTGGTCCAAACACCAAGGTCTTTGGTAGACTTGACGGGTGAAAAGAATATATTCGCGATTCTTCATTCGCATTTCTCGTGGATTTTATTAGCTGGCTCCAGATTTCTAACAGAGCATGTAACGTTTGGAAATTTACCGTGGCTACCACCAGGACCATCCATCATTCGTCCACCCAGACAATTCATAACACTGCCGTATAAAGCCGGAGACGATCAACTAGATGAGGATCAAGAAGAGTTTATCTCTCTCAGATTTGTCAAGCAAGTGCTGCACAACGAATTCCCAGCAGCATGTTACTGTGCTTTGACGGGGATCAAGGTAATATTGATGCGTTAATTTCAATTCTGATACAAATTCCATTTGGTTCTTTGCTTTGATAGATTATAGTCCGTGGGCCCCCGGCAAAAACTAATAATTTTATGTTGTGCCTTAGGAAACTACTGCCCGAACAGATGCACAATCTAATTCAAATCAACGCACAACAGTTTCTAACGAATTTTGAATGTAAAATTGTTTCTGTCCCATCGGAGATTGCAGTTCCTATTGCCAGTAGTGCAACATATCGCATTGATTTTCTAGACAATGAGAGCGGAGAAGTGTCTATAAAGTGGCCTGGAGAGATGCCCAATAAATGTAAGTTGATGCAATGGATTTGGAAGAAAATGGAATATATATTAATCTACGAACTATTATTTTTTCCAGGGCCCGATTTGTTGACGAAATTAATAAAAGCGGTAGCTGAAGAACGCTTCACAGAGCTCGTGCTCAATAAACAAACGAAGGTGCTTGTAGAGGAATGGAAGAAGTAAGTGTTATTTTTTTCTTTTGAACAAGTTATCTTCTAGTGTCTTGAAAAATAGAAGAGAAAAGTCGGATAAAAATCTCAACAGAAATCGAAGAAGTTTGCCGGTATGCCGTGTAGAGTAAAGATGATCTGTTGATCTCAAAAAAGATCTTTATTTTTGCTCTGTACACACTTGTGCAGGAGTTAACAGATGTAGTTAGACCAAATTAGACTGAGTGATTTTCCCCTAAGGAAAGGGCATACATACATTGGTCGACTTAACTACTAGTGATAGAACGACTTACTGATTCTAGGTGTTCGTCGTGCTTTCTTAACTAAATATTTTACATTCTCATTCTCTACATTCTCAGTTTACGTAAAAATTAGCGACGTTTGCTTCTAAGAGTGTACTTAGACCTGCAAATGTGGAGTAAAAAACATTCTTAAGCGGCAGTTTGATGGGGTGGTAGTCGAAAGATATTTGAATATTGTTGACTTCCCCTAGAATTCTTAACTTTGATTCAAGATATCTATAACTTGTGTGGTGATAGGCACAGACATAAGATTACGTAGATTGCTGTTAAGGGAGGTAAACAGAAGTTACCTCTAAATGTTACCAGCTAAAATCTAATGAACAAAGACTATATCTGCAAATTTTCGGTGTATAGAGGCTGTAAATTTACAAGGTTTATTCGATCTGTTAGATTAGTTTCCCATATTCAATAGCAGGCTGGAAAACGGCTATATAAAAGATTTAGTGGCATAAGGGCTGATGAATTCTGTGGGCCAGTGCTTAAAAAAACAAGATTTGGCTTTTTAATGATATTAACAATACGAGAATGAAAATTGAGTCAAAGACAGCCCTACTCTGTGGTTGGTTCTAAGCTATACTGGTTTTTCGGCGATAGATGTGCCCCTACGCACATCCAGAGAACCAGGCTGTTTGTTGTACATAAGGCCAATGCAAGTCTTAACCTAAAAGGATAAATGCCCTTTCACACTGTAAAATTTATAAAAAAAATGTCAAAATTAAATTAAAGCATACAACAATCCAAGTTTAATACAGTTTTCGGCATATAGCGACCTCGGCAAAATTCGATTTTAGTCATCATTCCACGTGGATCTAACATTTCTTATAGAACGATTTGTCTAACCCTTCAAAATACATTTTAGTTTCGGCGATCACCTCTTCATTGGAGCTATAACTCTTTCCTTCGCGCATTTTTTTAAAGTTTGTGAACAGATATTTGGATCCATGTTTCACCCATTGTCACATACCGCATGAAAACCATTTTTGTTGTTTCGGTTAAACAGCTGCAAATAGCGCTCTGAATGAACAACGCGTTGTTGTTTTTGGTAAAAACACGATATCCACTTCGAACAGAGCTTTCGCAAATCCAAATATTCGTGCAAAATATGATATACACGTTCCATTGATATCTTTACGATGTCAGCTATCTCACGCACTTTCGCTTTAGAGTTTTTCAAAACAATTTTGTGGATTTTTGTTTATGTTTTTCAGCGTAATATCCTCATTTGGGTGCACAGGGCGTACACCATCTTTTGTGTTCAACGGCGACTTATAACACTTTTCAAGCCATTCTTGAGTTTTGACGATATTTTTTTCCCATCAAATAACAGTGTTTTATCAACGTACGAAACTCGTTTTTTTCGATGGTTTTGAAAATATCAAAAAGTGCGTTAAAACTTCAATACTAATGGTCGAAACGTCATAAAATTTTGACACGTATCGTTCGTATTATATCGTACTAAAAATCATATGCATATGGTATTAGAGTCGCCATCTACCCCATGCATGTATGTGTTAGTCTCAGTACTTTCTTCCACAAACCAATGCCTTTATGTGACCCCGAAGAAAGTGTTAAACCGCACGATTGAATGGAACTCAAGTTATGCCACCAGCATATAAACGCTTACTTACTTAAAAAGACCTGGGCCTCAACCAATTAATCTCTAAAGTTAGATCGGTCTCACTGCCTCCAGTTACGCACTATAAAATTGTTAATGTAGCTCCTATAGTTTGCTGTACCTAATATCTCCTCCAAAATGATGGACTGTCTCAATTTAGAAATATGGTCAAACTATTGTATATGTAAAATACATACATACATATATCTAATCGTAGCATTGAAAATTATTTTTCTAAGAGACACTGTAGACTACTAAGCAGCAGATAGTGATTTAGGATTCAAGGTTTTTACCAAGTTTTTATTCGCCAGAATGTATAAGTATTTTTTGCAAGTACAAGGTGGGAGCAGTGTACAATACTTCTCCGTTTTGCAAAAAAAAAAGAACTCCGTGCTCGCGTATGAAAAAAAAAATTAAAAAAAAAAGTAGTGCAGTGGAGGACAAAATAAAAAATTGTACACAGTGCGGGTATCCCACCTCTCCCGCTCCTGGTCATAAGTATTGTTGCTTGCACTCACTCACTGCCGTTGCTATAATTGTCATACCCCGCGGACAGTGGCTGAGTGTAGGCAATAACTGATGGAAAGCGGGTTGTTAGTGAGAATTTTGTTGGTGCACTATTTTCTATTGTTGTAAGGGCATAACACCTACAACAATTTAATTCGGTAAACCAATTCTGAATTTTTACTTCACAGCTGCGCTTAGTATCGTCGGTGTTTGTGTTTCTTATGTTTGTTTTTTTTACAATGACTCGGGAATTCAGAGTACACATTGCAAATATTTGCGGGCTAGGAAGTAATCACTTCGCTTCGTACGCCCACGTCTGTAAATACAGACCAGCTGTTTTGGCACTTAGAGAAACACAAACTACTCGCCATTTACGTGCGTAGTGATGTACGAGTAGCTTACCAAATTCCACCACAATGTAGTCCCTGTTCCAATCCGGAATTCAATTTTACATGGTTAAAATTCGATCCCCGTAAACAAATTATCCTCTACTGCTTTATTTACAGAATCCCCAAACTGAACAGCAATTCTACTTTTAACGAGTTTGATGCGCTGTCTGACTCCATTCAAAGAATTGTATCCCTGTACCCTCATGCTGAAATCGTTATTACGGGCGATTTCAATATACACAATTCTGGGTGGCTTCGACATTCGGTACAGACAACACCCGAAGGACGGTGTGTTGAGATCTTCGCTGCAGAAAACTATTTAACGCAGCTTGTAAATGAGCCCACGCGAGTACCAGACGTTGATAGTCATACCGCCAACACCCTGGACTTGTTTTTAACTTCTCACCCTGTTAAGTACACCGTTGATCTGCTCTCCCCTCTAGGCTCGTCGGGCCATTGTGTCATATCAGCTAATAAGAAAAGATTCCTAAAAGAACCATATGGTAATACGAGAATGCCAATTGGAGCGGAATTTTTTAGCAATTTTAACATGTTGTTATGTTTCCTCGACGACGACGTGGATGCTGCTGCTGATATGATCACAGTCACTATACTCAGTATCAAACCAAAAAAAAGAAGCAATTTTACGACTCGAAAAAGAGGCTCTCAGGGTTAGGTTAAGGAACAGTTTTTTTCGGTCCTCCAATACCGAATAATTCAAATGAGCCAGAAATAACTGCAACGCCATTCTTAAGCGTGCGAAATTTGAATGCCACTAAAAACTGAGGCAAAAACTACTACAATGTCCCAAAGGCAGTAAAAACCTTGGGTCGTTCATCAAATATATTAAAAATTCTGCCTCATCCTCCATTCCAATGCTCGTTGGGTGCGGCCAATCTCTTTGCTACAGACTTTGCGGCCTGCACAACACCTTCCAGATTATGCTCTGTCTCCGCCTACTCTGTGTACTAGGACTACTTAAAGATCTTAACAAATCCGCTAATCCAGATGGTATATCTCTCCTTATTCTGAATAGTGATGTCTCACCGAAAAGTGGTACCAAAGTCTACACTCTACACCAATCTGGTGAATGCTAGATAGTTGCACTTGATAGTTCTAAGGCATTTGACATCAGGCTCTTTTGTTGAAAATGCGTGGACTAGAAATTATCTTTCGGAACGTTCAATTCAAGTTTTCAAAATAAATGCTGGTGTTCCCCAAGGCTCCGTTCTGTTTCCAATACTCTTTTTAATTTTCATCAATGCCCCCTTGCCTGATACTATTAATTCAATATATTACTTTGGGCAGTACTCCCGTTAACGCTCTTCAGCTGTAGAACGTAAACTGCAGTTTTTGTTAGGTTCATTAAATTCCGATGTTAATAGCACAACTAATATGGGAGCCACTAACAGAGTCGAATTGAATGCTTCCAAAACACAATGCAGTCTGCAGTCGTTAAAGCAAAATTTAAACACCCAGCCATTATCTATGAATGGCACTTGCATCGTCGAAACCGAAAAACTTTCCATTTTCGGTATGGAATGACCATATATTTAATGTCGCCAAAAATGTTGCGAAATGTCTAGAATTCCTCAAGCGATGTAAGAAATATTTCACACACTCTGATCTGGCCTCAATAGATAAAGCATTTATCTGCCAAAAATTGCAATGCAATACCCATGTAGGTGCTCCTAAAACCTCTCTGCATCTGCTAGATAGGATATGACTCTTAGGTAATGCCAATATCACCTCGAACACAGACGAAATGTCTCTTGTCCCAATTTCATCATTACATTGATTATTTCCTGATCATTGTAATCTTCAAACATTCAAAACGAACGTACTCGTACATCGGTACCTCTCTTTTATATCCTTCCTAACTTTCATTCACCTCAGCTATAAAAAATGGCTCAATTCTTATAACAATTACAAAAACAATTCCAATGTAAATCTTTGGTGCTTCAGTGGCAGTTTAGAGAATTTTGAGCCAGAAACCCAACGATAGGCGCCAGTATCTGGAAAAAGCTCTCACATAAGGACCTTACTACAGAACTTTGCACAAACTTTTGAAAAATTGTGCTTCAGGTGTTGGGCTTTTGCGAGATTCGCACAATTTTCTCATCAAAGCTCTGAGTAAGCTTGCTTTCGACGTTTACGGAGCATCAAGCGTCATACGTCGGCATTTTACATAGTCTGACGAGTTTAGGTATGCCATACTTAGTCATGAAGTCATTTGTAAGGATACTTTCACATGCTACTTTAAAATCGATAAAGAGGTGATGGGTACGGTCTGTAATTTTTTTGGTTTTTGGTCAGTTATAAATTTATCGGGTCTTAAACGCACCAATAGGGGTCAATTAGATCGTTGACACACGGTTTCAAGTGTTCACACATTTTATCAGACATAATAGTGTCTTTGTCTCTAATAGAGTATAAAGGATCTTATTCCTTCTAGATCGGGCGAACAATGCTGAGTTTCCATTCATCAAGCATAATTTTCTTCGAGCAAAACTACAATAGATGATGAATCAGCGTATGCTTCCTACGAAGTCGTCTTCTGCTGCCTTAAATAGCTCTATCTTTACTTCATTTTGTACGGGTGGACGGACATACTGACTCTCATCGTCCAAGTTGAGTGCCTCGTTCTGGATGAAAGCCGTCTTTTAACAATATGCAGAAGTGGTTATTCCATATCCTCAGCATCGGCATTGATCCAACTACTTTGTTGGCTTGACGTGTTCTTTTTATCTCTTCGTAAAACTTCCGCATGCTGTTTCTAAAGTTTACCCCTTGCTTTGCTCTTAGAACGTACAAACTGCTGTCGTACGTATTTCCGTAATCAATTTGATTGGTTGTAACTATTAAGGTGCGCTAGATTTTGTTATTACGCCCCCGTAGCAATGCTAATTATCCTAAGTCCGTTTCCAAACGTTACGTCGTGTGGGTCTAACTTGGCGTAAAAATCACCTAAAACAAATTTAATGGCATACTTAGGGCACTGCTCGAGGCTTCAGAAGCGATCCCCAATCGAACGGAACGCGAAATTCGAAAAACATTTTCTACAACATTCAAGCATTGCTGAAGAGTGTCTTCTGCATACACCCTATGCTCGCGACCGCTCAGTTATATTGCTACAGCTATCACATTAAATCCAAAGTGATTACCAATAGGAAATATACCACAATGGATATTTGCGCAACCAATGGACGAATATCTGTGTACCTTCTCATTTTCCAAGCATCTCAACACCATGTCACTCCTCCCTTTTCATTTTTTATATAAATTTCGAACTAACAAAGCTTTGTTTCTTCTTCCAGCAAAGTAATATGTCTCAACCGAGCGAAGTCAACAAGTGGACTGGCGAAACTCAAGAGAGTCCTCGGAGTACAGCCACAAGATCAACAACTAGTCAACTACTGGAGCACACACTTGCAGGGAAACTAAAACAACTCACCCGACCACCAACTGGTAGACTTATCTCATCGCCTTTTCAAACTTTCTCGCAAATAAACGAAAAACGATTTTTTTTTCTACGTTTCAACCGTAGCACAGTTGGTTTTATTTTATCCACTGATTTATCTTCTAGTATAAAACAATTAATTTCGTCGCTGGCGCTGGTGTAAACATAAATTTCTACTTCTTGTAACCACAGCTGCTACGACGACCACGAGCGCGCTCGAACTTACGTCCCTTTGACCGCACGTATGGGCGTGTGTGTGAGTGAGGCACACCAGGAGCCTTGCCGAAGTGCTTGTTAGCAGTACGAGCAGTACGCATTCCTTGCAACAACAAGGTCTTCTTGCCTGTTGGGGACCTGAGGGCCAACTGATCGAAAGTGATAACTTCACCGCCAGCCTTCAAGATACGTTCGCGTGCCTTTTCTGTAATGTGCAGAGCACACACAGTCATCTTGGGTACAGTCAAGAGACGCAAATCGTTGGTGACTGTTCCGACAATAACAACAGTTGAGTCGGGTTGACCGGCCTTCGCAAACAAACGACTGACACGCTGCAGAGACATTGGTGGCCTATTGATTTTGCTCATAAACAAACGTTTCAGAACAATTCTGTTGAACTTCTTGTTGGTACGGCGCTGAAGAAAGCGGTACAACTGAAAGGAGTAAAGAAATGGTTTAGTAAGTAATATCCAATGGGGAGTACTATCAGGACTTACCTTAACAAGAAGCCTCAAATAAACATCTTGAGATTTGGGCTCAGTTCGGCGAACTTTGCGATCGTATTTGTGGCAAATATCAATACCCTAATATTGGAAATTAAACGAAAAACACATTAATAACGGCTCGTGTTGAGGTTCTTATGCAGAAATTCTCGCAAAACAATAACATTTTGTTGGATGCCATTGAATTTATTTTTGTATGAAAATTTCGAATGAGTCTTACCATTTTGGCGACCGGAAAAAGAAAGAGATGAAGGGTAGTTTTCAAGGTGTCAGTTTTGACAGTTGACAAATAATGCGTATGAAGCTGGTAATAGTTGAAATTTGTTCCCCATATCTGAACTCCATTACAGGAAAACTTAAGAAGTGATGGCACTTAAGATTTTTTGAGTGTAATAGATTTTTTGACTTTACATGCACATGGACTGAACATATATGAGCAAATTGATGGATTTGATGTCGAAATCAGAGTAACATTTCAAATTTAACGTAATTCTGTAGTTATATGCATTAGTTCTATTTGTAACCATTGATACGGTTCGTGGACTGCAATTTTTTAACAAATATATTATTGCACCAGGCGGTAATTCAAAATGTAACTAGTAAGCGCCTACGCCTCACCAGCAGCAATGAATATTCGGAAGAGGAAATAATTTGACGCGATGATACGTAATGGGTAGTCATACCAGTCAGTCATGTAGTCGAAAAACAAATATGTCTGAACAGTATGTCACCAGCGATTTTTACTTTCAGAGCTTTTCTTTAGGAAACTAGAGGAAAATAAACCAAATGTGTGGAGAAGTCGAATTTTCACAACTTAAATAAGTGGAAGTCCAGCTTTGAGCCGGAAATTTGCGAGAATAGCTCTTAAATACCACAAATCAAGTAGAGAACGTAACGCGCATGAAAATTTCAGAGAAAATGCACAAAAATCTTACCCGATCCGTCGAAGGGTCATCTCTACATAATAAATTTCTTTATGAAATGAAGTGGACGACAAGCGCTAAAGAGTTGGAATATGAACAAATTAAAAAAAAACAGAAATCGGTAACTAGAGTGCGCGCAGTGGCACTTTATCGGGACTTGAATGATGTCTCTTCACAAAACAATCGATACACAGAAGACAAACGTTAGAGGATGTTAGTACTACAAGCAAAATAAAACGAGGTAATACGTATGAAATTGCGACTCTATTCAAAAAAACAAGATCTAATCACCGAAATGGATTGGCAGGTAGATGGAAGCGCTATTTTTGTTGAGATAAATGAACACAAATTGTGGTATCGCCCTTAACTTTCCTTACGTACAATAGTTATCGCTTTCCTCTTCTTTTCCTTTTTTTACTTTCTTTTTTGTTAAACGTTTTTTTTTAATAGCGCACTCTCCAAATCATTAAATAAAGTACTGGGAAATATTATACGAGACTAAAGGGAGATTCAACTGCCATGTTGTGAGAATGCTTAAAGCCCTTCCCCAACAACTTGATTGATTCCTATCAGTGCAGTTTCAGACCAGGAAGTCGACAAACGACCAAGTATTCCCACTCTGGCAGATCCCGGAAAAAACTCAAGAAGTCCAAATCGATATTCACCAGCTTTTCATCGATTTTAAGGCTGCATATGTCAAGTTTTGGCATTCCTGCCAAACTTGTCCGTATGTGGGGAATAACGATTGAGAACGCTCGTTGCTCTGTCAATGTCGGTAACGACTTGGCCAAGATCTTTGATATCAAAAAGGGGTGTAGACAAGGTGACGCGCTGCCATGTGACTGCCTTAACATCATACTTGAAAGAATTGTGCGGAACTCATAAGCGAACACTGGAGGCACAATGTTTCAAAACTCTGTGCAACTACTATCGTACACTGATGATATCGACATCAGAGGGCTGCCACCGGTGCGTTCGCTGGTATTAAAACGGAAGCTGCCAAAATAGGTCTGGCAGTAAATGAAGGCAAACTAGCAAAGTAAAGTATATCCTGTCAACAAGAAGAGACACACAATATCGACGAATTGGACAGAAGATCGCAATGTACAGCTATAATTTCGAAGTAGTAAAGGACTTTGTCTACATTGGCTCTACTATAAATTCTGTCAAGAACACCTTAGCAGAAATAAAACGAATAATCACTCTTGCCAATTGCTGTTTCTTTTGGCTAATAAGATAATGGAGTAGTAAGGTCCTATCCCGAAAAACTAAGGAGACTCTATATACGAACTTAATCATCCCATTCCTACTTTATATCACAGAAGCATGGACCCTATCGAAAGCGGATGAAAGTATCCTCAGTCGTTTCGAGAGAAAAATGCTTCAAAAAAGTATTTGATCAAGTTTGCGAAAATATTCAACGACAAACTATACGACCTGGGCAGCCACATCGACCTACTGAGAAAACTGCGCATCATTTGCCTGAAATGGCTAAGACATGTAGAGCAAATGGATTCCAATGCCCCAGCCCGCAGAGTCTTCGAATATAACGAGTAATAATGCAGTAGAGAAAGACCTCAACTTAGGTAGCGCGCACAAGTTAAAAGGTACTTCGACCGACTTAGAATATGCACTTGGAGGCAGTTAAAAGCCGGATCAACTGGAGAGGCTTGTTAGTTGAGACCCAGGTTCACCCCCAACTGCGTTTTCGTGCAGTAACTTTCTCTTCGTTGCCGGGAATAAGGAGGAAATATTAGATTTTATGGAAGATGACTAACGCCTGTTCTAGATCACATTATTTTCCAAAGTATGGAAATAAAATACAAGGCAATTGTATGCCTACGAGAAATTGCAACAATTGCTGATCAATGGAGTTGTTTGTCTGTTTGGCATAGGAAAGTAATTGAGTAATGTGGTACTTAGGGGATCCTATAAAAGATATTAATCATATCAAGTCTCCATTATGGGACAGAAGTATGGAAGTTAGCCAAGGGGGTGGCCGTGGTGTAGTGGTAGTAGCAAACGCTTCTCACTCGGAGGGTCCAGGTTCGAATCCTGCCCATGGCAAAATCAGTTTTTCATTGTATAATTGGAACTCAGACAAAAAAATTCTGCGTGTGAAGTCATAACACTGACACATAGATTTGGCTGTTATAAGAGTTTCAAGCAATGAAAAAAATACTGGGAATTATATCTCGAATCACTCTGAGTGAAGAAAAAACTCTCCGTCCTATTCGGACTCCCACCCCTGGAGAGCAAACATAGAAACCAAACACACCTGAGTTTCAAACCACTACAAAAACAATTTTCCTTTCTCCTCCTTCTATCTTTCCGCCCGCGCCCTGGCAACAGTAAAAGGGTATCAACCCCTTAGGCGCGCGTAAATTATAAAAAAAAAAAAAATCTTGAGGGGCACAACTGCAGGCAGTTAGCCGAAGACCGCGTTAGTTAAAAAGCAATCAGGCCCAAACCGAACTTAAGCGCCATCTAAGTAAGTAAGTATGTACCACATCATAGTTATTTGCACAGTTTATATCTACATAATTCATCTAAAATAACACGGCTCTTGTAAGAACTATCGATATAAATCCCTATTTTAATACGTACATAAACTTCCAATTAACGAACTGTGTCGGAACATGAAATGTCACTTCGTCTCTCGCAAATTTTCGAATGAATAAATCTTCCTAATCGGACAAATATTTGATCAGATAAACAATTGTAAGGTTAAAAACACATTGGATCAGTCAATGTTTTTTGTTGCTAACGAAACAACAATCCATTGATTCTTATTAGCCACCACACCCCAAAGCAGGCGAAACAGAAAACATGTTTTTGACTTGACTGGTTTCATGACTGGCTGTCGAAAATACATGGATTTGCATACGACCAACACACACGGAATGCAACAAATATGTTTCAAACCAGGCAGCGCAGCGTCGTTGTCGATTATTGCGCATATCGTATACTACAAAACCACAAAACAAGACGAAACAGAAAAACATCTTTCGTTGCCGATAGCTGGAAAGTTGTTTTTTTTTCCACTGGCGTGAGGCAGGAAGCCCAATGTATAATCGCAAAGAAAAGATGATGCCAATAAACATGCCATCAAATAAGCGAATGTTTCAATTTTCATCCTTGTGAATTTTCTAAATTTATCAGGATAAGGATAGTAGTCTCTGCATCTCGTTTATGAATGTAAGGGTGAACCTACCATTCTCTATTTTATGCTTCACATCTCTCACAAACTTCAATAAAATATTCTGAACCGGAACACATGTTGAACAACCCTAAAAACAAGTCGTAAACTCGCTTTTGTCTTTTCTTAACGCACACCAAAAGAAACAGAAAAGCGAAATAATTTGTTTTGTTACTTTGTGTTTCGGTTAGTGAGCGTTGAAATAAAAGACGTTTTCTTGACTACGCAACCAGAAACATTTTGACTGATCCGGTGTGTTTTCAGCCTAAATCAGTATATTGCCTGTAACTCTACAAAGCGATTTCTTAGTAAGGTATCCCAGAAAGACTGCCTGTCGTAGTCGCGTAATGTAGAAAAAAATGATTTTTTTTTTGGTCCTTATTGTCCTGACAAGAAAATGTCTTAAAATTCAAGGTGTGGCGGATGTCAGAGCTTCTAATGTTGATAATAAAATGCATAGCACTCGAGTTTGAAATGATCTTGGCGGTATAATTGAAAAGCAAAACTAAAGCAACAGACTACGGTTTCTAAATTTGCAGCAGCATGTAGTGATAAGCAGCACTAGGTTCAAAATACTACAATGGATCCACCTTGCTAGCTTCAGATAGACGGATCGAATAGAAATACTAAGTGGTGCAAAGGTCATCACCCTATCGGAAGATGTTATAATTTTTGCAAAAGTCAATTCTACTTTGACATGTGTTTTCTGGTAACAAGACATGAATCGCTATACTTCTAAGGAATGCGGAATAAGCAATTCCGAGGGAGATAAGCAAAATGATCGCTTCTGGGGCACCAAAAATCCACGTATAACCCACGAAGAGCTATTACACACGTTCAAAGTTACTGCGTGGTGCGCTGCTAACGCTGGCGGCATTATCGGGCCTTATTTTTTTGAAAACGCCGCGGGCTAAATGACTAATATGCACGGCGAGCGCTACAGAGCCATGCTCAACGACTTTCACCTTCCTCAATTAGATGAATTGGGTCTGGAGAACTTGTGATCCCAACAGGATGGAGCAACGGTGCATACTGCACGTGCCACAACCGTAATTCTGAGGGCTGCATTTCCTTGTTGCTTAATCTCTTGTTTTGGCGATTTGCCATGGCCGGCACGATCGCCTGATTTAACAGCTCATGATTTCTTTTTGTGGGGTTTTTTGAAGTCACAAGTCTATGTCAACAAGCCTCAGACTCTTGAAGCCCTCAAAGAGAATATCCGCCAAAAATGCGAGGACCCATCGCCGGAAGTTCTGCTGACAACAGTGATGGAAAACGCCATATATCGGGCCCGAATGGTCATCAATTCTTGCGGCGGCCACTTAGCCGATATCATTTTCTCGATTTAATGGAAAACAATTTAAGACATGAAGTAAACATAATTCAAAACCGGAACCAAAGTTCTTCATTCATAAAAATTTAGAGCCACAGAACATTGGGTGACAACTTGTGCGCCACCTTGTACTAGCTACGCATCATATGTTCATCATAAGTTCAGGTCGATAAATGTGTACAGTAACCATTTTCTCGTCGCAGCTAGATTCCGAATTTTATCCAACTAAAAGAAGCTGCGACTGATGCATATTGGTTAACAAGTTGATTGGATCCCATCGGATTCCTCCAAAGCTTAATTTGAATCTGGAATTTTTGCTAAACGAATCACCAGAACTATCATATTAGGTGATATACCACTGCAACAAGGAACAGCCATTGTGTACGAGCAGGATGGCGTTCCAGGACATTATGCCCATTCAGTCATTAGATCGCGTGTATGAAAATTTGCGGATGGGGCGGGACGAACCCATTTTGTGGCATCCAAAGTCTACGCACTTGACAACGTTGGACTTTTATTACTCATCAGAAATTACAACATTGGATGACTTGAACCATAAGAATGGACCATGGAAAGAATGGACATTATTAGAGCCTTTCAAATACGAGCTCTGTTGTGCATACAAAGCGATGGTTTGTACTTCGAACAATATTGATATAACGTTTGACGAAAAAAATAAAAATGTACAATCAATATTTGTATTTTTTTCTCTAAAATTTTTAATTTAATGTTTTACCTTTAATTTAATGTTGGGTCGTATTTCGAAAACTACTGGCTTGAGATGTAATGACTTAACATTTTTATTGCTAGGCACATGTTCCAAAGTTGTAAAAAGTGGGGGTTAATTAGATAGTTTTCCGAAAAAGATGATTTAAGTCAAAATTTTAAGTTTTACAAAAAAAAATTACTTTTAATCTTCAATAACTTTTAACACATTAATTATAAAGCACCGTTTACTTTACAATAATTGGAGTACTCATAATTACGGATTCAACGATAGCCAATTTGTTACCATACACGCATAGATTTGAAAGGTGTTATTTTCAATAAAAGTTAAAACAGGGCAGAGTAAGGCGTTGCTTTACACCTCTCTATATCGGAGGCGATGTATTTCCGACCCCCTTTTCAACCATATGATTTTTTCCCCAGACTTCCCTTAAAGTCTTCGATAAATTATCCGGAACCCCCTTGTTCAGGATGACGAATACGACATACTAAAACTTCAAGGTCATTGAAGCTGTGGGATGTCAGTTGCACAATAACAACAATTTTGTGTATATAATGAATAGATTTGATGTTCGCTTCACCAATGTTTGTGTAAACTGCAAGCTGGATACTTTTATCATTATTAAAACCTATGAAGTCAATCAAAATAGCTTTATCCCGTGTTGACAAACATATAGATTTTATTCTAATTAAATGCGTGCAAATGGGAAAACAATCAGAAACATCAAACAATGACCTAAAACGGGGTACAAGTTTAAATAATTTATTTTTTATAAAGAAATACTTATGAGGGAATGATAAATAAAAATATTAACATTTTCTGGGGTCCCAAAATCCAAGCCAAATTCACGCAATTTCACCCGTAGTGATATCACATATTATTATGTCTTCTTAACAATTTTCATAAACAACACCATTCCTACAACGTAAGCCAAACGTGATTAACTAATTCCGAAGCAATTAAATAGAGCTTCTTACCGATAAATATGAGAATGACGGATCCAAACATTAGAAAAGTCCAACATTTCCATGCATTCTTTGAGTGCTCTTGTAACTTATCCGTTTCCTTTGTTAGTGAGTTAATATTCTTATCCGTCATGTTTGTTGATTTGGAAACCACTTCGGTGTCTCGTTTTATAATTCGATTGGCCGTTTCAGTTTGCTCTCTAAGACTTCTAGTTAACGACATCATATGCTCCGTGATTTTTTCTTGAACATCATTGTGATACTTAAGAACTTCGTTTGTATCTTCCTGTTCTTTTGGTTTGCGGCGTCGTACATTGTCATCTAAAATACGAAAAACTAAGACAAATACTTGTTAATTAATAGAGAGAATTGTACCGTTAATAAGTTCCTTTCGAAGGTCTGAATAGTTTTTCGAGTTTTGTAATTGACGCACTTCTTTGAGGACATCGTCGGCATTTCCAACTCCCAGTCTTGTATGTGAGCCTTCGGTTACAGGCGGTGGGACATCAATATAGTTTGTTAGCGTCTTAAGGTTTTCTAGTCTTGTACAGTAGTCCGAAATTGATGACAAAGTATGGGCACTGCAATGATAAAGTACATTTGAAAATTCCAATGATTTAATTGTACTGTGTAGGGCATACTCTTCGTATTCCTTCAGATCTTCAATCATGGCATCTAGAGACTTGATGAATTTCTTTAGTCTCCAAAAATTATTTTCGTCTTTTGCCAACTCCTCACAGTTGGCTAATAAACTACGTAGATTTATTTCTAACTTGGTTACCATTATGGTTTAGTCTTGTTTATATTAACTAAACTAAAAAAAATAAGTAACAGACAGTCGGATAGTCGGAAGTTGCTGAGGAGAATTATTTAATATGGATTACTTGGCACGTCATAAACAGCTGATACGAGGAATTTCCTTCGAGCAGATGAAAGTGAAGAAACAAAGAAAATCACCACAATTGTGACGAGAGACAATTGACATTACAATTTTCAAAAAAGCCGATGGTTGCGTTCGGAGCCATACGTCGACAAAAAGTTGGATGCTCGTTAACACTACTCATACATTCTAGAATTATTGATCTCAGTTTTTATTTAATTTCAGCGTCCAACCGGTGATCTTAACTGTAGTGCTAAGCTAATAAGGACTAGAGTTGAGCTAAGAAAGCCTAAATTATGGTTACGAATATCATTCGGACGTATTCTCATTCAGATAACGAAAGGAAAACATCAAACTAAAATCATTGCGTTCGGAAGAATATTCTCTCCTTTCAGTCCAGCGTGCACTAAGACTTTCTCTTTCCACTTATTGTTTTCCCTTTTGTCACTTAGTGTATAGAGAATACGAACTTATAGTTCTACTCCGAATACCAGGAGAATAAGAAACTTTTCTATAGCCAGAGGTTTTCACTTTCAAAGGTTTATCATTTCTGCTGAAAGGATGGTATCAGAAATATTTGTTTTTTATTTTTCCTTGAATTTTCTGGAAATTGAATCCAGAACTCTGGCGAAGTGAAAGAAAGAAAGGACTCAAGCTGAACATGTTCGACACATCGATGATTTCACTACCCAGTGTTCAAAATGGATTTTAAAAGAATCAGCGAACCGTCTAGGTTAAGAAACAAATACATACCTCTTTTTTTTAATTTAAGACGATATTCATCTTGAGAATATAACAAATACAATGTATTTAAAAAAAATAAATTGAAGAAAAAAATAACATATACATAGTTCAAATTACTATTTTGTGCAAGAAAACCATAATAAAATAATCGCAAAAGGAAATATATTGGAGGTTACCCATTCGGTGTAAATACATTACACTATAACCTACCTTGTAGCTACAAGTCGCACAAGTCAACGTAAGCAACGTCAAAGCGAGCAATTTTAATTTTTTTCTTACGAAAATTTCAGTAGAACTGATAGTCGATAACTGTCAAGCGCGCGACGAAGTAAAGAGTAGCTCTACTAAGGCGATGATGACGAGTTTACGATATCTACGATAAAAAGTGTCAGAAACGCCTGAAGTTACATTTCAGATTGGCCCATAAGAGCCCATTGTTTCTACTAAATATGTCAAAGCGCGACTGCGTGAAAGCGGAATTGTGATTTGGGCATTATATTGATGGCCCGCGGTTTTTCGTATTCATTTTGGACATGGACATGTTACCTTTGTTAGCTAATATCTGGGTTACAAATTCACAACCTGTACGGCTGAATTGCTCTAGTTGTCTAGCTACAATTTTCTGCCCCTTGAACATTTGGCAATTTTATATAAATTTTGGATATCGTCACAAACCATGCTTGGACCAGAAAAAGGCAAGAGAAAAAGGAATTCTTCGATTCCATTACTTAACCCAAGCCCTTAACCAGAACCTATGTATGGCGTTAAAATAGATTTTGATGATTTTAAAGACCAACAACCAAATCAAATGGATCATGCTTCGATCGACTCAAGCAACTTCTCCTAAATTATAAATATGTATCTGAGAATTTCAAATCAATATACGCTAGGACTATTGTCTTAAACCCCACATCAAGTGAAATTCCCATCTCCCTTATAAAATGCATTAAGTCTGAAGTTTAGTGGCATCGATACTTAAAAGCCGGCAGAAACGCCCAGCTGATATGCTAAGTTATACCTGATCACAGAGGTTTTTGCTGGTTTGATGAAGCGTACACATAGAACGACTTATGCACACTACGACTAAGGGACAACAAGAAAATGTTTGCAGCAAGATCCGAGCAGATGAAAAAGGATGCCTAGAAGTAGAGTCACAGTGGGTGCTAAGAATATGAAAACTATTTACGTTTAAACGGCGGTGATAATCCAACATTTTACTGTAAAGTAGAATGAATCATTCAAAATGAGCGATGAAAGTTAAGTCTTCCGTCCATACAAATAAAATTGAATGAGCATAAAAAATTCTAAATCTAATTATAACAAGGCTGCCGGATAGAACAACCTACCTACCGAGCTAGGCAGTGAAAGATGATCTGGCAAAGAACATACATACATCAACTCATTTCCAAAGTTTGATCAGGGGAGGTATGTGGATGAGTGGACACTCAGCATCATCCACAAAAAAAGGAAAATCCCTAAACTGCGCTAAATGGCCATCAGCCCTCGAGGTGGCTAGAATATAAATATATATGCTCTGGCCCGAAGTCAAAGTCTTTCATTTTTACTATAAGCGACAATGCAGTAGAGGAAGGCTATGTATTAAGTGGCGTTCGAAAGCGAAAGACGACCGCAACCATATTGGAACTTTCCAATTGGAAGCTGTAAAATGTTTATTTTTTAAAGCCCAAGTCCACCACATACTGTAGCGACATCTAAAAAAGTATGTAAGTAGGTTCAAGGAATTATTCCTCTTATAATTCAAATCATGGGCTGCACTCCCAAAGCCACCTTCCGTTTAAAAAGAAGTGGCCTTTGGTACAATACGCACTGCAGTTTTGATGACTTGCCGCGAAAGTACAAAAGCAACTTCACCCAGAATCAACCAGGGAAGGCATGTAGTGAGGTCTTCACGGAGGTTTTCAAGTGGAGATATCAGCAATCTTGATATGATTGTAATGAACTATATTTTGAACAATAGTTGGAGTGAAAGCTGCGCTTGGCCTTAATGCATCCTCTCCCGACTTCCTATTTCGTTCAATAATGCAAGACTTCACTGAACGTAGTTGATAGGCTGAATTCATTGAGTCTTGTTTGGGTCTCAGACAACAATGTAATCGCGTGAAACGAAATCGTTGATGAACCTGCTAGGCAAGACTCAGGGAAGGGTATTTTTGGGAGCTGAACCTACGTTAGAACTGAGTGCTATGTTCCGACAGATACAAAAAAAAAAAGAAGCCTTGTTCTAACCTTGTTTTTACGAACATGATCTAACCGTATATTTGCTACTTTTAAGACATTTGGGAAAAGATTATTTTAACCTAGCACAGTTTAAAATTTTCAGTTTTGTTGATGTGGAACAAAATGTCAATCAATTTTTTTCTTGTGTTGTAACAGTACAACTATCAGAATTCCTGCATTCTCACATTCTCATTCTGTTTAAAGAAAGAGTTTGTATTGTGGCCTACTATTATTATTTCTTTTTTTTATTTTTATAATTTATGTAACAATATGTACATTCGGACAATTGAAAATTCCGCTAGCTGAAAATAATAACAAAAGTATCATCATAAATCAGTATACTCACTGAATGCCTTCATCTTTTGCCATTTTTTTTTGTTTTGAATAAAAAAAATGCCATTTACTCCCCACATTACACAAATTTCCCTTAAAATTTTCACAAGAAAGCTAACGAGGTTCTCTTCGAGTCTTCATTTTGCAATTTTTCCATTGAAAATCAATTCAATTTAAGTGAAATTAATAAAAATTCAATCAAGCTAAAGGGTGCAATTTATTTTTTATATCTATTTAAGGAGGTGGGTACTTTATTAATTACCGACAAAACATTTTCCAATTTTCCGAACACACCTGTGTCTGAGAACCGAGAAAAAAAAATGTACTCAGCCGATTGCAATGAACCAAAGCCACTTTCATTGGTGATTTTTGTCTTTTTTTTAATTTTTTCTATACTTTTTTTTTGTAACAAAAAGAGATTACCAAATATAAACGATTGAGCACGAGAGTAGGACAACAAAAACGAAGTGAATTTCCTTTTGGTTTGAGAAAATTCTTGCAAGTGCTACTTTTCGCATCAAATATCAAATGGGAAACAATTTCGACGTCTCAATACTTAAATACACATTGTTTTAGATATATTTATGTTTAAGATAAACAGTTTGACATAGAGTTAATATTTTGTTAAACGAAAATTTGCAGACAAATATCAAAATGACGTGGGAACCACAGGCCGAAGGTTTACAGCAGATCATTAAGATTCTGAAGGAGTCTCAGTCTCCAGACACCGCTACACAAATGGCTGTTCAAATGGTAAGCACAAAGACAATTTACATTATCATCCAGTTAATATAGAAATGTGTTCCTTAATTTATGGTAAGGGTCGCAGGTTCAACGTACCTTACACGATAGAATTGGTTTTTCTCGTTTTGCCTTTTGTCTTTGTCCTTGAAGCACAAAAAGTGAAAGATAAAATGATTGATTCTCGGTATTAGTGGTTGTGGTGGTGGTGTCACCAATGTTTCAATTGATATTGCGCTGCGAAGTGATATGGAGCTAACATTTTGTTTGTTATAAAGTACACAAAGTGATTACAGTCTACAAGTACAGAAGAAGGTACTCGATGTGCACAACATCACATCTTGCAATAGCCTCTTAATTTTCGGAATTTTCCATTTTGTGCTCTGAAGTTGCCTAGGTCTGTATGTGCATACCCGTAAGTATATATTTTGCAATTTCACCAGTCCATGGTCATGTTTTTTATAACCATGTGTCTATGACACGATTAGATGGTGACAATCATTCGCACTCAAAGTACTTGCGTATAGAAAAATGTGCATAGAAAGAATTGTTTCCACTTATGTTAGCGCTTTTTCAGTTTGATTGCTGTTGCTGTCTATGAGAAGTTGAACTAAAGCTGCTTTTCTTCATTGACTTTATAATTTTTAACCCTTTTCCATTTACTAAAACTTGACGAGATTTATAACGATGGCCTTTCTATCTGCAAAATAGCAACTCAAGGTGCCCGATGCCTTCCATTTGAATTCTTTAAATTTACATGAAGCCGATATACTTAATTATATTGTGCAATCCGAGCTGGACACCACCCTCTCCTGATAAAGCGCGGGCTTTGCGCAATTGCCTCCAGTTGCGCACTTTAAGATGATTCAGGTCCACTTGTTATTTGTGCGAGTATTTACTCTACTGCGATGTTGCTTCTAGAATAAAGCGTTGATGACACTCGCCTAATATCTTCTAACCATCTCAGGCGACTGATGGACATTTTCTGACCACGTCAATTATGCTTGTATTAAAGATGACTAAAAAATATCTTCCTCAGCCTTCGTTAACGTTAGTGCTTCTGCGCTATAGAGCAGGACTAGGATGGTATAGAGATTACATAGAGTCGCCTTAATTTTTCTTGGCCACACCATATTACTCAATTGGCTTCATAGGTTAAAAAAAAAAACAGCGCAATTCTTCACTTGCTTTCTAATAAGGTATCACTATCAAAGCTAATAGCACAGCTGAAGCAGACAATATTCCTGAATTCCTTAAAGTTATCGCTGCCCATTGCAACGCATATGTATATGTATTTCGTTCCGCCCTCATGCAATGCTAAATCTATTTGTGCCGCTTTTATTTTAATACGCGGTATTGTCAATTTTGTCAATATCAATATTATCAGCGGTTGCAAGTTTTTGGGAAATTATGCCTTTGGTGTTGGGTTGCCTGTTTCGCCTTATTTTCTTAAGTATGATGTTAGAGGAATCACATGACAGGCATCAGCTTGCCGAAACCCAGTTTCTACATTAAATATCATTGCTTCCGACATATACGGAGCAGCGGAGTTATGGTTTTCCGTCTTCATTCTACACAATTTGAAAAGTTTGGCAGGGATTATACAACTAGACATGGTCTGTGTAGCTCGTCTCTGGCTCAGTTGTAAATACGCAATGTGAATTTCGTCGTGAGGTCGGTCGTCATCATGGCTTCAGTGTGCAAGCAATTCGTCGCACGGTGGAAAAGTTTAGGCGTGAGTACACTCTTTTGGATTTTAAGCCACCAACCAGACAGAGATTTGAACGAAATGAAGAAAACATAGCCGCCGTAGCGGCCAGTATCGAAGTAGACCCAGAAATGTCGATTCGGCGCCGATCAGCTGAATTGGTCACCGCCAAAGAATCAACCTGGTTTATTTTGTGGCTAATTTGGTCCTACATCCATATAGGATTGTGCTGACGCAAGAATTGAAGCCGGATGATCATAGACAACGTAGTGAGTTCAGTAATTGGGCGCTGGGAATGTTAGCCGGAAATCCGAATTTTGACCAAAAAATCATCCTCTCGGACGAGGCCCATTTTTGGCTCAGCGGCTATGTCAACAAGCAAAATTGCTGTTATTGGAGCGAACATAATCCACAAGTGTTCGGCCAGGTATTAATGCATACACAAAGATTGACTGTTTGGTGCGGTTTATGGCATGGCGGCATCATCGGCATATCGAAATGAGGAAGGAAGGAGGCATCGCTACCGTCAATAGTCTCAGGTATAGAGCGATGTTAACCGACTATCTATGGTCAGAGCTCGATAACATCGATATATCCGAGCTGTCGTTGCCATACAAGCCACGCTACGCTCAAAGTTGTGAAGAAGAAATTTGGCGATTCACCTCGCGGCGAGCGTTCATCAATTGGCCGTCGCGATCATGCGATTTGACACCACTCGACTACGTTAATTTCTTAGTCTACTCTAACAAGCCAACATTCGATACGCTGTTGCCGGAATAACGCCGCGCATATTGAACCGAGTCATCAAAAATTGGACCGGCCATTTAAATAATGTGCTAGTCCACACATAATTGTATGAACGTAGCTTCAAAATAAAGTCCGAATAAATTTTATATCTCATACCGTTGTTGTTTTATTTAAATGGTTCTTATCTGGTCACCCTTTATAAAGTGGCACTTCATAGGCGAGTTATTTTGCTACATCTATTGACAAAGATTCTTGTTAGGACTGCAGCCGTTCGACATTAAATCTCCTCACAATATTTCTCTGTTGTTATGGCGTCTGAGATATCCGCAAACAGCTTGGTTTCAACTAGGTAGTGATCCGAGTTATTATTGATTGATCGTAACATTATTCTTTTAGTTGACTTTTTTATGTTCCCTTGCGAATATTGGAATAATGGAACCGCGCCAGCTAAAGTGATATTTTTTTGTGTAAAGCCAAGAAGTCTTTAGGCTATGCTTTCGGATTGTGCTACCAAATTTTTCCTCTTTGGGTGTTGAAAACGCCTAAAACGATTTTAGCGTCATACTAAGAGGAGCTCGTAAAAACATTCTTTGGTAGCATCGTACCATTACCATATTCTGTGGGGAATGAACATGAACGAAGGCTGATGTTGGCGAATTTAGCCTTGATATTAATTTTGCTTGCGATTGCTTATATACCGAAATCTTAAGACGTTCATTCTGAAATATATTTTGCTTCTGTTTATACAGGTTTTTTTTGTCAGTGTGCCCGGCGAGAGATGTCAAATCGCATGACTGGTTCATTTCGCAAAATCTACTTGCCTAAAATTAGATTTTAATGAATCAATGAATTAGGTTGCTGTATGGCGCTATCTTGTTGAAACTATTCATACATATTGTCCGGATAAATGTAATCCAGATTTTGTAAGAAATTTTCATGGTCCGGGAACGATCTTCATTGACCGTAACGCTCTTCGACCTTATTTAAATAAAAGAAAAAGAAAAAAAGAAATAGATGATACAACCAGCATGTATTCGGCTTTATATTCTTCGATGTGCACAGTTTAAGGTCGTACTGAAATTTACATACATATACAATATATTTTTCCACGGCAATTCGACATGTCATATTCTTTTGAGTAATCTACACCGATATAATAGAGTTATAAAAGAAATCAATCTTTATACCGAATTCTATTGAACAGTATCCATTAGTCCGCAAACGAATTCAGATTGGTTTTTTGTTATAATGCCTGAAGGTGGTGTATTTCCCATTTTACATTAATTGAGTTAGAGGGCTTAAGGGATCATATAATCATATTGTTTGTTGATTTCCGTGTTTTCGCATAAGCTTTGTCTAGAATTTCCAGCTTCTTCGCCAGATATTTGACTTTATTCAGCGATATGCATATGCAGTGTATTTAAAAAGAAGAAGAAAAAACCGTAGGCTGTCGAAGATATTCTTCTGGAACGCTTCGCAACATCCTCGTCACATTTCGTTGAAAAATCCTCCACGTCACCGAAATAACCTCCTTTAATGACACTTTTCAGCTTAGGATGTAGAAAGAGTTCGGCCGGGACCACAGATCCGGCTCGTATGGTGGGTGATTGATCGCAGAAACTGAGTTGTGAGCCATAAATTGGATTGCAAATAACGTCGAATGCGAAAGAACCAGTCGGTCATATCCGTTTCAAAAGTCATACAAGCACATCTTTACAAAGTACATACTGTGTTGGCCGGTAGTGACGAATTCAATGTGAACAATAGCGTAGGAATCGGAAAAAAAAATCAGTTTGGCTTTGAGGAGCGAACTTTAACCGGCCGCCCTTCAACGCATTTGAATTTCATTTCTGCACCAGTTGATGCTCGGTAACGAATCAATAATCTTAATTTTTTGTTAGGCCTGTGATAATCAATTTCTTCATTTACACATTTACGCATTTATTTATTTTATTGAATTTATTGTACGATTTAAGAAATTTATTCACTGATCTCCTGGTTCAAAACACAAAATCACAAATCTTCACAACAGAGAAGATGTATTTTTGTGATTTATGGCAGTAATTTAATGGTTTATGGTTAGTCGAGGCCGCTATCATTTGGGTAGTCGATACAAAAACTAGCATATGATGCAAATAAATAAATGTTTCATTCATATGACGTAACTGCGTTGTTGAATCAGTTGGTTCATGAACAATTTTTAAACATCTAGCACTTCATAAATATTAATCAGATATGAGTATTGAACAGTAAAGCTCTTATATTTGTTTTCTCTAAAATATATCTCACAAAACTATTAAATTAGTAGAATGAGAATTTGTACGTGTCGATTGTTGTTGCACAATTGTTTTTAAGTTATTTTTTTCGACCGGGATTTATGCATCATCTGTTTAAGAAAAAAAACAAACAATGTCATGCTTGGTTAATAATAAGTTTATTTATTTGTTTTATGATTTCGTAAATAATTTCTTCTTTTGTATCGAAAATTTTTTACAGAAACTCGAGGAACTCAACAAGTATCCGGACTTTAACAATTACTTAATCTATGTGCTCACAAAATTAACATCAGAAGATGAGCCAACACGTTCGCTGAGTGGTCTAATTTTGAAAAATAATATTCGTCTTCATGGGAGCAGCTTACAGCCAGAGATATTAGAATACATCAAACAAGAATGTCTCCAAGCAGTTGGTGATCCCTCTCCTCTAATTCGTGCCACAGTTGGTATTCTAATTACAACAATTGCAAGTAATGGCGGTTTACAAAATTGGCCCCAACTCCTGCCGGCTCTATGTGAAATGCTTGACTCTCAAGACTATAACATTTGTGAAGGTGCCTTCAGTGCGTTACAAAAGATTTGTGAGGATTCAGCTGATATATTGGATAGTGCAGCTTTAAATCGTCCACTTAATGTTATGATTCCAAAGTTTTTACAATATTTCGGTCATAATAGTCCAAAGATACGTTCACATGCCATTGCTTGCATTAATCAGTTCATCATTAACCGTTCACAGGTAAGAATGTTTATAATGTTTTTCCGTTAATTAGTTTTGTAAAGATAATTTATGTTATTTAGGCTTTGATGTTGCACATAGATACATTCATTGAGAATCTATTTAATCTTTCTTCGGATGACGACCATGAAGTGCGGAAGAATGTATGTCATGGCTTGGTAATGTTATTAGATGTTCGAATGGATCGTTTACTACCACACATGGGACAAATCATTGAGGTATATTCAACAACACAACTAACATATAAAAGAAGCAAATTACATAATTAATTTTTTTTTTTTTTTTTTATAGTACATGTTAATGCGTACGCAAGATTCGGATGAAGGGGTTGCTTTGGAGGCATCAGAATTCTGGTTGTCTCTAGCTGAGCAGGCTATTTGCAAAGAAGTGCTTACACCGTATTTGCCGCAATTGGCACCGATATTGGTGCGTGGAATGAGATATTCAGAAATTGATATTATTCTGCTCAAAGGCAACGTGGAAGAAGATGATATGGTGCCAGATCGCGAAGAGGACATCCGACCAAGGTTCCATAAATCTCGAACTCATACAATCACATCAGGTGAAGGCGGAGACGACGATGATGATGAATTTGATGATGGTTTAGATGATGATAGCTCCTTGTCGGAGTGGAATTTGCGCAAGTGTAGCGCAGCTGCTCTAGATGTCCTTGCTAATGTATTTCGCGAAGAATGTCTGCCCATTGTTTTGCCAATTTTAAAAGACACCTTATTCCATCAAGAATGGGTAATAAAAGAGAGTGGTGTACTTGCTCTGGGAGCTATTGCCGAGGGTTGTATGCAAGGCATGATTCAACATTTGCCCGAACTGATACCATACCTTATTAGTTGCCTGTCTGATAAGAAGGCACTTGTGCGATCTATCACCTGCTGGACCTTGTCCAGATATGCTAATTGGGTAGTTAATCAACCGCATGATCAATATCTAAAGCCGCTGATGGAGGAATTACTTAAAAGAATTTTAGATTCAAACAAGCGGGTACAAGAAGCAGCTTGCTCAGCCTTTGCTACACTTGAGGAAGAAGCCTGCACTGAATTGGTACCGTACTTAGAGTACATCCTAAAAACTCTAGTCTATGCCTTTTCGAAATATCAACACAAAAATCTGTTGATCTTGTATGATGCTGTGGGTACGCTGGCTGACTCAGTGGGTCATCATTTGAATACTCCAGCTTATATCAATATCTTAATGCCACCGTTGATAGAGAAATGGAATTTACTTAAGGATGACGATAAAGACCTATTTCCACTGTTGGAGTGCTTGTCAAGTATAGCAACAGCTTTGCAATCTGGTTTCCTGCCATACTGTGAGCCAGTTTATAGACGGTGTATTTCTTTAATACAGCAAACTATAAACCAAGATATGGTAAGATCAAGTCGAACTTCTTTTTGTTATCCCATTATAAATTGGTTTCGTTTGCAGGCTTGTAAAACAAATGCAGGATTTGATCAACCAGATAAGGAGCGAATGATTGTTGCGCTTGATTTGTTGTCGGGGCTGGCGGAAGGACTTGATGGACATATTGAAGGACTCGTTGCGAACAGTAATATAATGCAATTATTGTACCAATGCATGCAGGACGCTTTGCCAGAGGTTTATATTAAACATTATTTCAGTAAATTTATATTTTATATTTTAAACTTTGAAATTTCTTAGGTTCGTCAATCATCATTTGCACTGCTTGGTGATTTGACAAAAGCTTGTTTCCAACATGTCCATGCATTTATGTCAGATTTCTTCCCAATTCTGGGGCAGAATTTAAATCCAGATTTTATATCGGTGTGTAATAATGCTACATGGGCAATTGGTGAAATTTGTATGAAACTAGGTAAGTGATGTTAAATGATTAAGGAAATCTAAATATTGTCACAAAATACATTGACACTATCGTTGAGTATTTTGAGAGTCGTCGAGAAGTGAGAGTTCTTTGAAACCAGTTGGGTTAAATTTTGGAAAATAATTCATTTTACTTAGTTGACGTAATTGGCGCTTAAGTTATCTAGGCTGTTGTAGCTGTTGTATGTTGATGTAGCCAAAGTTGGTGAAGCTACATAGCTGCTAAGTACTCTAATTATAAGAAGCTGGCCACTGTGTCATATTAGCGATGCCGCTGCTGCTATTTTGACATGCACTTTTATCTTTGGAATGCGTTAAAGAGTATTTATAGCAGTGATTTTACAGGTGATTTGTGTATGTCTCGATGAAAACTGAAACCAAGGCCAATATCATTTTGACGAAAACAAGAGAATTACGTTATCAAATGAATTTTTTGTTTGCCACTTCAATTCTAATTTATTCCAATACTAAGGAGTATGTTTGGCTCTTTAAGAATCGTCATCTACATCTTATCCAATTGGAGAACTACAAACATTATTTAAGTTAATCCACGGAAAACAGCAGTACAGGTGGAACTTATAACCTCAACTATTATTTACTAGTGAAAACCCGAATAAAATCCGTTCAGTAGCAGAGAAAATCCCGCATCGTGACTTTGTTTAATGCTCTCTGGTCTTAATTCCATTTAATTTAAAAGCCAATATTATTTTTCCGTAAATTTTTATTCAATCAAAATAGGGTCCGTTTTTCTTCCAACGTAATACAAGATCAAATATTCCTTTTTCGTAGAAGTGCTGACTCTTTGAAGCAATGAAAACTTCAAAGGCTTTTATGACCTCTGCTCGGTTCCGGAAGATCTTCTGCCGGCAAAATGAATCCAGATTGCGGAAAAGATGGTAATCCGTTGGGGAAATATCAGGAGAGTATGGTAGATGCGGAAGAAATTCAAATTCCAACTGCAACAGTTTTTGCACCGTTACTTACTTGTGAGATATGGGGTCTAGCATTGCCATGGAAAAGGATCGGACTTTGCCTATTGACCAACGCAGGTTGCTTTTCAGCCAATTTGGCATGCAATTTCCTCACAATATTTGATAGCGTTTATCGTTTCTTCTGGTTGAAGAAATGAAAAGTGGATTGTCACCATAACCTTTTTTGGATGAAGATCGGGCTTGGGGCTGTGTTTTGGTTTTTCATCTGCATCTAACCACTGCCCAGATCTTTTACGATTATTATACAGCATCCACTTTCTATCTCAGGTGACTATCCGGTGCAAAAACGGTTCAGTTTCTTTAATTTTCGGGGATATTCCCATACTTTGTACAATCTCCGGTACCGATTTTGCTGAATCCGCATCCCACATTGTTCATTTTCGAGGCTGAAATCTTCCCAACGTTGTATAGTGATTTCGTTTACCACTACATCCTCAAATGCGTCATTAATGTTTTTCATTGCCAATGACGCTTTATGTCCCATTTTAAATTCGTAACGGAAGAGGGTTCGATTTTGAACTGCCGACAGCATGGTAAATAATTCCCAGAATAATGGTACTTGTAACGAACCCTAAATTTCTCACAGGTCAAGCACACGTACCATTTTATTCTATAAAAAAAGAAAATTCAACGTTCTGGCACAGATGTTCACTCGAGAACTTCTTATTTCCGACTGAGCGAAAATTTCTTGTGGTACAACCCAATACATATAATACTTTTATCTACCCTGTAGAGATGAGCAAGTATGATACTTAAAAATACTAAGTATTAGCATTAGATTCAATGTCGACTTTTTTGAGCTTTCAACAAAAGCAATTATGAATCTTTCTTTTAAATAAGTTTTGAAACTCCCTATTTTGAAGGTGACTGCCCCAGTTTCGGAAAACTTGGTAGTCAGCAGGGGTCAAGTTTGGCGAGTAGGGTGTAGTTCTGCTGGGAGTTTTAATCATGTCCTCAAATTCTGCTGACCTCTACGAATTACAGCACAAGATCCGATTTTCATTGCAGGTGACGACTCAATGCACGATATTTATTAATAGAAAATGTTAAGCGGTGGGTTACCCATTTTTCCACTGTGTTTTTTTAAGTTTCCGACATTTCTTTAAAAAGTCCCGCATTAACCTCCTCTGCTCTGGTCTTCTCTTTGGCTTATTTTCGAGTGAAAAATCTCCTTCGCTGGGCGCTGGTAAATCAGTTTCGAACTCTTCTTTTGCTCCTCGTAATTACAAAATAAAATTGTCTATGTGTGGAGCAAAGTCAACTTAATGAACTAATATGTAGTATAATTTTATATTTTAATAAAATTAAAAGCGTTAAACTGGTTAAACTGGACTTTTCCAAATATATTTTTTTCTTTACAATAACTACAATAACTAATAATTTTATGCAACAACGATCAATTTATGAATGATTAGTGAATCGATGATTTTATGTGTAACGATTTTATCTTTCGGAAAGTAACTTTTCTTGGTTCGGTTTCGGTTCCACCATAGAACACAGACGATCTGCACGGTTTTTCGCTAATAGGAAAAGTCAGTTTAATACATTACTAACATTACTGTTATAGTTATGTCGATTACTTGGCGTTTTTCATTCTTGCCAAATATTTACAGGGATCAGCATTGTTTATGACCAAAAGGGAAAGTGTTATGAAGTCCAGGAGAATTGAATATGATTATTTTATAGGGTTTTCCAATAAGGACTTGACAACTTTTTTTTTAAATAAAACGCAAACCATTTGAGATATTTCAAAAACTTTATTATCGGCTTGAAGTACAATCAAAACATTTATGAATGAAACTCGACTTCGTTCATATGGCCACCGCGGGCACGTTTGCAGCGGTCGATTCGTTGGACCCAATTTTCAACGACTCGGCCACACATTTCGGCCGAAACGGCCGCTATTTCGCGTTCAATGTTGGCTCTGAGCTCTTCCAACGTCGTCGGCGTGTTGGCATAAACCAATGACTTAACGTAGCCCCACAGAAAATAGTCAAGCGGCGTTAAATCGCACGAACGAGGCGGCCAATCGACTGGCCCATTTCTTGAGATAACACGCTCACCATACTTACTCTTCAATAAATCGATTGTAGCGTGTGCTGTGAGGCTTGCGGCATCATCCTGTTGAAACCACATGTCGTCCAAGTCCATATCTTCTAATTCGGGCCAAAAATAATTTTTTGTTTTAGCATATAAGAGTAATTTAAGTTATATAAATAAAAATGCATATAGAATGAATGAATGGGCCGAAAATAATCGGTGATCATGGCGCGATAACGCTGACCATTCACAGTAACGTGACGATCGTTATCGTCGACGAAAAAATATGGCTTAAAAACGCCGCCGGCATGCAAACCGCACCAAACAGTTATTTTTTTTTGGATGAAGTGGTGATCCATGAAGCACATGTGGATTTTCACCCGACCAATAACGCATATTTTGCTTATTGACGAACCCATTGAGCCAATAATGAGCTTCGCCACTGAAGATGATTTGGCGATGAAATTCGTCATCTTGGCGCATCTTCTCCAGAACCCAATCGGAGAACGTACGTCGCTTCAAATGGTCCATCGGCTTAAATTATTGAGTCAGCTTGATCTTGTATGGGTGTAAACCAAGATCCTTACGCAAAATACGCCATAATGTGGTCTGAGCGATGCCCAATTCTTGAAAACGCTGTGAAATTGACTGATTTGGATCGTTTGCTACGGACGCCTGAACGGCAGCGATATTTTCGACACTTCGACCAACCCGTTGTCTCACTGACACGGCAACATCACACAAAGAATATGTAGACTCAAATTTTTGCACTAAACTTGTTATTGCCTGTCTACTAGGGCGAGAATTACGACCGAAAATTGGAGTTAACGCTCTTAAAGTTGCATTCACCGACTCCGAATTTCGGTAGAAAATTTTTATAATTTGCAGACGTTGCTCGTTCGTGTACTTTACCATGAAAATATTGAGTTTACTGAATAAATTGACAGTGACAGTTTGGTGATTAGTGAAAGAGTGTGTTCACAAATTAAATTCAAAGTTGTCAAGTCCCTATTGGAAAACCCTTTATTGAATATTCCAGGTTTTCTGGCAATAATACATGTTTTTATAGGAATACAATTAACTTATTCCGGGGGTTTCGATCTTTATAGCTCCATCTTACTCAGACAACTAAATTATATAAATCAACTTTACTCAGCATGTAAATGAGCTTACACAAATATCTGACGTTAATAGCCGCACCGCAACATCCTAAACTTGATTTCAACTTCTCACACTGATAAATAATACGCTCTACTCTCTAGGCTTGTCGGGCCGCTATACACTGATGAGACGGCACACTTCACACTTGTATCATGCCTCCACCTACACTTACTTGTCGATTTTTATGCAGAACACTTAAAGATCTTAACATACACAAATCCGTAGTATATCTTTTTTCTGAAAAGATCTTCTTTCGCGCTGGGAAAACTACCGCGTAAGGTTTTTCGTCAAACCTTCGCCTTAGGACTCTGACAAGATTTTCATCTGCATTTCCAACAGCATTTGTGCAGCCCGTGCCTAAAATAAGCGCATTTCTTCTTTCTCCTCCTACAGACCAATTCCGCTTATGTCCCTTCTTTCCAAGGTTATGGAAACGCTGATAAAAAGTCAGCGGAAATACCTCAAAACATGAAAAGTTTTTAACGTCCGGCAGTACGGTTTTTTGCGCAACAGGTCCATTAGGTATTTGATAGCATGTTACACTAAATAGTTGAACTAAAGTTTGCACCAATTTTTCAAAAGAAATATAGTTCCATTTGAGATTGCAGAAGCATTTGACAGAGTTTTGCACCACGCTCTTTCTTTCGTCTAAAATGCGTACTTGTGGTCAACAAATCTCTTCTTCAATGGAGTAGAAATTACCTTTCTAAGTTGTCTTGTAATAATAAATGGTAGTGTGCCCCAGGGCTCGGATCTATCATCGACACTTTTTAATTTTCATTAATGATCTCTAGTCTGCTACTTCAAATCCACCGTATTTCCTTGCTGGTTTTCATATTCGTTGTAGACTTAGTCTCCGCTCCTTGGTCGTAAAACGACAAAGCCAACGTATGTTAAACTCATTAAATTCCGATACAAAGAGCATGGCTTATTGGAGAACCAATAACCGGGAGAAATAATGCTTCTAAAACACAAAGCTGACTGCTTTCGTTAAAGCGAAATGACTGTCGCTCGAATTGTCGAAACCGAAAATCTTTTAATTCGCGGTATGCATGTCATTTTCATTCCCGATGTCATGTCGCTTGCTTTACTATGTTCTATCAGTATTTCTACCGCCAGGACTCTAAAGAAATTACCAGTAGTACCTTAGAGTAGGGGACACGGGATCACTCGGTCACTCTTTATATGACAGAAAAACATCTACAGACATTGTCTAAGATTCTCCAATATGTGTTAAACTTTCTCTCCAACATTACCAGTTAATCCAAGCAAAACGAAGCTTCTTCTTCAACAAGAAAATCCGGATACTTCGCATTATCCCACCTATGGCTCCTCCCAGAGTTTCCGCCAACTGCGCTCTCCAAACTTGCTCCATTTGCTACCTATAGACTTGTTCAACATGCAGATTGCAATTAACTCTACCTTCAGGCTAAGAAACATTCATCTATGGAAGGAGTTAAATGAAGGCGGTATCGCGATTTTCACCAATCAATTGGCATATTCAATTAACTAAAAGTGATTTTCACATTGAATCAATCACCTCGTTCCGGGAGGAACGAATGGAAAAAACGTGAAACTTTCCTCAGTAAGTCAATTTCTTACTTTACAGATAGCTTTATGACAACCGAATACGTTGGTTCTCAGCTGTCATGCCGCAGGTAAACTCAGGCTGAATCCAATACCCGAGTTGCATCTCGTAATACGAGTATACATAGACAGTCAAGTCAATGGACACTGTGATTGAGCACTCCTCATAGCGATTTCTGGAGGAGCTGCAGTGACGAAGAGGAAAAGAAATTTGTGGCGTACTTCAGTCGGAATTACCCAGTCTTGGTTCTTATCAGAATGCTATCCCTAGGCAGCAAGCACTTTCGAGATCTAAATGATCTTAATGAGGATCAGAGATGTTGAAAAATTTATCACGAAATGTGTTTGTCTCGAGGATTAGCTAAGGCATCGCCTTCCCAAGCGCGCCTCAACGACGACCACTCTAACCTAGCGTAACCTAAGTATTCCAGCCCTTTAAATCTTCAAACGTGCAACTGTCTCACTATGAACGCCCACTTTCGGACGTACTATAGATTATCGTGATTCTTGGATTCTTGGAATGTCCTGCCGAACTCTTTATTTCCTAGTCATTGTAGCTTTGCAAATGATAAAAACCAACGGACATCGGCATCTCTTCCATAATTTTCATTCGCTCGGGCTGTGTGCAAACATATAAAGAGTGTTTATAGTCTTTTGATCGGGCGCTTATATATGATAAAAAAAAACTGCAATAAACAAAGTACACAGCATCAATGAAATACGTTGGTTTTTTTTAGGAGAGGAAACACGACAGTACATACATCTTGTACTCAAGGAACTCTTTGTTATAATCAACCGTCCAAACACACCGAAGACACTTTTGGAGAACACAGGTGAGTTGTATGGATTTTTCTGAACATTCTTAGCCACATGTGGTAAGCCACCACCAAGAATGTTTATTACAATACAAAACTGAATAGTAATAATAATAATAATAATAATTAAAAAACAGAAACAACAAAACATGTACCATATTTTGTATTTGTTATTTGTATAATCATGTTAAAACCAGTGCTGGTAATTTTTGTTAATTATTTTGAGTTGAAATGAACATGCATATATTCGTACATGTAATTTGTATCAGATGAATTAGTACTCGGCCAACATATACACTCGTACATTCGTATATTAAATTTTACTTTCATTTGTACTTTCCAATCACAATTATTACAATTATTATTATATATGTAATTAAAAAGAGAAACAAAAATTATTTTCAAATATTAATTGTTCTACATACATATGTAAGCGAATATATATATTTTTTTCTCATACATATACTCTCGAATATGTTATTTGTTTAATTTTATGTGATATTTTATGTATATACATATTATTTTCTTTCTTTTCTGTTGTTTTTAGCTATAACAATCGGTCGTCTAGGTTATGTGTGCCCCGTTGAAGTGGCTCCTTATTTGCCAGAATTTGTACGACAGTGGTGTGTAACAATTTCTAATTATTTTATTTCCTTAATTTTTTTCTCTTTCGTTAATATTATTATTATTATTTTTCTTCTTCTAGTTTTTCTTTTCATTATTTAACTGTTGTTTATTGTTCATTTGAATTTTGATTTTGTTTTTTCTTTTATAATTTTCGAAAGCTTTTGTGGTAAAATTTTGTTTGACTTTTCGATTGTTGTTAATGGAAAGCAAAAAAGAAAAACCAAAAACGAAAAACTGAAAACTAAAAACTTAAAACTTATTAATTGCTAATGTTTTCTATGTTTCTCTCTTCTTCATTCATTCTTTTATTTGTCTGTTCTATTTGTAATTTTTTTGTTCTTCTCTCCTTTTGTGTAATGATATTGGCTTTTTTTAAATGTATCTAAAAGGAGAATACTAATTGAAAGAGAATAACAAAAATTACTCAATTTCAATTGTCTAATTGTTGTAAGTTTTTATGTTGTTAACTTTTGGCTTTATTGCACAAAATTTTCTTAGAATTTGTCATTTATGTATTAAAACAAAAAGTAACTGTGACGTGTGTTAGTATATAATATGTTAGAATTAAAATGGAATTCGGATAGAATCATTTAGACTGTCATAGCAATGCAAATATCAGCCACGGCGGTACTAATATTTTCTTGTAGATCGGGATAACAATCAATGTCATTTAAAAATTTCTTTCTTTCTTGAAAGGAAAGGCTAAGTATGGTAAGCAGGCTTCCGGTCTTGTGTCAATTAATAGCTTTTATGAACAAAGTCCTTTTTTGAAATTCGGTGGGGTGTTGTTTGTGTTATGCCCAACTTCTAACATCGACAAACTTAGGTTTTCGAGCTACAAAATCAATTTTGCCAGTTGTTCTTGCGCGAATGTCACGATTTCAGATCTTCACATCACTAATCTTGCTCAATAGCTAAAACTTCTGAACTACTCGTAATTTAACAATTGCTGGGCGAAAAAGGTGCTTCACATCGACAAAGAAAACCTTTAACTTTTCGAATTGTTTCAAAAAATTGTCTCCATTTGTAGCGAATTTTAACAATTTCAATGTATTAATGGCGTAGTTTGTACGAGTACAGTAGACGCTCAGAAATCTAAAGATGGTTTTGGTTTGCACGTAACGTTCTGAAATCTAAAGATTTGTCTTTAGGTTTCTGTTAGTATTTTATTTTTAACTATGGATTCTATTTTTGAAAGATTTTGATCACAATAATTGTCTTAGGGATTATTTTAGTCCATTATATTCACTAAATTTTACTCATTTAATTAATGTCTTTGTTATTTTGTGAGCAGAAAACTTATGAGTTGCATAATATGCATAATATTGCATAATATTGTAAAATAGCGATGCACCTCTGATCGACCGGAATACATCAAATATGTCTGGAAGACTTCCGGCCATAAAATTTGTATAACTTCGGTCGACTGACCATCTATGCAAATTATGAAAATTTAAAGCAGACCAGTGCACCCTTAACAAAAGGTCATAAAACAATAAAACACACATGGTTAAGCGAAGTAAGGGCACATAGGACGAGACGATGCCAACGGTACCAGCGACCGACATCCGTGAAATGTACGGCTGTGTTGTGCACAGATATGGTGCGACCCGAAACCGTTCTCGTCACTTAAAGGTAGACCTTATACAAGAGCAGTTATCGAACAAAGTTGAATTGATTGTTTTTGTTCAAAATGTCGTCTCGAAAACAAAAACGATTGAGTCTTCAAGAAAAAGTACAGCTTTTGGAAAAATTAGATATTGGTGTTCGTGCAAATCGTGTTGCATTGGATTTTGGTGTAACAGAAGGAGCACTTTCACAAATTAAAAAAACAACGGGAAAAGATAAATACTGCGGCTTCACAAACGTTTCAAGAAGCTAAAAAGAAAACTTTGCACAAAGTCGAATATGAAGATTTGGAAATCAAACTGTACGAATGGTTTTGCAATCAAATAGAAAGAAACTGCCCAATAAGTGGACCCATATTGAAAGCGAAGGCAATGGATATGTTTTCGAAAATATATCCAAACAAAAGTAGAAGTAGTTTCAAGGCAAGTGACGGATGGCTCAGTAAATTCAGTGTAATGGCATGTAATGCGATTTTTAAAGGTATGTGGGGAGATTTTGTTTGGCGACACTTCGCAAGTTACACAATTCGGTCATGCATTTCGTAGAAAAATTAATGGAATGCAACTAACGCATGGCCAAATTTATAATGCCGATGAATCTGGCCTCTTTTGTCGTTTGATTCCTGACAAAATTTATGTTGCTTCATGTGAAAAATCTGCGCCAGGCATAAAGATTCGAAAAGAACAAATCATGTTTATGTTGTGCGTAAATGCCGATGGAACAAACAAAGTAAAACCACTGGTAATTGGCAAAGCAGCTACGCCACGATGTTTTGTTAATTTTGATGATCCGCTAGGCTATGACAATTCTGCGAACGCTTGGATGACTTCAAATATCTTTTACAATTGGTTTCATTGTACTTTCATAAAATAAGTACGAAGTTTCAGCGCAGAAACAATTTGCTGCCGAAAGAAAATGTTTTGTTGGACAATTGCAGCGCCCACACACCGATTGATTCATTACGTTCCGAGGATGGAAACATTATTGCAATGCTTTTCCGCCGAATGTAACAGCTGTTATCCAACCAATGGATCAAAATCCAATAAAAATTACAAAAGTGAATTATCGAAATAAGATATTGGCTCACATCGTTGCGCACGAAGAAATTTTGGTTCACTATATGATAAAGTATCGCGTTGCAATACTTCTTCTAAAATTGGCTTGGAACAATGAAGAAGACGATAGTGAAGGTGATCTTCCACTATCCACACTGTTACTATCTACTGATATTTACAGTAATATTATTCAAGAAACAAAAAACTTGCTCTCAAGAATTTTTTCAATCGATTGTGAAATATCAACAGATGAAATCAAAGAATGGAACGCCGATATACTAGATGAAAATGCAATGGACAACGACGAAGAAATTGGAAATCCTATTGCACATTACGCTGATGCATTAAATGCAGTGAATACGTTGATCTACTGGAGCGAAAATCACAATAATTTAACTAATAAACATACATATGTCAAATCTTATCGAGTTACTATCAGACATTGTAAAAACTCATGCAAATGACTCAAAACAAACTGTGCTTACTAATTATTTTAAAAGCGATAATAAATAAAAACCTTAATTTGAATGTTTACATATTAGTTAGTCTACATATTATTTTTAAGAAATTATAATACTTTTGAAAAACGTCCAGAAATCTAAAGAATTCACAAATCTAAAGTAGCAGAACTACAAACTACTTTAGATTTCTGAGCGTCTACTGTATTTGGTATCTGGTGGCAGAAAAGCAGACTATGTATTCAGAATGAAACATTATTAAACTAAAAGGCATTTATTCTCCCCGAAGTAAATTCCCAATTAAAACCTTTATAATGGAGTGTACATCAAAAAACGATCGAGGGTCCAAAAATATACACATTTTTCAATCTAACCATTTTCAGGCATTTTCCACCTAAAAAAGGCGAATCTTGTTTTCTATCCAGTTTCATTGCACTTATTACTGTCGCTTCTTTGCATGAGCATACAATTAATAGAATTTGGCTTCACATATTTTCAAAATTATCTGCCGTCGATGAATTGATTTTTGATGTTTTGATTGATTGAATGTTTGATTTATATTAAAGTATGTGTTTCTGACTCATTTCGTATCTATTTTCATTTTTACCACTTGAAACTAATGGAATCGCCATACGCCACTTTATAAGCCTACAACTGTCTTTCACTATTCCATTTCAACATTGGGTCGAAACATTCAACTTACATAATTCCTTAAGAGCGTGAATCTGCGTTTAAAAGTAGTAACATCATTCATAATTCGGTTTCCATGCTCGTCTAAACCACTCTAGTGCCTGTTTAGATTGGCGACGGGATGAAAGTCCTCACCATGAACGTCGTGTTCACATTGTCATGGGGTTGAAAGACTTTTTGACAAGTGGAACACTTGAATCGGAGCATTTTTAATTTTTAAATTTGAGCAGTTGGCCTGAAACATACCCTTTTTGCTTTTCTTCACACTTCCTTTCACATCAAAGATCAAAACTAAAATGAAAAAATATGTCAGAAATGGAACGATATGGAAAAAAACGATGTGTTGCACCCGAGAATCCACTTTGTCCGCTTTTACACGTCGCATGTGTGTAAAGCGCCCTGTAGACGCTAAGGGCTGGTACTAGTAAACATGGTAGCACCAACCAAGTTTTAGCTGATGTTGATCGTCTGCGGGCTGGTACGCGTATCAATTTTTTGGTACGAATTTGATGTGAATTTGGTCTCACTAAAATCAAAACTGGTTTGATTTTTGTCGATGTTTGTGGGCGGAGTTTTTTGTTGCTGATACTATGTTTGAGTGTGCGCTCTCATCTGCCAACATTTACTCGAGCAAGCTATTTTATCAGTGAATTTCGTCGTGTCAACACACAAAATAATCGGGAAAATAAGGCGAAAATTCCAAATACTGATGTTTGGAAATAATTTTTCGAGTGTTGTGGAGAGATGTGTTCTATTATGTTGGAGTGAATTGGTCTCAGCGTCTGCGGGTTTTAGTGGTACCATGTTTACTAGTACCATGTTTTAGCGTCTACAGGGCGCTTTAGAAATGGATTCTCGGAGGAAGTAACCCTTCTTCTTCCCACTTCAATAAAAAGCGTTCCCTCTCTTTCGGACAATCTTCCTGCTCGCGCCAATGTGAACAGGCACTAACTGGTTTCTCTATGATCGAAAGCAGATCTTTCATGTTATGTAAAGTTGCGCCGCCTAATTTTCATGATTGTGCGAAAGAGTTTTTCTTGATATAAGAATTGATCTAGGACTAAATTTCAAATGTCCTGGCAGAGATCTTTCCAAAAGGGCAAAAATTGCGTCTTCCTCTTATGTATTACAATTACAATTTTTGCCAATTCAAGGATGAGCTGCATAAATACGTACATAAATGCCTATGGGTTATCCACTGCTGCTAGAAAAGTGTTTCAAAGAAACCCAACGGCCAGTATTTATTTCCAAGTGGTTATTACCCAAAGACCCCACTCAAATCAAAAATGCATCGCAAAACCGACTGAGCTATTCTAGTTTTATTTCTATCAGAAAGAGAAAACATCGGGAAAGCTTGTCAGTCTGATAGCGCTGAGTGACGATTTTTAACGATTTTAATGTTGTCCTAAGTATAAACATATTCATAACATTGGTGTTTAAAAAGTATTTAGGAAGTATTTCCACGCAAGTCATCTTTGAGCGATTCAACAAACATTAAAACTTAAGTATGCAGGTTGCGGAGTCGTTGAAATTAAAAAATAAAATATATACATACATGTAGTATGTATATGTATTTAAAATTTTAACAATTGATTCGCTTAAGTATTGATGCAATCTTTTCTTACTTAATTTTCATTTATTTCCCAAAAAAATGCTCACATATGTATAAGGTTGTAACACAAGTACTGGGCGATTTTGAAATGCCTGTTTAATGTTAAATAATTTGCACCAAATGCAGACATTTTCGTCAATGTAATTTCCTCCATCAGAGATTCTGCCTATTTCTCAGGCCATTTCTTGATGCAATCAAAACAAAAAATTGTTTTTCTTTTACTAAAAAATATGGCCTTAGAGCCTCACTCAAAATGCAGTGAACTCTCTCATAAGCGGACACTGATGGTACCAAGGAAAAAATACGACATTGACAATCTTGAAAAAAGGAACACAGATACACAGATATGCAACAGTGTGCATGGGTTAACAAATGCTTCCCTTGCCCATGATGATGCTATTCGACCAAATTACGGAAAAATAATAATTTGTATCGATGGTATTCAAGCTTCAAATTATGCATACACTTACACACAAACCTACGTATTGTGCGACGAGATTTATAGTCGGATAGTCGACAGAAGGCCGCCGGCGCCGCAGCCTACTCTGTTTTTCTTCATTTTATTTTCAATCGAGTTTTGGCGGCGTCAACGGAACCGATATATCCTATAAAGGTATGGTTATGTCAGTTATGTTATTAATTTAATTTTTACTTGCAAGATGATGTTAACAGTTATTACTTTTATAGCATGATTTTTATATCATGCTTTTCTAAGAGCAAAAAGTGTTTGATAGATGCAAGCTGAAAATACTTCGTAACAGACTATGTATTCCCTTTGTGTTCGCATTTTGGTATTTTGCTAGCATTATTATAGACAATCAGTAAAGGTTCGTTTTTCGAGGTTTTTTATGTGCTAATCACAGTGAGAATACGGTGTTAAATGAGCCTCTCCTAAAATGAAATGTTCGCAATCATTAAGCCGAGGAACACGTCGTGAAAGACCGTCTTTAATCGGGGCTTCTCGTTTTTTCTCTTTTTGTTGAAGAAATTCAAATATCAGTAATATAACCTATTTAAAAAAAAAATTATAATAACAAGTGGAATTTGAATCAAAAAGTTTCGTGACATTATGTTTTAAATCCGACTTCAGCCAAGTTTTGTCGGCTGTTTTTCACGAAAATTTCGAGCTTCGGGACTTCTGAACGCCCTTAATATGAGTTTTCAAGATTTTAATGGTTTGTGGTTTATCAACATACACCAAAGTCTTTACATAGCACCACGAGAAGAAATCTCACGATCTCTAGGACCAATTCACTTGTACATTTCCTGGCATAGTCAATGGTCACATCATATCATCCGGATAAATTTCGCCCACATTTTCGAAGAAAAAATCACTGTCCTTCTACTGCACATTTGTGGGTCTCATCTCAACAATGTCTTCTGTATTTGATTTCCTCCAGAAATAGAAATTTTGCTTCCATAAAAATAAGCCTCGACTTCGTGACTGCTCAAAAGTCCAATAAAGCAGCTCCCAACAAGCTGTGGTCACGTGGCTTTAGTCCTGCACCAACTGGATTAACAATTCCGAAGTTACTTTAACTCCCATTGGCTATGCCTTGTTGCATTTGCCTCATGAAGAGGGGACGAAAAGCAAGCTTAGCTAGCCGAAGGGACAACAAGATAAGTTCGAATAATATGGAATCGTTGTTCTGATATAAGTCTATTCATGATAATTTGACAAACAATACTGAACATAAATGTCAAAAACTGTCAAATGACAGCACGACTTAAAACTGTTTACAACTTTTGTATACTGCCTCACAAATGTTAAATGCAATCTGACATTTTAGAAGAATGTCCGGTTAATATAATAGCTTCTAATCCGTATAATCGACATGGGGTAGTACAGTAGAATACAAACAATATATTATATATTATAAAGAATGGCCCATTAAGACCGCCTATTTAGAATTTTGTGCCATTGTTTTTTTTTTTTGTGTCTGCCATACAGCATTGTTGTTTGACATAGCTATAAAGAGACCATTTAGGTAGAATGTTTTGTAATTTAGACATCATTTGAGTACAAAATATTTTAACAATATTTAGTAAACATTCGTTACGTGTTAATTTGTTTTTTTTGTTTTTTTTTTTTGGTATTTCTTAAGTTGAATTTTTCTTTGTAAACGTGTTCGAAAATATTTTAATACAAAGACCAAACTTCATTGTTTTAATACCAACATGACATACTCTGAATATTTATTTACTTGTTTTCATTTTAATTTGTTTTAAATTGCGTAAAAATATATAAAAGCGCGGCCGGAAATGTGAAAACTTATTTTCCTCCTCTCCTACAATAGAATGAAAGAAGAAAAAGAAATTAAATTGAAGTTCTTCTTTTGAAGCACAATAACACGTTTTCTATAATTTAGGTGTACATCTCTACGTCATATAAGAGACAATGATGAAAAGGATTCAGCTTTCCGTGGCATGTGCCACATGATAACAGTTCATCCAGCTGGAGTGGTTCCAGATTTCATATTTTTCTGTGACGCTATTGCCTCGTGGGTAAATCCACCAGCGGATCTCCACCAAATGATACAGAAGGTAATTTATTATAAATTGAATTAACTATTAACTATGTGCTTAAAATGTTTGTTCTTTCTTGTTTTTTTCTTTAGATTTTACACGGGTTTAAAACACAAGTTGGCGAAGAAAATTGGCGCAGATTTGTTGATCAATTTCCACCAAATCTGTCAGAGCGCCTAGTTGCAATGTATAATATTTAAAATCACAGCGGATATATTTTTCTTATAGTAAATTGCATCTATTAATAAATCAGTAAGTGATAGGACAACAACAAATTGATAAACAATTTTGGATCTACATAGAAAACAGAAAAATAATGAGGAAAGGTAAACGAATGGAAAAAAATTCTTAACACATTCATTCTTAACATAAATTCATATAAATACTTAACTTGTATAAAATATAAAATAAGTATGTTTATATTTAACAAAAAAAAAAAAATATATTAAGAAATTAACAGAAAAAGAAAAAACGACTTCAAAAAAAACTGAAATATGGGTCTCTTGGTATTTCTCACAAATGTATCTATTACATGTTACAAGTACATAGTACATAATCTATTATCCTTTATAGTAGAGGAAGGTATTGGTGTGTGCATATTAGAAGCAATAATTTTGTTTTTAAATGTGATCACAGGAAATAAAAAATAAGAGAAATTCAATGGTTTCTTCTGTTCTTAGGTTTATAAATCTATAAACAATAAAAATTTCAAAACCAAAAAAAAAACAATAAACTCCAATTGAAAATGAACAAAAAAAAATGTATAAAAATATTAAATATTTAACGTTTCCATAATAAATACTTTTACGATATATAATTCGTATCAAAAGAATAAAAAAGAAAATAATTCTATTCCCTTTTCTATACCTTAAAATATGTGTATACCTCTTCTTTTTTTATATATATCTAATAACATTAGGTCTATAGTATAAAAGAAGAAAGATCAAAATCCACTTCATGGTCAGTTATGTGACTTTGTTTATTATTAAGTTTATTATTGAGTTAAAATTTGTTTTACTCTGTATTATGCAATCATTTGTCATCATTTACGTATTTCCAAGCAAACAGGGATTCGTTTTTATTTTTTTAATTTTTTTTATTTATTTGTAAGGTCAACAAGATCCATTTTGTTTATACAGTTGTGTGCAGACTTGTACCAAGTAATCGAAAACTAAATTATACGATTGTGTTTCTTGAGAAATGCAGCTCTCCAATTTCCAATCGACAAATAAATTTGAATCATAATCATTTTCATCATACGTCGTGCCTGTCACATTGTCGTGGGCAGGAAGATTATCCGAAAGAGTGGGAAGGGCTTTTGTTTAAGTGGGAAGAAGAAGGGTTACCTGCCCGAAAATCCATTTCTAAAGTTTTCTCCCATATCGTCCAATATCTGACATGCTTTTTCCATTTTGTTTTGATCGTTTATGTGCAAGGAAGTGTAAAGAAGAGGAAAAAGGTATGCTCCAGGCAAACTGCTAATATTTAAAAATTAAAAATGGTCCGATTCAAGTGTTCCGCTTGCCAAAATGTCTCTTATCACCATGACAATGTGAACACGATGTCCATGGGCAGAACTTTCATGCCCACGTCAATGTGGACAGGCACTATGTGTTGCGCTAATACGTTTTCAATTTAGCCTTCGTGCTGTTCAGTGATGAATGACATCGTTTGCGGTCTTTCAAGTGGAAAAAGAATGAAGTGTCTTTCTGCAACGTCGTGATATGAATATTTGCTCTTTAAAAGAAGCATCTTCTACATACAGTATTCAATGGGAACGTCGGCTCTCCCTACAATAATTTCCTAAAAATTTTGTTGTGTAGAGAAATTATTGTGTGTAGAATAATAGGATGACCGCGGATCGTAAAATTTTGGTTGCTTTAAACCGTGAATATAAATAAACATTTTTCGGAATTACACTTTCTCTTATAAAAATATTTTCTTTTATTAAGTTTTATCAAGTTGAGTAGTTTCAGTTTTCTAAAACAATCAGTCATCCATATATGATTGTAAAATTCATTTTTATTCTCCCTTCATATTTGTTTGTCAATATTTTATAATAAATAGTTCTCTCCATCTTTTTGTTTTTTTCGTTAACGTAAGCGGTATGAGACCAGCTTGGAGGAAATTCACGATTATCCTGATAATTTGGGACAAGTGCGAAGTTGCACATAATTTCTATCCACTCAAATTTGTCCCTAAACATTGGCGTATTTGTAGATACTTTTAAACGATTCGATATTGCTTTAAACGCGGCATCGAGTTAATACCAACCAACTCACGTATAGTATATATACAGTATCTCTGCAATTCGCGCTGTTCATATTTTTCGTTTGTTGTTTTGTGTTGTTTCCTTACTCCCAGTCACTATCGTATCATAATTTTTCCAGTGCTACTATCTTAATTCTAAAGTAAACAACAATTCCAATATGATTTCAATTAAAATTAAGAAAGTGAGTTATTATCAAGCAGTCTCATTTAAACTCATTTCATGTCATATGCTGGCATATTCCCTAGACAGATTTAGATCTCTCAAGTAAACTAATAGTCCCATTTTCACTTGGACACTATGCGGAAACTTTTATAAATCAGTTAGGATCAATGTATGACGTGAGACGAGTGTATATTTTTCAAGTTTTTTCTATATATTGTAGTGCCTTCGGTTCTGTAAAAACAAAAAAATTCCCATTATTATATTAACCGGAGCAATCATCTATTCATCCATTTTGAATAAAGTTGCTTTTATGTATAAATGCGCTTTACACAAGTGGCATATAGTTACAATTTGTCGAAAGATCTAACATGTACTAACAATAACAAAATCGGTAAGCTTTTAGATTTTGTTTAGGTACAAGAATTTGATAATCTAGCAGCACCTCCCGTCTCGTGAGGTTTTCTTTATGCTTATGCCATGCAAATTGATGATGGAATTTTTTTGAATTGTCAGAATTTTATTTAATTTTATTTAGATGAAGAGTAACTAATATGATATGATTTTTTTCTCATTAAAACCATATTCAGACGTACTAAGCAAAAAGGGCGTATCTTCATTTCGATAGTATCGAGTTATTTAACTTTTAATATTTTATTTCGTGCCATTAAGAAATACATGACTACTTCAATTGTTAATTTGGATCCTTTGCAGGTGAAAATATCTCTATTTTAGTAAACAGAAAATTACGGCATTGATGAATTATGGGGTAACAAATATGCCTTTAATGTTACCTTTGGTGCTTACGCTTTTTTTGCTTAGGGTGGTAATATTTTACGAATGCAGCATGGAATTAAGTTGCATTTGCATCTCATCGTGAACAATATGAACTCTGTACTGGTATCTGCTATTGCACACAATTGTAGGCTTGTCACAAACCTTATTCGTATATCCATTGACAACTTACTCTCATATTAAATAACATGAAAAAAAAAGAAAAAGAATCAAACTACATATAAACATTATTGTAATTCTAAATCCTTTATCTGATTAAGTATAAACTAAAATTAAATTTGTAGGGGCTCATCAATATTTTATAGGGTATTTATATATACATATATATGTATATCATTTAGCATTATTCTTTCTTTAGAATTAAAAATATTTTATGAACAAAATACTTTGAATAATTGTCTTTAGGATAGAATTAAATTCCGTGTTGATATATTCCTTCGGGTTCGCGTCGCGTTTTAATCAAATCAATGAAAATTCAATTCTAAAAATCCAGCAAATTAATATTTCATTTTAATTATCAAATTAATTATTAATTACGAATACATATGTAGACGTTTACTCTTTTTTATGTAGTGCCATTAGAATATAAAAATACAAATTAAAACTAAAAAATATAAGACAAACAAAAGAACAACAACAATAACAACAAAAAAACATGATACAATTATTTGCGCTAACCAGATAGATATTTCTGATATAAATTATATCGTCAACTATTACAAATGAGAAACAAAAACATTAAAGAAGGAATATGAACTTCATATAACTTGATGAAATTAAAAAAGACTGAAAATTTCCTTTTTGTACAAATTAAAAATATAAAAATAGATAAACAATACTAAAAACAAACAAAAAACAAAACTAAAGAAGAAATGAGAAAAAAAACCAAACAAATTAGACATTTTGTAATAAATTTTTTAATCAATTTAGATATTAGTTGGGTTTTTTTTTTCTTTTTTTTATATAAAGAAACATAGATTGTGTTTTCTTGTTTTTATTCATTTTCTAAAATACAAGGATCTTGTAATAGTGGAAAAGTAATCAGAAAAAAAAATCAAAAGAGAGAACAAACTTGATAATAAAAATGAAATATTCACTTTTGCTGGCTATATAATATGTCAATATCGCGTTTCGTCGTTGCCGTCGTTTTATCGTTTGCCGTATTTGAGATCTCGCATATCGCGTCATAATTAAAAGATAAAAACAAAATTAATAATAATTCAAAAATAAAACAGAAAAAATTTAACTATGGAATCTATCGTGATTTTCTTGTGGTACCAAATTAGTATTATTCTTTTATACGAGTATAATTTTTCTCTATCCTCTTCTCTAAACTAAAAAAAAAAAATAATAATAAACAAAAAATTAAACAACCGTATATTAGTTTTAATACAACAACTTAAGATGAATTGTTTATATGGTTTTAGCAATAGAAAATCTCACATTTTAATTATTTCTCAGTTGTTGTAAATTGAAACTCTGCTAAATACAATATGTTTTTTTTTTCAGATTTTTTGTTTTTGTTTATTTTTTAATTTATTTATTCTAATTTTTAGAATGCCAGAAACTACATATATACGTTTTTGTATTGAAAACAATTATTATTATTATTATTTTTGTTTTTAACAACTATACAATTTAAATTAAATTATTAATTTTTTTTTTTAGGGAATAAAAAAGATAAACAAAACAAAACACAATAACACAATAATGATTAAGTTAATTAATCAAAATCAAATAAACAAACTGAACTGGTGTATATAATCCAATAAACAATAAAAAAAAAAGAAAATCTAATCAAAAATATAAAAGAAATACAAAGAAAAATAATATTGGGGAACTATCGTCGTGTTCGGTTTCGTGTCGGTCGGGTATTTTTATGGACTTCCGCCCCAGGGTCCCAATATTGAAAAGAAAATTAATACAATATAATAAAATTTCGCGCGTTTCGTATAATACCTAAAAAAAGTCCTGTTTTTTCTACATCATTGTTTCTATTTTTTCTAGGGAAAATCAATAATTTCCACATTAAATTAGAATAGCTTAAGAATATGAAATAATAATAATAATAACAAAAAAAAAAAAACCAAAAGTAATAGTTAATTGCAAAATATAATCTCTATATTTGTATATGTGTTTACAGATAAATATATTTTTATATGTGCTATAACTAAAGTTTTCAAATTTGTAAATTTTAGGCAAATACAGTAGAAGAAAATCATAAAATAAAGAAAAAATAAAATGTACCACCAATCAAAAACAAAAAAAAAATAAACAAGCAAACAAACAAACAATACTTATATGTCAGTCCAGTAAATGTATGTATTTTTGTTCCTAATTCATAGAAAAAAATCTCATTATAAAATTTTAATAAAAAAAGTAATAATTTCCCTAAAAAAAATAGTCAAAATGAGTAGATGAAACAGGTGAAAACAATAGAAGCAATTTTTGGTGTTTCTTTGAGTAAAATCTTTGTTTTAAAACACAAAATGTCATAAAGAAAGCTAATATAGTGTGGATTGGAAGCTCGTTATTCTAACTAACTTTTATACACACAGTCGTATATACATACATATATCATTTGCACTACAGACAACTGAGATAATGCAGCCATCCATTGGCCCCCACTGAGGGTGATGGAGGTACCTCAGTCTTTTATTACCCGCTTTTGTTGGGATTGAACTGGACTTGAACAAGAGCTAGTGACCACAAGCCTGTTTTTTTACGTCTGAGTACGCTTGAAGCGAACGAGTCACTGAATTTCAACAATTGGCCTATCAAGAACGTATCGAGTATCCGACGGAAAAACCATTGAAACAAACCAGATGAAACAACACGACACATTAAGTTTTCCTTGAAAATAATCACCTGTGACTTCCGATTTCAAATGTTTGCATCACGCCAATAAATCGAATTAGGTATATCGTTTTTTTCAGCCAGCATATGCCAATGGCATACAGAACAGAGATTTAATGTGGCCTCAAAGGAAACAGTTTTAAAGCATCAATTCTCACGAAAGTGGTGGCTATTTGGAGTCATCTTTGAATAAGTTTTTTTTTTTACTTCTGTCGTCCCCGTCCTTTTGAACTACACTAGATGTGTACGCCTTTACCTATTAAATTTTCTTTAAAATGATTGGATCGAATAGATATATTTGAGCTAAAAATTAGCTGAAGGATTTGATTTTTACTCCAGACAAATTGCGTGGAGAAGTTAAACCCAGTAGACATAAATATATAAAATATCTTAAATAGATATAAAATCTGGACATATTCTGGTTGCATAAATCAATAGCTTTTTGCACGGTGTGACATGATATTTATCATACTATTATATAAATAGTGTATTCACTATAACCGACTATACCGGTCTAAAAAACAAAAATTCGTTCGTTTTGGTTTTCAGTTGACCATTGGCATTATGTGTGGTTAAGTTGTGGGAGAATTTTAATTTTAATTGTATCATGATTGTTGTCAAACAAGTGGCCATTTGGAGCTAGTTTATAAATTTGATGTTCTAATGGTCAGATAAGAGGGAAGTATTTTTAGGACTTCCACTAACCATAGTTGTGCTTTGAATACCATTGAAAATCATTTAGTACACTGTTCTGTGTACTCGTCTGATCAGGGTGAGTTAACTGTAGTGTTTGAGGTCGTCATAATTTGTTCAGGTATGACAGTGATGTTCCGTCGTTGCAGTAGTGTAAATTCGAACAAGTATTAGTATCGTTACTAAGGTTTGGCATAGCTTTGAGGGAAATTAAGGTTCATTTAAAAAATGTATGCTTATAGATCTATGTATAATACATATATTTTTCCATAACCTGTTAAAGTGTGAATATCTGGTCGATTATAAACTTTTCTGGTCTAAAACTGCACTGGTAAGGCTCATCTGCTTTTCTCATTGACTCGGGTCATATGATTTGAATTTTACGAATGAGTTGGAGGTGGTGTATGCTCCTAAGAATAACCTATCCCACCAGCAGTTTTGTTAGATTTTCGTCGATGAGTGAATAAAGGTATTCATTGCCATTCACTTTAAACAGCTCGTTTTGGGGAGTGTTGGTTATTGCTGTCGTTCAGTAAAATTCAAAAGGAAGGATAAAACCTAGCTCCAGAATGAGTTCAAGAAATTCCCAGCCCGGAAGTCTCAAATTTTCAGTTGCTATAACTATTCTTCAGTTCTATTCAGGAAAATGAAAAATTGAAAAAAAAGTACATTCTCAAATTGAATTCACCAAAAATTGCTTAACCAATTAAAGCATATAATAAAAAATAAATTTAATAAAAAAGTAAGAAAAAAAAATACAAACAAAAAATAAATCGTGATTTCGTATGTACCTAAACCAAATTCGCCGGGAATTTGGTCGCGTCGCGTTTTTTCGCGTTTTACTCGGGTGATCTTTAACGTTTAAGTAAATTTATTCAAATCAAATTTAGGGTTTAGCGTTTATAATAATAATAATATTAATATAAATAGAAAGTAAACAACATTTAAATCTAATAATAAGAAAACACACAAAAACAAAAATAAAATCAAATACACTAACATTTTAGGGGGAATTTATGTCTAAACAAATCATCATTATTTTCATTTATATTTTTAATTCTTTTTGTTTTTTCTTCAATTAAAACTTCTTTATTTTGTTCTAACAAACGTTGGTGTTAAATAAAAAACAAACAAAAAATATTTTTATTTTAAATATCCTGCATACACAGCTTTCCTCATAAGAATAAAACAATACACATCAACATTCATACATATGTAGAGTTCTACTTAATAGAAGAGAATTGAGATTTGATCATCAGAATTTTGCCAAGGCAGGTCATTGTAGAATATGTTATATTCGTATGCGCATAGGGTGTATATATTAGGCAAATAAAGTTTAACTATCTGCATGAATTAGGTATCCCTATGGTTCATATGATATTTTACAATGAGATCTTTTCTGTTAAAGAGGACTATATACGCCATTACATATTATTATTATTTTTATTTCTTTTTTTTATTAAACAAAAAAAATCATTGAAAATGCTCATTACAAAAAATAATAACAAAAACAACTAACTAAAAAGAATGATGCAACTATGAGAATATTTTAGTGCGTAGGAATATAATATATCATACATGTTTTGTGTCTTTTTTTGGGCATTAATATAAATTATCATATAATAACAATATCACGTAACTACTGGTTAAACTATTAGCTTATGAATGAATATACAGCTTTTGCCCAAAATAAGAAAGAAAAAAACAATTATAATAACTGTTCCTAAATTTTGTTTATCCTGCAATGTATTCTTTGGTCTTTAATAAATTTCTTTCTATTATTAGTTATTGCTTAGATGCCAAAATATGTATGTAAACAAAAGTAAACCAGTTTTTTTTAATACCTTCAAATTTAAATAGTTTTTTTTTTATCTAACTCCTACTTCTATTCATTACATTATATTTACGATTGAGCAGTAGTAAGTAAATCCCTTTTTAACGACACTATTAATAGATACATATATTTAAACAAGCAAAGAAAGAAAAAGAAAAAACTATTTTTTAAAACATTTGTGAAAATGTTAAAAAACAAAACAAAAAAAAATTAATAATAATTACAATTTGACGCTAAGTTAATTTTAAGAAAAAAATAAAATTGAAATTGCTTGAAACATACTATATACAACAAAATATACAATATTAAATTATCACACAACATAATATGTACGAGACTATGTAGTGACGATTGAGTAAAGTGAAATGATGAAAAATAAATGAACACTCATTCTTGCAGCTATGTATGTTGAAATGTAGAAAACAAAATCGAAGTAAATAATACACATACTGCATATAAAGTTAAGTAAATCATAATAATAAAGATAAAAATGGTAAAAAGAAATCGAAATCGAGTTTTTTTTATTCTTTTGGATATTTACAATTTAGATATTGGATCTTTTTATCTCATTAAAACTGTAATACCTGGAAAAGGCCGGAATGCTATATCTGCGTTGCATCCATTTTCTACGGCACTTACGAGAAACAAAAGGATGAGATCATAAAACATAAGTGATGGATAGAATAATATCACAGATGCTATAGGTTACATAGATATTGTACGCCGAAGGAAAAAATCTAACCATTTTTCCATTCAATGCGACGTACCCGTACGTCCCAGTTCGATCGAACTAGATTGAATCATACTCAGACATGATAATATTCTTAATTGTTTTGTATTATCAAGTTGCGTGTTCTGTTTATTGCATAGAAGTTTTCAGTTTTTCGCAACGTAATTTTTTTAAATCAAATTTGACTGATAATAAACATTATATTTGAGAACCGTAGGAAGTTCAAAGCAGAATGCGCTCTCTTTAATGTTGTGTTTATTGAATAGTTGTTTTACGTTTTTTTAAATTGATTTTTTGATGCTATGTTTTTTTCTATCATCCACGAACAATGCTTCCGTAATAAAGTGTTTTCCAATAGGGACTTGACAACTTTGAATTTAATTTGTGAACGCACTCTTTGACTAATCATCAAACTGTCACTGTCAATTAATTCAGTAAACTCAACATTTTCATCATTGTAAAGTACACGAACGAGCAACGTCTGTAAGTTATAAAAATTTTCAACCGAAATTCGGAGTCGCGTAAACTCAAATTTTCGGTCGTAATTCTCGCCCTAGTAGACAGGCAATAACAAGTTTAGTGCAAAAATTTGAGTCTACATATTCGTTGTGTGATATTGCCGTATCAGTGAGACAACGGGTTGGTCGAAGTGTCGAAAATATCGCTGCCGTTCAGGCGTCCGTAGCAAACGATCCAAATCAGTCAATTCCACGACGTTCTCAAGAATTGGGCATCGCTCAGACCACATTATGGCGTATTTTGCGTAAGGATCTTGGTTTACACCCATACAAGATCAAGCTGACTCAAGAATTGTAGCCGATGGACCATTTGAAGCGACGTACGTTCTCCGATTGGGTTCTGGAGAATATGCGCCAAGATGATGAATTTCATCGCAAAATCATCTTCAGTGTCGAAGCTCATTTTTGGCTCAATGGGTTCGTCAATAAGCAAAATATGCGTTATTGGTCGGGTGAAAATCCACATGTGCTTCATGAATCACCACTTCAACCACAAAAAATAACTGTTTGGTGCGGTTGCATGCAGGCGGCGTTATTGGGCCATATTTTTCCGTCGACGATAACGATCGTCACGTTCCTGTGAATAATCAGCGTTATCGTGTCATGATCACCGATTATTTTTGGCCCGAATTGGAAGATATAGACTTGGACGACATGTGGTTTCAACAGGATGATGCCACAAGCCACACAGCACCCGATACAATCAATTTATTTTTTTATGGTTTATGCCAACACGCCGACGACGTTGGAAGAGCTCAGAGCCAACATTGAACGCGAAATAGCGGCCGTTTCGGCCGAAATGTGGCCGAGTCGTTGAAAATTTTGTCCAGCTTTAAGGCACCCCACACTGACTATATGCGCCGCATCGTCATTGCAATTTGGCTTGGTGTATAACGACAGACCCCAAGTATTTAAATTGTTCGCACTTTGGCATCATGACTTCTTCTCAATAGATGTCTCAGGGGTTTGAGTTTCCGCTTCGGGAAAACGGCATTGCAGATATTCGGTCTTAGTATTCTGTTATTTTCTAGCGCCTTATTATTAAGAGTTGCTTAAAGGGCTGCCAAGTCATTGCCTCTGATAGAGCTATCATCGACGAAAAGCAGAGAATTTATACTGGACTCGTTGGTGTGCTGCTTCAATAGGAAATCTTGTACAACATTTGTACACTTCCTAGGTGTACTCCAACTTTAACTTCGGGTAAGTTTCAAGATCCAACCGCCGTCCAAATAAAATCTGTAGGAACTCTGTCGAACGCTTTTTCCAAGTCGATGGAGACTATATGCAGAGGCTTTCCGATGTTTCCCCATCATGATTCGTAAACTTTGAATCGCGTCATGTGCAGACCTGCATCCCGCAAAGCCGCACTGATTGGCGTGAAATTTAATAATATACCGTCGTCGACTGTCTAGAATCGACAGGTAGTTGTTGCAATTTCTTGTGTCGCCTTGCCTTTATACAGTGATGCCAGTTGTATAAATTGGAGATATTCTCAACATTCAGAGAAGACAACACATATAAAATGAAAACTGAGAAATTAATGAAATCAATAATGCAAAATAAATATTAAGGTCCTATGTACTGGAACGAGTATGCAATAGTAGTTCCAGCTCCTTTCAATGAATTACCGACAATACGGCTCGATCTAAAAAAATCTATATATTTGAAAAAAATTTCAGAATGTACCTCAAATTCGCTACCCATTTAGATGACAGCTACGATAACAGGATTAGGCACCAATGTTCTGACAATTAACAGCGACGTATTAGATGGTCTTGCGCAAAGTCACTCACTGTGCGGATACGAAATACGAAAATCTCCGATCTACCTCCGGGGATATTCTACACATTACATTCGGTGAAACATTTGTCAATTGACATTTCGGACAATCGAATAAATGCACTAGCGGCGGATAGCTTTTATCCAAACAAGTCATACATCCTGGGATACAGTGGAAACGAGGAGCATCATGGACGGCTTAGATACATCGAATAATCCTCTGTCAATTTATTCAGTAAACTCAACATTTTCATCATGGTAATGGTAAAGTCGGTGACTGCAACTTTAAGAGCGTTAACTCCAATTTTCGGTCGTAATTCTCGCCCTAGTAGACAGGCAATAACAAGTTTAGTGTAAAAATTTGAGTCTACATATTCATTGTGTGATGTTGCCGTGTCAGTGAGACAACGGGTTGGTCGAATTGTCGAAAATATCGCTGCCGTTCAGGCGTCCGTAGCAAACGATCCAAAACAGTCAATTCCACGGCGTTCTCAAGAATTGGGCATCGCTCAGACCACATTATGGCGTATTTTGCGTAAGGATCTTGGTTTATACCCATACAAGATCAAGCTCAAGATTGGCCGCCTTGTTCGTGCGATTTAACGCCGCTTGACTATTTTCTGTGGGGCTACGTTAAGTCATTGGCTTATGCCAACACGCCGACGACGTTGGAAGAGCTCAGAGCCAACATTGAACGCGAAATAGCGGCCGTTTCGGCCGAAATGTGTGGCCGAGTCGTTGAAAATTGGGTTCAACGAATCGACCGCTGCAAACGTGCCGTGGTAGCCATATGAACGAAGTCGAGTTCCATTCTTTTAATAATTTTTTTGATTGTACTTCAAGCCGATAATAAAGTTTTTGAAATATCTCAAATGGTTTGCGTTTTATTTAAAAAAAAGAAGTTTTTAAGTCCTTATTGAAAAACCCTATAGAACGAGGAGAGCAAAGTATAGAAGGTCCTTGCGATGCTCATAGCAAGGACTTTTTTCATCAAACCATTTCGGATCTTTAGTATTTGTTATCCTTATGAATTCCAAGGCCATTGTCTATCTTATATTTTTTTCTTGTGGACTTTCTCTGAAAATTCTATTAAATACTTTGAAGTGAACCTTACAAACTTTAAAAAATTAATTAGTTGAATGAAAAATTCCGAAGGGCATGTTATTTTTTCATCAGTTTTTAAAAATAGTTTGGAACAATTTAAACATTTGTTCCTTAAAAGCATGTTAAAAGCAACATATCTAGTAAAATATCGCATTGCTGTTGTTTCTAATGTGATTTTAGTTTCGATTTCCATATCACAAATTACTTTTTCGTACAGAGTTTCATCGCATAAGATTTTCTTACGATCCTTAAGCAATGAAGAAGTTTTTGGAATATTAGTTTGAGTTGGGGATAAGTCTACGTTTAAAAATTTTACATCATCATCATCACAGTTACTGAAAGGAGAAAAATTAATAAGATAAGAGTTTTCGACATCAAAACATTAATTTCGTAAACAGACCTTTGATGCGAATAATAGAAAATCAATTTTCTAATACGTCTTAATGAATTCTCTTTGTTAGTAAATAATCCACGTTCTCATATAGGCCATTGCTTATATCATGACAAAGTAATAAGAAACCGTTTATAGTTTGTTCCATTCCTTTTAAACAAAAGTTTTCAAGTCAGGGTAATTCCTTTTAGTTTTCCTACAAACAGAACAAGAAACTCCAGATAATATCTTGTCACCCATTGCTATCGAAAAATAAACTGCAAAATATTATATCGCTGAAAAAGTACCGCTGACAAAATTTACTAAGAAAATTTGTTCAGTCACATAAATAAACATTCAAATCGGTCGAGAGTCGACGGCGAATAAGGTAAAGCAACTACACAGCCAGCGAGCGCACCGCGCAGCTCCGTGAACTGTGATTGTTTTATATATGAAGATAAGGGTTGAAAACAGAAACAACAGGTGTCTGCATGGCGCGGAGCATGCCTGCTCGTCGGCTGTACACACAATACAACACATACGATCCCAGGAATTGACTTCGGTTTTATAATACATTTTGTTCATACAAATTGTTCAGAACTTGAAGTTCGAAGTAAAAACATGCGATTAAAAAGTGGTTAGATTTTTTCCTTCGGCGTGCAATATCTATGTAAACTATAGCATCTGTGATAATATCTCATTATGAACACAATGCCAACGAACACACCCACTGCACAAACACAAAAGTAGATTACTCTGTGGCACTAAAACCTTTACTCGCAGACGTGTCTCCAATAAAAAGTTTCACTTTGAATAGTTCGCTATTCTAAAGCTTTTCAAAAAATAACAGCGCATAACATAAAAATGGAACGATGCACGTTTCAACAACGCACTCAAGTTATTAAAAATGCCGAAAATTTCGCTGCAACAGCTCGAAATGTTTAAAAGTCACATCGATGAACGAAAAACTTTTTCTCGCCCAGAACTGTTGAAATTCCCTCTGTAGCTTGAAGTGTGGCCGAAAAGTCGGGTTTGCTGATTTCACGTCGGTCATACAAATTGGGCATAACACTTCATTTTGCATAAAAACTTGGATCATAAAGTCTATAATGTTAAGGTTTAATGCCACTTGCTTCTTTAGGTTCATGTAAAATAGAAGGTTTATTCCAACGCTTTTCAGTCAATTGAAACACTCAAATCCAACATTTGTACTGTTATCGAGGAAATAGAACCCAAATGTACAAAACGTGAAGAACGTTTTTATCAAGTTTAGATTAAGCAACAAAGCTTGTGAAGATGGATGTTTTCAAAAACTTCATACGTTGTACTAACAAATAGCTGCATATTGTAATATGTTTGTGTCGGTACAAATAATAGAACTTATTCTTTTCAATACAAATCCCTTTATTCAGTACAGTTACAATTCACTATTTAATTCTTTCTCTCAGTACAATTCAATTCCTCAACCACTTATACTTTTCTTATCTTTTACTTAAACCACTTAATCACTTCTTCTAATTAACACTTCAAATTCAACTTTGGAACTGATTTGCATACCTTTGGGATGCTGGTATTTATACTCGAATGACATACTTCGAGAACAATCCTCGCCATCCAGCGTCCCATACAATTTCCAATTTGCTAGAAAATTCGATTCCACTCTCCAGTCTCCAGACTTTGTTATTCCAATATCGAAAACTTCTTGTCTTCGACATTTTCTGCTAGATGTCGCTGCTCACAGTTAAGTGGTTATCACATTGCTCCCTCCCTACAGTTGTTCGTCCCGAACAACTTCGTCATTCAGCATCCCGTTGAAATGACACATTCTATCCAAATGGACCACTTTAAATTTTCCTCGATCCCCACGCTGGATCCGGTAGACAACGTCATTAATGCGGGTTATCACCTTGTATGGACCTTCCCAGTCCTGTTGCAATTTTGGTGATTTGCCTTTCTTACGCTGAGGATTATACAGCCAAACCAGATCTCCTTCGTTGAAACCGGAAGATTTCGCCTTGATATCGTACCTAGTCTTCATGCGGCTGCTTGCTAGCTTCATCTTTTCTCTGGTGTCTTCATGCAATTTACGAATCCTGCTGCGTAAGTCATTCTCGTACTCGTTCACCTCTTTGGGCTCCATCGGTGGGGATCCGAATTTTGCTTCACTTGGCAACCGAATTGTTTGACCAAATAAGATCTCGGATGGTGTGTGCCCTGTTGAGCTCTGGACCGCGTTTCGGTAGGCCATTAAGAAGAGGGGTATGTGTCGATCCCAATCCCGCTGGCAGTTGCTGACAACCTTAGATAGATGCTCATTCAAGGTCCGATTGAATCGCTCGACCATTCCATCAGATTGAGGGTGTAGTGGCGTTGTCCTTGTCTTTCTTATTCCCAAATATTGGCATATTTCCTTGAAGACTTTTGATTCAAAGTTTCGCCCTTGATCAGAGTGTAGCTCCATTGGGACCCCAAATCTGCTCACCCAGTTGTTGACTATCTGTTCGGCTACGGTCTTAGCCTCTTGATTTGGGATGGCAAATACTTCCGGCCACTTACTGAAGTAATCCATGACTACGAGAGTATATCGGTTTCCATTAGAGGTTTCGGGAAACGGCCCAGCGATGTCGATGGCTATTCGTTCGAAAGGTGCTCCGACATTTTATTGTTGCATTTGTCCATGTGGCTTTACTTTTGGACCCTTGGTAGCCGCACACCTTATGCACTTTTTGCACCAATTCTCGACATCTTGTTTAGCGCTTAGCCAATAGAAACGTTCCCTTACCTTTTCCAACGTCTTGTTTATTCCCAAATGGCCTCCTGAGATTCCGTCATGTATTTCATGGAGCACTTGGTTGACTCTGGACCGTGGCACTATTAGCTGCATACGAGATGTTGTCCCATCTGCACTTTCCCATTTTCTCTTCAGCAATCCATCTTGCACAAAAAGCGAGTCCCACTGTGCCCAGTATGCCTTCAGAGTTTGGCTCCGATCTGATATCTGCTGCCAGCTTGGTCTTTCCTCGTGTTCCTTCCAGGCCAATATTGGTTCGATGTCATTGTCTGCCTGTTGGGAGGAACGGATTTCGTCTACACTCCAACCCTCTATTGGCTCAGTCCTGATCATTTGGATAGTTGCCTGTTCTTTCGCTTCTTTACGGTTGCAGTGTTCGCATTTTACCCCGCACGGTCGACGAGAGAGAGCATCAGCATTTGAGTGGAGTGTTCCCTTGCGGTGTTGCACTTCAAAGTCGTAGCCCTGCAACTGCTCGATCCATCTTGCAACATGGCCTTCAGGGTTCTTAAATTGGAGTAGCCATTTCAGAGCTGCGTGGTCTGTCCGGAGAAATAACTTTTGTCCGTAGAGGTACTTATGGAAATGCTTCGTAGCCAGAATTAAAGCCAGAAGCTCGCGCCGGGTTACACAGTAGTTCCTTTCAGGTCTGGAGAGTACTTTACTGTAATATGCGACCACTTTCTCTTGACCATCATGAACCTGGGAAATCACAGCTCCGACCCCAACATTGCTAGCGTCTGCGTCCACGATGAACATTTTTCCGGGCGTCGGGTAACCCAAGATGGGGGCATTGCACAGCTGTCGCTTCAGTTCTTGAAATGCTTTTTCGCATTCTCCAGACCACCTGAACTGTCGGCCTTTTTCTGTAAGTTGATGCAGGCTCTTCGCAATGCCAGCAAAATCCTTTACGAACCTTCTGTAATACGTGGCGAGTCCCAAGAAGCTTCTCAGTTGGTGTTTATCTTTTGGAGAAGGCCAACTTTTCACGGCTTCGATTTTGTCAGGATCCGTTCTTACTCCTTCCGCTGATATAATGTGACCCAGATATTTTACTTCCGGACGAAACAAGGCGCACTTTTCCGGGTTGAGCTTTAAATGAGCACTTCGTAGCCTCTCAAACACTTCTTTCAGATTTTCGCGGTGCTCCTCGTACGTCTTGCCTATGACGATAACGTCGTCCAAATATACTAGGCAGGTTTTCCAGGTGAGTCCTTGCAATGTTCGTTCCATTAGTCACTCGAAGGTGGCCGGAGAGTTGCACAGTCCAAACGGCATCACTGCAAACTGCCAAAGACCGCTTCCCGTAGTGAAGGCAGTTTTCTCACGGTCCGTACGATTTATCTCTACCTGCCAGTAACCGCTCTTCAAGTCAAGTGTTGAAAACCATTTCGCTCCAGAAAGCATATCCAAAGTGTCATCGATTCTCGGAAGTGGGTAGCTGTCCTTTTTAGTGACATCATTGAGACGTCGGTATTCTACACAAAATCTCGTGCTGCCATCTTTCTTCTTCACGAGGACCACTGGAGATGCCCACGGACTTTGCGATTCTTCAATCACTCCCTCAGCTTTCATCTTCGACATCATTTCGGCAACTTCTGTTTGCTTTGCCAATGGAAGACGCCTTGCAGGTTGACGGATTGGTCGAGCGTCTCCGGTGTCAATGTGGTGTTGAACAATATGCGTACGTCCATATTCTCCGTCTTGTGTAGCAAATATATCAGCGTACTCACCGATTAGTTTTTCTGCCAGGATTCGCTGATCTCCGTCCAGATTACAGAGGCTGAGAATTTTGTTCTTGATTTTTATGCTCTGAACTGTTGTGACCGGTTTTGCACACTTTTTTTCCGTTGTGGTCGATATAGCCTCAACAGGTACGCATTTTCCCACTATCTCCCCCTTTTTCACCTTTACACTGAATGTCTTTGGATTTAGAATCCTTACAGGGACCATGTTGTTCTTTGGCTCCACTAAGGTCTTTCCCACCATGAAGTCTCTTTTCTTTTCTGGCTCCATCAAATAGAATCGGTGGCTACCAGGACCACCTTCCACTTTTGCCCACAAAATTGCTTCTGACGAAGGCTCTAGACTCTGATTGCTGCAGATGACGACATTTGAGACTGTGATATTGGCGTTTCCGTATATCATTGGTATCTCCATGTTTCCGTATTTCAGGGTTTGTGCCCCCAAGTCGACTACAAGTCCATGTTCTCTCATGAAGTCTGTACTAATGATGCATTCGTCACATATGTCAGCTACCAGAAACGCGTGAGTGAACGTTATTCCGGCCAGTTGGATTTTTATGCGGACTTCACCATATACCTTAAACGTTGCTCCTGTAGCTGTTCGCAAGCTGCAGCTGCTAGTGTTATGCAGCCAAGACTTCTGCACAAGATTCCTCCTGATGATTGAGGCCGTGGCACCGGTGTCTATTGTTGCCATCCATTTTTCTTTTCCACTGACTACTTCTACTAGAAGGCTTTCGCTGCGTCGTTTTGCCAGCGAGACTTGGATGATGGTCCTGGGGCCGTCGACTCCTGCTACCAACTTCTGCCCCGCGAAGTTGGTGCTTAAGCATTTCCCGACTGATGGCTTCGGGAAGGTTGACCGGCTTCTTGATAGCTGTTTCTGCGGGTTTCTTCCTCTATTTGCTTGTCACCACAGTGAGGGCAGTCTTTTCGTCGCAGCGGTTCTTTACACTGCCTTTGAAGGTGTCCTATTTTATTGCAATTCCAGCAGCGCATTATTCGTCTATCCCGTCGAGTATCTCGTTCCTCGGCACTAATTCTTGTGCAGGAACATTCGACAGATGCTACTTCCCTGACGAAATGTGTTCCCCTGGAAGCCTGATTGGCTGCTTCCATCGCCAGAGCGAAGGCAAGTGCTTCAGCAAGGGTTCTTTTCCCGGCCATCCTTACTGCTGACTGTAGCTTCGAATCTGCAATTCCCCTGATAAATGCATCTTTTGCCATTTCGTCGATAATTTCCTGGCCTGCGGTGGGGTATGACAGATGTGCAAGTCTACTCACGTCTGCTTGGAGGTGCTGCAGTGTTTCTCCTCTTTGCTGCGTTCGGCTTTGCAATTGGACCTTGTAGACCTCCTGCATGTGGCTGTCCCCAAACCGTTTCTCGATAGCCTGCACTAAAGTCACATAATCTTTATGCTTTTCGATGTCTACTATTTGCAACAATTCTGCTGCAGGACCGTGCAAGGCCATTGTTAGGGCAAAGCACTTTTCCTCATTGTCCCAGTCGTTTGCACAGGCAGCCATTTCAAACTGCTTCTTATAGGTAGACCATGAGGTCTGGCCATCGAATGAGGGAGGCTTCAAATCTTTTCTCCTTGGACCGCTTAAAGAACATTCTCGCAGTTTCTGTTTTCGCACTGTGTCGAGCTCTTTTGCCAGTTGCTGAACTTTGCTGTCCATTTCTTCGAATTTTTCGCCAACATTCTTCTCTATTGTATCAAATTTGTCATCAACGTTCTTCTCTATTCTATCAAATTTGTCATCAACGTTCTTCTCTATTCTTTCAAATTTGTCATCGATTTCTTCGAATTTTTGCTGGAGAGTGTTATTTTGTTCATCCAGTTTTTGTTCTAGACTATTCTTTTGTTCATCCAGCTTTTGCTCGAGACTATTCTTTTGTTCTTCCAGATTATTCTTTTGTTCATCCATTTTCTGTTGAAGACCGTCCAAATTTTTCTTCTGTTCGTCCATTTTTAACAAGAGGAGTTGCATCATCGCAGACATGTCACTGCCGGTACTTGTCTGTTCATCCTCGTCAACATCAAAGGAATATGCATCAGGATCATGACCCTCGTTGTTCAAAGCCTCCTGAAGTCTGAGCACCAGGTCACTTTTTCCTCCACTGGCGCTGAGGCTTCTCTTGTTCAACTCGGATTTGAGTGGGACGAGGGTCAACTGCAATAGTTTTCGACCCATTCTAGCTTTTTCAAATAGTCAAAAAACACTTTTTTTTTTTTTACACACAATAAGTCCTATCCCACTTCTGACACCAATGTAAAATGTTTGTGTGGGTACAAATGATAGAAGTTATTCTTTTCAATACAAATCCCTTTATTCAGTACAGTTACAATTCACTATTTAATTCTTTCTCTCAGTACAATTCAATTCCTCAATCACTTCTTCTAATTAACACTTCAAATTCAACTTTGGAACTGATTTGCATACCTTTGGGATGCTGGTATTTATACTCGAATGACATACTTCGAGAACAATCCTCGCCATCCAGCGTCCCATACAATTTCCAATTTGCTAGAAAATTCGATTCCACTCTCCAGTCGAGACTTTGCTAATCCAGTATCGAAATCTTCTAGTCTTCGAGTTTCGACATTTTCTGCTAGATGTCGCTGCTCACAGTTAAGTGGTTATCACAATATGTTGCATTCAATACGAGTATTGTCGGTAACAGAGAGATGCATTGAGTATGATCGTGTCGATTCGATCATTGTCGCTAAAAATTCGATACAAGTCATTCGAACACATGGTAGATGTATGGTTCTTCAAGCTGTGCACTCGAAACAAAAAGTCTTGGACAAACATGTATGAGACACAATATTATTTTTTCGAGTTTGTGCAGTAGTGTACTATTACTGATTTTTAATCTCGTGTATGTCTCGCCACGAGTGAATGTTACCGAACGGATGGATGTCTCCATATGCATGAATTCATCGTGAGTGTATGGTATATTCGAGTGTTTCGAGTATCTCTATTGTCTCGAGTGTGTTCAACTACCGGAACAAACGAAAATGCGTTAACTTTCATTCTTTACTGATAAGGAACAAAATTCATAATTACAACAAAAAACACAACATATGAAATCTGATATTATTTTGTGTATGGACATGGGTATATTCGAGTGTTTGCAGTATCTCGATTGTGTCGAGTGTGTTCAACCACCTGTATCTGCCTGACTCGAATGTTTCAACCAACATGTATTTGTTAAATTCATGAGTAAAAAATTATTCCTTGCCACTCAATGAAAGTGATTGCTTCAAACAAAATCTGAGTCATTGATCTAGTATACACAAATACAAAGTACCCGTTGCACCTCTCTGATTCCAACGTTGCTTTCAAGATAGCAGTTGCTCCTTATTTTTCTCCTATTAAACTGAAGTTGAGAGCGCACTGATATATCAGTTGGTACTGTATGGGATTTGCGTATGATGACGATTGGATAAATGAAGCAAGAGGTCTCGCATGGATTGATTGTTTGATTGTGTTTTTATGTAGCTATACGGTTTTTGATTATTTGCTCATTATACTTTCGTAGATCATTATTTCTGGCAAAGCTCCATTTCTGCGAAAAAGGCGTAATAACTAGTGCAAATGCTCACCAAGAAGATGTGCGAAAGGGTGTTGTGAAGGGCTTGACCAATACAACAAATTTTTTTTTTAATAATCAATATTGTGGTCTAATAAATGAAACAATTTTGAATACAATATGTTTACTGTTTTTTTTATTCTTATAGCGTTTTATATTTGTAACAGAACTTATTGCAGGACTAGGTATATTGAATTCAATTTGAAGACCTGTCTGTTTCATAATCGGTTGAGGAATCATCACCTGGACCTATTGCATCCGATATTGAGTCCCACATCATCTCATGAGAAAAGTATTCCTCCTCTGTCCTTATAACTTTTGCACAAACTTTGATCCAATCTTCAACTGTAATTTTTTAAAATTCTTCTTCAGCTAGTTTCGGTTTCCCACTTTTGTCTTGACAGTTGCCCAATATTTTCAATAGGGTTGAGATCTGAATGATAAGATGGCAATCGTAGTACTTCGTGTCCCGCGCGATGAATTATAGCGTCTGTTTTGGCTTGATTAAAAGGGGTGCGATTTAACGATGAAATGCGTTTATTTCTGTTGATATAACATAGATATGGGTTAAGTTTTACAATTTTAATTTTAATTATGTGGCGAACTTACCGCAGTTTACTCCCTTTCTCTTTGAAAGCAAAATGACAATTAAATTAATAAAGGGCTCGATCGAAAGTGACAGCCAAAGAAAACTAAACAAATGTCAGTCAAAGAAGAATGGGAATAATACTACGTTCACAAGCAGAATATGTATCAAAGTTGTTGTTTCGACGGGCATTCTGCGACATCCCCACCCACGTGGATCGGCTCCGATTCACCAGACTCTACGTCTAGAACGGCTAACTTTGATGCAGGGTGTTTGAGCATTCCTTTGGGTGTGCGGACGTCAGCTCTTCGTACTTCACCATCAACTCCTGCGTAGACTCTCTCAACCTTCCCTCGGCACCACTGCCTCCTTGGAACATTCGCGTCGCATATGAACACTAAATCTCCTTCTGCTATAGGTCTTGTCCTTTGGCACCATTTGCTTCGACGCGTTAAAGTTGGCAGGTATTCGGCCACCCAGCGCTTCCAGAACTGATCCCTTAGCTGACGTGCAATTCGCCATTGCTTTCGCAGAGTGCACGACCTTCCCAAGGGCTCACATACACCAGGCGTCTGCGCGGTACTAGCTGAACCGAGAAGAAAGTGATTCGGAGTGAGCGGCTCCTCTTGGTCGACCGAAACTGGTAGATGCGTCAAGGGTCGTGAGTTGACAACGTTTTCGGCCTCAATTAGAAAACACTGCAGCGTATGTTCACGGGGCGCAACCTCTTTTAGTGTGTGACGTAGAACCTTCTTCACACATTGGACCATGCGCTCCCATACACCTCCCTCAGATGGGTTGTTGGGACAGTTGAATACCCATTCGACGCCCTTTGATGACATCTCGTTCTGGACACGGTCACAGTCGAATACCTCCGAGAAGCGTTTCGATTCCTGATCGACGCCAACGAAGTTCTTGCCGTTGTCACTGCGGATTTTAACTGGCCTTCCACGACGATTCATAAAATTGCGGATAACTAAGATGCAGGCATCTGTTGACAAATCGCGGGCGACTTCAAGGTGGATGGCCCGGACGACAAGACAGGTAAATAATGCCACCCACCGCTTCTCCGTACGCCGACCGATTGTTACTGCAAGGGGGCCGAAGTAGTCCAAGCCCACGTAGGAAAACGGCCTCACAAACGGCGTCAGACGGTCTTCAGTAGGGGCCCCATTAAAGGCGTGAAGGGTACGACTCGCGTTATCCGGCACACGTAGCAACACGCAATTACTTTGCGCATAACTTACCTCAAGCGCGGAATCCAGTATTTACGGCGAATTTCGCAGATCGTCGCCTCGACGTTCTGCTATATGATGTTTCATCTGGCGATGGTGGTAACTCACAAGCAAGTCGGTAAATACGTGATCAGGCGGCAGTATTATTGGTCGTTTCGCGTTGTATGGTAACCAGCTGGCTGCGTCAATTCGACCATTTACGCGCAAAATGCCCTTCTCATCAAGGTACGGCAGTAGTTTATGTAAGGGACTATCTCTGGTTAGGCTTTGACCGCTCTTAATTTTGCTCAGCTCGGCAGCATAAATCTCAGCTTGTACTTGACGGCACAAGACTCCTTCCGCATTATCAAGCTCAGCGACGCTCAAAATATACCCCTCCCCGGAGCCATCTTCTCCACGACATCGAGCAACAAAACGAACAACCCACGCAATAGCGCGCTTTAGCTTAGTGAAAGAAGAAAATCGATTAAAGTCAATGAAGTTCAAACTTACGGCAAACAGTTCAAACTTAGAGCGAAGTTCTTCATCATCTTCTTCGTGGCGGTCGTCGTAGATAGGGCCAACAGGCCACAACTCTTTCTCTTTCCACAGGAACTCGGGGCCCTTTATCCAGCGTGATGAAGGACTGAAGTCGATGTGACTGCTTGACCTGGTGGCCTCGTCGGCGACGTTGTCCTGAGTCGGTATCCACCTCCAGTTGGATACTTTGGTAGCAGCTAGGATTTCTGCAACTCTGTGGGCCACGAAGGGCTTGTACCGGCGGCTTCCTGATGTGATCCACTGGACAACTGTTTTCGAGTCACACCAGAGAACACAATCGACGACATCAATTGTATGCTGTGTTGTAACCATCTGCATCAGACGAGTTCCAAGGACTGCCGCCTGAAGCTCCAGGCGTGGGATGGTCATCGGTTTCAACGGGGCGCATTTCGTCTTGGCACATACGAACGCGACTGATGGCTGTCCGTTGGCGTTGACAGCTCTCCAATACGCTACGGCGGCAAATGCTTCATCGCTGGCGTCTATGAATACGTGGAGCTGGAACTGCTTCGACACAACATCTCCAAAGTAATGGCGAGGGATTTGAAATTCGACTACACGGTTTATGTGCTGACACCATCTAGTCCATGCTGCGTTGATACCGTTGGGCAATTGCTCATCCCAGCGTATATCGTGCCTCCACACTTCTCGCATCAATAGCTTCGCACCGATTAGAAAGTGACATAAGAATCCCAGTGGGTCAAAAACTGACATAATTATGCTCAGCAATTCTCTTTTACTAGAGCATCGAACCCCCGCGATGATTCCCGCATCCACTCGATTGAATTTCAATTGGAACCTGAAGGTGTCACTTAATGGATGCCAGTACATGCCTAATATCTTCTCCGTCGCTAGGCTTTCTTCAATAGAGCGGTCTTGAGCAGGGCAGCTGACTTTAACTGTTGCGGATTCTTTGGCACCGGTCAACGCGGTTGTAACCTCCGGAGAGTTTGAGACGAAGTGACGTAGTTCGAATCCGGCGTCTTTATGGATTTCTCTCACCTGCTTCGCTATGTTGATGGCTTGCTCCACTGACTCGAAGCTGTCCACGAAGTCGTCAACGTAGTGATGCTGCATGATGGCTTCAACAGCTCGGGAGTCGTGATGGCGATGTTCCAGGGCATTTGCGGTCTTGACATATTGGGCCGCGCATGGCGAGCAAGCGGCTCCGAATGTCATAACCAACATCTCATAGATGTCTGGCGGCTTATCGACGTTGCCCTCACGCCAGAGAAATCTTTGTGAGCATCTGTCTTCCGGCTGAACCAACACTTGGTGGAACATTTCCCGAATGTCTCCACACACGGCAACTGCACCCACACGAAAGTTGAAGAGAATTGACGGCATCGGCTGATACTCCTGCGGTCCTTTCAGTAAACATGAATTTAAAGAAATACCATCTACTTTGGCGGCGGCATCAAATACAAGGCGCAACTTGCCCGGCTTGTTAGGACTCATTGTGACAAAATGTGGGAGGTACCACGTCCTTGGTCCAACGACGGCGGCTTCTGCTGGCTGCAGCTTACGGGCGTAGCCTTTGACGACGTAACTCCCAATAATTGCCTTATAGGCGACAGCAAATGCTTTGTCACGCTTCATCTTGCGCTCAATCCCGACTAGCCTCCTCTTAGCCATGGCAAAGCTATCAGGCAACTTAATGTTGTCATTTCTCCAGAGAAGCCCAGTCTGGAATCTACCGCTGACTTTGATAGTGGTTAGCTGCAGAATGCTGCGGGCACGTATGTCGGCTTCGGACTCTACTTCTGGTGCTGGCCGCACCCCAAAACTTTCGGTGTTGAAGTAGTCTGCTACTAGTTCATGTAGGGCGTCGTCGATTGCGGCACTCATCAGCAAACACGAAGGCGTCGCTTCAGTGGACGTTTGAGTTGGGCCAAAAACTGTCCATCCTAGTTCGGTGTTGGCGGCATAGGGTCCTCCCTCCTTAAGGTGAACTGTCTCAGTAGGCAAACCCAAATGGTCTAAGCCTATAAGAAGTTTCGGCGTAACGTTGGAATACGGCTGCGTCGCTAAGTGCTTCAGGCGTCCAGTACTCCCACGCAAATCGTATTCATATAGGCTTTGAGTTGGCAATTGTAGATTCGACACTCCGTAGACGTTGCGTAGCGTATGGATTTTCTTCATGCTGGCGCCACTAATATGTACGTTGACCACTGTTGAAGGTTCTTGGGCGGCTCTTCCCCCAAACCATTGAAGATTAAGCTTATGTTGGCGACCCTCTAAACCAAGCTCCTCGATAAGAGAGTTATCCATTAGAGTTATGGATGAACCTTCATCCAGCAGGGCGTGGGTGTCGATTCGTTTCCTTGGACCGTAAAGAGTCACAGGCAATACTCGAAACAGCAATTTAAGGTTCTGCACCGGGCTGGCTGCACAGTTTAGAACAGCTTCTCTCCTTGTGTCGGCTTCTAGTGGTGGCTGTCCATGTGACACTGATGGGCTTTCAACGACATAATTTCCGGGCTCGTGTAGCAGCTTGTGGTGACTTCTATGGCATCCATTAACATCGCATGGCTTTCGACGGCGGCAGTTACGTGTTGAATGTCCCATTTCCAAGCAGCTAAAACATAATCGAGTACGTTTGACCTCAGTCCATCTTTCACCCACACTGTAATCCAGAAGTCTTTTGCATTCGACGATCCTGTGTCGACCTTGGCATATCGAACACTTAAATGTATCAGCTCTGCCACTTTCAGCAGCATGTAGAACGACTCGACGCCTTGGCTCCATCGTTGATATAACATATAACATAGATATGGGTTAAGTTTTACAATTTTAATTTTAATTATGTGGCGAACTTACCGCAGTTTACTCCCTTTCTCTTTGAAAGCAAAATGACAATTAAATTAATAAAAGGCTCGATCGAAAGTGACAGCCAAAGAAAACTAAACAAATGTCAGTCAAAGAAGAATGGGAATAATACTACGTTCACAAGCAGAATATGTATCAAAGTTGTTGTTTCGACGGGCATTCTGCGACAGCGTCAATCTTATGCTTTGAATGGTGTATAGTTCGATGTAACTTTAAAGTTCGAGTTTGAGCATCTGTGAATTATTTACGAAACCTTTCTCGCCACCTGCATGCGCCTTTATCAACATCTGACCCTTTGAAATTAGTGCCTTTAACCCACGTCTGGCACCATCAGTCCATGCCCTTGGTCTTGTGTGTGAGCCATGAATATAGCTCTCGTCCAAATAAATGATCTCATATCCTTTTGATCTGTATTCCCGCACCTTTCTTAGATATTTCACTCGTAAAAGTTCAACTTAATTTTTTTCGCACATAAGTTTACGGTTGTTTTCCGTTTTTATTAAGGAAAATTCATTTCTTCTTAGAATCCTGTGTAACGACATAATGCTTAAGTTAAGCTCCAAATCTTCCTGGACCCGTTGTCTCAACATTTTTAAGGTAATTATCATTTTTTCCTCAAGGTGAAAGTTGTATATAATTCGCCGAATAGCTCTGATGTCAAAGTCGTCTAATGCAGTTTTCCATTTTGTGTGTGGTACATTTTTATTTGGTGATTTAGTAACACCTTTCTCCTCGTATTCCTTGATAATCGTTCGTATTGATCGGGCCGAAATTCCAGTGAACTCCTCAGTCTGCGAGTTTGCGTACGTTATGGGATTATTCAAACATAAACTCATAGCTTCTTCCAATTTTTTGTTATACATGTTAACAACGATCTTACGGGCCTGACTTTCTATTGGTTTTCCTTTTCGCGATGAATCCATGACAATTTCCTGTATTTGTATAAGCTTTTGTTCAAGCAATGCTATTGTGTTCGTAAAATTTGATTCCAAATAGCAAATCCAACAATTATATGTGTTGGGTCTAGCTTGATTACAATTACATGTAATTAATAATTAAACAATTACTATTACTAGTTAGGTACATGTAACTAAAAAAAAGTAATGGACTTTTGGTAGTAATTAAATAAAAAGTATGACGTTAATAAATTTTTTAAGTGATTACCAAAAAAAGGAAATAAAACACTTAATCAATTTTATTTCTAAGACCTAAAATCCTATCCTAAAACCTATGAACTAACGTCCCACAGGTAGAACACCATAAAATAAATGGGAACACGCCACATACACTGGTTAGGTACCAGTCACCTAAGTCACAAATAATAAAACCATAAAAAACGTTGAGAACCTAATCAATTACGATCGGGCTAGTGTATACGAATTCAACAAATATACCTAAGCCCTGAATTTTTTGCCAATCCCACCCTAGATAATAGGTAGTATTACATATGAAGTGCGTTGAATTTTATCGGCCCCATAATAAAAAAAATTAAAGTAATTTATGCAACAGCATTTTAGTTCATAGCCATGTAAAGTTGGGTTAGGCATTGTAAACTACAGGCAAAAACATTTACGCTATCGTACCATTTTTGTTCTCTTAAATCCTCGCTCTGCGCAATCGACCGTTGGCGAACTGAATTGGTACGGACTATAATGCAGATTTTCTGCAGACTAACTTAATCAAACTGTATTACCCTTGTGTTCATAGACGTCTACATATCGTCATACTTGCGCAGATTAGTTATGCATTTCAATTGTGGCTGCAGAAAAAGTTAGAAGATTTTAGTGCGAAAGATGGAAAGATGTAACCTTTTCATTTTAAAAAAAGGTTAATCTAAGATTTAGGTAAATATTACTCTTTTTTTGTAGAGATCTGACATTTTTGAGCGCAAAACAAATGACATTCGTACTAAGATACGAGTATGTCTGCGCAGTGAATGCGTTCAAAAACACACGAGGAAAGATCTGCAATTGTACTAAGGTAGTACATAAGACAAAAGAAGTAATTGGCCTTAATTACCTGGTAAATGGAGTCTTTTCGCACAATATATACCTTCGAAATGACATCGAGAACTGAGGATTTGAGGAGTTTAGATTTACCGAGCTTAGTGACGAAAATATTGCAAGCAGATATCGCCACCGAAAGGGAGTTACGCCCGTTGATTTTGAATGAAGAACTGCAAACCGTCTTTGAGTCATTGAAATGAAACAAATCAGTGGGAACGTATACCGAACACTGTGCATTGAAATCTCCCACTAGAAGCGATGGCCATTTACCACCTAGTTTAATCCTACCTTGGAGGACAGCAGAACTCTGCTCGCGCAGAGAGGTTTCTCTATTTAGATATAAAAAGGCTGGTCCAGAACAGTCGCATGAACAGCTGCATTAAATCAGCTGTTGTACGAGTATGTTGGCATGGTTATGGTGTTTATTTTGGTTCTTATGACATTTGAGAGTAGTATTCAAGAAAAAACGATTAAAATAAATTCATTGTTGAAATCGAAGCTTTAATTTATTACCTTTGTCTGTGTCTTTTTTTTCATTGCAAATTGTCGCCACGAAGAATCACTCTCAAGGAGAGACGAGAGTTCATCACCATGTGCTGAAAAGATTAGGGCGCTATACTCTTCATGCAAACCGCCTATAGGAGGAAGTAATAGCTCCATAGCTTCTGTACAAAGATATCAGAGTTTCTTTGAAAGGTCACGATAACTCTTTATGACCGGGTCGAAAAATAGAAATAAGTACAATAATATATGTTAGATAGTTCAAAATGTGCTCCAATTTTTTTTTTGAATTTACTGTATCCTTTCCATTCATCGATTCTGTACCTTTTATATTCCTTTCGAAACTGCAATTAGAAAAATATGCAAGTTTTTAATCATTTCTTTATCAACACCAGTTATTTCATCGGATTTAGGCTTTCAATAAGCTACGAAATAACCCTATAAGCCTATCACGAAATTTTACTAGCATTCGCGGCTCTTATTTTCGGCAATTATATGCTGTTTTCTGCTTCTCGCCGCAGACTTTTTATCTATGCCTAAACGGGGCACTACACTTTTGTTAGTCACCTAAATATGCTAAGCATGACATCATCTGCAGCGATGATTGTTGAGAGGGTGATGAAGAGTCCGCGGTAACTTCCTATTTGAATGCCCGGCTTACGCTCGCATTAGGCTGTGGGTACGAAGCGCTAATGTGAGTGCTGATACTGTAGGAACTTTATCACTGAAGCGATTACTTATCTTTTCTTCGAAAAATTTTTAGTAAAATGAACATACGATTGCTATTTTTTTTTTCTAATTGCTTTGTTCCAACAGAAATACAATTTACCCCTGCAATGTCAATGTCATATACACAAAATTAGCCTTTTTCCAAAACTGAGTGCGAACTTGTGTAGAGGATGACGCTCTGAGGGCATAATGAAAGCCTCTGCTAGTTACCCTCATGAAATTAAGTTGAATAAAGTTAAGAACGTCCTAGTACAATCCGCTTCCGGTAAAAAAGAGTACAAACTTATTTTAAGTGGCGCTACAGTCTAGGGTGGACTTAGATTTCAATCAACAGCTGTGCATATTTAGCGAGATCTTGCCCTAATCGGCTCTAGTTGCGCATACCAAATTAAATTTTCAGCGTGTTTTCTAAAAATGCTCCAAGTGGTATTCGTGCGCTCAACAGGTCAAAGCTATCGAAGTCGGTGAATTATCATCCTTTTGGTCAATGCCGCTGTATAGCCCATACAGTTCGGTGTTCATCTTCTGTAAATTCCATAAATTTAGTCAGCGTCTGCTAGAAGTATGAAATATTGTGCCTATGGTATATACCTGTAAGTTTTGTCAAGTATGATGTTGAGGAAATCACTTTCACCAGAAATTGATATGAAGTTTCAAGCGCTTGCATGGTTTTCGCCGATAAGCAGTTTGCAGGCACCATTATGGCGTTCCTATTTTTATTTGTGCATGCTTCTGTTCGGTATTTGTGTCCTATGAAGCGTCTTGCAGTGTTCGCAATGTCTCAAAGCCTCATAAGCTTGAAAAGGCAATCTTTGCTAAAGTCGTTATTTTCCTTGGGTTGGCAAATTTAGATTTGATCCGGATTAAAATCAGGCGGTTGTTCAGATGATTGAAGTTCTAAATTTGTTGCGCAGGTCTTCCTCTAATGACAAATATACATGGAAGTAGGCATGTTTTTTATTCTTCCTTTGGCCTGACCATCCCATCTCACTGGATGGCAGTGATATGCGCTTTGTTGCAATTCAACTTGTCCGCTAATTGTTCAGCTGCATGTAGTCTGCTAAGGATTTGAATATTCGACATGCATAACCGAAAATTGTGGTCCATTTTTCATGCTAGGATCGTCAACAACAGTAAGAATATCCGAGACTGTTTGTTGCCTCACGACATATACGGCACAACTCTTAGCCCAAAGGTCCAGATCCTTCAGAGGATAGCATCAGTAGCTCACTATGAAGGTTTGAGCACTGTCATTAGTTCGCTTGAATCTCCTCCGTCATCGTATTTATTTCAACAACCAAGCTAAATGTTCCGACTATGTCGAAGTAACTTGGCTCAACCTTTGGAATTTATTTGCGAAAACGTCCATATTGTGTTTAGCCCAAAACATACGTATTTTTTCTTAGCTTTAAGTATAGAAAATAAGTATTTATAAATAAAATGTAACTGCAGTCGAAAGACATAGATATAAGTATTCAGAGTAGCTTAGAGTGCCTGTGTGGGGCCAGTAAGTTAGTATAAGATTGTTAAGTAATTGTAAGCTAGCATTTAAGCATTTTTTGTTAGAATGTAAGAGTTAGTGTTAAGAAAATAAAATGCATTTAAAACTAACCAAAACATACGTATGCACTGAAGTTCACCCAGCTGTGTCAGACTCATACTGTAGCATGTTGGTGGTGGTTATCCTCGCGACTGTCCTCCTTTTCTCTTTTCTCAACCTGTTGTATAAACCGACTATGCCGGGGTACAAAAGTATAAAACTAAATAAAACATGAAGTTTTATCTTCAAGCATCTGGGAAACGATTTTATTGTAAATTTTGGGCATCCAAATATTATTGGTCATTTCAATGTTTCTCCACACTGTAATATGACTGACCCTTGAGTTTCTTTCCGTTTCATTAGAGATATTTTCATTTCTAATACCTTTTTACACCAATGTACGTTACATCAGCACAGAGGCGATAGGAATTGTGCCAGTAAGTTGTGACAAAAACTAATTTCTGTTGAAAACCTTTAGAAATATTGTTAAAGCGAAGAATACAGATGCAAGTTTTTCATGAACAACTTCAGAGCACTATATGCTTTTATATTAATTTCTTCGCAGATGCATAATAGAATCTCTTCCTTCTATTATCTTGTTTGATAGAAGAAAAATAAAGTTCCTGAAGAACTTGTTATTCGACGAAAATAACTCGTATCTTTTGTATTAAGTCCATACATTCATGTACATACATAAGACTTGAAGTCCACTTTCAAGTTAAATCTGATATTTCAACTTAAATAAAGCCAACACGTATTTGCTTCTAAAAAATTTATTTCTAAAACTAATCATTTCAGACTTTAAAAATTACCACATCTTCCCGATAATGTAACCTAGGTTTGAACTTTTATTTTTTTAGCATTGCTTAATGAGTTTTTATCATCAATACCTAAAACAGAAAATAATGATATCAAAACGTTTGCTTTACATGTAGGTACGAGCTCGTTTATCCTTACCATTCTCTAAATCTAGAAATTGACTTTTCCCAAATTGCCATTCTTCCTTGGTATTCGTCTTTAAATTCAGTTCTAGGTCTAAAAATCTGATCAACGACACGAAACTGTTTGATACTCTCTCGGTCTTTCCAAATTCCTTTACAAAAATACGAAATAGACATATCAACATGACATAAAGTGAAGGTACATAAATGTAGGAATAATGGAACCGTACCTGCATTTATACCAGCAACATAGGCTGACCCCATTACACTCGACTCAGAATTTATAGCCCGCTCCACGCTTATTCCACTGACATCGGCTAGAAACTGACAAACAAAGTCATTTCTTGAAACTCCTCCATCAACCCTATTGAAATTAAAATGTTAGTATCTCTGAAGTATCATTGATTAAGTATGCTAACTTTAAACACTGTAGAATGCATTTGGTTTCATTTTGTGTTGTCTGGCAGATTTGTGCAAGCCGAAAGGCTATACTTTCTAAAATTGCTCGAACTAGATGCGCTTTTGTGGTTGATGGCGTAATTCCCAGAAATCCCGATGCCGCTCTATAGTCATTCACTGGAGGCTAAGGAAACCGTTTATTATGTGAGCTTTTCAAATAAATGAATACTTACTCCAATTCCACTAAACGCGGGAATAAAATAAACGCCATTAGTGTCCCGTACAGACATGGCTATATCTGCGGTTTCAGCGGGATCATTGAAAAGCCCACACGACTGGGCCCATGAAATTAGAGTACCAGTGTCTTGGGATGAACCTTCAACGCAAAATGCAATATCGTCTTGGTTTACTGTGTCCTCAAATTGCCACGCCACCAGAGGGTACAGACCATGGATTGAAGCTTGACAATGTCGGCCTGTAATTAAATCCAAGAATGAACCTGTTCCCATTGTTATTTTTACTTCTCCTTCGTCGAAGCAATTTGAACCCCAAATTGATGCCGTTTGATCACTGATCGATGAACTGATTTGAATTCGAGTTCCGAATAATGATTCGTGAACATAACCAAAGTCATGGCTATTCGGAACAACTTTAGGGAGTAATTGTGTCTGTTAAAAGTGAGTTAATTACGAGTAATATGTTGAGAATTGCGATGTGATACTTACATTGATGCCGAAAATCATTTTCATAAGGTTCGACCAACCAAGGGTAAAAGGATCAAATAAGCCAGTAGCTGTGGCAGATGTTATGTCGGTGATGTGATCAATATCGAGGTTTCCACGAGATCCGGTCCTGTTGATAGACTTTTGTTAGAATTGGATTACAGATATAACATACATAAACATATTTGAGAAAGAAAAACCTATAGGCCTACATTGATCCCATTCCAAATGGCGATTTGATACTCTATCTCTACAAGCAGGTTAATCAGAGTATTTGAATAAAATATGATGGTTGGATGAGGTGTTTATGATTCGCCGGCAGTATGGTGATGTGAAAACTGGACGTGACGTACAAACTATGACGACATAACGAAAATGATCTGACGAACTTCCACTGATTTTTTTCCTACAGGTGGCGACTGGGAGGATCGTTTTAGAGGCTACCAGTTTTGGTCATAATGGTAACAATAGGCCGCATTTAGGTGATCCTCAGCCAACAACACCCGGCTTATGTCAGGTCGTGATGAGCCCTCAACGCTGTGTGATACTGGGACATTTTATTCGTGTAGTATATATAGGGCTAATTTAGCTTTAGGTTTAGTTAGTTTCATCGCGTTCGCCTTGGTTTTACACAGTGCTGATGGCACTCAATGTGATCTTGCTGTTTCCTTTCCAGTTTTTTCTATCATCCATTTCTCCTTCCCTCTTTTACTTTAGTAAACGTAAAGTAACGTAGCTTTCTCCAGACTATCCTTGTTTCTCATAAAAGCTTTTGCGAAAAGATCGAAACACTCGGTAAAACCAGCAGACTGACCAAAATCGTCAAAAAGTTGTCCCTTTTCAGCCTGACTAGAAACATTCAGAAAATCTGATGGAAAAAATCGCAGGTTGTTGGAAGCCAGATCCAGCAATTTGCGGCCTCTTTTACTAAAATTATCAAATAAACATAACCAAGCGAGTCTGGTATTTGCAGATCTCCGTGTGGTTCTGATTTCCAGATATCTGAGCACATCTTTGGTAGGACAGTTGGTAAGCATAGCCTACACGACACCACATCTATCAACGGACATAGGTTTATTGACTTTGTGACGACATAAAATGTTAATATAACAAGCACACGGTTTCCTGATCTCATATTATAAATACAAGGGAACATAGCGGTCTCCGGATCATAAAACTCTAAACGAAATTGACCATTTTGCGATCGACGAAAAACAAGTGTCTCGTACTCTGGATGTTCAAATCTTCTGAGCAGCCAAGATTAACTAGGATCACTAGTTGCAGCAGTAAAGAAAAACTACTGTGAGAAGATATAACGTGTGAAAACTGCAACGGCAAGAGACCGCCAGAATTTCTGCCGAACGCGTATTCCGAAATCTCTGAACAAATCCTATCCTATGCCACCAGCATCAACTACCGAAGACCAGTGGCAACGTTGCTAACCTGCCATTAAAGATGTCGCAACTGATGTGCTCGGTTTACCCCGACAACCACCAATAAATCCCTGGTTTGATGAAGAATTTCGGCAAGCACATGCAGCAAAACAAAAAACGTACAAATCAGAAACGAAGGACGAAAGTCTTTCGTGAGCTCTACGAGCAAAGGAGATGAGAAGAACCTATAGAAGAAGAAAAAAGAGCACGAGAAGCGCACGATCGAAGATATTGAAAATTTATGCTGCAGGAACAACGTACGCAGATTGCGGAAACTTAAGAAGTCTATAATATTTTCATTGATTTTAAGGTCTGTCTGTCTGTGTGGAATGACGATGAAAAACCCTCGCTGCTCCGTTAAGGTCGGTCACGACTTATTCGAGATCATTGATGTTAAAAACGGTTTTAGACAAGGTGACGTGCTGTGACTTTTTTAACGTCATAGAATTGGACGCACAATCTTTCAAAAACCAAAGGCAGAATTCAGTGAACTGTCACCGGTGCGTTCACTAGTGTCTAGAAAGCTACTAAAATGGGTTTAGTGGTAAATGAGATCAAAATCAAATATGATATATGCTGTCAACAAAAAATGACATACAACACCAACGACAGAGTATCACAGTCGACAGCTATATCTTTGAGGTTTACCTTGCCTCTGCTATCAATTCCGTCAACAACACCTCAGTCGAAATAAAACGAAGAATCACTCTTCTCAATCGCTGTTTTTCTGAACTTAGATGTCAATTGTGTGGTTACGTGCTATCCCAAACAACTATTGAGACTCTATATAAGACCTTAATCATACGAGTCCTAATTTGTCGATTTTATCGAAAGCTGATGAAGATACCTCGATCTTTCGAGAGAAAAATTCTAAAGATATCCTGTTCCAATTGCTGTGACAGGATTTGAAGGAGTAGATTCAACGACGAACTATATGTACGGTAGCATCAATCTAGTCAGAAAACTGCGCACCATTCGCCTGAGTAGGCTAGAGCATGTTGAGCGAATGGACACCAATGCTCCGCCCCGCAGAGTCTTCGAATCCAACCCGGAAGGACAACGCAGTTTAAGCAGACCTCGGCTTAGTTGGCGCGCAGAAGTAGAAGGGGACCACAACCGACTTGGAGTACGTCACTGGAGATAGTAAGTTAAGTAAAGAGATAACTGGAGAGGCTTGTTAGTTGAGAGTTCACCCCGAATTGTAGGGCTTCCTAATTTAATTTAACTAAACCAACGATACCGAATTACAAAAAGTAAAAACACGTTTTAAAGCAAATTTCTAATCGTAAACGGAAATATTAGCACACCCGTCTTTGAAACTTTCGATTGCTCTAAACCAGTTACGTGCGCTATGTACAATAGATTGCACTTTTTCCCACAAATTTCACTTAAATCTCAGTTCAATTAGAAAGAGAAAATTTAACTATATTTACCTAAGTTTATAGAGTATCCACGAATCTAATGTCTCAATTAGTGCAGTCTTTTTTCGTATCGCTTCTTTGAGTTTTGGATTTGCATCTATCTCATGGAGTAATCTTAAAGTAACCTATATACAGTAAAAACAAAACAAAATAAAAAAAACAACAAATGAGTAAATAACAACAAAACAACGGCGCATGCTTCAGCTTGGTCCTACACTATCCTACCTGTCCATTCATCATTTTAATAACGCTTCCCGCCAAAAAGCGTTTACCTCCTGTCACTAAATATAACCAATAAGACAAAGTATTTAGCGTTTTCAGCGTAAAACCAGAATTCCATTTATTAACTAGGCTATCCGCCCGACAGTCTTTCCATGTTATGAAATTGTGAAAATATTCACTGGTGTTGCGGTCCCATGTTAGAAATGTACACCGTTGCGTCGATAATCCTAGACAGGTTATGTCCGATGATGTTAGATTGGCATCTAAACAAGGAGAAACAAAAAAAGATTATTAACACAAAAATATTTAACCACCAATGGATAGAATTTAAATTCCGTTTAATCACTAACCTTTGATAGCACCTTTGATAACACTGATTATAGTTTGCCATAGCTTTTTGGGTTCGATTTCGAAATAACCAGGCCTGGGATTGAGCAATTCCACCTTAGAAATAAATTAAGAATATTTATGCGGGTTTATGTTTAAAAATGAAATACTAACTAATTCAGCAGCGGAGCCCTTAATTTGGCAGTTTTCATTGAATATGAAACAACGCACCGATGTTGTTCCAACATCCAATGATGCAATAAACGACATTTTCAACACAACGTCCGTTTGGAATAATCAATCGACACCAACTGAGTGAAGTGGGGGCTATAAACGAAGCCTTTGTCAGTCGCCACCATTCAACCACTCAACCACTGCCAGTAACGCCAATATTAAATGTGAATAATCGATTTAGGTGCACTATCTCGTAGATACGATTTTGATAACTGAGGCGTTTCAAACGAACACCAACTGATTTTAATCTCGGTTTTCCGACTAGTAGCTCCGTTCCAACTACAGGTTCTAGATAGTTTTGTCGTTGATACTTGTACTCGCAATTCGTTGGTGCGTATTCAAGTGGAGGAAAGTAATACATCGCGCGTCTGTTGAAATAGTGATATACTCTAGCAGCACCACACATGCACTTATGACGAGTTGATGTTGCTACAGCAATTAAAGTTAATAATAGCGTTATAAATTTGATTGCGAAGAGCGGTACGTATTCGCATGAGTACGAGTACGAGAATGAGTGTGGGTACGAGTCCGAGTATGTAGATACGGCATTGTGAGACTCGCGTGTAGATAAATTTAACAATGCCCTTCTCAGAGTTCAAAGTTCTGTTCTACATTAGTCAGCTTATTTATCGACTTATCCAGTGCTACTATTACAGATTGCACATTGCGAACCCGGTGCTTTGGTGTCTATTTTGATAGTAAGATATTTTTATCTATCATATCTGCTCTAGCTCACGAAACTGAAAATAAAAACAAAAAATTGATAATGGGCAACTAGCATGAAAGTAGGCTACCGAAATACAAAACAAAAATGAAAAGAAATACAAATTTCAATACATATTGACCTTACTTAGATGTTCCGGAAGTGATGAGTTTTTTAGCACTGACTTTCAAGGTTAACTTACATAACAAAGAAAACATTAAATATTTAATTTTTATTAGCTGGCCTTGCAATTTTTAATTGTGACATACATATGTTGCGCCGTAAAATAAGTTAATAACACTTACTGGCAAGATTAAACGGTGTTCGTAGAGGTAAGGAATAAAAAAATATATAGTCTTATTTTTGGGTTATTAATTTATTTTGACATTAATTAATTTAAGTACAATATGTAACTTAGAAAGTAGTATAGACTAAGCCTATTTGTATTCTAAATCAAATTGAACTATGTACATAATACTTCTTACGTTATGCAGGCTCATTGTATACTGATATATGTATATGATCGTGTATAATGTCTATGTGTGTTTATGTGTATTGTGCATTTAGGTTAGGTAGGCTAAGGTTTATTTTAAGTTAGATATTAAGTTTTTATAAAAAATAAAAAATGACATCCATATGCTAAGTTTTTTGTTATCAATTTTTTCTTAGCCCTAAGTACACAAAATAAACATTTATAAATAAAATGTAAATGAAGTCGAAAGACATAGATATAAGAATTTAGATTAGCTTAGAGTGCCTGTGTGGGGCCAGTAAGTTAGTATAAGATTGTTAAGTAATTGTAAGCTAGCATTTAAGCATTTTTTGTTAGTATGTAAGAGTTAGTGATTAAGTAAATAAAATGCATTCAAAACTGAAAACTGTTATGCAGACTCACACGACAGCCTCAGTAACTGAAATCAATTATCTCTTAACCTTAGTACCCACACTCATCTATATGTAAAGGATATCGATAGAGAGTAGGGAGTTTACTCTTGTACGAGAATAAGGCCAATGGCGTTGGTAACGGACAGATCTAGACGATATTGGTGAATAACACTATAGTAGCAGACTTTACTGAAAATTCTGCAGAACCAGATATGGCCTGATTTGGAGATCTGCATTTAGATGTTAGGATATACAGGTCACGTGCAGTGGAATAACTAGCGAAGGCCTTTGATTGCTTTTAAGAGTACCTCAGTGCCATTCAAGAAGACTGGGTAAGTGAAGTGTGAAAAACTGGGTGATAGCGGGGTTCAATGTGTGAGCCCTAGGCCAAGAAGTCAGGAGCTCCTGTAAGCGAATTAACAAACACCTTGTGACGATTCGTAACAACCTAAAGTTCGGCAACATTACTCCCACATGCGCTTATGTCTCTGCTGAGGAAAAGGGTGAAGTTACCAAGGAATTTTTCTGCGAGCTCTGTGAACAATGTCCTAGATACGACGTTAATAATATTTAAGAATAGGAAAAGAGGATATTTTTTAGTAATGTTAACGTGCAGCAGCTGCTTATAGGATATTGTCGCAATACGCTTCTTTACTTGTCGTACAAGGTGAACAAGCGCTGGTGATCAGATAGCGATGATAGTTTTTCCAATTGTTATGTTTCAGCAGCTGTAAAAGTTACCAATGACATCCAGCTGCCAAAATATTCAATAAGTGGCCGTGGTGTAGTGGTACTAGCAATCGCTTCTCACTCGGAGGGTCCAGGTTCGAGTCTTGCCCATGGCAAGTCAGTTTCATTTGTAATTGGAACTCAGACAGAAAAATTCTGCGTGTGAAGGCATAACACTGACTCGTAGATTTGGCTGTTGTAGAGTTTCAAGCACAGAAAAAAATACTGTGAATTATACCTCGAATTACTCTGAGCGAAGCAAACACTCTCCGTCCTATTCGGACTCTCACTCCTGGAGAGCGAATATCGAAACCAAACACACCTGGGTTTCAAACCACTACAAAAACAATTTTCCTTTCTCTTACTTCTACCTTTCCGCCCGCGCCCTGGCAACAGTAAAAGGGTATCTAACCCCTTAGGCGCGCGTAAATTATAAAAAAAAAAATAAGGCTTGCTTGCCCAACGTGCGTAAATTGTTAAAAAAATATTATCGAAATTCCGGCCGAAATCGGCCTACATCCGTATAAAATTGTGTCGCTGGAATGTTGGCCGGAGATCCGGATTTTGACCAAAAATCATCTTCTCGGACGATTCCCATTTTGGCTTAGCGGCTACGTCAACAAGCAAAATTGTCGTTATTGGAGCGAACACAATTCACAAGTGTTAGGCCAATCTTTAATGCATCCACAAAGATTGACTGTTTGGTGGCGTTTTATGGCATGTCGGCCATATCATCGGACCTTATTTCTTTTGAAATGAGGAAGGAGACACCGTTACCGTCATTGGTCTCAGGTATAGAGCGATGTTAACCGATTTTCTGTGGTCAGAGCTGGACAACATCAATATATCCGAGCTATGGTTCAAATAAGATGGCGCTACATGCCATACCAGTGTCGCAACCATTTGAATGATGTGCTATTTCATACATTATGTCATGAACTTAACTTCAAAATAAAGGCAGAATCAATTTTGTATCTCACACCGTTGTTGTATTTAAATTTGTTTGAAATCGTTCTTATCTGGTCACCCTTTAATTGCAGCAAGATTTCTTAGCAATATTTAATAAATATTTGTAATACTAAACCGAGGGATTATATAAAGATAGGATAATAATTGTCAATCAAGCTTATTAACTAAAAATGCGCTAGAGTTCCATAAGGAAAATTTATCTATGGAATATACTATCGAAGTGCTGTGTAAAAATATACAATAGTCCCAATATGATGAAGAAAATGGAGTCGCATTTGCTGAGTGGTTTTCACATTACGCTTTACTATTCGAAGAGGATGCAGTTTCACCTCCTCCTAAGGAGAATGGGAACTTCAGAGTATACTTGGTATTTTGCCTTCCAAACCTGCTAGCTTCAATTTTAAAACTACCATTGATAGACTAATGATATACTAAGCAATATTTTCGGTAAGTCTAAATCAATTACTTTCAAACAAATAGTAACATCGAAGATTTCAAAACATACGCAAGTAATGTCAACAAAACGTGCGAACAGTTCGAGCTCAATAGACTTACCAATGCGTTGTTCAACTGTCTGATTTTCGTAAAACGGTTGCAATCGGCTAATGACACGGATGTGCGGTACAGATTGCTTTCATTGCTCGAAACAGGTGACGAATCAAAAATCACAATAGAAAACTTACTTTTGGAGTGTAAGTCAGTAAGATACACATGCCCTATGTATCCTTTTCAATAATAGACTTTTTATCCCCAACATTCGTGCTATTGCTTTAAAATCACTGATTTAGCAGTAAGTAAGTGGTTTTTTAAGAACATCATGCCTGTAAAAAAGGATTTGTTCCCAATTATTATTAGATTTTATAATAGGCGAGACACATTTTCATTGGTCAACGATTGTGTCGTGTTTGGAGACCGGCTAACTATTCCAGAATGTTTCGATCCAGAATCCTTCATCAACCTTATCGAGGACATCCGGGCATCGAAAAAATTAAGGCAATCGCAAGAGGATATGTTTACTGGCCCGAAATCGACACGCACATAAAACATTGTAACAATGTAAACCATTGCTCAGCTTGCCAATCAGCATCCAAATTGCCAGTCAAAGAGCATAGGACAAAACTCCACTACATCAGCTGCAACAATAAATATTGTAAAATGTTTGTGTGGGTACAAATGATAGAACTTATTCTTTTCAATACAAATCCCTTTATTCAGTACAGTTACAATTCACTATTTAATTCTTTCTCTCAGTACAATTCAATTTCTCAACCACATATACTTTTCTTATCTTTTACTTAAACCACTTAATCACTTCTTCTAATTAACACTTCAAATTCAGCTTTGGAACTGATTTGCATACCTTTGGGATGCTGGTATTTATACTCGAATGACATACTTCGAGAACAATCCTCGCCATCCAGCGTCCCATACAATTTCCAATTTGCTAGAAAATTCGATTCCACTCTCCAGTCTCCAGACTTTGTTATTCCAATATCGAAACCTTCTCGTCTTCGACATTTTCTGCTAGATGTCGCTGCTCACAGTTAAGTGGTTATCACAATATATTAAGATAAATTTTCTCACGTCAATGCTATCTGCAGACAATAGTATCGAATAATGGTACTTAATCAATTTTGTAGCCACTAATTCAAGGAACATGGCGCGAAACATAGAAGTCTTAGCGCTGGACACAGGGTCATGGTTTTAACTTTAAAATATAATAAAAGCGATTGGATTCCTGGTACAAATCAGAGCAAGACATTCACCTATGCTGAGCACTCACCTGAATGACAATAACATCTTACTGGAATACTTTGAGATGAAGCACGCCCATCATAGTTTCAGCACCACGGCAGATTGAGGATTCTCAGTTGGAATATCGAATACGACGATTGACGTAGGAGCGCCTTTCAATAGCGAATCCTATGATGTTAACCGTAACAGACCACACCGAGTTCAAGGGTCAGGTAGGAAATGCAAAGCCTTTAAGAGGTTCAACCCGCAGCGTCTTACATCTAAGAGGGGTCGTGTTGCATCCGCCAATAACATTTACATCTGGCAACGATGTCATCACCCATCGTTAAAGGCCCAGGCCAGTAGAATCTGTTGCGTCGACATATTTGACTGGCAGCTGGATAGAATATACACTTTTTTATGGAAGCAGGTCCATAAGCAACGGATATGACTGATAAAGTAGGCTTACTTTCTACTTTTTCAAACCGTCATGCCGTTGCCAATTCACATATTCACACATTGAGGACCATACAGTCACAAATTGCGAGGAAGCACTTTCATTGGTGGAGACATTGAGAGAATGAAGGGAATTTGTCATAAGTAGCTTGAAAAGACGTAATGAACTGACCGTCGAGAGTCTGAGGCAGAGTGGTCTGTCTAATGTTGATACCATCATAAAAGTCAATCAAAGAATAAGCCTTGGTAACTGCTGTTTGAACTAAAAAGTCAATTGATTCTAAAACCAACGCCTTAAATGGTTCACATATAGAGCTTACAAGCAGGAATACCCTCAAATAATTATTAAAGAAACTCAAGCAAGACGCAGCAGCAGCATTTTTGGCTACTCATCTTATAACATCAAGCGCATGTAACATACATGACACCTGGATAGCATTTTCCAGAGACACTTGAATTGGAATGCTATGTTTTATTTCCTTTCAGAAAACTTTGTTGTCAATTTTTTCTATAAGGGTTTACTTACTTCAAACATTCCTGACTGACACGAAGCGACCTCTCGTACGACGGGTTAGCTTGATCTCTCTGTCGGTACGAAAGTAGACACCAGTGAAAACTTTATTGATACATATATCGTATATCGCCGCCAAAAAAAACTCGGGAATAGAAAAACTATGAAATTAAGTATTTTGTAAAATTTCTTTAATACGACATAAGCCCTTCCTGGGATTGTTATAAAGTCAATAAACCTAAATCTAAATCGTAAAATACCGCAGAAGCTAATGAACTTAAAAACGTTGGAAATTATTCTGCTGCTGGTTAAACATCATTTGCTGCTGTGATGTTTGATGATGGAACTCTTGTCCCTGATTAACCTGACCCTGTTGCTGCCCGGGTCCGGAAAGTCGAACACGTTTACTACCTGACTCCTGATGCTGATTACCCTGTTGCTGCTGCTGTTGTTGTTGTTGCTGCTGCTGTTGTTGTTGTTGCTGTTGCTGTTGTTGCTGCTGCTGTTGCTGTTGTCGTTGTTTATTATCAGACTTATCCTCTTGATCGTCGTCAGTAAGGAACTCTCTTTTTGGATATGGAATTGGACAACCAGCAAAAACATCCTGTGTTGGTTGTGGATCTTCTTGAAAGTATGGATCTTGCATTGCTTGTTCAGATGTGATACGCTTATTTGGATCCATGAGCAATAATTTTTGCAACAAATGGAATGCTTTGCTGTCTGGTTTAATCTTATGGCGATCCATGTATTTTGCTAGAGAACAATTTATATAACTTGATCGCTTAAAATCTTTAATGAGCGTATGATGCTCTGGCATTTTTTTAATGTCCTCCCAGTCTTTGTCTTGTGGAAATCCCATGACATTGAAAATTCTATCCAATTGATCATGATGATATGGATTACTAGTCTTAATATCTTCCTGACGACAGTGAAAGATCGGCTCAGATGTAAGCAGTTCTGCAAAAATGCATCCAATTGCCCAAATGTCGATGGCTTTGGTGTAATGTCTTGCACCAAGAAGCAATTCCGGTGCACGGTACCAAAATGTCACCACTACTGGATCTAAATCTGCTAAAGGCTTCAGCGGTGCATTAAAAAGTCTGGCAAAGCCCATATCAGCGATTTTCACGCGACCACGTTCATTGCCATCGCCCATAACCAATATATTTGCTGGCTTCAAATCACGATGAAGTACCCAGTTGCTATGTAAATAATGAATTCCGTCTAGAATCTGATAAAGCAAACTTTTAACCATTCCCTTTGGAACAACTACTTGTTTCTTAGCTGCCTTTGCAGCCCTATGGAATTTTATAATGTGCCACAAGTCGTGTTCAGCGTAATCAATCAGAAGAAACACTTTTCGGTCGTTGTGCGAAAGGAAAACTCTTATAAGAGTTATAACGTTAGCGTGTTTTAATTCACGTAATAAGGCAATTTCGCGGCAGGCAGACATAGACAAGCCAGTCCCATCGATTTGCTTGAGAGCGTATTCCTTTCCATCGCTGGCCTCTTTCCATTTTGCCTTGTAGACATGTCCATAAGTGCCACGACCAACTTTACAGCCTTCATAGTTGAATAAATCTTCCACTTTTGTCCGCTCCATTTGTGTTTTCATTTTAAAATCATAATCCATATTGATTTATTTAATATATACACTTTATTTGACCTCAAATTGTATTTTTCTGTCCAGATTTATTCTCACATGAAAAAAGTTACAAATTTTTGTTTACGTTCTTTGACAGTTGGTGGAATTCACCTCTGCGGAAGCTGACAAGGGAGAAATCGTAAACAGATGCTCTCAAACCGTCAAATAGGCCTTGGTGAGTATTTTGAATTGATATTTGGATAATTGAACGGTATGTTATACGTACGTTAGGGTCCTGCTTTAGAATTTCTAAATGCCTGTTCACATTGGCGCGGACAGGAAGATTGTTCGAAAGAGAGGGAACGCTTTTTATTGAAGTGGGAAGAAGAAGGGTTACTTCCACCGAGAATCCATTTCTAAAGTGGTTTCTCGGGTGCAACACATCGTTTTTTTCCATATCGTTCCATTTCTGACATATTTTTTCATTTTAGTTTTGATCGTTGATGAGAAAGGAAGTGTGAAGAATAGGAAAAAAGGTATGCCTCCGGCCAACTGCTCAAATTTAAAAATTAAAAATGCTCCGATTCAACTGTTCCATTTGTCAAAAAGTCTTTCAACTCCATGACAATGTGAACACGACGTTCATGGTGAGGACTTACATCACGTCGCCAATGTAAACAGGCACTAACATGTATCAAATTGAATTAAGATTGATCGTTCTTAAATGACAAAGTGCCTGTTTACACTGGCGGCGGGATGAAAGTGCTCACCATGAACGTCGTGTTCACATTTTCATGGAGTTGAAAGACATTTTGACAAGTGGAATACTTGAATCGGAGCATTTTTAGTTTTTAAATTTGAGCAGTAGGCCTGAAACATACCTTTTTTCCGATTCTTCACACTTCTTTGCTCATCAACGATCAAAACTAAAATAAAAAAATATGTCAGAAGTGGAACGCTATGGAAAAAAACGACGTGCTTCACCCGAAAATCCACTTTAGAAATGGATTTTCGGTGGAAGTAACCCTTCTTCTTCCCACCTCACAAATATGTGCTGTTCTGTTCTAGTTTTTCCTCACTGAACAAAGCTATTAGCTCTCGGATATGACACCTGTCTTTATTACCGATCATCGTTTTTTACTTCAAGGACAAGTTGTGCAGTTTTAGTGAAAAAGATTTTTGAATCTTACCCAGATGATGAATGCACACATGCTACAATCAGCTGAAATGTGTTTCGGTAAGTTAAGGTAACCAACTTGTACGAATTTAGCTGATGCTAGTTTATAGCACAGAAGTGGGTGTAAGCCTAATTTCCAGTCGCATCAGTTTTATTGTTCAAGTCACACGACTTTGAGCAAATTCCAAGCCATTGAATGATGGCAAGAAACCAGAAACCAGAAACCAATTGCTATAAACTGATACACCATGGTAACGGTTGATGTCAAAATACTCGGTTAACTTCCCGTGGATTGTCTTTATCTCCTCTCTAACTATTTCTCCATGATTTCGACATTGAAATTAAGTCATGTTAAATAACCGACGATATGTAACACAGTAAGTCACAAAGTACTCTGCTTTGGAGTGCAACATTCCAATATTCTTCATTTCTTCTATGAAACCAACAAGAAAAGAGAATCAAAGAAAAAACAAACAACGAGAAAACGAGTGATTTGAAAATGTTCACCGGTTTGGATACTATGCGGTGTTAAGCATTTCACAAATGAAAATGTCCACACCGTCTGACATCAAAGATAGATGTTTGAATAAATTGTGATAAAATACGCGTGCTTTAGAGAGTATCTACACAAAAGTGAGGCACACATTGTATTTGATGTAGAAATCTCCGAAAACATTGGAACCTATACGATTAGCCGTTTATAAATTTTGATTGCAGTAACCGAGCTTAAGTATTATATAGAGAACCAATGTTATACAAAACCTAGCACATAATAGGTAAAATCAGCTCTACTCCAAACCTAGTTACAAGGCAGCGCCATCCTGCTTGATCCATATATCATCAGGACCCATATCCGGCAACGATTGTCATGGGCTGCAACTAGGTGCTGATTATGCCGCAAGCGTGAAGACCACACGAAGCACACTTTAGTTGAGGGAATTTGAGTCTCATGAATCTCTTCTGGGTTTGCCTCACTTCAGATATTGTAATTTTGATTGTACACAAACCCGTTGAGCCAAAAGTGAATTTCCTCACTAAACAGGATATTCTGATAATGATACAGTTCAGAGCGATCAGCGAGCTATCGCCGCAAACAATGGTCTCGTGGATATTGTTTGTGCACCAGGTGGATTTGATGCGGGTATATACCAAGATTTTTTTTTAAGAGGATAAATGCCAAAGATTGCGACCGACGCCGAATGTTCCGCCACGTGTTCACTCACGGCTCCTACAGTTTCTTCCACACGCACATTTTGTTTTAGCGTCACGTAGAGTGTATAAACACAAAACATGTGATCTTTGGTACGTTTTGCGAATTTAGTAATGATTTTCAAAATAAGTTTAATTGTTATAGAAACGTTATTTTGGTGTAAATTTATTCGTGATGTGTCGTCCAACAACATTGAGTATAAATATCACAGAACTAACAAAAATTATAACACGGTTAAAAGTAAAAAAAATTGGTGATCTCAAAAAATCAGATTTAACTTTACTGCTTGAAAACAAAGAGGATGGTATGGTGGTACCGATATGAATTGTTCAACGATAAGGTATTGTATCGCTTATCTCAACCACTTATACTTTTCTTATCTTGTACTTAAACCACTAAATCATATCTTTTAATTCACGCTTCAAATTCAACTGATGAACTGAGTCGCATATTTTGGGATGCTGATATTTATACTTCCTGATATATTTCAAGAACAATCCGCGTCATCCAGCGTCCCATACCATTTCCATTTTGCTAGAAAACTCGATTCCATTCTCCATTTACCAATGGTTGAGGCTTCTGCTATTCAAGTATCGAAATCTTCTGCTATGGGAATATAGATGACGCTGTTCACATTTAAATATATATCACAATATACACAAATGCAAACTACTTAGTCGTAAGATTTATTAATAACCTTCGTGACGCGATGAGTAAACAGTTGACCATAACAAAAAAAGTTGAAATATGTATGTAACGCTTATTATAACATCTAATGCTAAATAGCTTAATTTTCGGACATTAGAATCATTATACAGGTCGCTTGATATTGGATCACCTCGCTAGAGACGCCATGATTTCTTTACGTTTTTGCATTTTAGTGATCCAATTATAAGTCTTTCGGCCTCGTCTTACAATCTCGGGTGAAACCTGGGCATCTATGGCTTTTAGGACTGAATTTTCTGACAGTCTGTCTGACTCGCTGTCATTTTTACTTTATATTTGTCGTACATTGTGCAACATTGCGATGCGTATATTAAAGCTTGAACGATCTGCTGTTGTGCATAATGAACTTTGAATTTAAAGTTCACAAAATATAAGGTTTTCGCACCACTTAATTCATCCCACACCCAGTCTACGAGTATGTGCAACATTGTCCTTGATGGATAACGATAGAGATTAAGTATTTAAATTGATCGCGTGATGCATTATTCTTAAAAAATTCCGGATGGGCTTTATGAAAGCATATATTTATGACAAAGCACGCAATCGATAATCGACAACGAGACCCTAGTGTTTAGCCCATTATCGCCGATTTGGTTAAAAAAAAAGATGACAAAAAAACAGAAAAAGTTCTCTCACTCAAATTATTTAATCCCAAATGTCCGATGTCAACACGATCACATCGATCTGCCGCGATGCATTAACAATGTTGCCGAGTTTTTCATTGGTTTATTGGCTCTATATGCAAAGACAAATAAAAAAAATCACCGGCTTGGTTTTTATGAATCGTACACAATTATGAATACATTAGAAACTCTCAAATACATTGTCAGCATAGGCTGAAACACACAGACTGAATTAACGGTATTGAATATCTGTTGAATGAGCGAACAATCGCAGATACAATAGCGTTAAATTTGATGTTTGCAATTAAAGTGCTAAGCACCCTCTCCTATCAATATTGCTTTAAACTTTTCAAAAACACAAGAACCAATTACGCTCAAAGTGACGATCTTGGTAGTTTTGCAACCCTCAATTCAATTATCACCTATTTCACCAGCACTGGATGTGATTAGCAGTCACAAAACTCACCACGGAATTTTGACAGCACATACTCCCATGCACATTCATAAATGACAGTTCTTCAAAAACAACGAAATTGTTCCGGTATAATTCCATAATTAAATTCTTAATTCAAAACTATGCTCTACAAAGCATAAAATAACTCATTTACGCAATTCTTCAAATTTCTGGAATGGATCCCAACATCGACGTTAGTAGAAGAAAACCACGTCAAACTCGAGGAACCCCATCTTTCCGCTATAGAAATCACTTTGCCGCTGGTTGTATTGTGTTTGGAGTCGCTCTCTTTGCAGCCTTTGCGTAAGCCTTATATAAATAGTGATTAATTATATAATTTCGTACCTTTTTGTTATCTAGGTACACCCCCTTCTTTCGTCAGGCAAACGAAAAACTCTATCGAGATATTTGCACTGAGACAGAGGAGGAACGTGATAGGAAATATCTATTCTCTTTAACCGATGCGCCGAGACGTGGCGAGACTATTCTAAAAACAATTGAAGAGAAGAAGGATATGACAGCAGAACGATAAACTTAATAAAAGAAATGAATACAAGAAAAGCAAATTTAAAGAAACTCCGATTGCCTAGTGCCGGAAACATCCAAACACGGTAGATAATGTTTTTCTCTTGTCTTAATTAAGTTGAATATTAAATAAAAAGTAATGTAGAAAGTACAAAACAGTCAAGCAATGAGTTGTTTCTTATGTTTTTTTTTTGCTCTTGCTGCTCCACAGTAATGGACGCCGGAAAGTAACAATGGATATTTCACATTTTTTTACACCCGGAACAGGTGCTGGCGAATGGGGAAATGAAGTATATTCTGACGTGTATTCCGGGCTTATGCCATCTCCCATAGAAACATTGAAAAACGACGACGAATTACCCGAGAAAACTAGGACTTCTCCACAAACAAAACTTTCTAACTTTTATCCAAACGATAACCAACCAGCTGCTGAGAATCCTACCACCAAAATGAAGTCAGATGATTTCGAAGCACCCGTTAAAAATATTAAGAAAGCACCAAAAACTAAAGCTAAATCCAAACCACGACCCAAAAAACAGCAACAAATCAAAAGCGCATTTCTCAAGAGCGAGGAGCTCTTTTCTGCAGTCACTGCCCAGCACTGTCTAGTTGACAATGTCAATCCAGATGACATGCAGATGGCATTGGCTTTGTCTAAATCGGAAGCTGATATTAGTGGTATAGTCTTAGAAGAAGATGAAGCTGAACTTAAATGTAAGGAGGAGAAGTATGTTATAAGGAACAAATTGCAAAAGTATGGCTTTCGTGTAGCTGGATCGGAAGGTGCAACTCTGTCGTCTCTAACCTTAAATTTATTACCAATGTTTTTCTTTTTATTTCAGATTACAATTTAACAGCATTTATGCCTTTGAAACGAAAGGTTAAATGGGCAAACAAATTCACTGCCCTAACTTTACGTAATCCTACAAGACAACAGGAAAAAGTTGATCAAAAAATTGGGGAGTTTCTCAGTATGCAGCTTCAATCAAATGATCCTTCTGCGGAGAATGTCGTTAGCTACTCTATAAGAAGTGAAGTTCTTCTTCCAATGGTTGCTGAAGAAAGTAAACGCATTGTATTTTGGGCAGATTCATACGAAAAGGAGAATTTGGAAGACTTTTATGTCTTAAGTCTTTTCGAGCCTTCACGAACAAAAGTTGGACATTTACTGAAAGACATTCGCCGTATTGCCGGGCGAGATAGGTCTCCAGTGAAAGCAAGACTGTGTGAGAGAGAACATATTGACACGCCAGTAGACCCTACGCTGCAAAGTCCAGCAATAAAGAAAAGCAGATATAGTAAAACTCAAAGTCCAGAGTGTCTTTCGGTTCCATGTATCAAAATTGATTCTGTCCAAACCGTACAAGAGTCAATTGTCCCATTACCAGCAACAATATGTGCGTTCCCTCAGCGCAACGATAATTCGGATAATGCGGTGGGTACTCAAAAGATGACTGCATCATGTCCGGCTGCCAGTGAAAGCATTTCTACCAGTAGAACGATAAAATCTAATTGTGCGACAACTATGGTGTCCGAGTTAAGCGAGTCTTTAATGATATCTTCTCCAACTAATGCTTCAACGAGCTTAAGCAGACCCACAAACACAGAAGTATTTCCCATGGATATTATAACTCCAAGAACTCCGACCAGTAGTGTTAGTTTTTTGCATACTCCATTCAGTTCGGTGCGGTCTACCTCGCCAGATATTTTCGCAGATTCTGATGTTGAAATGGAAGCAGGTACGTATTTTCTGATATATTACTACAAATCTGAAGCGTTCATGGCACAATTATGGTTCTAGGTGATTGCAGTGAATTTAAGGAAATAAACGTTAACAAGTCTAGTTCGAGTGAACATCAGATAACAACTTATGAAGTCTACTCCAGTGATGAAGGTGATTCCTTATTGTACTCGTATTGTTAATTTTAACCTTTATCTATTTCTCCTTTCGCATGGCAATTGACGAGCCCAATAATTGGTTCGCTGTCTTCAGCTTAGTAAATCGAGTTCATAATGGCCATCCTAGCTATAGTCTTACCTTACTAGGATGTTCCTTATGCTTATGTTCCTATATGCTATTCGCTGAAGACAATCCACATATTTACGAATAGGAAGAAAAAAATTGTTGAAATGAAAGATAAATGGTGTTAAGTCATTCCAAAGATAGACCACAACAATTCAACATTGTACATATGTACAATAATTAAAAAAAAAACATAACCTCGTTTTATTCTCTACTCCCAGATTATTGAGTTGATTGATGTAGTGATAGAAGATATAAAAAAGATATTCAAATGCAGTTATCTCGATTTAAAAGACACTGCGATGGTCTCCAATATTTTGTACATGTTATAGTCTGAAACCTGACATTTGTACTAAAAATGTATGTATTGAATATTCCATAAAAGTCTGATGAAGTCGGCCTGCATTTCTAGCTTGTACTTGCGTAATCAAGTCGGATAAAAGATTTCGTTTTTTGAGTCGGCTGCAGTTATAGATGAAAAGATTGGTATAAGGGCATATTTAAAAGTCTTCCACCCGTTCTACCAATTATGAATTGTGTCCATAAATTTCGCAGCTTAATTTAAATTGTTTTTTTATCTGGCTGCATTATTGTTGTGCATATCCGCGCCATATCTCATAAGCATTTATGAAAGGTAACTTGCTTTTTTGCAAAGAAGGAGCACGGAATTGCCCTTTTCATACATTGCACATGCATTGCGTGATGTTGCAAAGAAAACACTCGGTTGTTCGACATTCATCTTTGGGCACTTTAATCGTTCACGTCCACATAACCTCTGGTAAGGCGCAGCTTTATGGCCTTTCAAGAGAATCTTACTTGTTCTCGATTTCCTGAGTTCCAGAAATAATCGTCATGAAGTTTCACAGGTTGGGTGGTTTTTCTACCTTTAATTACCTTTTTTTGCATCGTTTACTCACTTCTCATTCTTAGAGTGTAGTGTGGAGGCTTGACGTTTTGATCCGCCGGTTAGTTATCAGATGAGGATCCGGCAGAACCTTATCTGAACTCAAAGAGCCTTAAGCACGACAGTGTTTTACAAGCTATGATTTAATCTTGACTGCAGCGATGTCCTTAAAAGCAGCCTGGTGTGGTTATATCCTCGTGGAATATTGTCCTTATTGTCGCAAGTCTGGCCGCTTCTGCTACATATGTTAGCCTTCTAGAGACTGCTGCAGTCTGTCATCCGACGTCAGGATCTTAAGTTCACTTGATCGGAGAAGTTCCAGGGCCGGTTCCTGTCTCCTGTCTATTATGTGAAAGGATTGAGGCTTGTTGGACGCCCAGAACGTTCTTTTATCTTGTATGCCACGACTTTGGAGACAAAGATAAAAGAGTTTTTCGTGACATATTATTAATTTTGGGAAAGGCTACAGTCAGCATTATAAAATGTGCCACCTTACATACTTTACTATAGATGGCGCTACATGCTGTGATAGATCGAGGACAACAGCTCTAGTTGGGAACATAAAGTTGGTTGAGGTCTTGTAGGTAGGTGACGTATTTTGAAACGACCAGACATTTTCGATCATTTTCGAAATCGGCGTCATGTAACTTTGTTTCGATTTGTTTTAACAGTCGTTCCGACTTCTATTTAGTCGTCAAGAAAAATTCGATTTTTTAGTAAATTTTTCTTTTTTACTTATCGAACAAAAATACTTTGAAAGGTTTGAGACTTGCATTTTTTACTTGGGTTTTGCCATGCTTTTCAGCTTACCAACTGTCAGATAGCGCTGGCGTAGGTCGAAGATTATATATGACACCGATTTTATTTTGAAACGACTTCTAATTCTGTTACGACTTGAAGTCGAAACAATTTTACATGAGTCCACCCCGTTTGTTATTCTATTTACCCTGTATCACAACACGACGTAGTTAAGAGGGTTTCTTTTTTTGAGGATCGGCCAGATAATACTGGGATTCCATTTAAAGATGAATTGGTTGATGTTCCTTGCCAAATCCGCTATTTTATATAATTCAGCAGAGAATCCATCTGATCTTTAGTTAAGAGATCGCTATTGGTTATCCTCAATCATCGTTTACATTGGTTGATTAATTCTGCCTGACAGCGGAATGTTGGTTGCCACTAAACAGTTTGCAGAAGAAATCCTTCCTTCTAGATAATCGACTGTGATTCTGTTATTACCTTCCGACCCTCAATTCTGTATACTTCTATTTTGGATGTGCATGCTTAGCTTGTTCCCTTCACTTACTGATAAATTGGTCGAATACCATTTCAGCAGTACCACTTTTTTATTGCCTCGATCGAAGATATCTTTTAGCTACAACTGTGGTCCGAATCCATGTTATCTCCTCGAAACGTTTGGACATCCAGAATACTTGAGCGAGGCCAATAACACTTCGACTGTTTTCATAGTTGTTTTCCTGCCGGGTATGTTCTCAGCTGCTCTACCAAAGAATATCTCTTTCCCAAGTTGTTGTTAAAATAAACAGGGATGATCTTAACGTCGTGTTTAGGACATTGTTCTGGTCTTGTTGAAGAGGAATCTTTGGCAAAGTCATCCTTTTCGTCAGTTATGTATGTGTATGTCGAATTAGTTCAAATCAGGTTGTCTAAATCTGTTTTTAACGTCGCCATTGACCCCATCCGGTAAATTTCTCGGTCGAAACATGAGTATAGTGCTACTCGTAAGTGTATCATCCTTGAATTACTCGTATTTCAAAATGCATATTGTACACTTTTACATATTAATTTTATTTATTTTGTTTCCACGTCTTTCATTTAGTAAAGACGTCTTTTTCGGACGCTTATGACCATGATCCTGAAGACGTGAAAATCGGTAAGCTTAATAGGTTTAACTTACTTTCATGTTATTGACTTAATATTGACTCTTTTGTAGGAGTTATTGATCTAACACAGTGTGAAAGCGGATCCAGTACACAACAATCTGAAGACGTCGTTCCGGAAGACAAATTTCTTACTGATGATGTCCTCGCTACCGCGTTATCATTAAGTCCAAAACTTATAAATACAGCTTCTACAGACTTTCAACTTTCTATGGAAACTGAGCTAACTTTTCCTTCAAATTATGAAAAAAGTGAAATCCCGTTTCGTTTAAATGGAAACATACATTCAGAAAAATCTATAGAATCAAAGAAAGCCAGCTTTTCATTTGGAAGTAGTGCTTCCGAAGAGTTTCAAAGATCTAGTTTTTTACACAAGTCATTATCAAAAGCAGAAGATTCGATTGATTTAACTCAAAATAGTGATGAAGAGCTTGATTGCATTATCTTATCGGACGACGAAGTAAATTATTCTATTTGGAAGGCTGACAAAGAGGAGGAGGAACCAGTCAAAGAAGAACCTAATATAAGCACCGATCGTGATTCTGAGAACAAACATGAGTTCTCATTTATAGACCTTGTGACAGATACACAACCAGATCCATTTGTGAGTCAGGAATCGGACGATCTTATTAAAACAAATTCCAATTCATCATTAGATTTGCTGGATTTGGATTTAAGTAAACGTTCCGATTTTGGTATTCTTGAAGAGCAGTCTCCATTCAAAACCCCAACAAAAACCCCAATAAAAACTCCCAAGAAAACATCCAGAAAAACTGCAGAAAACACCTTGACCAAATGTCGGAGGTCATTGTCGGACACTTTTCTTGCATCGCCAGTGTTCAGTTCAGCACCTCTGAAACGGTTTTCTAGTTCAAAGAAATTCCATGAGTTTACCACCAAGAGTGACGATGACAGTCTTTCTGATTTAGATGATATCGATAAATTGATTTACGGAAGTCCATCGAAGAAGGTCTATAAGAAGCCAGCCGGTTTGGATCAACTTCTTACAGGACCAATAAGTACGGAGATTAATTACTCCCAGAAATCAGAACCGGAATCACCAAAAGAATTCCAATTCAATGGCCGAACGTATTTGGTACGGACAGTAAATATTTCAGAGAAACCAAATTTTGAGACGATGAGTGAGGCAGCATTGTTAGATCAGCTCTATAGATATGGGATTAAGCCTCTTAAAAGAAAGCAAGCAATTAAAATATTAGAATATGTATACAATCAAACACATCCACATTTGGTTGATGAAGAGACCTTTCCTTCACCGGCTTTGGTGGAAGAAAATAATCTATCGGACAACGATATGGAAATAAGTGAAGACAAAAATAAAAATGTTGCAGTCGGTGTTAGTTATTCTAAATTTGAATTAAAAGACTGCTGGGGGCATAATTTAATTTCGGAAATGGATATTTTAACAGAAATCCAAGATGAACAGTATATAGTTCAAACGAATACCAGTAAAAAGGTAATACGATTTGTTTCTCAACGTACATTGCTGACCGACCCTCCATTTTAGATTTCAACAGCACTACTGCCCTTTCATATTGCTTGGTATAATTTGGTAAAATCCAATAAACAACTTCACGAGGCAATACTACATTATGAACCAATCGACTTGCAGGAGATTTACTTGTTCTTCAAAGGTCTTGGCTATCGCTATGACCCAAAGGTAAGTTGTGGTATGTGGTATATGTGCTGGGAATTAAAATGTTCACTTATCTATTTCAGGAGCTTAAATATTTTTTTGATAGTCGTTCGATTATTTTTCGTTACGATCTAAATAAGTCGGACCCTTCTGCCGGTGCAAACCGACATGTAAGAAAGAAACGCAGCAAACAAACACAGCCGAAAGGAAAAAGTAAAAGGAGCTAACCCAAGGATGATTTTATATTTTATTTTATAGTGTGAATTTTGTACATAAAAACTTAGGTAGGGATAAATTTTTGTATACACGAATGATCATCTATTAATTTTAAGTTATTTCTTTGTCGGAAAGCTTCTTTGTTATGTTAAAAATTATTTAATAAATTTGTGACGTTACTTCTATAATTTCTATTCCAGAAAATGTCCGATTCAAAATTGTCAGGATGCCAACAATTCTAATAACAACTTTGTACGGCACCGTATAACAAATCGAATCGTTCGCAGATCTTCGTCGTTTAAATTTTTTGTTTCCCTAAATATGATAGTACAGTCAGAGATCCAATTAAAATTGTTGGAAGTGTACTCGGACAGTAATCGTTAAGTCTGGGATGCTCTGATTCAATCAAATGAAGCAGACACTAAAAGGCCTTCTAGTAACATTGTCACCAAGAGACGAAGGAGAAGAAAGGCAAAGATAACTCTCAACGTAGTCAAGTCACTCTCCGTGTCACGTTCATCTAAAAAGTTGTCAGTTAAAGTAAGGGTAGGAGCATTTACATCGACAGCACCAGTAAGATTATTCGTCTCACAATGTGGATCACGACGAATATCAATATGTAGCTGACGGAAGCCAAGGCCACTACATGGGGCATAGTAATAACTTTGCCTCGGTATCTGCTTCTGATTCAGAGGACGAAGACGAAAAAGTTGAATCCCTTCACAGTAGCATACTACAGGTACAACAAACGGTGCTTTCCATCAGGGAAAAATAGATTACGAGAAGGGTGAAGAAACAACAGCAGAGTGACCATTACTCCGAATAACAGCAGCCAAAACAACAAGGGCTAAACAACCAACCACACCGACAATAATAAAAATAATGTACATTTTCAATAACAACAGCTGCAACCACACCAACAAAAGCAAAAACAACATTAACAATAGAAAATCGTGAAGCAAAATCTGCCAGCGACTAATACATTTACGAGTAAAATAGAATTCGAAGAAACCATTGAGCTATGTAAATCGGGAATGGGGAATTAATTTTTTTATTAAACAATGCAGTGGAGCGCTATAATAAAATAAAAAAAAATGCTTAAGGATTCGACAACGGAGTTTTTCTCCTTCATATCGAAATGAGGGACGGAACCGTCAACTGATCAGGAGGAGCTCCTTGTACTGATCAAAGAGAGCGAGTGCGACGAGCTCACGTAAGAACTACAATTTTTCTTACTTAAGTTGAGTCACAATAGCAAATCGGACGAATAAAGTCCTAGACTACCAGATTGTATATTGAGAATAATTAAGGAGGAATAATGCGTAGAAATCTGAGATGCAACCTCGACGCATAAAGTGCGGAAAGAATCACAAGTCCAAGAAATGGTGCGTCTGAAAATAGCCAGCTCTTGTGCGTTTTTATGTAGTAACTAGACACACCTCAAGTTATCGAGGTGGTCCCAATGAAAGTAAATCTAGTTCGGCAGCAAAAAGTGGAAGTGGAAGATTTATGACTAAAAAAAGTACCTAAAGTTTACTGGCAGATATATCATAGCTCGGAGGTCATGACACTGAAGTCATCGAAAAAAAACCTCAAACTATTGATAAAAGAAAATAAATTGTAAGTTCGTATTGGAACAACAGAATTCAGACTGTAAACACCTAAAACTCGAAAAAAATAAAATGTTTTGGAAGAAAAATTAAAACGACCTGATCACCTGAGGACGTACGAGGGGCGTTCAATATATTCTCGGTATCGATATGAAGGAAAATGCGAATTCAATTTAAATTGTTTTTATTTTTCAATATAATCTCCTCTACATCAATGCATTTGTTACATCTTGAGATAAGCTTTTTTAAACCCTCAAAGAAATAAATTTCCTCTTTCTCTGCAAAATACCCATTTATTGCCGACTTGAGTTCTTCATCATCCGAAAATCTTTTTCCACGAAGACATTTTTTCAAATCCGGAAACAGGAAATAATCACTAGGGGCAAGGTCTGGACTATAGGGTGGGTGTTGGATTTCTTCGAAACCACAATCTCGCGCAGCAGCCTTGGAAACTCGCGCCGTGTGAACAGGAGCGTTGTCATGAAGAAGCAACACACCCGCTGCGAGTTTACCCCGTCTTTTCGTTTTAATTTCCTCCCGCAAATTATGCAAAGTGGAAGCACAGATAATAAATCTATACAGATGTCTCATTCATATGGGAAGTTTTGTCCTATGAAAATGAAATCGAACTAAAAAAATAGCTTTTTTAAAAAGCTGCAAAGAGCAGAAAAATGATTTTATTTCTTTTCGCTTTTTGCTCTTGCCACTTGTCACTCACCCATGCAAAGTCGTTTATCATGCAAAAACAATACGTGAAGGAAAGAAATAAATAAAAAAAACATACGTTGACGTGGCCCAGCATAACCGGTTTACTTGGGTTTATATACGTTTTATTTTGTTTGTAACTTGTTATGCAATGTAAATTAAATGGGGGTAGGAATATAATTTTGAAGATCATAAGATCGATGGTCCATAAAGGTGGTCGTGCTGGAGGGAGTGGGTGTGACGTTGCACCACACTATAAAAGTGGTTGATATTTGAAGCACGAGGTTAAGGGCTAATACATGTTATGGGGTGGGAGATATACGTATGTACATGAGCGCTAGACCAATTTCCCGATCTTAATTTTGTGCTCAGGACATTAAGTACCTACAAAATTTGATAAATTTTCAAGCATTGAGTAACATCGAACTTATTCGGAAAATATATGTATATGTTATTTACGAGTACATATTTGCTCCCTTTTCTTTCAAGTTATGTAAAAGGGAGTTTTTAAAACTGTACGCAAAATATTTGTATGTAAAGATCGAAAATCTTCAATTCCGAGACTCGGGGACAATGCAGTAATGTACGGCCGAATATATGGGAGTTCGAACAAGTGGAATGGGATCTCAACCAACTTGGAGTGCAGCACCGCTGGAAACAGCTGGCGAAAGATCGCGCCAGGTGGAAAGGTTTGTTGGTTGAGGTTCTGGTCCACCCCGGACTGTAACGCCACCTAAGTAAGTAAGGAAAATATTGGAAATATTTTTTCGACAGCCATGAATGAGCCATATTTTAACTAGCAAAATCAATGTTCCTTGGAGTAGAGACTTTGGATCCAATTTGTTAAACCGGACTGAAGGAGCACCGGTTGCCTAGGCTTATTCTGGTGGTAATCTTCGACAAGGTTTCATTTGTTCAGTTTGCATTAACCCAGAGGAAGAGGAACTCCTCTAAAGTAATGAGCATTTACAATGACAAATTGTACGATTTGGTAAATGACGGGGTTATCTTTGCTCGATAAAATATACTTTACAATAGCAGCAAATTTTGGCCACCCTGAAGAGTCTATATAATGACGTGTCCCAACAGCTGGACAGATCTTTATTGTGCTTATACCTGCCTGCGGTTACATAATACAAGTATTTTAATATGAGTTTGAAAAAACCATATTATGAAAGCGTATCTATTTGCCGGAATCCGGTGGAGGTTTGGAAAAATTCTGAGGTTTTGTTTCCAAGCTGTAAGGCGCATCGCAAATTTTCTAGTATGATGCGACACAACCGGATAAGTTTTCTTGGGACCCCGAATTAGGCCATCACATTATGAAACCTAGTACAATGGAGGCTGTCATAAGCATAGGTGGTAGTTATTGACTTGGAACTGGCTAGTTCTTTCCAAGATTTCTCTGCAAAATAATTGTTCACGAAGGTGATTTGGCGTTCACCAAATGAGCTGAGACCAAAAAGACCACGTCGTTTTAAGTCAAAAAAGAAGGCAATGCTCACGGTTTTCATGGATTACAACGATGTAGTGCATTATGAATTTTTGCCAGAAGGCCAGCCAGTAAACAAAAAGTATTATTTGGGCGTTATGAGACGTTTGCGTGAAGCAATTCGCCGAAAGAGACCAGAATTGTGGGCAGAAAACTAGTGGATTTTACACCATGATAACGCACCGTCGCACAGTGCCATTTTTTGACGAAAAATGCAACAAATACCATCTACCAGCCACCGAATTCACCTGATTTGGCTCCTTGTGACTTCTTTCTGTTCAATCGAGTTAAAAAACCACTACGGGCAAAGCGTTTCAGCAGCCGAGAGGAAGTAATGGAAAAATCGCAGGAAGCACTAATGGACATACCGAAAACCGAATATACAAAATGTTTCGAGGATTGGATCAAGTGCTGGCATAAGTGTGTTGCAGTCGATAAGAGATTACTTTGAAGGGGACAATATAAATTTAGATGAATAAACTTGTATTTTTAATTTTCTCAATAAATTCCTTTTCATCAAGGTGGTATATTAGATTTTCTATAAGAATGGTTAGTTACTTAATTTCAAATTCAATACGAAGTCTTTAGAACATTAGAGAAAGAAAAAATAAATAATTAAAATACAGGTGCTATAAAATTTGTTTTATTGTACAATAAAAAGTTAAGCATCTAACACTGCTATTATTTTGCACACAGGTGTATCTGCACTGCATATTAATAACACGAATAATATTTTGCTCGTCAAACTTCAATTACAAAATGTAAAGAAATATCCGACTTTTCCCGCCTTTGAATTGATGTACATACACACCCATACGCTCAAACAAAATACCAATTCATGAAAAATTACATAATTTCCTATTGCAGTCGAATGAAAACAAACAGCCAAGTCTTCATACCCCTTCCCGCAAATCCCTTGCAATAGTTTCTCATATTCTTTTTGCCCCTGCCCTTAACTTGTGGTGAGAGAAAAAACAAATCTCTCAGTAAACAAAGCAAGAAAGAGCGAAATAAAAAAGCTTTGCATTATTCCGAAAGCTCGTGTCGGCTGGACGAGTGTCGGCTAGCCAACAAAAATTGAACCATTTTTTTCTACAGCGATGAGAAATCTGTATAGATTTATTATCTGTGGTGGAAGCGTAGGATGTGGCGTTGATGGTTTCACCTTTTTTTTGTACTCAATGAGCAAGATTCCCTTTGAGTCCCAAAAATCTGTGGCCATGAGCTTCCCGGCAGACGGAGTGACTTTGAACATGCCACTGCATGGACTCTTGTTTGCTTTCAGGGTCATAGTGGTGGACCCATGTTTCGTCCCCAGTAACAATTCGATCCATAACACCGTTCGCGTTCTCACTACACATCTCCAAAAGCTCTCTACAGCATGCGATTCTCACTTTTTTCTGAGGCGCTGTGAGCATTCGTGGCACCCACCTTGCACTGACCTTTGAAAGGTTAAGATGGTCATGAAGAATGGTGTGAATGGTACCAATTGAAAGCTTGGTGATCTCTGCCATCATTTTCACCTTTATTCGGGCATCCTCAAGAACAAGTTTTTCGACTTCTTTGATGCTTTCTCCCGTACAAGCAGTAGCCGGGGCGCCGGAGCGGGGGTCGTCTTCAATGCTCTCTCTGCCTCTCTTGAACTCACTTGACCACTTTTGCACAGTTGATAATGAAGGTGCGGAACCCTGGTAAACAGCCACCATCTCTTCATGAATAGTTTTTTGACTTTTTCCTTGCTTAGTGAGAAATTTAATTACAGCGCGATGCTCAATTTCCACCATCATCGTCTGAGTTGCCATTATGATTCTGTTTAACTAGAGATAAAACGCGAATTAATAATCACATTTATATGAAATTTTACATGAATGCACTAAAATAATAGTATTACTTGATAAATAAGTCAATTTATATATACAACCACAGCTTCACCACGATACCGAGAATATGTTGAACGCCCCTCGTATTACGAAAAAATCCTGCTAACAGTAGGTAAACATCAAGGAGAAGCTTTCGATAATGACAATTTCTCTGTGATCGAAAATCCAGACCAGAACATAGAAGCTATAGAAGTGATTTTGCAAAATGTGTATAATGTAAATGATGTCATTAACTCATGACAATGGCCTTCAAAATCTGGTTCTTATACACAATCTCTACATTCAAAATAATATGGGAAACTCAGTTTTCACAAAAACCTGAGGAAGGAAGAGCTCCAAGCGATCTTCGAATCGCTGAGAAGAAATAAATCCATGGGAATTGGGGATCACCGAACTTTGTGCTTGGACATTTCCCACCAGAAGCCGTGGACATTAAAAGCACCCTGTTTCATAATGCTTTGAATAATGTTTATGATCTGGTGCATTGGAAGACAGTGGTGGTGTATCCTATTCCTAAAAGTGAATCAATGCAGCAAATCTACGGTCAATTAATCTCTCGGTAACATATTCAAAAAGGCTTGTTGCTTGTGGAACATATGGAGCATTGGTATGGTTCGACAGGGCTATGACTGTGGATGTGTGTCGTCGAATTTTGGCTTGCCAAAGGGTCGCCTTGCTTGGGTGTCTACCTGTATACCACACTGTCTCGACAAACGCAATGCAGGTGTTGTTGGGAGTGCCACCTCTGGATATTGAAAGTGATACGTCGTGGTATTGCTTTCAAAATCAGGAAAGGTCTCAATCTGAATGAGCGAGATTGGGTTTCCCCGGCAGAAGTAGATGGCCTACCTCTGAGGCAGCGTAAAACCTTGCTACACGCATGTGTTCTATCTAGATGGCAATCTTGTGAAAACGGCAGGGTTACTTACGGCTTCCTAAGGGATGTGCTGACCATGGGAGTATTTCCTGAACGGAACTTTGCCCTCAGCCTGGGCTTTTTGTTGACCGGGCATGGCTCTCTTAATGCATTTTTGTATAAGAGAAGGCTTAGCGGGATTGCGAGCTGCTCATTTAGAGCTACCTATGAAGACTGGCTTCATGTCCTATGTGAGTGTCCCAATTACTCAGATATTAGGAACTTGCAGACTATGGGTATCATCTTTATTGGTTAGGCCTACGATGTCAGTTTAGTTATCATTGATACCGTACGGTTCGTAGGAACCCGTAGTTTTGCAAAAGAAGTATTTAATAGAAGATGCAGTAGGCAGTTAGCGGATGGAACTTAAGAATTTTGAATTTTGTTTAAAGGTCGCCAGTCCTGGGCTGTAAGGTACCTTACTTGAAGTGACCACAGGGTTGCGAAGCTCGACCGGAAGCTATATACTGGTACCACGGGAGGTCATTAACCCCCGGAACTACGGTTCCGGCCTGACCTAGGAGTTGGCCCCCTTGTGGGAGTATCGTGGTGGCTGTCGGTTTGTACCCAAAATCGCGGGGAGAATAGATCGAATGGAGCTTGGACATCTCATGGCTTAGCATATGTTGTAGTGTACTACGACCCACAGAATGGCGGAGGTACTTAATAGGCCTCGACCCTTCACCAAAGGGGAAGTTCGTGTCTTGCACACGACTTCGAATCTGGTACTGGTGGTAGTACTTGTATTACCCTAAGGGTGTGTATCAACGCATTGTTTTGTTATCTCTTGCGAAGACGCACCGTAGGCTTGAGCCTTCACAGCAGGTACCTACGTAAAACACAAGTGACATCTGTCTCCTTGATTGACGCAGATAACGTTTTTGAGACCGTATGGTAAAAGGGACTTTTCTTCAAGGTGTACATTAGTAGACTACTGTGCATTCGTTTCAATATGATCACTCACCAGTAGATAATTCATCGTGAAAAGTGATGTGATTCCTGCTGGAAAATTGCACTTCAAATTTCTCTTTAAGATTTACACAAGTGATCTGATAGCTTCAGTTCTCCATGCCATAGCAACGACTCGATCACGTACAGCTCTGATCAAAAGATTAAGGTCATTAGTATACTTTTCGACGTGAAGATCAACTTCTAATAGTAGGAAACCGTTCTCTATGGATACCAGAAGGACCGAATGGAGCTTGGACTTCTAAAAGTAGAAAACCGTTCTCTATGGATACCAGAAGGAATTGAGATCTGGGCACATCAATATCACATCATATAGATTTTATAGAAATGTTACTTTTGCCCTTACAAGGAAACTGTGGATCGCATGGTAATCTGAATGTAATTGTTTAGTAAAAAGTTGTTGCTTATAGCAGATTTCTGTTGTTTCTGATGTTGATGTTGCTGCTGTTTTTGCTAGTTTTTTTGCTGCTGCTATTGGAGCATGTGTTGGTTTGAGGTCCTGTTTTATATATTTATTTGTCGATGTGGTCTCTTTAGGTTTGTTACAGATGTTGGGAATCCTGTGGTATTACGAGCTGTTTCTTTTTCCTTGTTGCTCCTTGTTTAGCCTTCATAGCGAGCACTCTTTGCTGTAGCTGTCAAATGCTATTATTGATGGCTACTACCACTTCTACGTCGACTTGTGCCTTGAACTGTACCAGTGAGACGTAGCTTAAAGTGACCCTCATTCCTATCTCTAACACATGAGTTACCGTCCCAGTCTGGCTGATGGAGTAGTTTTCCTTCTTACGGATTTTGCTGGCGCCTCTTCCCTTACTTCAAGTGGAAACTTTTCGGGTGAAGCGGAAAGAGATTTGGGAGTTGACCTTATCTTCCCCTACTGATTTGACGGCTTCATCGGCTGATTTTGCGGTGCCATCAGCTTGTCACATACTAGCTGACTTTGCTGGCGCTTCTTCCCTAAATTTAGCCAATATCTTTCGACTGAAGCTGAAAGAAAGAAGCGCTTTACAACGTTGGGACTTAATCTAAGCTTCCCTGGCTTGACTTGACTCAACTTTTCTCGCTTTCGGGGAAGCGGATTGCTCTTTCTTTTCCATGACCACATTTTATTGTATTTTTAGTATTTTGACGAATTTTACTTTTGTTTCTGTTTCTGTTTTTTTCCCTAAACATGTAATTTCCGGAGTTTCTATCTACCGAATTATATTTTCTGCAACACGACAAATACGAGTATATCTTGGAAAACAAAATGCCACCGTCTATATTTTTATAAATAAAAATTTAAATAATTATTTATTGTTTATATATTAATTTATGGACATAAATAAAACAATTAAGAAGTTGCTTTCTTTAATTTAAATTAACAATAAGGACGAATTGCTTTGAGATAAGACAATTAAAATAAGCATACGAGTAGGATTAAAAAATATTCATATTAAAAATATATATATCTTTCTATTTGTGTGAGAACATCGAAAAAAAAAAATTATAGTTGTTACGTAAAAAAGAAAATTGTGATGTCAATAAAAATGAGTTTTATAAAATAAGACGCTTAAAACCTAAGCAAGACAATAGCGCCACATGTAAAGGGTAGCATAACAATTTTGTTCCAAGAAGAGGACTTGTTTGGCAATGTTAGATATTCGTATATCTTTTGCTTCTGCTTAAACATATGTATGCACTAGTATATTTGCCCTTGTACGCGCCTTTTGGATTTATATTCTCTAAAACTACACGATCTACAAGTCCATCTGACTCACTACAAACTACATTATTCACTAAATGAATTCTATTGGTAACACATAAATTTGGATAGCAAATTTAACTTGGTCTCAAACTAAACTCATCTCACGAATTAACATAGACAACAAATTAGATTTCTATTAATTGACATTAATTGCATCATGCTACGTAAGATAGTTTTGAATAAATCCTTGTTTGTTGGATCAGTTGGACTATTGGTTCGATTTTTCTTTGTTGCGACTGTTTTTTATTTTGTTTGTTATACTTTTGTTTTTGTACTTAATAATGTTTATAGTTTTCAATTTACGTTTGTTAACGTAATGATAACAATATGAAGACAATATTTGAACTAAAAAAAAATTAAAACGATTTAAACAAATCACCAGATAGATCACACACGTACACTCGTAGATGGAGTAATTGTGTTTCTATGTGAGATTGCAGGAACTGCTGCAATTTTTCAGTGGTTTACTTTGCCCTAAGTGAATCCCATTGTCGTCTTGGCATTCCACATCGATGGAACTGTGTTTTCTCTATTAAAATGAATGTTAATTACAAATTATGAAATGAGAAAGCAAAACAAAACAAAAAAATAACATTAAATGGCTACCTTAAGTTCAGCAGCTAGGCAGGTGAAGGCGTCTTCGACGTTTGTGTTCTCCTTCGCTGACGTCTCCATCACGAAGAGAATTTCTGGAATATATTGGCACATAGCTTCGGCCTCTTCAAAATCGACTTCACGCTCTTCTTCCAGATCACATTTGTTACCGATTAATATCAGTAGAACATTGGAAGCTGTATACCGGCGAACTTCTTCAATCCATTTTTGAAGATTTGTGAATGATGAACGTTTTGTGATATCGTACACTGAAATTTCAAACAAATATTCATTATGCTCATACGTACTGTCAAGCCAGCATCCACTTTTGCTGACCGAATTTTTCTTGAAGAAACTAAAGATAAACAAACAGTCGAGCAAATAAACCGACAAAACTTAAGTAAAGAAATACTCGTAAGTGAATATCGTGATGAGTTGCGTAGAAACAATCCACATTACCTTTTTATGGAGAGAATCGAATGTTGTTTTCATTCCAAAAGCCAGAAAATGTTCCCATGTTATCCCAAAGGACCTAGGGTTGAGTCTAAGTCTATCATCTTTTCTTCTGAAAACCCTGGAACGACTGATTGATATCTATACGTTATCCGGAATTGATCCACGAATTTTGTCTACGCCTCAACATGCCAACTGTAAAGGAAAGTCGGCTCTACATTCACTGGATAGCCACATTGAACAATCCCCACAATATAGAGAGTACAAACTGGTCGCGTTCCTGGACATAGAAGGTGCCTTTAACAACACCCACACATTCGCAATCAGAAATTCGCTGTCAGCTCTGTAGGTAGTTGACTCACTTGGGCAATTGACCAGTCTTATGTTAAATATCAGAATTAACCACTTCAAACTAGGTGCGCCGAAAGGCGGTATCCTTTTACCCCTTCTCTGGAACGTAATGGTCAATGAATTGCTGATATACGTGGAAGCGGGTGGTATGACGGAGGTACTCGCTGCAAGGCAGTGTCCTTTCACCCCTTCTCTGGAACTTATTGATGAATAAACTGCTGATATATGATATATGATCAGGAAAGCATCTCAATACCATTGAAGAGCTCTTACAACCAAATCTTAGATTATTTCCGTCGGGCAGATCGGTGTGGATTGGGAGTAAACCCCCACAAAACCGATCTTGTCCTCTTTTCCGGGAAATATACAATTTCAATCTCACTCTCCCTCAATCAACAGTACCAACTTAATCTTTTCCGATACACAGAAATATCTGAGTCTTATTTTTGACAGGAAACTAAACTGGAAACCTAATATTCAAGGAAGAGTAAAGAAAACGTCGCATTACTCACTGCCTATACGTCTCGGTCATAAGACCGATACTCAACTAAGCAAAATCTAAATAATAGCATGTCTGTGCATAAGCGGAACCTTACGCACTACTCCCTCCGCGTCACTGGATATTTTATAATATTCCACCTGACACCCGTAGATATTTTCAGCACGCAACTAATAAGCCTAGTCCGCTTTTTAACTAACTGCCATGAGTTGCGCACTCAGAATCGGTTGAGGTTCCCTTCTACTGCGTTGTCTCTTCGGGTTGGATTTGAAGACTCTGCGGACCGGAGCATTGGTGTTCATTCGCTTTACACGTCTTAGCCATCTTAGGCGACTAATGTTCAGTTTTGTGACTAGGTCGAGGTCGCTATAGATCGTCATTGAATCTTCTCCATCAAAACTTTGGCACGCAGAATACGTAGTCTTCTGTGACAGCTCTAATAAATATTGCATATCTGATCCTATTCAGCGTATCTCCTAGATCGCTGTAATATCTGCTTAGTACCGAGTGAGGATAGATTCGAGTTTTTGAACATCATCAGGGCTGTACAGTGTACGTATGTTCCAGGTTCATTCCTCCAAATCATTGTCCGTGGACGTTCCGGGTTAGGATCTGATATGTTGTTATTCGAGGCTTGTGTCTCTCTGATAACTAGATCCTTACCACATAAGGGAGCTACTCCGATGGCACAATCAGCTGCTAATGGCTACCACTTGGAGGTAAGATTAGCACAATTGATGTGCAGTAATAGATTCAACACTGATCATCGCTAGTTTGACGCCAGTTAGTGTCTCCCTACAGCATCAGTCATCACCCTTTTCATAAACCAAAAGAATTCTTTTTGACCAATTGTTGTTTGAGCAGAAGATTGTGCTGGGCATAAACGACGCCACCTTGTAATAAGACTGACATTGATATCGCAAGCTTTCCCGAAATAGGCTGTAGTTATAGAGAGTCGATGTAGTTGGGGTCCTGCAGTTGTAGCCACTTTCGAACTCAAGTTCTTGGTCATCTTTTGAAGTATTAAAAAAATTCAACAAAATTAACAAATAAAGAGTGTAATTAGCTAGTCTTTTGCCTGAGTGCTTTCTTACACTAGACAATTCCGGCTGGAAAACTATAGTCAAAAATAATTGTGTACATTTCCCGTCACAAGATCAAATTGGTATTTCTCAGAAATCAAATCCAAATTTCGAGCTTGTTTCCATATTACTCTACGACCTCCGTCACTAAACAAATAAACGTTGCTAGGCAAAAATAAATGCATTCGAATTTGACCCACATGATGAATTTACGTCCAAATGTCTAAAACAAAAGCGGCCTACAGTACATATTTCAAAATATCATAAACTACGTTTGCTTGTATTGAAATAATTTACGAGAGCCTCAATCGTACACGTGATATCGTTAGAGATCATTGTCATTATAATTTTATTACCCTCTTCACTCGACGAACTGCATCATATTGCAAACCATCGAGTCACAAGCTAGGTGCTTGCTCAGATCACAGGTCGTGATTGACTAATTTATTTCATGGAAATTACTGGCCTCTCTTGCCGTTGTGATTGTGCACTGAAAAGGCAAATTAAATAAACAGCACAGACTAATCAAGTGGATTATAGATAAACGAGAATAGTAATTTCCCTGCTTTATCACGCATCATTGATTGAAACGTGTCATTGACAACGGATTTCTCAGTATCAACATACGAATATGTAATCAAATTTTGGCTTCGATTCAACGCAGCAACAATTCAATGACTCTTTATTGCAAGTAGTCGTACTTCATGCGTTGCTTTTTATAATCTTCTTCGTCGCCTTTTTGTTGCTGGAGTGTGTTTTTAGTTTTTATTTCAATTATGCCAACCAGGCAATTGATTATCGTCCAACAAAATTAACAACCAGAAGCACTCACTTGTGTATTTTTGCAATGACTCAACAGCAATTATTCCTCCAAGAGATTAAAGCCCTTTGTGACAGTGTAATCCCTCTGTGAGGCAAGCTAATTAAAAATAGAATTTGCACAAAAGCCTACTCAAAATTTGAACCGCTTTACACCCAAACATCAACTGTTGCTAATTAAGAATAGTTATGCCACAATGTGGGCGTATATTCACACTCGATAAACTTACCGATGATAACTCCATTCGCTGACCGATAGTAACTTTGTGTTATAGTCCGAAAGCGTTCTTGACCAGCTGTATCCCATATTTGTAGCTAAAACACAAAACAAACAAACAGACCATTAGATGGTCAATTAGCAGCCTATGCAAATATAGAAATTGACTTCCGTTTTGTTGTCGTCCATGAACTCACCTTAATTTGCTTCCCTTCGATGGCAATGGTTTTCATTGAAAAGTCCACGCCTATTGTATTCCCATGGCGTTCGACGTAGTTGCCTGTTTTAAAACGCTCCACAATACACGTTTTACCAGTTCCACAGTCGCCGATTAGAACGATTTTGAAGAGAAAATCAAAACTCTCCTCATTTGGCACAGCCATTAGAGTTTGGGGATTTCTTGCAGTCATTTTTGTGCTTGCACCTTTCACTTGTGACTCTTAACTATTATCAATTAGCATAAAACGGATGAGTAGATACTATACACCTGCTGTTTAACTAGGTTTCTGGTTTTTCTCTTTCTTTTGGCTAAAACAGGTGAATTTCTGTGTAAAACGATGTTGTTTATGCAATTGACTGGCGATTGTTATGATTTTCTATGATTTCAGTGACATTTTTGTGACGTTCCCATATTTGGGTTTTGTGTGTTTTGCTTTTCTGTGGGGGTTTGACATATGTTTGATATTGTTGGAGAGGGACAAACGTATGTTTTAGTTTTTTATCTAGAGATGTGCCTTGGTATTACTCGTTTTACAGAGTGCCAACAAATCATTTGGAACTAGTTTGTGAAATAAGTTTCTTGCGTTGTCAACATGGCGATGTCCAGTGTTGTAACTAGGGGAACATTAATTTCGTTTATTATATCACGTAGTGGTAATCACCGGACTTCCAGGAGTATTTGTTATGACCGTACTTGGAAGGAACTTAAAATACGCGACACCTTTATAATCCCAAAAAGTTAATAACTTAACCTTCATTGATGCAGTCCAGCTTTCGATGTGGTTTGTACTGGTTCATCATGCTTAGACCAATCGTTTTCTATCGGTGTTGTTGTAGAAGATCCATTTTTCATCACTAGTGATGATTCTTATCAAAAAAGGATCAATTTCATTCCATTTGAGACGATTCAATCGTTGTGTGTGATGCATTTAACCTCAGCAATTCCACGCACAGTCATATGAAGATCTAATTCAATTATAGTAAAAAAGTAAAAATCAAAAAACAAACGCAATCTATTTGTAAAAATCATTGCCATCAGGATTGCGTTCATACGAGGGGCGTTCAACATATTCTCGGTATCGGGGTGAAGCTGTGGTTGTATATATAAATTGACTTATTTATCAAGTAATACTATTACTTTAGTGTATTAATGTAAAATTTCATATAAATGTGATTATTAATTCGCGTTTTATCTCTAGTTAAACAGAATCATAATGGCAACTGAGACGATGATAGTGAAAATTGAGCATCGCGCTGTAATTAAATTTCTCACTAAGCAAGGAAAAAGTCAAAAAACTATTCATGAAGAGATGGTGGCTGTTTACCAGGGTTCCGCACCTTCATTATCAACTGTGCAAAAGTGGTCAAGTGAGTTCAAGAGAGGCAGAGAGAGCATTGAAGACGACCCCCGCTCCGGCGCCCCGGCTACTGCTTGTACGGGAGAAAGCATCAAAGAAGTCGAAAAACTTGTTCTTGAGGATGCCTGAATAAAGGTGAAAATGATGGCAGAGATCACCAAGCTTTCAATTGGTACCATTCACACCATTCTTCATGACCATCTTAACCTTTCAAAGTTCAGTGCAAGGTGGGTGCCACGAATGCTCACAGCGCCTCAGAAAAAAGTGAGAATCGCATGCTGTAGAGAGCTTTTGGAGATGTGTAGTGAGAACGCGGACGGTGTTATGGATCGAATTGTTACTGGGGACGAAACATGGGTCCACCACTATGACCCTGAAAGCAAACAAGAGTCCATGCAGTGGCATAAAAAAGGAACAGACCCCCCGAAGAAGTTCAAAGTCTGCCGGGAAGCTCATGGCCACAGTTTTTTGGGACTCAAAGGGAATCTTGCTCATTGAGTACAAAAAAAAAGGTGAAACCATCAACGCCACATCCTACGCTTCCACTTTGCATAATTTGCGGGAGGAAATTAAAAAGAAAAGACGGGGTAAACTCGCAGCGGGTGTGTTGCTTCTTCAGGACAACGCTCCTGTTCACACGGCGCGAGTTTCCAAGGCTGCTGCGCGAGATTGTGGTTTCGAAGAAATCCAACATCCATCCTATAGTTCAGACATTGCCCCTAGTGATTATTTCCTGTTTCCGGATTTGAAAAAATGTCTTCGTGGAAAAAGATTTTCGGATGATGAAGAACTCAAGTCGGCAATAAATGGGTATTTTGCAGAGAAAGAGGAAATTTATTTTTTTGAGGGTTTAAAAAAGCTTATCTCAAGATGTAACAAATGCATTGATGTTAGGGGATATTATATTGAAAAATAAAAACAATTTAAATTAAATTCGCATTTTCCTTCATATCGATACCGAGAATATATTGAACGCCCCTCGTATATGTATAAGTTTGCCTAACGAGGAGTAAATTTAACGTTGTCATCCTCCAGAATGACACCGGTGCCGCATGTTAAATTTTATTTTGGAGCCATCTGTGAAGACCCGACTACATTTTTTCTTAGCCCAGATTTTGACCGAAACTTGTCATGGGCTTAGGAAAACTCTTCGACGCACAAGGTCATTAAATCTCCAGGGCGTGTCATCATTTTGATGGTTGAACTCCTAGATAAGACGTCAGGGAAGTCGAATTGCCAATACATACATGTTCCATGGAGGAAATGGTTTCGGAACGAGAAACTCAGCGGGGGAGTATATACTAAACTAATGCACATCACACGGTCAAACTATAGTAAATACGCTATTTGTTAAACAAAAGCGGCCCTTGAATGCATACTGCAGCTGTAGACAGATTGCCATTTATGCTGGAGTAACGTGAATCTCAACGTCGTTTGTGCGATGATCCACAAGATACAAACATAAACGTCACCATAGCCAGATTGTTTATTCTACTTAGCCTAAACCAGTGTGGTTTCAGGCCGGCGTAGTCCACCATCGATCAAATATTCACAATACAGCAGAATTTTGAAAAGACCCGAGATTTTCAGATCAACGCCATCCGCATAATTACTTGCGTACGCGAATGACATTGATGTGATTGGATGAATATAGTAAGCCGTTAATGAAGCTTTCGCGAGTATTGAGCCGGGAATAGCTAAATTGAGTCTAAAGGTAAACGAGGGCAAAACAAAGTACATGCTGTCATGAGAAAAGGACTCACACCACTGACGGTTTCGGTATAACGTCACCATTGTCAGTTATAACTTCGAGGTAGTTAAGTACTACTTTAGCTTCGCAGCTACAAGCAGCCACGACAGCAGTGGCTGTCGTTACTTTTGCCAATTGGTATTGTATCGGGTGCAGGAGGCAATTGAGTAACAGAGCTCTCTCTCATATGTCCAAACTGGCTTGGTATAAGACCTTTATCATCACACATCACACGCGTGCAGCCGAACAACTGGCGGACGCCCTCGACTGCTATCTACGTTATAGCAGATAATATAATAATGAGAAACTGTGACATATACATAGTCTTTGGTTTTTAACATAAACACCTGTCGGAAAATCTTAATTTTACGGGATGCCCATTCATCCATGGGAGCAAGGATACGCCTTGCCATCGTAGCAACCTTCGGTAGCGTCATCTGAAGATGTTTACGATAAGACCAGTACTTTACTCTGCCCCCGCTTTAGACAACGTCATTGATGGGCAAAGCCCTGATAATTGGGCGGGGGCCCTATGACATATACAGAGAAAATATACATCTCAAAGACCATAGCAACGAAGAAATACTGTGAGGAGATTTAACGTTGAACAGATGCAATCACAACAAACCGTCGAATCCCTCAATCAATCGACATGCCATATACATACAATCAAATCCAAGTACTGAAGAGTAGTGGCATCGATGCCAAAAAGGCATCAGAAACGCTGTAGCTGATGTCCAGGGTTTAACCCGACCACCTCCACGAAACCTATGATTTGATAAATAATGCAGGCAGACACTCGTAGGGAACAACTCGCCTACGAAGCAGTACTACATAGAAGAACGAAGAAGCATCCCATCTGCTTGTGTAAACGCCTGAAGCCATAATATCGACGAATCGGACAGAATATTACAACAGACAGCTATAACTTTGAGGTAGTCCGGGGCTTTATATACATCAATTCGCTGTTAAATTTGAGACATATGAGACATCATCAGAAATCAAGCGAAGTCCTAAGCAGATAAATGAGCAATAGCGCTTTATCAAGAAACGCTAAGGAGACTGTCATAAGGGTCTCACAGCCTGCTTTATGGTGCAGAAGTACGGACGTTAGCGAAGGTGGATGAAGATATTCTTGGCCATTTCGTACGCAGAATTCTTTGACTGATTTTTGGTCCCGGTTGCGTTGACGTGTTTGGAGAAGGAAATTTACCGCCAAACTCTTCGAGCTGTACAGTGACATTTACCTGATCAGAAAAGTGCACATTAATTGCATAAGATCGCTAGGATATGTAGAGCGAATGAACAGCAGCGCTCCAATTCGGATGGACAACGCAGTAGAGAAAGACCATGCCTCAGATGGCGTGCGAGTGGAAGCGGACTTCAATCTCTCGAAGTGCGCACCTGAAAGCGGTAAGCCAGAGGCCACGCTAATTGGAGAAGTCTATTGGCTGAGGTCCAGGTCCACCCGTACCTGGCGTAACAATTCATCATCTTTGATTTCCAGTAGGTGTACAAACAGAGTTGCAAGGTTCAGTTCATTTTCAGTGACTTTTTTGTTAATAAGTAAATAGTCCTTATGTTTGTCCTCGCCATTGATCTTGCAGCTGCGTACGATAAAACGAATAAAATTCTTTAAAGGAATAAAAAACCCAGATATTTGTATTTATTACTTTAATAAAAAATATACAGTATTCACAATTCTACGGATACACATAGGTACACTGTACAATAAACATATTATTCTGTGTTGATTATAATAACTATAATATTTAAAGCAAAATAAATAAATAAATTAATTAATTAAATTCTTTTTATTTACAACTTTGAAAAATTGTCCGATTTCTTAAACTAAAAAATGACTTTCACAAAACACTCGTATTTCAATGTACAAAACAATAAATAAATAAATAATTAAATAAAACTAAACAACAAATAAATTCGTTCACTAATAAATAAATAACTATTTATAAACAAAAGATTTAATCAATTATTTAAGCTTAAGCCTAAAATGCGTTACTTATGGCCACTTAAAACAATTTTAAATTAACCTTAAGAATTAGATCTCGATATTTGGGTTCACATCGACATAAGCTGCTGTTTGAAACCCGTGCTATGTTGACTTCGTTTTATTCCGTTTATCTCTTCCGCTTCTTGTTCATGATATTCACTGTGCTCTTCATTGCTAGGAAGTTTTAAAAAATCGTGATCTAGAAATTGAAAAAAATTTAAAAAAAATATCAATACCTATATTTCTTGTTTAGCAGGGCCTTGAAAATGCTCCTTGGGCAGTCTTTGTAATACGGAAAGCATTCTCCAGGTGCTATCTTGCCTTCACCGGTTTCTTGAGCCTTGACATATTCAGGAATAAGATTGGCGAACGGTGATTTTTTGACACTGAAATGAAAGGGTTTTTAAATGGTATTTAAATAATATAGAAAACAATAGGCTTGAATAAGAGCTTATATTTTATTGCCAGTGACCTACTGGAGAGCAACAAGATTCTGTAAGAAACATAATATTGTTTGACTTTGGAGAATTAACTGAAAGCCTTTCTGAATCGAAAGGGGAAAGCAGCGTGCAGTACCCCATATTTCGGCAGCTTTTTAGTGAGCAGATATTGAGGACTCAATTTAAAGAACAGAATTTAAACTCATCGGTGTTTGTCTCTTACGATGACTCGGAAATTCAGAGTGGATATGGCAACAATATGCGGGTAAAGAAGTAATTACTTTTCTGCGTTCGTCTACGTCTGTATAAGTACAGGCTAAATGCGAACTAGTGTCATCATTCTTTTCTAATCACTGTCTTGCCATGTATGTGTTTAGTGATGTTGCTTACCAAACTTAATCACATTGATTTCCATTCAAACCTCTAGTTCATGAAGCCCCAAATTCGATAGCAATTCGACTTTTAACAAGTTTGATCTGGTATCTGACTCCATACAAAGAGTTGTATCAATATACTCGTATATATTTCCATGCCGAAATCGTTACTAAGGCAATTTTAATATGAATAATTCTGAGTGGTTCGACATTCTGAATAGACAAAATGCGAACGACGATTCAAAATTTAGACAACTGTTTGTCCGGTCTCAAAAGAATGAAACGACAGAAAAAATTCAATAAAATCTCAAATAATCCAGGACTAACTGCAACGCCTTTCTTCCAAGCGTGAAGTTTCAATACCACCAAAAATAGAGACAAAATATACTACAGTACCGCAAAGTAGTGCACATTCTTGGTTGTTCTCCAAAAACATTTGAAATGTTACCTCATCTCCCAATGCTCATTTATAATGACATTCCAGTCGCAAGCTCTTGTAGTAACAAGAATGATCAAAGATTTCAATATATGTATATATAGACAAATCTGATGGTCTATTTCTTCTTGTTCTTCGAAGGTATTTTCTACGCTGGCAAAACCACTGCGAAAACATTCATCATTTCTACTTTCTAGAACTAGGAGTCAATAGAAAATAGCGTTTCTTCAGCCCATCCCTCTGTTCTCCTACAAACTCATTTAACTTACGTCTTTCTAAGGTCATCGAAACCCTGATAAACCTGCTCGTGAAATATCTCGAGACACGAAAACTTCTTAATGACTTGCAGCATGGTTGTTCTAGAAACAGGTTCACTGGTCATTTGATAATATGTATGTCTCACCAAAACTAGAACCAAAATCTACAACAATCTGGCGAAAACAAGTTAGTTGCACTCGATATTTCCGAGGCATTTCATAGAGTTTCGAATCAGGCTCGTTTGTCCGTTTCTCCGATAAATCTTTTCTTCAATTGATTACAATTTACCCTTACATTCAATCCAAATTGTTTTGGACCGTTTTAAGTTTGAAGCCATAAGCTTCCTGCTTCAGTTCATCATAGTCTCAGTCTCCGTCATTAATAATCTCAGCAGCAGGCATTTTGATCCAGTACAGTCATTTGTTGACGACAAAAGCCTCGAAGGAAAACATTTAAAACTCTAATATCTAGTTCTGAAAACATCTCAGGTGTGACATCAAATTCAATACGAGAGACATCCGTACTCGACATTTAGAAGCTGAGAAGTACGAACCGTTGTTTGTAATTCAGAATTTTTATTACTTGCAAAACAAAAAAAAAATCATTCCCCTGATATCCAATATTTTTACGGTTTTCCGGTTCAATGTGATGCGCATCTGCGTTCTGACGATTATGACCGTGGCTCAAGTGGTAGTGGATTGGCTTCCCAATCGGGGTTCGGGGTTCAATACCAGCCGTGCCCGAAAGGTTTTTTTTTCAGGCAACTAAAATCCCATGAGATGAATGGTTGTCTAAATATAACATCAATTAAATTCACACTAATAATTTAGGATCCCCATTAAATGTGGGATGCCACCCATGGAGCGAAATTACCACTGAGCCCAAACATCTTTCTCTCTCTCTCTATTCAATATTCCAAAAACTTAACACGTGCTCCGCACGGAAAAGTGGAAAATCTATTTTCACAAGGAGAGCAAGAACGGGAAACCAAAAATGCCCCTTCCAACATCACAATGTAAGTAAAACTTCTGTCCCGACAGTCAGATAAATTCAGAGTAAGAAAAAAAGTATAGGAAGCAACTTAGGAGCTGACCGGTGCTCCCACTAAATGTTTTAAACTCGCTCAAGATAGATACGAGTATAGGGTGATGTCGTGTAAGGTCGGCCTTCTCTAGTAGACGGCCACTACGTTGTAAAGTACAGTGTAATAGTAAAAATCTTCGTTTAAATTCAATGCAAAACATATGTTCCAAAAAGATAACGGTTTTTCTGTCTGGATGTAAAATTTCATTCCATTGCACCTGCTAGTTTATTTGTAAAAAATGTCAATTTGCTTCAAGTTTTCTTTGGTGTCGGGTTTGCGTTTTTTCGGACAAAAAAATAGTGGAAGTGAATTTTAAAACAAGGATTAAGTGGCAAACTAGTGAAGTTGCCGTACTGTGTGGTTATTTTTACGTTGTTCAAAGCTATAATGATGTTTTTGACACAAAAAAAAAATTGAAATTCTATTATTTGATAATTGTATATAAGGGGGGCCGAATGTAGAAGACAATTCAATTCAATTCTTCTGTCCGATTATAGAAGACCTCATAATTGTTCTTTTTTGTCAACCGAGTACGCTAATTCAGTTGAAATTTTATTTTCTTTTTATTGACTCCAAAAACAAAAACCTAAAATATTGCGCAGCTTCAGTACTCGGCCGCCTATAAACGTAAAGATAGAATGGGTGGCCGACTATAGAAGACAAAAGTTCTTATGTCGGCCACTTATGTTTTGCACAAAAATAATGTTCATACCTACATATGTAGGTAACAAAAAATCCGATTTATTTAAGAAAAATGGGTCCTGCCACTGCCACTGTTCTTACTGAACAAAGGCTTGTAAACTGGCTCATAGACCTTGTCAAATGCAGATTCTTACGAAAGCCAACTGACTTGCTGAATACAGTCCAAAAAATAATTTTGGAAGACAATAGGAAGAGCCCATTTAAAGATGGGCTACCAGGGAAAACCTGGTACTATGGATTTCTGAAACGTCACCCCGAATTGTCCCTCAGAAGAGCAGAGGGACTGTCGAAAGGACGGGCGTTGGTATCTGAGAAGTACATAAAAAAGTGGTTCCGGGAGCTCAAAGATTACCCAGAAGAAATTGATGCCTTAGACATTTTGGAAAATGCTTTTAGAATTTTTAATGGTGATGAAACATCCTTCTATATTTTACCGAAATCAGGGATTGTTTTCGCTCCTAAGGGCTCGACAAATTTATACAAAGTTTCTTCAGGAAGCGATAAAGAGACACTTACAGTTTTGTTTGTTTTTAGTGCTGATGGTAAAACTTTACCACCATTTGTCGTCTTTCCTTATGTGCGCCCTCCTCAGGCTGTAGTTAGAAGTATGCCCGATAAGTGGGTTTAGGTACGTCCGAAAGTAGCTGGATGCGATCGGAAACGTTTTATAAATACATGGACAACAGTTTCAATGACTGGGTAGCCGAAAATGACATTAAACGGCCAATTTTATTTCTGGTCGATGGGCATAAATCACATCTGACAATGGGCCTTAGTGACTTTTGCCACAATAATCGCATTATTTTATATGCACTCTTGCCAAACACCACCCATATAACACAGCCAGCTGATGTGGGTGTATTTAAGAACTTAAAAACAAACTACAAAAATACCATACATAAATGGCTAAGCATTCCGGAAAACAGAGGCAAAACAGTAAACAAAACCAACTTTTGTGAAGTGCTTGGTTTTAGATAGTTCAGATAGGACAGAAAATATAAAAAACGCTTTCCGAAAGTGTGGTTTGTTTCCATTCAATCCCAACGCAATAGACTACACAAAATGTGTGCAGAATGATTTGGAGAAACAGAGAACAACAGAACCAGAAATTGCAGATATAACCTGCAGAAAAGTATTGGCTTTGGCGAAGGAAGAACTAGAAAGCAAAAACATTAATTTCGATGAAATTATGAAAATAATAGAAAAACTCGAACAAACGCATCTCGTTCAACCCGACCTACACGATAGAATAACCGGCACATATGTTGTAGAAGGAACGGGTGAGCTGCAAAAAAATAGCTTTAAACTGCTCGGAGTCCATACTAGCGTCACCATTACCATTACCATCAGTTTAATGCAAAAATATAGACGAGGAAGAAGAAACTGTCGAAGACAGCAGAACGAGCTCTTTGAACAACCCTTGGCAAAACCTGATACAACTGACACCTACTTTGATTACCTAGCCTTCAAACTACCAATTGTTATTTTTTCATTCATATTCGTTAGTAAATAGGTAATCATAGTATATTTACCTAATTATGTATATATATATATTCATTTATTTACTTATTAGGCTCAAAAACATATCTTATGAAGCAATGTTTAAATACATTTGACTGAAATACATGTTCCTATTTATATGAAATTGTTCTTTACTTACTATAAAACGTTAAAATGATACCGAAGTACTTGTAACTTTTGCAAATAGAGTGAATCTATAATTTTTAAATTGAGGCCGACTACTGGATACTCACGTGTCCGACTTCTGGAACTGAAGGGGCCGACTAGATAAGAATCACACTTTTGTCTTAATAATCATAAATAATTTGTTTAAGGTAGCAAATTTATTTAATACTTTTAGAATTACCCAATAAAAACTTGTCAACTAATCCTAAAAACTGATTCTCTTATATCCAAGAATTAAATAACTGATTTTTAAGAGTTAATCAAACAAAGCAAAGAGTTAAGTGGCCGACTACTGGTGCCATCACCCTATGTACAGCAGATATCAAGAAATACAAATATAAAGGGTCTTTCAAAAGTCGCACCTAGATGTCAGTGGTGAATAATTTCTGAACGGTACTTTTTTATATCACATTTGACATTTGTAAAGTATATACAATTTTAACCATGGATAGTTACACGACAACAGATCATAATCAACGCAGAACTTTCGTCAGTTGGTTGTTGGAACATGATGCTGGTTTTTCATGCAAAATCATCTTTATGATGAAGCTCATTTTACATTGGATGGATACATCAACAAACAAAACTATTACATCTGGGAAGAAGAAAATCCTCGAATAATTTCCGAAAAATAATTCCGTCCACAAAAATGTACTTTTTAGTGTGGTTTTTGGACTGTTGGAATTATTGGCCCAGCTGTAGACAAATGATTGAAGATTTTTTCTGGCCTCAAATTAAAGAAATAAACATATACGATCCTTATTTTCAACAAGATGAAGCAACGGGTCACACAAAATAAATAACTTTCGTAAGACGTAGGAGTTTTTACGTTGATGTCATCAGCTGCCGATGTTGCTTTCTTTGATGGTTTCAAGTCGCTTGGCACCGAAATAGGTCATTTGCTGGCAAGTCTTAAGAGAGCCTTCGCTTCTATCCAAATCCTTGGCGAACAGTATGAGTAGTCCACGTTCATTGCCAGGCACGCACCGGTGCGTGGTGCAATGACAGATAATTAGTTTTATCCTCCCGGTTAATAATGGAAAATAATTTCATTCAAATGGCTGCCTCGGCTGGCCATGCAGTAGCCTACACGATCGGTCCAATTTTTAAGCACATTATCGATTGTGTGCAGCTGTATTTCACCAATGGCTTCACGAATATTGTCCTTTAAAGCGTCAATTATCTCTGGCTTGTCGGCGTAACACTTATCACGGCACCCCACAAATAGTCTAACGGTTTCAAATTGCAGTCAGAAAAAAAACTCCTCGATGCCTACTCCAGCCAAATCTACGCACATTATAAATAAAAGCACTGATTTGACATCGAAAAATAGAATCAAGCGTAAACCGTGTCGCCAGTGTACGAAGAATAACAAAACGTACTGATACACCGTGGTTTTGTGACACTTGTCCTGAAAAACCTGGACTTTGCGTATTATGCTTCGAAAATTATCACTCAGAATTGTGATTTTTTTTTTGTTGAATTGCCTTATGAAAATGTTTTCAAAAATTCTTTTTAATAAGTTTCATGTTTTAGTTTGTGAAGAAAAGTTTTTTTTTTTTTTAAAGTTTAAATTTAGAAGTTGATTTACGTTGTTACAATTTAAAACTTAAATTATCAGTTATCTTTGATTGTTATGTAACTTCATAATAAATGATGTAGGTTAGGTTAGGTAAGAGTGGCTGTTGGTAATACCAAACCACTTAGGCCTATTGGCCCATTGTGATGCCACGAAGTAATAAATGATGTAATGTAATAAAAATTGTATCATAGGTACTAGACAACTTATTGGATGGCGCGCCATCTGTTTGTGAATGAGATAAATGTAAATAAAAGGAGAGCAACCAACTTCGGGCAGGATATCGGCGGCGATAAGGATAATGAATATCGTGCTGTCTCCAACCGCCTGCTTGAGTCGAAGTGCTGCTCGAAATAAATAAAATTGTGATTTTTAAAATTTAGCGAAATCAATTGTGGTTTTTATAGAGTTTTACAATGCAAGTTAAAATTATTAACATTCACCGGGGCGTGTTATTTTTTGTTGCGAATTGAACCCACTTATTTAATTTATATGATTATCTTTGCACATAACTAGTTTATTTAAGAAGTTTTTAAGCCAAAATTAACAAAAAAACGTATTCGGTGTTGGATCTTCGGTATGCATTTGACAGTGAACGTGATGCAGAGTGACAGAGCGTCAGCTACATGTTTGTAAATTAAACCGCTTTGCGTACCAGATGGAATACGCGTTACGCAGATTCTTGAAAGACTGCGGTCTAAAATCTGATGCGGGGAATGGCGCCAACTACAGAGGCATCATTTTTCCTAACATCGCCTACAAGATCCTATCTGCCGTATTGTGTGAACACCTGAAGCAGTTCGTCAATGACTTTATTGGTCCATAACTGTGTGGCCTTAGCCATCGACCAAATATTCACATTACGTCAGATCTTGGAAAAGACCCATGGGCTCCAAATCGATACACTCCACCTATTCATTTATTTTAAGGCCGCGTATGACAGCATCTATCGAGACGAGCTATACAGAGCAATGTCTAGTTTTGGTATCGTCATTAAAGTCGGTAAATAGCTCACCAAGGAGAGTGCAAAACTCACGCACCAACACAAGAGGCACTATCTTTCAAAAGTCCGTCTAGTTACTCGAATACGCCGATGATACTGACATAATCGGAAGAAAGCAGCATGATGTCAGTGGCGCTTTCGCGAATGTTGACGCGGTAGCGGCGAAGATGGGTTTAACGGTCAATGAGGGTTAGACTATGTATAAGCTGCTAACAAGAAAAGACACCCAACACTAACATCTCGATAAGAATGTTACCCTTGATGGATATAACTTTGTCTACCTAGGCTCCGCTATTAATTCAGACAACAGCACTAGCGCTGAAATCGGACGAATATCGCTGCCAATCGCTGCTCGTTGGGTTAAGAAGGCAATTGACTAGAAAAGCCCTTCTCGATCAACAAAAGTGACTCTATATAAAACATTAATCATCCCAGTCCTGCTCTATGGCGCAGAGGGTGCTCTCTTGGCTGTTTTGAAAGGAAAATTTTTCGAGTGATTTTCGATCTCGTCTGGAAAGTCGGTCAGTGGAGGAGGAGATAAGCCGCCGATATGTATGGGCTGTACAGTAACATTGACTTAGACACAAGAGCGAAGGTCCAACGACTGAAATGGCTGGGCCATGTAGAGCGAAGGAAACACCAATGCTCTGGTCCGAAAAATCCGCCCCAGAGGGACAGCGCAGTAGAGAAAGACCACGATTCACGTAGCGCACGCAAGTGGAAAGGGACCTCAACCAACTTAGCGTGCGAAACTGGGGGCAGCTGGCTAAAGATTGAGCTGGCTGGAGACGTTTCTTGATTCAGGCATAGGTCCATCACGGACTGTAGTGCCACCTACAAGTAAGATAAATTAAAAATAAGTCTAGTGCACTGGCGGTATAACTATCAAGGTCTGATATTCGCGTGGGCAGATTTGCATGCGTTATGCAGATTTTTGATAGACTGCGGTCTAAAATCTGATGCGGGTAATGGCAGACGCACTTACCAAAAGGGAATATGCGCTGATAATTGTTATCCCATGGAAACGCAACTATTGACGCTGTTGCACGAAGTGGAAGTTTTGTGGATATGAGCATAGTATAGAGGTAATATGCAGATGCAGACTGCGGTCAATATTATATGAGGGATAAACAGGGATTGCTCGGAAGATGGATCCCTGTCGCCCCAGCTATGATTTACGCTGTTCAATCCACCACATAACGCACTCAACAGCTCTAACAACTGCCAGTCTCTAGACGCGAGTAAAAATTGGTGCGTTAGAGATGGACTTCCAATCAAATCTTTTAAAACTGAAGTTGTTGTCTTCACGAGAAGGAGGAAACTGACTGGTCTGATTCATCTAGTGCTTAAAGATGTCAATTTCAGACGAAGCCAAGTATTTGGGCGTCATGTTGGATAGCAAACTTCTTTGAACTTGGAGTGTTGTTGGATTTCTGGCAGTATAAAGAAACATTTGAGCTGGTGAAACAAGCTCAGTTTAAGGCCTTTCTAAACTAACTCATCACATCAAAGTTAATTCGAGGACTCACAGTTTTTTTGAACTCAGGCGGAGGACTTAATTAACTGAGACTTATTAAGATTTTACGGGACCTGTGATTGCGGGATATAAGAGGCTCAGAGGCGAGTTTCTTAGGACCCAAATCTTCATAACAACTTTTGGGTTTCGTGTGAGCATAAATGACATGATGGCATGGCCGTCCAGGATGTTGGCAGAAACGTACTTCTCTAAGAACTCTTGCTATCTCCAAATCGGGAAAACTGCCTTCTGGTTATTGATGATGTAATGGGACATTACATTATCTAAGTGCGCTAAGCATAAGTGACACACTATTCTGTGACGCTTACTGTGATAGTGATGACAACACTGAGGTGACACAATATCCTGTGACGCTTACTGTGAGAGTGATGACAACACTGAGGAGTAATCTATTTCTGAGTATCTAGCCTACACTCGCATGAGGCTGCAGGTAATTGGCACTGACGGTGCGGCTGGTAAAGCTGTAGATACTTTATCACTGGAGCGTTTACCTTAAAAAGATTCAGAAATTCTATGTAGTGAAGGGAACACGCAAAGAAAGGGACTTGTTCTTTGTCTAAAAAAAATAAATAAATATATAAATAAATAAAAAGAGGTTCTCACGTCAGGAATAGTTTGGTCATTTCTCCGAAAACGCCAAAGTGATCCAGACTTCTGGAGTGTACTTCGCAGATTGTTCTCAGCAGACACGCTTTGCCATCCATGCCAAATGTTGAGAGAAAAGTTTCTACTGCACCGTACAGCATCACCCTAGAATCATAAAATATTTTATATTAAGTTAAAAAGATATACGATCTCCTTTTATGAACCTTTCTCCTCCATGAAAGATGTGTCTAAATCTCTCTGGCAGCTGAGGTATATCTTCCTCCTCCTTGTCCTCCTCTTCTGCGATTTTAAAATTGTGATATTGTCTACTGCTGGATTCATCTACTTGTGAAGTTAAGTCCCGCTTCGCCTTATAGTTCAAATACCTCGCCATATAGCCACCTTTAATGAATTCATATTTAAAAAAAAATTATATCTCGGATGATGTCTCCAACAAGTACCCAACATTTCTCCAGCTGTGTGACCAAAAGATCTCGCAAAAAGCGGCGGCAGATCGCCGAGTGGATTTTGGTTGTCAGTCAGTCCCAATTTGTCAAAATCAACTGCAAAATATCCAAGAATCACACAATGATATCACCAATTTAATTAGCATATGAGTACATACTTGTAACTGGGAAACTGATTGTTAAATTGGAGAAGAATCCTTCGGGTGGATGACGCACTAGTGGCAGTGCTATGGTGGGCGTGAAAGTTAGCGTCGTACCAGGTGGTAATGCTAAACGCCCATCATCTGTTATCCAGACGAGACGCTTCTTTCTGGAATGTGGTTGATTCGAGTCTTTGTCCAGAAATTCTTCCGATTCTGCATTCGAAGATAAACTTGTTTGCGATGAATCACTTGTGCTAGACATCACTTTAAATGAGCGGCTCTGTGTGCTATGTCCAGATGGTATCTCTATGACAAAGAGGAGCAGGAATAATGCTACTGAGGTTATTTTGCACAGCCCTGTTTGCGTCATTATTTATTTGTTTCTGGAAAGAAAGGAGAAATGAAGTGAACGAAGAAGAAAGAAGTGAAATGGTTTTAAGGATTTGAAGAAAGGTACGAGTAGATACCTAGAAAGGTTAAATCTGCTTTAGTCTACTAAAATAGTTTGGGGTAAATCTGCGCAAGTATCGACGTCTTAGAAGTCACGAATGTGCATTTCTCCACTTCACTGAAATCATTGTTAAGCGCATGAGATATACACATTTGTATTTACAGTTTTGCAGCATGTAATTGATCAGATAAATCCGGTTATGTAAGAGAAAGTTATGTGTGCTGCCTTTGCGATTTTATAGTGCTCTTGCATACTTCTTCAGGCATAGAGCGCTGTGTGTTATGTTTATAAAAATGCTACCAGCCGAAAAGTATCTATGAATCTATGTTACATAAAAGCTTAGGCAATAAATCACTTGGTAAGATGTTCTATACTGTTAGTTTTATATCAGATGAATGTTGAGATATAAACACTAGTTAGAGCTTGTGAGATACATATTTTGTCAAAACACGCACGTGCATCCCAAGACACTCTCTTCGCAACATATGCTACTCTGCTTGGCATTGTGCTAAAGAACTTTTTTAAGTTTTATAAGCATCCGCCGTAAACATGAATAAAAGAATAGCAGGCAAGACTTGATTAAAGAGCCATACGATTAGTGTGAATAATCTATATACGCAGTAACATATATGGGGACTTGGCGACATTCGAATGAGTTAGCTGGTATAGATTATAGCCGCGAGGTATAGTTTAACTCACCACCAAAGTGATTTCTTTTCCTTTTATAATTATTCATTCAAATTTATTGCTTAACTTCAAAGTACCTAATCACCTTCGGATAGAATACGGTTATGCCAATGTTTTTTCCTGTCCTCGAAGCAGTTGTTAAAGTCGATTTTCAAAATGGTCTCCAGAACCTTCTTCGATTCGGCTGTCATCTCTTCATTCGTGTCAAAACGATGTCCCTGAATCGGTTTTTTTAAGTTTCCAGAAGTCAGACGGAATTAAATAAGGCGATAAGGCATTTTCTGCCTTCCTTGAACAACTTATTCCAATCAAAAACCGTCTGGACTGTGCGTAGTCACGTACATTCAAGTATGTACAAATATACCAGCACCATAGTACGAAGCCATATGGAATCATGGGAGCCAACGTTCTCCTTCTCGAGGTGTCAACCTGACGATATCCAGTGCTGTAACTGAGAGAGAGACAGACTTAGGCAAGAAGTCTTAAGTTTCCGGCATGTTAACAAGCGCCTCGTAACAATCTGAATTAAAGCTAAATTTGCTAACATTAGGGTTATATGCGACTACGCCCACTCATATGAGAAAGACTGCGCCACCAAAGATGGCTTATACGAACTCTTGGACAAGACTTACGAGTAGTGCCCTAGCTATGACATTAAAATTGTCTTTGGCGATATTAATGCAAAGCTAGGAAGAGAGGGCACCTTTGGTAGTACTGTCGGAAGGTATAGCCTCCATGACACCACCTCCGATAACGGATTCAGGCTAATCGACTTTCCAGCGGAGCGAAACATTTTCGTAGCTAGCACGTTCCCACATCTCGATAGTCATCCACATTGACCACATTGCGACCACATTGGCGTTCCTCCAGTATTATAGATGTCCGAACGTTCCGATGGGCCACCATCGACTTGAACCACTACCTTGTTGTAGTCAAGGTACGGCTGTGGATATCCAAATATCGTAAAGGTAAGTTAATACTATGAGGAAGTTCGATGTTGGACTTTTCCGATCAAGTCTCCCTTAATCTCCTATGTCACCAGCATCAAGTATCGAAAGCCAGTGGCAACATTGCCGAAAAGCCATCAGAAATGCCGCCTCTGATGTGCTGGGTTTCACTCGGCCACCACAGCGAAACAACAGCTGCACAGTGTTGAATTTCAATAGAAAAGCTGGCCAAAATGAGAAAAAAAATGCTTCGCTCACCAAAAATTTTTTTTTTTCCCGTTAGCACAAATAATGCTTTAACTAAAAATGTCAAAACAAGACGGAAAATGCATGTGGTTTTTTTTTTATAAGAACATTGTCTTATGAGAGTAATTGATCAGTTGCAGTAGTCCTAGCTTTAGTACTTGCAGGTTGTTATAGTATTTTCTTTTTTGGTTTGAAGTAAAATTATTTTTTTAAGTAACATGAATCGTAAAGAGGAAGGTACGAGTATGTAGATCTATTTTTACTAAAAATTTTGTGTGAGCAATTGTTGTTTAGTCGGTATTTTTTGTAAACAAAATAATGAATTATAGTGTTTTTTTTTCTATTTACTCAACTTTGAGATATGTACTTATTGATTCAAAACAAAAATTTGCCAAAACTTGCCATTTTACTTGAAAATTTAAATTAAATTTTAAAGGTACAATATTGAAATTTTTTATAATATTTTAGTTTACTAGAGTTCCTGTGCGTAGATTTTCTCACTTGTTAGTAATTTAGTAATGTAAAAACGCCATTATATGCCTCAGGAAAATTTCTTTCTTGTGGCATTTCATTTGTTAAGATTGGTTCAGTGTAAGCATCGCAAAAGGGATCTATACTACAGAAATAATACTGTAGCTTGGCCCCAGCTTGTGCCCCAGATTTATTAAATTTAAAAAATAATGTGAAAATATACGTCAAAAATTTAAAAGAAATTTTAATTCTTATTGTACATTGTATAACTGGGCCCCCGCCCAATTATCATGGCTTCACCCTTTAATGACGTTGTCTAATAATGAACGGGGGCAGAGCAAAGTACTGGTCTTATCGTAAACATCTTCAGATGACGCTACCGAAGGTTGCTACGATTTGATCAGCCACAAGCTGCCGGTCATAGGTCTTGTTGGCGGCTGGACCACCGGTAGTCCCTACCAGGACTTAAATCACGTCAGGAGTCAGGAGCCCCCGGATCTCGGTCCGGGCCTGACTTGTTAGAGGTAGGCCCCCTTGTGGGAGCGTCATGGTGGCTGTGGTTTAAACCCAAAATCGCGGGAAGGGTCTTCCTTTGGTTTTCCTTTGGTTGACTCAATGTGGAGTTGCAATAAGTGCTGGGTGCTGCGACCCTAAGAGCAGTAAGAGGTTTTAGGTCGGCCTCGACTCATACCAAGGGTGGAACTTGTGCCGGCAACACAGTTCCGAATTGGTATCATACAGTGAAACTTATTGGTGAGCGTTGGCAAGGCGTATCCTTGCTCCCATGGATGTATGGGCATCCCGTGGAATAAGGCCTTAAAGGCAGGTATCCACGCAAATCGAAATACGTTCTGTACATTGTATAACTATATGTTAAGGGTAACAATATTCAAAGCTTTTCATTCTCATGCGTTTTAATTTTTTTGTTATTGACAAACATTTACCGAGCAATTTCTTGGTTACTGAAGGAAACTTACGCGTATTTGTTTGATATAATTAAATAAATATATTTTGTCCAATTTTGTCATTTTATTATAAATTATAAAACTAACTTTTGCAGGTACATCATTAAAACTAACTAAAAAGCAAGATAATGTTTGACCACTCAGCGAAAGACTGGCATTCTCGATTGCAATATTTAAAAAGTGCTATGCACATGAAAACAAATTGTCCACCTGAAAATATTAATAAAATTAATAATAAAATAACGCGTTTTTACAATGCATTTCAAAGCAGATATCAGCAAGGTAAGCGTTCAAAGGCAATTTTTTTTTCAAGGTATGAGCACTGGCTTAAAACTTTTGAAACTTGAAACTTTTCATGAAGTTACTGGGCAAGGTCAGCCCCTTTCAAACTTTGATCAGGCAAGCGATAGTACGACACGCAGGCGTACTGAGTGTTTGCGTGCAGAATATTCTGCTTCTGGGCTTTCTTACGCAGCTCAAATTAAGTTTCGAGAGCAGAGCAGCTCAGCAGTTGCAAAAGTAATAAGAGATGTTTCCTCTTCAGCGTCCAATGAAATATACCAGAAGTTTAAACGAAATTAGAAATAAGTCACGGCCTTTGACTGCAGAAGAAGCTCTTGCTTTGATAATTGAGGCGCAGTTGTCAGTTCATCAATACAGCTGTGTACGATCGATAAATAAAAAAAACATTTCCTATCTATCGAAAAATTTGGGAAGCAAAAAAGTTCTGCTATCCATCTATTCATCATATATTAAGCTCAGAGCAATGTGTGATAGTATTCTTGCAGGCACTTCTAGACCATACGTGCTCAAGAATCCTTAAAGCACAAGATGAGGTGTTATTTTCTTTACCTGGAGTGACTGTTTTAACACTTTATGTATAGGGTTTTCCAATAAGGAATTGACAACTTTTTTTTAAATAAAACGCAAACCATTTGAGATATTTCAAAAACATTATTATCGGCTTGAAGTACAATCAAAACATTTATGAAAGGAACTCGACTTCGTTCATATGGCCACCGCGGGCACGTTTGTAGCGGTCGATTCGTTGGACCCAATTTTCAACGACTCGGCCACACATTTCGGCCTGTTTCGCGTTCAATGTTGGCTCTGAGCTCTTCCAACGTTGTCGGCGTGTTGACATAAACCAATAACTTAACCTAGCCCCACAGAAAATAGTCAAGCGGCGTTAAATCGCACGAACGAGGCGGCCAATCGACTCTCCCATGTCATGAAATAACACGCTCACCATACTTACTCTTCAATAAATCGATTGTAGCGTGTGCTGTGTGGCTTGTGGCACCATCCTGTTGAAACCACATATCGTCCAAGTCCATATCTTCCAATTCATGGCGCGATAACGCTGACCATTCACAGTACGTAGAACGTACGTCGCTTCAAATGGTCCACCGGCTTCAATTCTTGAGTCAGCTTGATCTTGTATGGGTGTAAACCAAGATCCTTACGCCATAATGTGGTCTGAGCGATGCACAATTCTTGAGAACGCTGTGAAATTGACTGATTTGGATCGTTTGCTATGGACGCCTGAACGGCAGCGATATTTTCGACACTTCGACCAACCCGTTGTCTCGCTGACACGGCAACATCACACAACGAATATGTATACTCAAATTTTTGCACTAAACTTGTTATTGCCTGTCTACTAGAGCGAGAATTACGACCGAAAATTGGAGTTAACGCTCTTAAAAATGCAGTCACCGACTCCGAATTTTGGTAGAAAATTTTTATAATTTGCAGACGTTGCTCGTTCGTGTACTTTACCATGAAAATATTGAGTTTACTGAATAAATTGACAGTGACAGTTTGATGATTAGTGAAAGAGTGCGTTCACAAATTAAATTCAAAGTTGTCAAGTCCCTATTGGAAAACTCTTTAAAATGGGGATGTGATGGCAGTTCAGGGTTTGCTGAATACAAACAAAAGTTTATTGGAAATTCGACATCACATTCAAGTATATTTGCCACATTCTTAGTGCCTTTGAGATTAGTGGATCAAAGTGGAATAATTATTTGGAAAAACCCCGGCCATATTCACCAAGATTTTGCTTGGTCTTTGCTTTGAGCACGAAACTTCAAAAGCAAGTCTTCAAGAAATGAACCGCGTCGAGAAAGAAATAAAAACCCTTGTGCCTTCTGATGTTCAAATAAATCAAAAATTATTTGAGATTCAACATAAGATGTTTTTTACAATGTAAAATCTGTAATTCGGTAACAGGTACGACATCAACACAAAGATGTTACATTTGTAATGCGACATCCAAAGAATTTAATTGCATAAATAAAATGAGAACTAAAACTGTGAATCATGACAACCTTCGGTTTGGGATATCTGTATTGCATGCATGAATTCGCACATTTGAATGTCTTTTACACATTAGTTACAAACTACCAATACAAAAATGGCGAATTAGTAAACAGGGGGATCGAACTATTGTTGAAAACAGACAGAAAAAAATTCAAGCTGATTTCAAGTCATGGCTGGGTCTCATAGTAGACAAACCAAACAAACCAAACCTGGCTACGAAAATTCCAATGATGGAAACACGGCTAGGGGATTTTTTGAAAACTTTGAGATCTCAGCCAGTATAACTGGTTTACACAAATCATTAATAAAAAGATTATATTTTACAATATATTTTTGTAATATTTTATTGTAATAACAATATCTTCTGGGTACCCTATCAATACCAGCTATTTTGAAAATTATTGTTTAAAGACTGCAGTGGTTTATTTAAGTTTGTATCCCTGGTACTATATGCCAACAAGTATCCACAAACTTCTCATACACTCGCATGCAATTATTGCCTATGCAATATTGCCTATTGGCGGAAGCACAGGAGGCGTGAAATAAAGATATGAAGAAATATCGTGAGCACTTTGCAGGAAACTATTCATGAGAAGCCAATTTACGGGATGTTTTTAATAGACTGTTAATATCATCTGATCCTTTTATTTCAAGCCTACGCGAGCTTCCCAAAAAATCAATTAAAACATTGCCAAAGAAAGTAGTCGTAATGTCAGGAGAAGAAGATAAAATGCACACAAATGAATCAGCACATGAAGGGTCGACAGAGGAAGAAGAAGACGATTTATTTGAATTTTCTGATTAGGCAAACAATTGTATTTCTTAAACTCACATTTTTTTTTGTTATTGTTATTGAGTTTCATTTTGTTTTTGGATATATGTATATATCATGTTTACATATATTATGTACTAATCATGAAAATAAAACGAAATAGCCATCAAAATGTTTTTGGCCAGCTTTTTCATCAAAATTCAACACTGTGCGCTGGTTTGACGACGAGTGCGTGTGGTCGAGGAAATTGAGAGATGCTACTCCAGGAATGAGATGCGGAAGTTTTACCAAAAGGTAAAAGAAATATGCCACGGACACAAACTCCGAACCGAAGTTTGTAGAGACGAACAAGGGAACATCGTAGTAGAGATTTTGAAAGAACATTTCTGTAGACTGTATAACGTCGATGACGAACCAAATACTCCTGTCAGTCGTAATGAATAACGTAGACCAACAATTCCGTCCACCTGACTTGGAAGAAGTGAAGATCACCATTTCTAACCGCTCTTCAATGCGCCAGGCGATGACTTAACATACACCAACACATCTGTAAAATATGGTCGGAGGAACAGATGCCCGATGAATGGAACCTCAGCATTGTTTGCCCGATCCTCAAGGTGACACTCTGAACTGCGCCAACTATAGAGGCATCAGTTTTCTTAACATCGCCTAGAAAATCCTATCTGCCGTAATGTGGAACACCTGAAGTAGTTCGTCAATGACCTTATTGGTCCATATCTGTGTGGCTTTAGCCCAGAAAAGTCCGCCATCGACCAAATATTCACACTACGTCAGATCTTGGAAAAGACCCATGGGCTCCAAATCGATACACTCCACCTATTCATTTATTTTAAGGCCGCGTATGACATCATCTATCGAGACGAGCTATACAGAGCAATGTCTAGTTTTGGCATCGTCATTAAAGTCGGTAAATAGCTCACCAAGAATAGTGCAAAACTCACGCACCAACACAAGAGGCACTATCTTTCAAAGGTCCGTATAGGTACTGGAATACGCCGATGATTTTGACATAATCGGAAAAAAGCAGCATGATGTCAGTGGCGCTTTCGCGAATGTTGAGGCGGAAGCGGCGAAGATGGGTTTAACGGTCAATGAGGGTAAGATTATGTATAAGCGGTCAACAAGAAAAGACACCCAACATTAACATCTCGATAAGAATGTTACCCTTGATGGATATAACTTTGAGGTAGTTAAAGACTTTGTCTACCTAGGCTCCGCTATTAATTCAGACAACAGCACCAGCGCTGCCAATCGCTGCTTCATTGGGCTAAGAAGGCAATTGACTAGAAAAGCCCTTCTCGAACAACAAAAGTGACTCTATATAAAACCTTAATAACCCAGTCCTGCTCTATGGCGTAGAGGCATGGACTTTATCAAAACTGGATGAGGGTGCTCTTGGCTGTTTTGGGAGGACAATTTTTCGGGTGATTTTCGTTCTTGCCTGGATTGTCGGTGAGTGTAGGATGAGATAAACCGACGATATGTACGGGCTGTACATCGACTTAGTCAGAAGAGCGAAGGTCCAACGACTGAGATGGCTGGGCCATGTAAAGCGGATGGACACCAATGCTCCGGTCCGAAAAATCTTCGAATCCGCCCCAGAGGGACAGCGAAGTAGAGATAGCCCACGACTCACGTAGCGCACGCAAGTGGAAAGGGACCTCAACCAACTTAGCGCGCGAAACTGTAGTCAGCTGGCTAAAGATTGAGATGGCTGGAGACGTTTCTTGATTAAGGCCACCTACAAGTAAGATAAATTAAAAATAAGTCTAGTGCATTGGCGGTATAACTATCATGGTCTGATATTCGTGTGGGCAGATTTACAGGCTGGGTTAAGTTGTTTTCCGCAGTGGAGTTCTCAGCACATGGACCTTCGGGTATTGTCTATCAGGCGAAGCCTGATATTAAAATCGCTCGCAATAAGGATTCTATTATGATATAGGAATACAATTCTGTGAATAGGTCAGACAGCACATAAAAATCGTTGAAGGTTGAATTCCTGTCCAGTTTGAGGCTTCTGTAAATAAATCGGTGGTGGATAACTTGCTAGCGGAGATGGAGTTTGGTAATCTTCATCAATACTCACTAAAACAACGATACTGGTTGCGTGAGCAGATGCACTGTACTCATTATCCCAGCAATTTGACGACGAATGTTTGCCTCCAAGTTTCGAGTTTATTGGCATAGAGCGAAGACTCAATGAAGCTTCAAAGAAAAGGGTTTAGAGGTGTCAAATTGCACGATCGGATAGGGGAAATGACATGGCCATTAGACGATCACCCAATTTCGTATTGCAAATGGCACCGCACTGTTGCAATGGCATCATCTCTATAGGCTTACACGTTAATAACGTTTGTTGTTTTTCAGGTGATAGAATAACTGTCGACGCAGCTATTAAGCTTGGCCGATGTACTCGTATATTCCATTTTTATTCAGAAATTTCTGACAAATCATTATTTGAAGATGTAGGCCTTAACAAGACTTTATTGCCGTTGAGTTTTATTTTCAAAATTATCATTCATTTCGCCAAACTTATAGAGAGCTTCGCTCACTTTTTGATGGACAAGATCGTCTGAGTTAACCCGTTTTTCGTCAAACCATCGATAGCCATTCAGTTCAACTCCGTCTTGTGTGCACCGAAGGAAAATCGCCGTGAATGATAATTTGACCGAAGCCACGAAAAATTAAGCCAGAACTTACGTTACGGTCGATGGAAAACGTTGGGGTACAATTTGGCAAGAACGTGGTTCCGTGAAATGAGCCTGTCAATTGGCCTCCTGGGTCACGCGATTTGACACCTATTGGATCCACTTGAGGACATTGGTGGATAAGTCGGAAACTATTGGCGACTTGAAATGCCTGTATACAAGGCTAATAATTGAAAAAATTGGTATAACATGGCACCTTTACAAAATGCAGTCGAAATGTCCAGAACGGTTTTTAAAGATTTCATAATTACGAATCAGCGATATCTCATTTCTTGACATAAATTCAAGAGCCGCAATGTTCAATGAGAAGCAAAATGAGGCAACGCAAAACTTTACTTAAAACCGCTTTATCTTGGAGGGGATGCATTACCGACCCTCATCTCCAAAAAATGTCGAAGAATTAACTCTTTATCTGGAGCACCCTGCATAATGCCTAGGAATTGCTTCCTAATGACGCAAAACAGGAAAATTCTTGCACTACGAGTACGATATAGTCACGTTCAGGTTCAAAGTAAATCTTATTTGCTGGAACAGTTAATCTGTTTGATTTTTTCAAATGTCAATGTGTGACTGTGTGGGATCAAGGAAGTTTCAAGACTGTAAGCAGCTTCCAGTTTGAAAGAATCGTGCAGATAATTGGCTGTATGCCTTACCATGTTGCAATTATGATACACACATGCGTTCACTGAATACCCAACTCTCGTTGACATAGACTTATTGAAGTAATTACAAGGTAATTAGCATGTCACAATTTTGTCGTCATCTTGGCACATGCCATTGAAACGTCTATTCAAGTAGAAAGCTATGAGCTTCCAATTTAGTTGCACACTGTAAGGACGACACCACTGTCAATTGAATGGAAATCACCTGAGCAGCAGATAGATAGGTGTACGCACCATAATTGACATAATTTTATATCACAATTGCCTTGCCACAAACATCTAGAGTTATTTCTTTGGTGCTGCACTCTCTCTAAAGGGGAATTTCCACTCATTGATCCACTTCAACTCCTGTGACATGTGTATGCAAATTAAGACACACACTCCTTTCAACATTAGTTAGCTTGTAGATTTCCCTCAAATTTTGTAAGACGAATTTGTAACAGAGACCAGTGATCTAATGGCTTCAGTGGTAGGTGTCGACATCTCATGGTCTAACATCAAGTGTCCACAATTTGTCTTTTGATCGAGCAACTTATTGTGATGGACATTTTTGTCACATATTCGCAAGTCTCATAATGTGATGAAATCTTTAAGAAAATGTTGCTGAAGATGTTAATTACCTGCATCTCATTCCATTGGTATGGTCGGCCTAATCCGAAATCGAATGTGCTCCTGAGCTGTGTGAGTAAGCTAAAATATACAATACTTGCTGGGGTAGTCTCAGCTATAGCATGAAAGTTAAACTGGAGTCTGATGCAAATGAGACGTGTGGATGTAGTTGCATAGAACTTTGTGGGTTCCATGCTGCAGCAGATCTATGGTGCGGTTTCATGCCACAAATACTTTCCCAAAGACAAGTATTTAGATACGAGTATATGAGTACAAGTAAGTTGTGCGTGGTAATTTATTTGATTTTCATTTTGCTTTTGCAATTTAATTGCGTTTTGATGGGTAAAGACGAATAAATTTATGTACAATTGAGTTCCACGATGATTAGCGTCTTCCTGATTCACTGCCATATGAGGAGGGAAAAGAGAACGAAAGGCAAATAATATGGTATGCCTTTAGGAGTAAGCCGAAATTATATGTTTTTTCTGTTTCCTAAATTGGCTTCCCACCCAGGGAGATATTCTGCCAGTGACACAGCAGGCCATCAACCTCTTTGATCCGGACCATTTTGCTTCTAGTTATCCAAACCCAGAACTCAGACAGTTTCATCTCCAAATCGAAGCATTTGCTCCTTCTATGCTCCAGTTAGTAGTCATCCTTACTATTACGAAGAGCTCACAATAGGCTCTGGATGGTTCATGTGGAATGAGCCTTCGAATTACATTTTGGAGTTTAATTCTGAATTCGGGTGCTAGAAGATGTTGACAGAATTGATCTCAGCCCAATTTACACACTGATAATATTGAATATGCCGTATATGTGTATTACTTGTTGACCTTAATAGTTTTTCCACAACAAATATGCATCCTAGCCAGTTCGACTATTTGTGCACTGCAATCGGTTTTGCAGTAGTGCGCGCCTTTAAATTCGCGTCAAGTGCTTACTTTGCCTCCTTGTGGTGACCGCTGGTAACTGTATGTGTAAAATTGCAAGGAATCAATAGGGACAGCGGAAGAATTTTCCAGATTCAATCAAGGGTGTTGCCTGTAATCCGTTTCAGAGCAAATATTGTACTTTGACATATTCAAAGCTCAGATCTAAAAGGGGCTTCAGGACCAGTCGTCAGGGATACCAAAGTGGTGGCGTACAACTCAATTTGAGTCAGCAGCAGCACTCTCAAATTCAGAATAGTATACTGCCGGTATAGCTGACTCCTTATGTCCAAGAGGTGCCACAAAGAGCCTGATCTTCCAGGTAAGGGGTTGCTCGTCGGATTAAATGCCCGGCAATGTAAAAAAATATATCGCTACGAAACATCTGAAAACCTTTATATATGAATATATCACTGTTAACAACCCATTGTGTTCGAAAAACTTAAACGATTTTCGGTACTGCAAGTGTAATGAGGCCCCTTACCAGGCCTTGTGAAGCTTAAAAACACGTGGAGGTCCTAGACTGCTTTAAAGCAAATCCAACCGCCATCCAAGAAGTTCGATGTAATGAGCCGAGTCTAAGTACACTCATACTCATACTGCAACGTATGTTATATATATATATATTTTTGTTTTTATAATTTACGCGCGCCTAGCGGGTTATGATACCCTTTAACTATTGTCCTGGCGAGGGCGGAAAGATAGAAGGAGGAGAAAGGAAAACATTGTTGTTATGTAGTGGTTTGAAACTCAGGTATATTTGCTTGCGATATTAGCTGTCCGGGGGGTGGGAGTTCGAATAGGACGGAGAGTTTTTTCTTCACTCGGAATGATTCGAAGGTTATCAATTTTTCGCGCTTGTTTTGAAACTCTACAACAGCCAAATCTACATGTCAGTGTTATGCCTTCACACACAGATTTTTCTGACTGAGTTCCAATTACACAAATGAAAAACTTGTCATGAGTAGGATTCGAACCTAGACCCTCCGAGTGAGAAGCGATTGCTAGTACCACTACACGACGGTCAACCCCTTTATATATATATATATATATTTTTGTTTTGTTTTATAATAAGGGGTTAGATACCCTTTTACTCTTGCCATGGCGGGGGCGGAAAGGTAGAAGGAGAAGAAAGGAAAATTGTTTTGTAGTGGTATGAAACTCAGGTGTGTTTGGTTTCGATATTCGCTCTCCAGGGGTGGGAGTCCGAATAGGACTCACTCAGAGTGATTCGAGGTATAATTCACACTATTTTTTCCTGTGCTTGAAACTCTACAACAGCCAAATCTACGTCTCAGTGTTATGCCTTCACACGCAGAATTTTTCTGTCTGAGTTCCAATTACACGAATGAAAAACTGACTTGCCATGGGCAGGATTCGAACATGGACCCTCCGAGTGAGAAGCGATTGCTAGTACCACTACACCACGGCCACCCGTATGGTAATTGCCCGAGAGGGCAAGCAGCGGCTTGTGAGTTTCAGGCATGTGTCCGAGCACCTAGTGGCAACCCTCATTAAGGTTAAGTTTGTAAACATTAGTCTATTGTGCATGCCTCGCCCAATGGAGGAGGAAGACGGTGGCATCAAAGACTATTTTAATGAACTCCTCGAAAAGAGATATGCTCAATATCTTTAGCAAGATTTTACAATCATCGCAGTGTTAAATATTGCCTACACTATACATCATCCGATAACAATTCTCAGATTTAGCAAGCACGCATCTCCAAATTTATAAGGTGACAAGGCAGTTGGACTAAACGGCTTGCGGATGTTTACAAGAAGTGCCAATAAGGTTGGATCATGTCCTATTGAAATCCATATCCATCAATTGAAAATGGATTAATGAAAAGTAATCGTGTGTACTACAAGAACTAGGGAGATACTCGTATACCTGTAATGTCTCCGAAAAAGTAAAACGGTAAAACTTTGAAGGACTATCGTCTAAGGCGCACTTAAAGAGTAAAGGTTAAACTTCCAAAGACTAAGTTGTCACACAAATTGACAAAAAATAAAATGTGGCTTCATTCGAACAAAATGTTCGAACCAGCGCCACGACCAGCGCAGGTGGTAGTTAAGTTGGACGAAAGTTGATTGATTCAGTTAAATCCACCCCGAAAAATAATCTTGGCTCTCCCTGTACACAAAGTTTCGCTGAAACCGGTGCTGCTTTAAAGATCAAAGTACCTTCTATCTTCCAAAGAGAAAAGAGTTTAAACAAGCCAGGAATGACTGCAACGTCATTCTTGATCGTCTTAGATTCCAAATTGAGGCAAAAAATACTACAATGTCCGAAAGGTAGTCAGCACATCCGCCTACGTTTGAGTGTGTCGAATCTTAAAGGGAACGAATGCACTTTCGCATTCGTAGCAAGAGTTTAGGAAACACAAATCAGCTGGTCCGGATGGTATATCTCCCCTTCTTCAAAAAAGGTGTTCTTCCACGCTAGCAAAACCACTGCGTAAGCTTTTTAACCAATTCTACTCTTCCGAACTGTTTCCGAGCAGATAGAAATCAGCATTTGTCCAGCCCGTTCCTAAAAAAGGCGAATCTTCTACTCTCTCTTCCTACATATCACTTGCACTTACATCCCTTCTTTCCAAGATCATGGAAACGTGGATGAAATATCTCGAAGCACGAAAACTTCTCAATGGCGAAAGCAAGATCTTAGCTTAGGATCGGGCTTTTTTGTCGAAAATGCGTGTATTTGGGATCGACGACTCGCTTTTTCAATGGATTAGAAATTACCTTTTGGACAGTTGTCTTGGATGGTGTCAAGTCTGACATTCACAAAATAAATGCTGGTGCGCCGCAGGGCCACCTTCTGTCTCCGACACTCTTTTTAATTATCAATAGTGATCTATTGTTGGCTTCTCCTAATTCAATATATTGCTTTGCTAACGACAGCACTATCTGCTTTTCATAATCGTTCCTGGACTAACGCCCCTGCCCTTCGGCTGTAGAACGACAACGGCTGGTCAGTTGTTCGTAAGACCTTAATGCACTTACTAGGGAGGATTAAAAACCATGCGATAAATCTCATAGGTGATACTAATATTGCACATTCAATTGACACCCCCAAAAACCGACGTATTATCTCCTGCTTTACCCTGTTCTATCGCTATTGTCACTATCGAAATCGGGAATAGCATTCCGCCCCTTCAACCATAACACGATTACCGTGTTGAATTCTAATCAATTTACTCTCAAGCCTCCTTTCGGAATATCGTGATTCTTTCCTAAGCCGTACAACTCCCGTGCTTATAATTTCCTAGTCATTATAACCAGCATACATTGAAAACCAACAAAAATCGGTACCTCTTCTTTTCATCCCTAATTTTTCATCGCACATGCAATATTCCGTGAGAGCGTGCTTATTATAAAAACAAGTGTAGAAGTACACAATATTGGGAAGAATTGATGGAGCGGGCAAATTATTTGTATCTTTCGAGCCGACCTGGGCTTTCAGTCTTGCTGAACAACTCCCTAGTTTGCTTAAGAATGCAAGGCTGATAATAGACCACAAAATGATAACAGGAAATGAGATCTCCGATGAACTTGCTAATCCAGGGTTAAAAGTCCTCCATTAGTCCTTTCATTGACCGGCTTCATTTGTCCACAAGAAATGCTACATAAATAGATTGCTAGATTCTCTGACTGATCATCGGAATTCTTCTTCGCCCTAATATGATAGACTATATAGTACGTCTTAATAGGGCACTACGCTTTTGATAAAATGTTAGGCATTAATGACACCACTTCCTGCGACGATTTTTATGGGAATGATGACGATACCGCAGAGCAAAACACCTTCTTCCTATACATCACACCAGCTACTTGCGGATTAAAGCCAAGCAGAGCTCTGACTACATACATTATAATGACGCGTTATGGCTGTTGGGAAGACTCTCAACACTTAGTCAAAATGCAAATTATTGTTTAAAGAAAGGCGTTTAGGAAACTAAAGATTCAAATTGGGTTTCAAAATCCGTTATTCGTTTCATGTTACGATTAGCTCTCAGAGGTTAAACGACCTCCATGGATCAAATGATATCTTTATATCTAACAATGTGGTCTACCTTTTATTTAGAAGAAACCTCGATTCAACCCAAGTGACAGGTTTTGACACCCACTCAAGAGGGTGTGGCTACTCTTAAAATGCCGGAGTAAGTATTAAGTTTTTCGGAAAATTGAATAGAGAGAGAGGGAAAGATGTTTGCGCTCAGTGGTTATTTCGCTCCATGGGTGGCATAATCATGATCAGATACGTTTCGGTTCTGCTTTGATCTTTCAATACAATATTTTAAATTAGTTTTTCGTAGGTCCTCAGAACTAAAGGACAAAGGACTTGCTATCGATTGTTAAACTATACAATAAGTCTATACAGCGCAAAACAAAACGAGCTAAAGAAGCCACTTTCATTACTATTTACTCGTAAATGTTTACTTTCAAATTATAATTATTATTCTCGTTTGCATCAATCACTATCAATAACCAAGAATTTAAGGCCACGTCTAATGTCACCGCATAGAAGGTAACCACCACAGCTACCATTGACACGGATTTACTAGTTATGGATACAAAAATTCAACTCAAAACTATCTTCAGAAGTTGGATCGCTTCTCCATTGGTCTTTTTCTACTCAATGACTACGACACTTGCAACCAGTTTAGCAACTAGCCACCACACAACTCAGACAGCATTTGTGCGTATGAAAACCCGCCCGGCATCTCCCATTTGATCTTGACATTAAAAATCGAAACTGAAAACGAGATCCTTCAGCAAACGGCAGCGCAGCTACGGACAAAGTGGAGCGATCAGTGCTAGTTCTGTGCGTAGATACTGGATACTATGAGACCTACAGGGATCCATAGAATGGGGTAACCCGAATGAACGCGTCTTCATTTTAATTACAATACGACTAAACAAGCGAACGTTCGCCCTGGTTTTGCGACTGCAAAGTAGGTCGATTCAGCTGTTTTCGTCTGTTTTTGGTTTTGTTGTTGATATTTCCTGAATGAAGGTGAACACTTTGTACCGTGACAGTCACATATGGAGTGATGGAACTATAGGAAAACCAGTGCAGGAGGATTTTTAAGGCGTGCTGCGAAGGTGAGAGGAAACCGACGATCGCGTGCTTCTTGTTTTCGATGCGATTCGAAGTCGTTGAACTTCTTTGGGAAAAATTTAGTTAATTGATGAGATACTGGTAAAATAAAAATCGGTAATTAGTGATTGAAAAGTAAATATTTGCGGTTTGCATGAAAAGGGAAATCGGGTTAGTTGATCATTTAGGAAGTGTTCAGCTCAGCCACACCTGTTATCGATGATGTTTTTGTATATTTGTGTCAATGCAATCAACTGGTGAAGTTGTTCTTTTCAATAAAGTTATTTTAATATATTTTTGCGAATGGTGAAGAGACTGTTTTACGACCTTGTGGAAAGTGATAGTGACCCTATGCAATAAACTGGTTAAAGGGTCTATTGTTCAGTGGTTTGATTTTAAATTTCAAAATTAGTTTCGGTTGTAACCTATGGTGGATGTGAAATGGTCTGATCTGATAGGCGGCGAACATCGAATCAGATATATCAAGTTGAGCTTACTCGACGATTTAGAAACTTCTTTTCCGACTTCTGAAACAGGTGGAGAGGTTGTATTACAATGGAACGCAACTACAATCTTAGGGTTACTTTAGTTAACAAGTTCGCCTTTCTACTGCATACGTTAGTAGAATCCACGTCAGTATGCTTACTAAACTTAAGCGCACCAGCAACAGTGGTGGGGATCCTGTAGTGCGCCAACAATTCAGAGACTATCTTCGCATGAAATGGGAAAAATGGACAAAACCAAGTACATGTTGTCAACAAACCAAGAAGGATCTGTCCACCGCCCAGAGCAAAACGTCACAGTAACTTCGAAGTGGTTAAGGAGTTTATCTATCGGTGAGTAAATATCAACAGCACGAATGACACTGTAGTGGACATTTGCCGAAGACTTCCTCTAGGAAACCGCTGTTACTTCGGTTTGGTGAAACAAATGGCTTCAAAGCTCCTAACTCGGAAGACGAAATGCATGCTTTACGAAACATTGATCCTTGAATGCAAAAAGAGCAGATATTGACCGCTTTCGAGAGAAAATTCATTCGTCAGATATTTGGTCCCATAGGCGAGGAGCGCAAATGGAGGAGAAGATAAAACCGCGAACTCTATGAGCTGTATCAAGATGTGAATGTAGTCTAAAAAGCTAAAACATACCGACTACTCTGGCTCGGACATATCTAGCGAATGGACAATGAGACTGCAGCCAAGAGGGTCTTCGAATCACAGCCCCCATTTTAGAGGCAACAAGGAAGATGCAACCTACGATTTAAGAACCAAGCTATAGTGGATGCTAGAGCGCTTGGTTTAGACTACTGGAAGCAGAGCGCCTGGAATCGAATAGAGTGGAAAGCTGCTGTGTTGTAGGCAGAGCCTCTTCAAGGGTCGGGAGCCCGTTAAGTAAAGTTAAGTAAGTAAGGACGACAGTAAGTAGTCTACAATCTTTTCGGCTAAGAAACAGCAGAAAGCCTACAGACATCGTACAAACATCTGTAAGCATTTGGTTAATCTGCCTGCCTCGCAGCCACGCGAAGTAATTTCATCGGCGATTTCACTTCCCGAGATCCAATTGTGACCAGAAAGGGCTCAGTGAATTCAATTTACCAGCTTCATTCGAAGAAGCCTTGCATTCTCGTACTAGCCTATTGATGGTGAAAGGATTCACAAGGATATCACTACAAAAGCAAACATTTTGCCCCTCCACCTGTTGGTCTCAATAGAGTTCATTGGAAGACAGATGCAAGCTAACCTTACTAGTTATGAAGTCTAAAGCCATCGGTGAAGTTCGCCTACATTTTTTCTATGTTCAAATTCTGGTACAAGGAAAGTCTACTTGGTATTTTAGCTACAAGTTTGCCTGTTATTGCATTAAATCGAATGATCATATACCGGGGGTCGAAATGCAATCGGCGGGCAGAATCAAGGAAGCTCCTGTGCGAGTTATGCCAAAATCTACTTTTTATTAAACTTTAGATAACCTTAAGAGTGCAGTTCATAGTTTAATTATCACTATGAGGAATTTTTATCAGTCGATGAGTGGGTGAGACAATGAATTCAGCTAGTCAACTTCTCCCTTCTCATGAAGCAAAAAACCCGAGTTTTCGGATGATAGATTGAAAGCCCATTTCTGATACATCATCCGTCGATTAAGTCTAGGGCTGCCTGCGCTTGGAGAATACAGTCTCAAGACATGTTGCGCAAGATAGTCAATTTTGATTCTCTGTACATATATGCCTGTAGACCTTAGAATTTAAGGTATCCGTGACCTTGAGGCATTTTTCAACTTCAAAGGTAAAAGACAATATCTTTCAGCTAACAAGTTACCATTAAACTCTTCAGCATGGACATCCATCTTTGAGAATTGAGTCACAAAATATTCAAATTTCGAACTTGCTAGAGTATGTGGAAGTGAACTGCAGCGTACAAGCTCAAAACTGAGGTTCATCGACCTAATTGTTTTCTGATTACGAAGGTCACTAAGAGTTTTTTTTATAGAATTACAAATTTTGATAGAAGAATTCCTCCGCTGGAATCAATAATGGCATCTGCGGTTGGGATAGCGCAATATTTTAAAAAAGGTAATTCATGATTTCTGAAAAAGAAGTAGTAACGAACGAACCATTGGTTTTCTTAATTCGGTGCCGTCGTTTCAGCACGTTCTGGTGGCTTAATTGAGGCTACCACACCAGAAATAATCGATAAAATCGCAAAAACAGTATGATATTGGATGATCGGCGAGTGAAGGTGCGTGAACTGGAAGAGGCAACAGGCTTATTACATTGATCTGTGATTTCAGATTTGCAAAAATATTTGGATTTAAAAAATCTATCCTCCAGAAAACAAATCAATCATTTCACAACTTCAAAGGAGTGTTTGGAGATGTTTTATCACAATCCGAACGAGTTTTTCATCGTTTTGTAGCAGCGGACGAAACATGGCTTCATCACAATACAACAGAGACCAAAGAACAGTCGAGACAGTAGACATCTCCTGGTGAATCGAAGCCGAAGAAGTTCAAGGTGTATCTGTCGGCCAACAGGGTCATGGCGACAGTTATTTGAAATGCGCTCGGTGGCATTCACATCGATTACCTTGAAAAAGGTAAAACGAGCACCGGTGCCTATTATGCAGAACTGTTGCATCGATTCGACGCCGATTTGAAGCAAAAATTACCGCATTTGGCGAGAAAAAAAGTTCTCGCCGGCTCATAAGTCCGCAGTCGCAGTGTTAAAATTGCACAAATTATTGTGGATTACGAATTGCTCCCTCATACAGCATATTCTCCGGATTTAGCCCTCTGTGAATATTTCCTGTTTCCAAACATGAAGAAATGGCTTGGCGGTAAGAGATGAAACAAACGCCTATTTTGAGTGCCTCGAGAAATAAAACGTTTGTTTTTTTTTTGCCGAAAACAGTGTGTTGCCTATTTTAGTTATGAGGGACTTATTGATACATCCTCCTACCTGGTAAACACTGCCTCTCCGATAAAACAACAGGTAAAGGTTTCAGATGTAGTTTTGCAGCAGATCATAATATCGTTCTACGAAACGATTTGGCTAGTATCAGATCATTTAATCTGAAAATTAACCAGGAGAAACATCGACTCTCATTATTGTTTAAATATGAATATATAGTAGTTCAGTTGTAGCAAACTGATACTACATTTTTGATAACTATTGTATAAAAGAATTGCCCAAAATCGAAAAAATGCGTTGCTGCTAGTAGTTCATAGTTCCCGCAATACAAAATTCACCATATTCATGTTCAAATAGCCAATACCAAGGTTGGAAGCACTTCCGCAGTCAATGTCTGTTCAAAGCCTCTGATGAGCTACAATAGAACGTGATTTTCATTGTGCACTCTAAATTAATTCACCAACATAAGTAAATGTATTGAAATATTGAAATATATTGAAATATAACATTAGTCTCATATCTGGTGCGACGTTTAAGATGGTTTCTAAACTCAAAAATAAAAAATGAGGGCATCATTGGTAGCGTTGTCTGTCAACTAAAACTACCAACTTTTTTGTGGGGTGAAACGTTGTGGTATTTAGCACGCGATTTCAGCTTTTTGACACCCATAAAGTGACATGGTGTCATGACATGACATCAGTCACATACTCGTAAACGGTGTCCCAAAATTGACGCCAGATTTGAATTTTGTGCGGAAAAGTGCTGCCAACGCAAAAAAAGACAGCGTGACAGTTCAGAGTTTTTATTGTTGAGCAATATATTGAAGGCCTGGCAGCTACGGCTCACAATTCAAATATTCAGCAATGAGGCTCATTTTCATGTTGATGGCTTTGTTAATGGTCAAATTTTTCGAATTCGAGGTTCAAAAATTCCACGAGTGATTGTTGAGAAACAAATTTGTCCACAACGTGTCACTCTTTGGTGCGGATTTTCGGCTGAAGGCATCAACGGAGGATTCTTCTTTGAAAATGAACCTGGTCAGCAATAACACTTAGTTGTGCTCGCTACCGCGACATGATAACCCAATTTTTTGTACCTAAATTGCAAGATATGTCTCAAAACTGTCATGGAAAATTTCGGCAAAAGATGCTATTCCACACATAGGGTTATGTACTTTATTTATCAATAAACATTTCACAATTTTTAATTAAAACCCTGAGTTTTCTATCAAAATTACTTATTGTGTGAATTTTGGTACATCCTTTAGAAAATATTGTGATCAACAATAGATACGCTTTCACTATTTTGGATCATTATTTACAATAGATAGTTTCTTAATTGTAGCGATGCGTAGGATGCGAATATCACAGACACTTCAATATCATTGAAATGCAATGAAGATTTTCCACGGCGAACGGCCACAATCACAAGTGCTCTCAATTAAGGCTTGACAGTGAATATCGGCAAGCAGAAAAGAAGAGAAAATCATTTCCGAATATTCAGAGATCTAGGGCCCCCGCCCAATTATCAAGGCTTCGCCCTTTAATGACGTTGTCTAATAATGAACGGGGGCAGAGCAAAGTACTGGTCTTATCGTAAACATCTTCAGATGACGCTACCGAAGGTTGCTACGATTCGATCAGTCATAAGTTGCCGGTCATAGGTCTTGTTGGCGGCTGGACCACCGGTAGTCCCTACCAAGACTTAAATCACGGTACCATGGGAGTCAGGAGCCCCCCGGATCTCGGTCCGGGCTTGAATTGTTAGTGGTAGGCCCCCTTGTGGGAGCGTCATGGTGGCTGTGGCTTAAACCCAAAATCGCGGGAAGGGTTTCGGCCCAATGTAGACTTGCAATAAGTACTGGGTGCTGCGACCCTAAGAGCAGTAAGAGGTTTTAGGTCGGCCTCGACTCTTACCAAGTTCCAACTTGTGCCGGCAACACAGTTCCGAATTGGTATCAGTGGATTGACGGTGAGCGATGGCAAGGCGTATCCTTGCTCCTATGGATGTATGGGCATCCCGTAGGTTTAAGCCCACATGGCAGGTACTTACGTTAAACAAAAGAGACGTTCTGTTCAGAGATCTAAGCGAAAAATGAAAAGGACACATCAAGGACTCTTCCAACACGGCCAAAGAAATCTAGCAATTAATACCAAGAATTGTGAAGAGACACTTCTGTAGAGTGCCTTACGGCAAAACAACTGATTTTACACTGCCAGACAGGATGGCTTTTTTTATATGTACAATAGAATAGCTATATTCAACTTCTAAACCAACAACTCAGCAGGTGAGAGCTTGACACAGATCATGTTTAAACTTGTCTACAAATTTTGGATACCTCTAAGGATACCCTCTAAATACGAGTACATATGTCAATAATAGGCGTCTCTATCTCCTAAACATCGAATCTGACATTTGACACATGTCACTGAAGCTCTTTGTCAGTCAAATCTTAGAAAAATGAAAGGTTTTCAGACAGATTTGAAGGTCACTTGTGACAGTATTGATAAATACGAGCTATATAAAACTAAATTTAGCTTCCGCTTCCCTGTACAACTCGCCTAACTATGAAAATGACGTAGAATGCAAGCTGCTCCTTTAAAACTGTACGCAAATGCACGGTCCCTCCCTTTTGATTTTCGAAAAGAATTATAACGTGACCATAAGCGATTTTTTTTAAACTCATTCCACACCAGTACAGTTCCTTGCATATGCTGATGACATTGAAATAATAAAGTGTATTGTTTTTTTTTTAAATAGTTCTGTCATTTTTGACAGTTCTTTGACCCATTCTTAAAGACAGGAAAGTTGGTGCTACTATCGAATACTACCATAACTGAAATGACCCCATACACAATTTCAGATTGATTCATCGATTAGTTTTGATTGGACAGCCATTGGTATTTAAACTGTTTGATGTTTTTTGATACAATGAAAAATGAGCGATATTGATCCGCGATTCCACTTTTACTTATGGGTGGAAAAACGTGCGAAGAAATTAAAACGATGGTGTCTATGGGACCCTTCACCAAGCATGACAACCGTGAGATATTGCTTCAACGAATACAAATGGGGCCGTACATCTGTTTTTAATAAGGAACGCTCAGGCCGTCCGACAGACGTGATTACATGATACTTCCTAATCGCTGCACGAAAGTGCGCGAATTGACAGATACCGCAGGCATATCGTACGGTAATCAATATTTTATATGATAAGGTGGGCATTAGAAAGGCGGTGGACAACAAGCGCATATGACTTCCAAGCAGTATCCGCATGCGTCTTTTCATCGAGTTGTTAACGTTGATTAAACCTCGATCCATCCAATAGATTTTTTAAAGAAAATCTGCTCAGAAGAAGGCAAAAATGGTTCTATCGGGTAAAATGGTCATAGCATACGAAGGAAATAATCCTCATGACTTTTTTGAATAAAAGAAACACGATAACAGGTATGTAGTACAGTGAATTATTTGAGCGATTTGGTAAGAAATTGATAGAGACACGGTTATTTGGCAAAGAAAATATTGTTGTTCCACAATGACAATGTACCAGTTTACTCATCCAGAAATAAAATGGACAACTTGCGTGCATTACTCAGGAACGTTGGGAAAAGTGTATCGTCCCTAAATGGGACTATGTTGAAAAATAAAAAAAATTGTGAAAAGCTTGCATTTTCATTCCGAACAAAGTTACTTCCTTATTAATACACCCAGAAGAATGCTTCCATATCATTGGACTCTTTCCGAGCAGATGGAAAACAGCATTTGTCCACCTCGTCCCAAAAAAAGGCGAATCTTCTTCTCCCTCCTCCTAAAGGTCCATTGCACTTACGTCCCTTCTTTCCAAGGTTATGGAAACGCTGATTCCACAGCTAATAATTTAGTTACTGAAGTATTTGATAAAAACAATCCTACTATTGCTGACTAGTATGTGATACCTTGTTTTAGTGAAAACTTAAAACAACAGCATTTCCAAGTGAATTATATAAAATTCATTAAAAGACTCCAACAATATTATAGCGGATGGTTGCTCTAATGTTATTCTAAAAGAGATAGCATTTAATATTGTGGATGTACTAGCTCACATTTTTAACAAAAGCGTTTTCGAAGGAGCTTTTCCTGATGCATTTAAAATTGTTGAAGTTATTCCGCTCCATAAAAAATCCAATCCTTGTTGTCTTAATAACTATAGACCGATATCTCTTTTGCACGTTTGCTCCAAGATATTTGAAAAAGCCATGAATAGAAAAATTCTAAATTTTTTAAACAAACAACGATTTTTAGTGATTGTCAGTTTGGATTTCGAGCTGGCAGATATATTGAAGACACACTTTTAAAGTTATGTAGTGAGGTAGGTCTATGATGATATCAACCAAAGTTTCATCAATGCTGCCCTTTTTGTTGGTCTAACTAACTAGTAGATCACATTCTATTGAGTAACCTTTATAGAGCAGGATTTCTAGGTTTTTTGTATTATTGTTTTGCTTCTTATTTGTCTGATAGAAATATAGTGTGCTACGAAACTTAAAGGTAGGTGTACCACAAGGGTCAGTTTCTTGGACCATTACTTTTTAATTTTTGTTAACTCCATCTTTTTCCAGAAAATTAAGGGTTGCTCGACAGCTTTTGCTAATGACATAGCCTTTTCCTACTCAAGTAAATCTCCACTTAACTTAATAGTTGACATTAACTTTGACTTGGATCTTTTGGGACGCTGGTTTGCTCAGCATCGTATGATTTTGAATAATAAGACTAAAGTGATTTATTTCAATTTTTCAAGATCTTCTACTCTGCTTGACTGTAATCTTTTTTATCACGCTTCTGACTGTCTTAAGTTTAACTCGAAACTAACTCTGCATCGAGCACCAGTACATTTAATTCTAGTGAAACTTGCTCCAATAATTGTTTTAAAATAGATTTTGTTCAATCCTTTAAGTATCTTGGGGTGATCTTGGATAGCAAATTAAATTGGTTCGGTCATACAAACGCTCTGAAAAAATATTCGCTATGTTGCTCCAGACAATTTTATAATATAATTTCAGTTAATATTGTTCAAAAAAATGATATCACTTGTTGGAGTGGAACGAATGCTAACAAAATTAACCCACTGCTCTTGGCTCTTAAATATGTTATACGTATTATATTCAAGAAAAATCAAAATCGCTTTATTTTATTTCAAGAACTGAAAATTCTTCCCTTAAGGCATCTTTACTACTATAAAGTGCAAACACTTTTTTTTATTAGAACTGACTGTTTTTCAGTTAGAAAAAATTCTATTCATAACTTGCGAATTAATTCAAATAACTCTGTTATTGTACCATAGCACAATAAAAAGTTTTTCTTGATAGTAGCTCCGACAATCTTTAACAAGCTACCCGATTTCATCTGACGTATACGTAATTTGTTATCTTTCCTCACTAAAGTAAAAACATTGCTCTTTGAATTTAACCACCAACAGATTGAACGACTCTTAAAAACCTATGTTTAGAATAAAAACAATCCTTTTCCTTTTTCCTCCACGCTCATTTTAGAATTATATATTTGAATTTGAATTTTTGGTGGGACACTCGATACTAGCTGTAGTTCCAAACTTGGCTATAGACTGTTCCTTTTATTTATTTTATATTTCTGGGTAGTCTTTTGAATTTATGTTTTGTTTTTTTTTGAAATTTACTATTTTTTGAAATTATGTAATCCATACTTCTACATATTGTACCTAGATACAATACAAGGCAATACAATACAATGATAAAATAAAAACTTCGCAATGACCGGCAGTACGGTTTGGTGATTTGATGACATTTCTCACCGAAAAGTGGAACCAAAGCGTACATCAATCTGGCGAAAGCAAGATAGTTGCACTTGAGATTTCTAAGGCATTTGACAGAGTTTGGCATCAGGCTCTTTTGTCGAAAATGGATCGATGACTCTGTTCTCCAATGAATTAGAAACTACCTTTCGGAACATTCAATTTAATTTGTCTTGGATAGTTTGAAGTCTAATATTCAGAAAATATTCAGAAATGCTGGTGTACCCCAGGGCTTCGTTTTGTATCCGATACTCTTTTTAATTTTCATTAACGATCTCTTGTCTGCTACTTCTAGTCCAATATACTCCTTTGCTGACGACAGTTCTCTCTGCTTCTCATATTCTTTCCTGGACTCACGTCTTGTGCTTCGGCTGTAGAACGGGAACGTCAGCATGTGTTAAGTACATTGAATTCTGATATTACCAGCATAACCAATTGGGGAACCAACAATAGAGTGAAATTTAATGCTTCCAAAACACAATGCTGTCTGCTGTCGTTAAAGCATAATTTAAATACCCAGCCACAATCTATGAATGGCACTTGCATTGTTGAAACCGAAATACCATACTCGGTATGTGTGTCAATAAAAACTTACGTTGGAATTACAACATATTCGATGTCGCCAAAAAATGTTGCGAAATGCCTAGGTTTCCTTAAGCAATGTAAGAAATATTTCACCTTCTCTGACCTGGCCACAATATATGAGGCGTTTATCCGCCCAAATTTGGAGTACAATGCCCACGTCTGGTCAGGTGCCCCTAAGACCTCTTTGCACTTGCTAGATAGGATCCAAAACCGTGCAATAAAACTTATAGATGATGCCAATACGACACAGTCATTGGACACCCTCGAACACCGGCGTAACGTCTCCTGTCTCACCTTGTTGTATCGCTATTTTCACCACCAGTTCTCTTCCGAAATTGCCAGTAGCATTGCGCCCCTTCAAACTTTTAACCATAACACCCGTCTCGCTATGAATGCTCATCAGAACACCTTCAAGCCCATCTTCGGACGTACTCTGAAATATCGTGATTCTTTCCTAAGCCGTACATATTTTTTTCGAAATTTCGTGCTTAAGTCACAATGGTTTTCTGAACAAGTGAAATCATGAGACTGAATTACACACATAAATGTAAGGTAAGGTAAATGGTTTGGTAAGGTCTCTATGTAGGTGGCAGTTTTTATTTGTCTAAAAGTGAGGCCGCAGCTCGCGTTACTGTCAATGGCCAATGTAAGAGATACGTGGATATTTCTTCAAAAATATGGAAGACATTGACCCGGCTATATGTAGTTCCAGCAGAATGGCACTATGTGCCATATTATTGACGAAATACGGCTCCAAATACTGGAGAAAGCGATCTAAAATTGAATCGAGAGGACGCATTTTGTTAAAAGCACCCAAGGAAGCCCTATTAATGAAGGTGTGTTCAAACCATTCTTCATAATGAATAAAGACTTTCGACTCAAATTCTATTCCAGTTCTATAGCTCTTAAAAAACAAGCTAAAGGAAGAACAAATCGCTAATATATGTGGAGCAGATGTACCCGAATGTTCTTACCTGGAGAACCTTGGATCTAATCCAGACCAACGACTTATCAGAAGAAGATGGCATACGCAGTTGGATGGCGCAATAGCTTTCCTCGGATTGTAGAGCCCCCAGAAGTAAACTAAGGTCCCGACTTTAATTTTGTCCATATGCGCTTTCTAAAAAAAAAAAAATATGTGCACATACGAGTAGTCGTATATTACAATGCAATGATTGATCATCAATTATTCCAACTACAGTAACTCGGAGTTTCATAAGTTATTTTCCAATACCAGTATATCAATATTTTAAGTAATAGGAACGGCCCCTCAATGACACATTATTTAGCCTTTTATTAATTATTAATTAGTTGTTATAGCATTTCGAACAATAGTGTTTCTGAAATACTAATACTCTTGTTTAAATACTACAAAATTCAAAGATTACTTCACTTTAAGCTCACTTGCTTTAAATGTCATTAAAATAAATTGTGTTATAGAATTATTAGGCACGATGGTTCTATTCGAAAAAGTTTAGAATTATACATAGAAGAATGATTAGGTCATCAGAAGAAAGTACCTTTCGCTTTGATCTGTGAATGGCTGCCTATCTTTTGCCGAGTTTTTTACTCACTGAACGTGCCTTAAATTATCAACGGTAAAAAAGTCTCGGAACCAATTAAACAGCTTCTTGAAAAACACTCTCGAAAACACTCACTTGAGCAAGAAATACTCAAAACCAATGGAAGTATGAATAAAATCACTTTCGTTAATTAATTGAACTGTATGTAACCAACCCATCAATTCGAGCCGATAAAACTTACTAACTTCACGTGAAGTTATCCCGTAATTTGTCACTATACTACCGTTAGTAATGATGGATTGAGGTAAACTGTGGCAATTGACTTACGTTTTCATTTAAATCGTGGAATCCCTGTTTATCGTATTCTGGCACTGATCCAATCTTTAACATTGACTTAATGGCAAATTGAATAGATAGATACTTGTACAGTGCGTACTGTTGCTATTCGTTAATCATATACTCATCAATTCTAAGTAATTAACATTTTCCCACTTGAACGTATTGGTCCGATCCGCAATTTCTCTTGCAACTATCGACTTATCGTTCAATTCAGAGTTTTTTTTTTAGTCTTTTTTAGTTTTTTTTAGTGTTTGTAGAATATTTAACAAGATTTGCATCGCGAAAAGGATGTCACAAAGTAGTGCTACTATGTGACATTTGTGAGTGAAAGTTAGTGAGTTAAATGAGAAACATTTTCCGCTGCACTGCGAGAATGGCGATGCATATGACATCTAATGCCCTCACCTCTAATGTTCAGTTTGCCCTTTACACATGAAAATCTGTCAAACACATCGGACTTTGACAGCATTTCACAGATTCAATGTATACAGTCTCTAAAATGACAATTTTAACGAATTTAATAAAATCTGGTTTACGATATAGTTGGATCTAAACGATGATTAAGCGAATAGCTACTGAACATGCATTAGGCCAATAGCGTAGCGTTTCAAGTTGGCGTCAAGTGCTTGCTTTACCTATGCATAATGGCCCCTGAAACTGCATGTATGAACCCTAATATGGTTGTATATGTGTGCTAAAATTGCAACCGTGATCTTGAACTCAATAGGAACAGCCTAAGAACATCCCAGATGGAATCAACGGTGTTACGTGCGTCCAGCCTGGTGATCCTTTTCAGAGTTTCTTTGACATATACAAAGCACAGTTCTGAAAGTTGGTTTAGAATCAGCCGTCAGGGTTTCTAAATTAAAAAGGTTGCAGAAAAACTTAATTTGAATCAACACTAGCACTTATAACCTCGAAATGCGCTACTGACGTGTAGCCGGCACTTTACATGTATGTTAAGCGGTATCGCAAAGTGCCTGGACTTCCATGTTAGTGTTTATTCGTCGGATTAACTCCTCGGAAGTGTATTTATCAATAGAGGGTAAAACCTCGGATATGAATGATACCACTGTTAACCGTGCTATTTGAAAAAGGTAAACGATTTTCGGTACTGCACGTAGAATATCAGGTCCCTTAACAGACCATATGCAGCTGAATAACTCGCAGAGACCTAGCTAAAGTAAATCCGAATTCAGGAGGTGCGGTGGAATCAACTGGGTCTAAGAAGGGCAAAAAACTGTTTTTACCATACATACACACATACTCGTATATTCTCCGGTGATTGATACTGAAAAGACAGGCAATGGCTGTTTGGGTGCGGTGTAATTAACATATATTAGGTAGACTTAGGCAAGAAGTCTTGAGTTTAAGGCATGTGAACAGTTATATCCTGACAAGAGCAAACATTGAGAAGTAAAGTCTATGTGGATAAGCCAACAACAATTGCACAGTTGAAAAACAACATACGGGCCGAAATTGGTGAACTTAATGCTGTAATGTTTGAGCGAATCCTTGAAAATGTTGATGTTCGTATGAGAGCCTGTAGATGTGCTCCTGGTGGACATTTAATTGATGTCCAGAACAAATTTAAGCATTTACATGATTTATTCAAAAAAATAAAAAAAACCTCTAGGCGCGACTTTTGAAAGACCCTTCGTTATAGCTTGCACCTTCTTTGACAAGGCGTTTGTAACTTTGCTTCTGACAAATTGCATTGTGGCATGCCAGATTAATAAAACCTCAGCATTGTATGTCCGATTCTGAAGAAAGTATAACCTATCGTCTGCGGCAATGATAAAGGCATTAGTCTCCTCAACATCAACAACAAACTGATTGGTCCATATTAGTGTAATTTCAGGCCTGGAAATTCCATCATCGTTCAGATTTTTAACACTCGAATACCAAATCGACATATGTATATGTCACCTATAACAGCGTATTTCGGGAGAAATTGCACGAAGCTGTATTGGAGTTTTTGCGGGCTGTACAGCAACATGAACTTGGCTTAAAGAGCGGATAGGCAGCAACGCTCCAACTCCAAAAGTCTTCGAATCAATCACCGAAGGAAACGCAGCAGAGGAAGAAGTGCCTCAATATTCTTGCCGTTCGAAATTGTAAGAAACTAGCAAACAACAGGGATGGCTGGAGAGGCATGTTGGTTGAGACAAGGTCCAGAAGGTAGGTCACACCATCGAACGTGAAATAGTTCCAATACACATTATAGGTTAATGTGTTTTTTCATTGATTAATGAACGGGTGCCTACCATTTTAAAAAGAAATTATTCGTAGTTCCTAAAGAAGAATAGGCCGACTCTAAGCTGATTTTTCTCACAGATCACAAAAATATAAAATATGTTTTCCTCATTTTTAATTGGAGCAAGACTCTCTTCTTTTGTCTTTTATGGGCAAATGGTTAAGAAAAGAATCCACAGTCTACCTCTGTTGCAGGAAGATAGGAATGTCGCATGCATGTACAGATGGCCATCTGAAAGACTATTCTTTCATTAGTATCAAGTGCTACATACTATGGTTATGTCTTTAGTTTTTTGCTTTCTTGTTTAACTGGCTAGCGGATCTTGGAGATTTGTACTCTGAGTTAAGCCCTCATTCTGTACTTTAGGGTAGTCGGCTTGTTACTTGATTGCTTGATTTTTTTAAAAACTAGGTGGCTTTGACTCATTCAAAAATCTCTTTCATTCCCTCGATGTATTCACGATTCACTTACGTAGACCAGTTTTTGCCTTTCATTCTTAATTCATATTTTTGTACAGCTTATTGGGCATGCGGCTGTATGTTCTCATCTAAACCACTCTTAAGGCTCCGGCCCATAAAATCCGTTGCGTCCGTTACGATGCCGGATAGGTTGACGTTGACGTCTTTGACGGAAATAGCAGTCCCATAGAATCCGTGGGGTACGTTGGCAGAATAACGAACGAAACGAAACAAAAAAAATTAAATGTCATTTAATCTCAATATTTTCTTTTCAAGTTATGACAATTTCTCTTCATTCTCTCAATGTCTCCACCAATGAAAGTGCTTACTCTCAATTTGTGAATGCGTGAACTTCAATATGAGAAAGTATGGTCCTCAATGTGTGAATGTGTGAACTGCCAACGGATTGAAAAATAGAAATTAAATCTACTTTAAGGCTCCGGCCCATAGAATCCGTTGCGTCCGTTACGATGCCGGATAGGTTGACGTTAATGTATTTGACGGAAATGACAGTCCCATAGAATCCGTGGCATACGTTGGCAGAATAACGAACGAAACGAAACAAAAAAATTTAAATGTCATTTAATCTCAATATTTTCTTTCAAGCTATGGCAATTTCTCTTCATTCTCTCAATGTCTCCACCAATGAAAGTGCTTACTCTCAATTTGTGAATGCGTGAACCTCAATATGTGAAAGTATGGTCCTCAATGTGTGAATGTGTGAACTGCCAACGGATTGAAAAGTAGAAATTAAATCTACTTTATCCGTCCGTTCCGTCATATTCTTTGTTTATGGGCCTGCTTCCATAACAACGCGTATATTCTATCGAGCTGTCAGTCGACGCAATTCACGCAACGGATTCTATGGGCCTTGGCCTTTAAGCAGATAAGATCAAATAAGTGTGGATATAATTTTTATTTCGGAGGTAAATAAAATCGGCTATCCTACATATCTTCTAGCATGCGGTAGATTGTTGTTCTTTCGGATACGGGTGATTTCAGTTGCTTTGAACAGTTCGAAGCAGCAATGGCTAACTAGGGTTATTTTCCATAGAATTTCAACCAACATGCAATTAGAATAAACTCCTAAACTTCATTAAAATTGTAACTTTTAGCAGTGACTGCAGGGAAGACTTAAGAAAAGTCTAACTCATCTTTCTACAAAAGACTAAGAAATTTCAGTAAAAGCAACAAGGAACGAGTACAATGAATTAGTTACTCTGTTACCTCCGAAAACAAAATAGCCCATTCCCTATAGATGTATTCAAGGGATTATCCGAATGCTTCTAGCATTAGGCATGTGATGAGCATTCCTCCTTCCGTATAATGGGGCCGATTGCTTTTCTGCATAATCTGCGATGCTCTGGGCAATCACCGATCCCAGTACGCAGTAATGCATAGAAAAATTCTCCACTGCTCGCTTAAAGGGCGTTATCGGGTAACGCAAGCCATGTCCTCTAAAACGAACCATAAGTTGTATTCCAGCGGGTTGGGGTCTCGTCTGCCAGCTGGTTAATCATCCGGTGATTTGAAGTCCAGCAATGAGCTATACGAGCTTCGTCCAAAACAATTGTGGTTAAACTTTGGTCGAAGTCTTGAATCCATTCTAGCAAAAATGAATGTAATGTCATCATAGTTCACTCCCCATCATACTCTAAGAATTTTAGAATCAGTTTTCACGCTTCCTTTAATGACCGAGCATACAAATAATTATTCTTTCCTGAAGAATTCTTCAAAGGCAAAGATTTTCTGATCTGAGAACTGAAACTGCTGGTGAACGTGCAGAGCATTAGCTTGCATTTTGTTTCAATGCGACTGTTTGAAAATGTCCACTATGTCATTTGTATGCACCGAGTGTCAAGTCTTCCTTAATAATTATATATCTTGGATCTTGTCAAATTTTCATCTTCCCCGAGTCCTTACAATGCGCGAACGGCCTTAACGTAGGCAGCATTGGAATCCTCCCGTATCTATCAATAACTTCACAGTATTCACACAATAAATTACGATTCATTCCAAGCGGTCTCAAGACCTGGAAGATCTCGTCCTTTTCCACATTGCATTTGTGAAGATCAGGTGGAACAATTCGATTTTGAATGGCAGTCCATGATTTTAAACAAGTGAAGCTCACGACAGTGTTGGGAAAATGTTACATATCATAAACTCCTAGGACTCAACATGAAATGGATTCATTCCATTCTTCAACCATAATGAATGCGTTTGGTCATGCCGCAGTACTAGAGTACGTTTATGGATGTTTTTGGCTACTAAGCGGATGCGCGCCATTTCAGCTTAAGTTGTTTCCTTTTTGAATGTATCCACATTGTCGCTATTACAATTTTGCTATAGTATCTTTTTAGAACAGAATTGTAAATCACTAAAAGGTAAATATCTTTACTTGTAGCAAAATCCTTGACTCTCGGCAAAAATCCAAAATAAATAGCTCAGTAGAGGTAGAGATAAGGCTGTGAACCGGCATGCATCAGTTCTATCAATTTTAGCCGGATATATATACAACAATATAACGTTTGATCCTTTTGTGGCAAGCCTGCCTGGATCGTTTGTGCTACCATTACTTGAGTTAGGTAAATATGAGAACTATAAACTTGGAAGATTTTTCCATTGTTCTTATACCACGGGGCATTCAATCGTACCATCATTGCACGAATGACATATGTATAACCATTCACTTAAAAAATTTCCACAACAGTTGAGACCGAGACTTCAGTTGTGCGAATTTTATTTGATTTGAACGTTGTTGTGGTGCTTGTTTTCGTTGCTTTATTGAACGCACATCATATGTCCCAAAAAATACCATATGGTTGCTTTTGGCGCCATTAATTGTGCTCTTCTATTAATAAATGCAGTATTGCTTATCTGTCCAGTAGTATTCTGAGTTGAAGACACAACCATTCGAATTCCTTAAGTTCCAATCAGTTATCAACTGCCTTTTTATTTCCTTTAAATGTAACGATGTACGATTGCTAGGTCTTTGAAATATTTGATTGCGTGCCTGTTCTCCATTATATTGGTAATCGGAGTATAGGATTGGTATTTCTTTCAGTACATCTTTCAGTGCAAATCTATGCTACCATCAAACCATTTTCCATCGAACGGATTTTTAAGCGAAATAATATAGCCACGATATGGTTTCTTTTGAGACGTTTGACAGGCTGTACTGGCCTACAACCCGACTATGGAAGGATTTTTCCGCTGTAATACATAACATACATATGTGCTCCTATTTTATAGATTTTAAAGAGCATGACTGACAATCTTTGGAGTTAGTAACCAGGGCAGGCAACCATTCTAAGCAACTTAAGTCCCATTTACAATACTGCGAGATGCGATACGTTGTTCGAAAACGAGAGCGCATGAACTGTCAAAAATATTTCCGTAACATGTAATTCAATGTGTTCGTTTACAATAATGCGAGTCACGCAGCGAGCATCGCAGTCACTTTCGAAAATCTGGAAAACTCTCGCATCTCGCAATGCGTGACAGCTAAATTGTTCTTGTTTTCATTTTGAGCTTGTTATTTGTGAGTGGTGTTTTGACGCATCATTGTAAACAGACGTCCGATGTCTGAATGCGAGAGCCCTCGCATTCGAATTCGAATGCGACTCTCGTATCGCATTTCGCAGTATTGTAAATGGGACTTTACTTCCTTTGAAACGTCAACACGATGATCAGCCGATGTTTCTGCAAACCCGGAACTAATTGTTCATGTCATGTTAAAAACAGAAACGTACTCGTATCTTTCAGCAGATTAAATCCACCCCAACTGGAATGATAAAACAGCTGTCAAAGAAAACTGTCAAATATAGTGGCTTACAATGAACACAGTCAATAGCACATTTTAAAGATTTAATTTTGCATTTTACGTATGGAAATTGCGGAATGAATGAATTTTGAATGAAAGTATGTTAACATAACACGTCATTACTGCATAAACTTTCGAAAGAATGAGTGATTTAATAGAGCCCAATACACACCCTATTAAATTTGAAAATAATTCTCTTATCAGCTTGAGTATGATATGTTCAAAATCCGTACTCAAACGCTTGTGGCGAAAATATCAATTTCATTGACAAGTTAATCGCATTTTATCATTATACTGTGCGTTTGTACTGTTTTCCCCATGAGTTTCACTTTTACTTTAGCAACACTCGTACCTACATATGCTCGTATAATAATGTGACACTTTTTTATGCCAGTTCGTATCTACGTTGGGGATCAAAGGGTCATCTTATTATTTAAGTGCAAAAGGTGGCACAAGGCACAAGTTATTCTCCGTTGCTTATTACTTTATGAAAAACGTGTTCTTCTAAAGCAAAGTACGCGTAACTTGGCATCAAAATGTTCGCTGCAAAATTTAAGCATGCGTAATCGTAACACGGCATACTAATTCATCGACACGACCAATTCAGATATCATAGTTGGCGCCATTGATGGTAATTAATCATTTCAAATGGTCAATTCCTACAAAATAAATTCAATTGAAATTCAAATAACTACCCGATTGCTTCAGTTGCATTTTACTTTCTACACCGTCTAACTGCCAAGTTTGATAGTGACAACTAGCAGTAAAGACTATACTCAATAGGCCACCATGACTGTCATGTCTCGTCGCTGTCAATTCTTCGACGGAATGCAAATTGTCAATTTTAGCCGCCGAATTAAGTGCGTTGGTGAACTTTCTTTTGTTAAAATCAGTGCAATCCAATCGAAAGTGTAATTGAAGTAACCATTTAACTGATTAAAAATGCATGCCATGACTCTTGACTTTCGTGCTAGTGTATGAGTGTGAGTGATATGTGAATAAAATGCCCGGAATGTGTAAAACTGAAAACCGGAGGATTCTGCAGAAGTACATATGTACATCGATTGACGCGAACGTGAATCCGCAAAATGGATTTCATGCCTTCCTAATTGTTTAAACAGATTGGATATGAAAAGAATTGTCAATGAAAAGTGTACGGAAAACAGATCAATTAGGATGTACATCACGTCCGAGTTAAATGCAGTGTCAGATGGAGTGAGATGATAAAATCATATCTTAGTTCGAAGAAGAATTGATTGTGATAAAGATTTTCTAGCAAACGTTACAATGTGATTTATAGAGTCATTAACTTGAGATGAGTTGCAACTGATCACAGTTAAATTCCAATAAAAAAAATTAGACATCTGTCAAACTATTTGACATTGTCTGCAGTTTGATGATGGCCTGTGATAGCCACTGTTAAATAAACCATTGACTTTGAATTCGTTGAACTTCTGAGAAATGAATATGAGTGTGACTAACAATGTAATTTGTCAGATCCTACTAAATATCTTTCATGTACAGATTCAAAATGAGATGAAGTATAATTAAGGTAATTAACGGATGGTTTACCACATTCTGACCACATTCTGCGAATGGTGCATGCAGAAGTTGAATTAGAGCGTTTTTACATTGACACGAATGTCAATGACTGGGCAATCGTTGGAATTCCACAATGTTGATCTACGTGATGCCATTGTAAACATTTTCATCAGTTGACAACTGATCTGACGTTTGATGTTGAATGCAAACTAAGCAAGCCGGATCGTACATTTGAAAAAATGGTGGATTATTGCGATTTCTATGGTGGAACCCAAAACTTTAGACAACAAATGTCTATAGAAATGTTGCCCAAGGTCGACGGATCCAAGCTCTAATGTCATAATGGATGGAACACGACCTAAATAACGGTGTAAAAAAGCAAACGAAGGAGTTAAGACACTTCCACATATTTGACTTAACGATGACGTTCGCTGCCATCTAAGGAGCTTCTTCTTTAATGTGAGACAATGTGTATCTGTCAAATCAGAACATACCGGTTATTTACACTTTGCAGTTGTTATAAGTTTCACATCAGACTTTTTCCATGAAAATTCACCGAAATGACATTGAAAATATGTACCTTACTGGTTCTGCGGTTAGAGGACAGACACAGAGCCTCACCGACAACTTTTGCGGTGAAATGCCCGCTTACTCTATATAAAACGAGTAGGCTCAGGACCTTAAGATAGACATTCTGGACTGTAGCGAAAGGAAATGAATATCATATTATTTTGTTGCCGCCAACAACCCAAATGCCGTGTCGATTATGATAGCCTTTCAAAGTCCGAAACAACTTTATTTTACAATTCTACGTTAAAAAGGAAAAAGCCGTGCTTTATACTGATTTAAGCACTGCGCTCAAATTCCTCATGGGCGACTTAAAGGTCTGATTCGGACCCGAGAAAGAAAGTACTTAGTGGCGCTGTCATCAATCTTACAGAAAGCGTCGCAGGTTTTGTGTTAGTTATGCGTAGCAAGCTTAGGTGCTTATCAAAAGCACAAATCTTTGATACAAACCCAGTAAGCAGTCTACAGGCTTTCCTACTGATTGATAGCAGAAAAGTTTCGGGCTTCTGAGAGATGTCGTTAAGCATTTGTGTAGTCTGTCGGCATTCTGAAGAGTTACGGCATCTGCATCACATGAAAGCCCTAACCGAGAATGCAGCCCTAACACCAAAAACCCAAAAACCGACCCAAAAACCATTGCAAATTTCTTTGCCTCTCATTTTAACAAATCCTTTTCTAAGAAAACAGCTGAACCCGATCCTAGCTACTTTAGCTATATGAGAAACTATCCTGAGACGTCAGCCATTTCACTAAATATAACAACAACTTTGGTATCTGAAAACATTACCAAACTTAAAGATGATTTCTCGTCCGGCCCTGATGGAATTCCGGCTATTGTAATAAAAGAGTGTGTTACCCATCTCGGTCCTCCTCTTGCTGCTCTATTTAACTTGTCTGTCTCAACAGGTACTTTTCCTTTCCTATGGAAGGAATCTTACATTATCCCTATTCATAAAAAAGGAAGTAAAGCCGAAGTCGATAATTATAGGCCCATAGCGAAACTCTCTTTCATACCCAAACTTTTTGAAAGCATAGTCTATCAACAACTGCTTCCGTACTGTAGACCAACTATCTGCACAAATCAGCACGGCTTCTTGAAAGGTAAATCAACGACCACTAACCTAACAGAGTTCGTCTCTAGGACTCTTCATGCTTTAGAAGACGGTGATGAAGTCGATTCAATTTCCACAGATTTCAGCAAGGCATTCGATAAAATTTCTCACCAACTTATCATCTTTAAACTAAAAAAACTTGGCTTTTGTGGCATGTACCAAATCCTATTTAGAAGACCGAGAATACAGAGTCATCTTCAGATCTTCAATATCCGAACCCATTAAAGCAACATTTGGTGTCCCTCAGGGTAGTCACCTTGGTCCAATCATCTTTATCCTCACAATTAATGATATAAATTTAATTTTAACGAACTCTAATCTTTCTATTTTCGCTGATGACATGAGAATTTTCAAAGTCATCTCATTGCCTTCTGACTCCCATTGCCTGCAAGATGACTTGAATAAGTTTTCGGTATGGTGCAAGCAAAACTTTTTGGAGCTTAATGTCAGCAAATGCCAAGCGATAACCTATTCCCGTAAACATCTACCTCCCCCTCCAAGAAACTACTTCATCTGCGATGAGCCTATTCCTTCCACTACCCAAGTACGGGATCTAGGTATAATTTGTGATAGAGAATTGAATTTCGACTCACATATTGACAGCATTATAAATAAAGCTAACTCTTCACTCGGCTTTATCAAACGCTGGTCAAAAGAATTTTCCAACCCTTACGTTACAAAGTCCCTGTACATTACTTTTGTAAGGCCTCTTCTCGAATATTGCAGCCAAGTTTGGTCACCCTTTAAACTAACCCACATTCAAAGAATAGAAGCAGTCCAACGCAGGTTTATCCGTTTTGCACTTCGTGGTCTACCTTGGGCCGATCCATATGGATTACCCCCCTATGAAAATAGGCTAAAACTAATTAGCATGCATACCCTAAAAAAACGTCGTGATCCACCAGTTACTGACTGGAAATATCGACTGCTCGACAATAACGCAAATTATTGCATTCACTCCCAATCCCCGTAATCTAAGATCTATCCCACTCTTCCTGATCCGAACTCACCGCACCAACTACGGTCACTTTGAACCCATATCCAGAATGTTGCGTATAACGAACAACTACGCCGAAGTCTTTGACCTAAATAGCAGCAAACAAGAAATAAAAACAGCGCTGCTCAATATGCCACTCCCTTAATATCTCCCCCGTCCACCATTTCTCCTCGCCCCATTAGGTTAAGTATATCTTTGTTAGTTTTTAAGTCTAGTTTTAAGTTTGGCTTGTTAATAAGCTTAATAAAGTTGTCCGGGGTAGACCCGGGCCAATAATAATAATAATAATAACACAAGTTCGGCTCCTGAGAAACTCATCTCTGAGCCTTACCTAGCGAGTTCATTTGCGATTACATTTCCTGTGATAACATTGTAACTAGGACTCAAATAAGACCTATTGAATTCAGGCCTACGACTGCATTCAAAGAAGACTTGCATTCTTAAACCAGGTTAGAAGTGGTTAGAGTGCTGAGCAAGACTTTAAGGCCTGCGCGGGGAGTAAACATCTCACCATACTCCGATTTTTTGCAATATAGCTAATTGCCACCAGGGTTTGGTATATCTTAGCTTGGAAGACAAATGTAAGTTTTCAAAAGATCAAAAAAAAGGTCAGCGCCGTATCTAAAATCACTATTCGAGCCATTCGTAAAGACTCTTTTATATTTCTTCTGAAATCATTTCTGGGTACAGAGAGAGTCAATTTCGTACTTTCGCAGTAAGTCTTGGTGGTTCTCAAAACTCCAATTCATGTTACCAAAGACCACTTCGAAACATGGCTTTAAGAGTGCAATCCATTATGTGAATATCAAGAGGAGGGAGATTTATCAGTGTGCTCAGAGCAGAGCTAGTTGTGACAGTGTGGCTTTCACATGTCATTTTGGAGGCTGGTAGAAGCAGCATGGACGTATGTTCGCAAAAGCTTGTTAAACTAAACTACCGGCTCAGAGGATGTAATTGATCTTATCGTGAATATCCACAGGATTCTACACGATCCTACACAGAAACTACAGCTGGCTTACTATAACTGTTGCCCTCAATAACAGCCGAAAAAGCTGAACACCTGAAAAATACATAGCACAGTCGAAATACTTCCTTTTTAACTCGTTGGAACAAAAATGAGTCCAAACTTATGAAAAAAAATCACGGAGGTTGGGAGACTATGCGCCAGCGTCGACTTAACGCATGTGAATCATCTCTCAATGGCGATTGATGCCTCCAATGCTAATCGAGAGTTCACGGAAATGTAAGACGAAGAAGAGCTCGCCAGGTCCAATAAGACGTCAGTTGTTCTTCAAGGAACCGCACGTTCCTTTCCGAAAAAGAAAAGAATTCCCTCTCTTGGACTGAGAATTTAATATCTAACGCTGCTCTACGATGACGTGATGTTACTTTCAAGGTCAATCCAAGGCTGACTGCGGTTAAAAGGGAAAGTTTGAGGTTTGCAGTCGTTGACTTCGCACTCAGGGATGAGTTGAATCGAACGAGACGAATACCTTAAAATGCGGAGAGACGCTGCGGGATTGCTCTATAGGGAGCAAGCCCAAAGTTAGCTACAAATTGCTATGGAGGGCTTCGGGAAGCTCTTCTGAACGAATGCAGCTGATTGAAAAGGCATTAGCTAAAGCAATCTTCAACAGCATTACCGAGAATAGAGGATACCCCGCTCCCAAGAGTCAAGTAAAATCGGCTTATCATGAATCTGGACTGTAAGGTCGAAATATTTTTTCATTTTGCAGACTATACCAGGTCTGAAAATCTGGGAGATCCCTTCTGATGAGACCCCAGCAAGCATTAAGGCAATCTTTGTGTACCAGACAGAGAAATCGGTAGGAACGAAATCCTGGGCCTTCTACAACGTCCTATGCAATCAATCTGTCACACAGCATGGTACAGTCGCCTCCGAAAACTTGACTTGGCTGTAATAAAAAAGCCATGGATTCAACAAGTTCAAAGTAGAGTGATGGAACTAGGGTCAAACTACTATGAAATATATTACAGTGACGTCGGTAAAGTCAGATATTGTATCCCAGCTATGAATAACAGCAGTCTCTATGTATTAATGCTGTATCATTTCAGCTCTGGAGACGTAACATTGGTGGAGGTTACAGGAAGGAATAGCTATTGTCAACATCTCAACATGAATAAGAACCGTAGCTTTAGGTTGTGATATTTGTGCTTCAATTTCTAAAAGAAGAAAAGTTCTTGACATTATGTACTTTTGATTCAGAATATAGATCTTTAGAGGTTCCCGATTGAATAGTATCTTAAAAATCATCCCCATCTAATCACTCGCGGATCTATCGTATCATCCAGTGAATCGTATCGTTTAAAGAAAATTGCCGGCATCCATGACAAGAGGGACTGATTCACACTAAGAGTCACTAGATATCCTTGCGAACACTCAGTGAATAGTGTTCGACCAATGGTATTACAAGAGTATGAACTTTTGTTCCGAGGCTCAAATAAATCTACACTAAATCCCTCAGCTAGGTTTTATTCCCAAAAATTTGCAGAGATTTGCTATATTCATTTCTGAAGTAGATAAGGTACTCGTACACTATAGACTTTAACAGACTTTTATACTAAAGTTTATTAAACGGTTCAATCTCCAGGAGTGGGGAAACAGAAGCTAAACTATCTTGGTGAGCACAAAAGCTATAAACTTTTGACATAAAAGAGGAAGAGATCACACACTCTAGTTAAACTAAGCCGACAGCCCAAAAGCCCAACGGTAGTCAGAAGTAAATGAAAATAAATTTCGACACAAGGGGCTGCTACAACAAATACAAAAATTCCACCCCACTGTTAGTACTCATCCGGCCAGATCCAATATTGATACCGGATATCTATTAGATGAAAATAAAAGTAATGTCACCTTAACGCTCGTTTGATCATTCAAAAAAAAAGTCACAACAATCCAGTCTTTAAGGATAAACCCAACGAAGGTTCGACTAAGAAGCCTGAAAGCGTTTTATCTTAAAGACATACGTTCTTATGTACATGTACGTAAGTACGTACATAACACTGACTAGAAGAAATGAATCATTTGGATTGTTTTGTAATTAAATTTTATTTTTAATTTTTCCCGATTTGAGCACGCTATATTCCACTTATCACCGGACCATGACGATTCATAAATAAAAATTGCCAGTGCAAAAATTCCGATGGAATAATAACACCTTGTTCAGCTAGAATATCAAGAATTCCTTGGAAATTATTTTCTTTTTATTGCTGATAACCGTATCTCTTTTGTAAGTATTTTAATGAGCGAGTAGTCCCATTGCACTGGACTTTTTAATTTGTTGCAGATACTTGTAAATTGTAAAACGGCCAGACAGCACAGCGTAGACGAATCACCATTTAAAAGCATTGCTACCGAACAGAACTCTGATTTCGGATGCTGATTACGGTCAATATGTGACGGCAGTGTAAACACGGATTACTTGTATAATAAGTCGCGTCGTCTTGTCTTCACTACTATGGTGCAAAGTGGACGACAGAAGTGGTCTGCATACTTATGCAGAACGCCTAATTGGTGAAAAATTTGCACTGCATTGAAGGACGAGAGAAGGCGAGCAGAAAAAAGGGAAGAGCACCCGCAGAAATGACTTTCAAAAGTTTTGTCAGAGAATATAACGAACATTCCAGGGGTACAAAGTCAGTCAAAATTCAACATGAACTGCTGGAAATATGGAAAGACTACTTCTAAAGCGATGATGACAGAGGGTTCAGGCAGAATGAACCATTCATCTTGGATGAAGACAACATAGAGTTCCGTATCCCTGACAGAGATGAAATTAAGGTAGCAATATCGAAGCTAAAGTACAATAAAGTCGCTGAGTTATTCAAAGCAGGTGGAGATGACTTGGTTAAGAACATGCGCCAGCTCATATGCAAGATATGGTCAGAAGAAAGCACGCTGGAAGCATGGAATTTCAGTGTCATTTGTCCGATCCACAACAGAGGAGATTCTCTTGATTGCGCCAACTATGGAGGAATAAGTCTTATGGGAGCGCCTTAAACTATTCATGAACAACGTGATTAACCATATCAGTGCGATTTCAAGTCAGAAAAGTCCACCATCGGTTAACTCGTATATGACAGCGTGCATAGAGGGGAGCTATGCAACGCCATGTCTAGTTTTGACTTCCCTAAGAAACTCATTAGGTTGTGCAGAATGACCATGAATAATTTTAGGTAGGTAATGACTTAACCGAGACCTTCGCACAATTACTTGCGTACGCGGCTGACATTGAAGTGACTGGATGAACACAGCGAGCCGTCACTAAAGCTTTTGTAAATATTGAAGCGGAAAACAAAACAAAAAAAACATGCTGCCATCAGAAGAGGACACACACTATCGACGGTTTGGCCAGAATGACTCCATTGGCAGTAATAGCCTCGAGATAGTTAAGAATTGGTTTTGCAGTTACAAGCTGCAAATTCGACACAGAATTACTCTTGCCAATCGCTGTTTCATTGGGATCAGGAGGCAATTGGATAACAAAATTCTCTCGTAAGACCAAACTGGCTTTGTATGACCCTATCGGAAAGAGTCATATATTTTCAAAATGGCGTTGAAAGAGAATTAGAATTTGTGGGAATAAGCAACGGGACACTATACTCCTGAAAAACGCGGAATAATCGTCACGATGAACAATTCTTCAGTGATTTTAGCGTAACGTGCATTTTGAGACCGTTTTCCTTCCACTGGTTATTTAATGCCGAGTAAGCCTTATAAGACCTCGTACTTCTCGTTCTTCCGAGAATATCGCTGCAGTGGCTGAAGATGTCGTAGAAGCTCTGTAGACGTGCCATGCAATTAGCCATTCCACAAATGTCTCTGCGGCGCATTTTGGTGAAACACATGAAGATGTTTCTTTACAAGGTGCAGGCAGTCTATCAGTTGATGGGTGTTGACCGTGAATCGCATCTATAACCTACGCTCACGTCTCCTCATCTCGCCTCCTGAATCTCAGCAACTAAGTGAACGATTTTGCGTCAATAATAATCACCCATTTCCACCTATGAGAATACGTGAACAAACAAAAGTTGCGGTTCTGGTTCACTGAGAGTCTGAGAGTAATGCATAAAGAGCCATTACATACACTCAAAGTCACTGCATGGTGTGCTGGCTGTTTACGCTGGAGGAGTCGTTGACAAATCGGTCAATGATCCACAGTGAGGTGAGCGCTACTACATCAATGAATTTTTCATTCCTCAATTGTATGAATTGGGACTGGAGAAGATATGGTTCCAGGAGGACGGAGCAAGGGCACATACTGCACGATCTACAACCGACAACCACAACTGCCGTTTCCCGGTCGTCTGATATCGTGTTTGACAATTTGCACTGGCCCGCAAAATCACCCGATTTGACCGCTTTAGACTTATTTCTATGGCATTATTTAAAGTCACGGGTTTATGTGAACAGGCCAAAAACCCTGGCAGCCCTCAAGGGGAATATCCGTTAAGAAGTGGATAACCTATCGCCTGAATTTCTGAAGAAAACCATGAAGAATGTCATAAAGACAGCCCAAATGTACAAGTCCTTATCATGTCGGTCCAGCTCTATGGCGCAAAGATTTGGACTTTGCAGAGAGCAGATGAAGAAGCACACTTCGTGTGACTTTCGGTTCCATTTGTATTGATCGGAAATGGAGGAGGAGATTCAACCATGATCTGAAGCGGCTGCACAGCGACATGTGTCCAGCCATTCGCCTGCGAATCAAACGTCTGAGATGGCTGCTCCATGCTGAGCGAAGACACGCCACAGCTCCGACCACAAGAGTCTTCTAAGCATCTAAGGTGCGCACACATTAGACCAATTCAAATTACGGTCTATTTTATCACCGAGGTATTTAAACTGACAAACGTTTTCGATTTCAAAGTAATTGTCTAGACAGAGAACATTTGCATCGGAATGTGTGACCAGATAGCAATGTTGTCCAATTGTTATGTTTCAGCAGCTGTCAAAGTCACCAATGACATTCATCATGCATCGTTTCGCGCTTGCCGAACGTGCGCAATTTATAAAAAAATATTATCGAAATTCCGGCTCAATTGTAAAAACGAAACGTGAATCCCGTCCTGAGGTCAGTCGTCATCATGCCTTCAGTGTGCAGGAAATTCGTCGCACCGTGGGAAAATTTGAGCATGAGTACACTCTTTTGGATCTTAAGCCGTCAACCAGACAGAGATTGGTGCGAAATGAAGAAAATATAGCCCAGAAATGTCGATTCGGCGCCGATTAGCTAAATTGGTCACTGTTGACCACCCGGCTTATTTTACGGTTGGATTTGGACCTATATCCGTATTGTCTGTATACTCATTTTCAGACCACAGATACATCCAATTCAGCCTGAGTGATGCTACTCCCAGCCAACCAGCATTCCGGAATTATCGGAAAACTTATTGTGCTAGAAAATATTATGAGGAGCTGTGTAAAACTTATCCACATTCCACTATCATGAAAAGAAGTCGATGTAGTATTAATTCCCAAAGCCGGAAAATGTTTTCATCTTGTCCCAAAGGACCTCAGACATATAAGTCTATCATCTTTCCTTCTGAAAACTCTAGAACATTTTGATTGATATCCATATAAGAGCTAAAAGTGATCCAAGACTTCTGTCAATGGCTCAACATGCCTACAGTAAAGGAAAGTCGGTGGGGATGGCTCTCCACTCACTGACTAGCCACATCGAACGATACCTACAATATAAAGAGTACACAATGGTTGCTTTCCTGGACATAGCGGGCGCTTTCAACAACGTCAACACATCCACGATTACGACTGCGCTGCCAAGTCTGCAGGTAGACGACTCACTTGGGGAGTTGATCAGTCTTATGCTAAATAGTAGGATAATCAACTCCAAACTGGGTGGGGCTTCTGCTGAAGGATGTGTCAGCAGAGGTACACTGCAAGGCGATGTCCCCTCTCCACTTCTCTGGAACTTAGTGCTTAATGAACAGTTGATATACCTGGAAGCGGGTGGTAGCAGGGTGATTACCCATGCGGATGACGTTGCTATAGCCGTCTCAGGTAAGCATCTTAATACCATTAAAGGACTCCTTCAACTGAATCTTAACAGATTAACCCGTTAGGCAGATCGCTGTCGATTGGGAGTAAACCCCCATAAAACTGATTTTGTCCTCTTTTCCAGGAAATAAAAAAATCCATGTACGAGTATATACCCTCTCTCAATAAACGGTACCAGTTTAGTCTTTTCCGATACAGCAAAATATTTGGGTCTCATTTTTGACAGAAAACTAAACTGGATACCTAACATTCAATAGAGAGTCAAGAAAGCCACAGTAGCTTTATTGTCTTGCAAAAAAGCCATTGGGAAGAAATGGAGTGTTCAACCTCGCATAACCCACTGGCTATACTCACCTACGTGGTTGTTGTCTGGTGGACGGCCTTAGACAATGCAATCAACTGCAGCAAACTAAGCAAAGTCCAAAGAACAACATGTCTATGCATAAGCGGAGCCTTACGGTCTACTCCCTCTGCGGCGTTAGACCTTCTCTCTCATTTGACACCCCTCGATATTTTCAGCAGGCAAGTAGCTGCAATTGCAGCTATTCACCATACCTGAACATTGGTTTTACAAAGACTTTTATGTAAGCTTCCCCTCTAGATCCTTCTGGGAGTAAGATGCTTTCATGGAGCACACGTCAATCCGCTTTTACACAGATGGATCTAAAACCGATAGCGAGGTTGATGACGGTGTTTTCTCATATAAGCTAAATCTAAGTCTCTCCTTCCCTCTTCTAAATCACTCTAGCGTGTCCCAGGTGGAAATTTAGTGATTAAAGAAACCCTGTCCTGGATTAAGAAAAACGTGATATCTGCAAACGATATCCGCATCTTTTCGGATAGCCAGACCGCTATCTAGTCCCTGGACTCAGTCTCATTAAATTCTAAAACCGCGCATGTATGCGGATCATCTCTTATAGAGATGGCAGAGCAGTTCAACCTTCACGTTTGTTGGATGCCGTGCCACGGTGACATTGCAGGGAATGTAGGGCTGACGAACATGCCAAAATTGGAACCACGCTACCTATTCTACCGGAAAAGGGTAGGTATACCAATCGCTATGTAAAAATCAATATTAAAGCTGGATGCTAATAAAAGAACAGACCTTGGATGGACTGTTATACCAACATGTCTAGCGAACAAACAGATCTGACCAAACCTGGATCTGAATCGCTCTAAGGGTCTGATCCTTCTAAATAAGAAGCATCTCAGCGCCATCTCAGTGTCATCACTGGACAGACACTGCCTCATAGGCAAGCATGCAAGAAGGCTTGGCGCTTTTACAAACAATTTCAGTAGAAGCTGCATGGACGAGGAGAAAGAAGAGAGAATCCTCCATCTATTCCCTACATGCCCAGCTCTCTCCCAGAGAAGAAAATTTCGCTTATGAGCTTTCTTCTACAATGACCTAAACGATATAGACGTAAATAGTATCCTACGCTTCATCATAAGCTCAAACAAGTTCCTTTAGTAAGAAGATCATAGATCCACGTGGCATCACAATGAGCCAATAGGCCTAAGTGGGTTGGTGTTTCCAACAGCCACTCTTGCCTACCTACCTACCTATCTGGGCATACATTCGTATCGTATAAGATTGTGCTAATTTTGGCCAAAAAAACATCTTCCCGGACGAGGCCCATTTTAGGCTCAGCGGCTATGTCAACAAACAAAGTTGCCGTTAGTGGAGCGAACACAATCCACAAGTGTTCGGCCAAACATCAATGTATCCACAAAGATTGACTGTTTGGTCCGGTTTATGGCATGGCGGCATCATCGGATCTTATTTCTTTCGAGCTCGACAACACCGATATATCCGAGCTTTAGTTCCAACAAGACGGCGCTACATGGCATACAAGCGACGCAACGCTCGAAGTTGTGAAGGAGAAATTTGGCGATTGGGTCATCCCACGGCAAGCGCTCATCAATTGGCCGCAGCGATTATACGATTTGACACCATTCGATTATTTTCTCTGAGACTACATCAAGTCCTTAATCTACGCTAACAAGCCAACCACTTTGGCTTTGAACGAGCTCGAGGACAACATTCGGCACGCTATTGCCGGAATAACGCAGCGCGTATTGGATGGGTCATTAAAAATTGGACCGACCGCTTGAAGCATTGCCAGCGAATCCGAGGCGGCCATTTAAATAATGTGCTATTCCACACATAATGGCATGAAGGTAACTTTTCTATCGTTCTTACCTGGTTACCCTATACGACAAATGGACTACGAAACAAGTGCACAATTAGATGTATGGGGTATGACCATGATATCTTGAGACACTTGGTCAACAAGGCATGAGCTGCTTTGTTTTATCGCTAACTACTATATTATGTTTTGTGAAGCAATTTCTTAATAGTTCAGCACCATTATTTATTTCTATCAGCCCCTAGGTTTAAGTGGTTGAGAGAATCGTATGCTATCCCAATATCTTATGCCATAACCATAACTTTTTCAACAAATGGCTAGATAAACAAAGAATTTTTATATACAAGAAAAAGAATAGGTCCGAGGACATAACCTTGGGGAATACCAAGATTTATAGCCATACATTTACTTAAACTAGATTCGATCTTCACTTTTAGTTTTCTGTCTTTCAGATATGCGACGAACCAAAAAGACTAGTACAAGATAGTTCAGCTCTAAACCCGACATCCATTAGACTGAAAAACTGTATCATGACCAGAAATTTCTCCAAGATTTTAGAATTTGAAGACTTTTATTTCTGCTATCTATGATATTTAATGCAATATTTTTAAATTTGACATTATCACAAGACTAAGAGAATTTCGAATGAATTGTCTTCAAAATCTTACCCACAAAAATAGGTTTAAAAAAAGAAGCTGCTCTACTAGTATCTGTAAGTCTGGATCACGGAAATATTTTTTAAACATGCTTAAATCATCGGAAAGAAATGAGATGTTTTTGTTGTTAAACTTTTTATGAAATTCGAAAATCTGCTTAAAAATGATTGCATGAAATTTGTAAAACACCTGCAGTGGACAAATAGTGGTATTTTCCAACAAATAACGAATAAAGGCTGCCAGTCCATCTGTGGAATAAGATTCATTTATTAGGCCAAAGTTTATTCAAAAAGCAGAATTCTAAATTTAAAACCCGTGAGTGCTTCTATTGGTTGGCCAACAAATCGTTGTGTTCTTTACAACTTAGTCAGCATCCCTGCATTGAACTGCAGCCAAATTATGTAAGTGCAAGTCAATAATAAGCTACGTACTATATATACTTCAACAGCTGATAATTTGAAGAAAAAAAATGCAACGCAAACTTACAAAGGAATGTGCAATATTTATGGTGAAGATGGGACGAAGCACCGAGTGCCACATTGATTTGCAAAATTCCGCTCTTGAGATTTCTACAATATATCAAGAACGCGTTACGCGTTGAACGAGTCAAATCCACGTATGACAAAACGAGAAATTGCCAGCAACCGTAACATGTCAAAATTGAGTATGGGAAGCCATTTAAAGAAGTTTGGGTACGTCAGTAAACTTGATATTTGGGCACTGCATGGTCTGAAGGAAATTCATTTCACAAATCTCTGATTTTGAAACGGTAAGAGAAGGCGACGTACTAGTAATTGAGTGCATTGTTACTATCATTTCGAATTCAAGCGGGATAGATGGAATTCATGTTCGTTTTATTAAACTTATACTTCCAGAGTTTCTAAATGTCGAAATCTTTTCTCAGCTGAATTCTTTAAAATAAGGTGTTCCTCAGGGATCTATCTTAAGACCACTTGTGTTTTTCGTGTTCATAAATGACTTGCCAACGAAATGTGAATATAATTCAATGCATCTACACGCTAATGACGTCCAACTCATTAACACGTGATCAATAATTATTTGACCAATATCCATCACTGGTCATTTAAAGAATGTTATGGTCATCAAACCTACGAAATCTCAAACGGTCCCAATATGTAAAAAAAAAACCGTCGATATGATTAGAATGTCCGATTTTTTGGTTTGCAATAATAAACTAAAATCGTCACTTGACTGCTTACAACCGTGTGAATTTGAAACAGGCGGTCGAATCAACACCGATGTCTTCGAAAATGTTGGCTCACGTCAAATTTTAATTCGATAGAAAGTAGACGAAAGCTTATTAGAGCGCTGTTGGTACCTCTCATAACGTACTCTGAGAATGTATGTTGTAAATTGGACTCCCTTCCTGAGCACAAACTACAAGTTGCTTTCAATGTCTCAGTAAGATACATTTATAATATTCGACTATGTTTCTGAACTATTTAGGAACGTGTTGGGATGCACGCTTCAACAGTATTTTAAAGTCAGAAATTGCATATTTATATATAATATAATTAAGACTAAATCTTCACCATATCTGTTTCACAAAAATCAATTTGCTCAGTCTCCCAAAAATGTTTAACATTATGTTACCAAGATATAATTATTTAAACTCCTCTCGCATGTTTTTTATTCACACGATTAAGCTTTGGAGATCAGTGCCTCTGGTTTGAAAGGATATATTTAACGCTTCTAAGTTTAAAGAGGCAATTTTTCAAGATTTTTCCCATCATTCCATTCGGATCCTTTTTGAATTTCCTCAGTTTCAATTCCGCTTCCGAAAGTAATTTAAAACAAATAGTTAAATTAGTAAATTTTCTCATATGAGGGGATCAGAGCACAAGGGTCTAAGTACAAATTTAAAAAAAAAAAAGACATTATTTCTTTGATGCGCAAAGGAATATAGGCTTGATTGGTAGTGATATCTATCGGGAAAAAGGATAACTACTCATCATTTAGTAGTTTTCGTTTGAAGTTAAACAAGGGTTTCTCAAAACTGTGCTACTGTTAGTTAGACCTCTTGTTCTCTGACCCCTTCATATGAAATGTTATTTTAGTCTTAAGGTTTACCTTTTCTTTTATTTTATTTTGATTTGCGGCCCTTGTCAATTTCGCTTAAAACTAGTGATAAAAACTAAAGGGTGGGAGGGGTTAAAAAAAGTTATGACGTGAGGCATAGGTGAAATAAGAATATTGTTTAGGTAGAGTTTGCTGAGGTGGTAGTCGAAGATAGGCAGATTGTCATTAACTTCACGAACCGGAAAAGTGGCACAGACCTAAGATTGCGTGGGTTGGTGTTGAAAGAAATAAATTGAAGTAAAGAAGGACATTCGATATTAACAACTAAAGTTTAATGAATAAGGAGAATATCGGCAACTTTTCGGCGTATAGAAAGGGGTTGTAAATTTACAAGTTTAAGCCGGCCAATGTATGGTGGTAAGTTTTGGCTATCATCCCAGGGAAGACCACGTAAAGCAAATCGTAAAAACCTGCGCTGAACAGCTTATATCCGAATGTGAGTTCTGTGGTAGGGTGACCAAACTTGCCTTGCGTATTCAAGAAGAGGCCTAACAAAGGTTATGTAAAGGATTTGGTGACATAAGGATTGGAAAACTCCTTAGACCAGCGCCTGAGGAAGCCACGGGCAGAGTTGGCTTTCTTTTCTTTATTATATTATCTATGTGAGAACGGAAATTGAGTTCCTTATCACAGATAGCATAAATTCACTAAGGGAATAGATGGATTAAAGATTAGATAGCAGAGAGGTGAAGTAGGAGTGCTCTTATGGGTATAAGCTCAAGGAAATTCTTCTAACACCAAGTACAAAATCTGTCTAGATCTTCCTGCAGTGGTAGGCTGCGTAAACAGATATGTATGAATTTTTTAATGATGCAATCAACATCATTAATGGTCAGAATAAATAATAAGGGACCAAGGTGGCTGCCTTGAGGGACACCAGAGGAGGCTTTAATTGGGTCAGAAACCATGGACTTAAATAGAACATACTAATATCGTTAATTCTAAATAGGATTTAACCCATGCTTACAACATGGGAACCAAGAGTCTTTAATTTTAGAAAAATTATATCATGAGAAATTCTGTCAAAGGCTTTGTTGAAGTCGGTGGCAATCACATCAACTTCACTTCCAGACACATAAAGTGCTTGATATGAATTCTGTTAAATTGGTGGTTGTAGATCTACTTTTGAGAAATCGGTGCTGGTTTTGGGACTTAAATTAACCTCCATGTACAACAAAATACTATGAACTGTACTAATTTATTATATTTGGCAAAATAAATATAAATATTGAAATATTGACATCTGCTATTCCGACATCCATCAAAGAAAAGTTATGATGTCAATTTCGTGGGATTTCAAAGATATTGTCTTTTTTTTGTTGCTCTAAATGAATTAAGCTTTAATGATAACTGAGAGGTCTGTTGTTCATCTTGACAAACCGAATAATGCCATTAAAGAAAAACGAAACCTAAAATTCATCATGACAATGTTAGCTAAGTCATCCAGCTGATTGTATTGGATGTTTTGCCACATCTACCATATTCACCAAACCTTGTACCCTCCGTCGTTTATTTGTTTCGGTTTCGGCCCAATTTATTTTTGATTCAGTTTTTCGACGAAAAAATAGACCAGAAATTTGATGAACGTGGAATCATGAAATTGCCTGAAAGATGACAAAAGGTAATCAAACAAAATGGTGAATACATCTTATAATAAAATCTTTTACGAAGGCTGCTACTTAAGTGGGGGATATGGCAATGCCGTTGTAGGTACGTCAAATTTGACATCAACATCATAAAGTGTGACATATTTGTCACACGAGTGCTTTTGGTGCCTTTATACAAAGACTTGAAAAATTAATCGCAGCCAAAAAATGGAATTAAATCGTGAACATTTTCGTGCGATGAATTTTTATCAACTTACTTACTCGGTGATGAAGCAGAATCCCATGCCACCGTGTTTCGTTGGTTTACCGAATTGAATCGTGATCGTCGTCGAATTTCATGAAGGTCATCCAAAATCATGTCTGAAAACATCGGTGCTGTGCGGGAACTGTGCTGGCAGGATCGTCATATGACTTATGGCAAACTTCAGGCATGCTTGAGCATTAGTTCCGCTTGCGTACATTTAATATTTCATGAATATTTGGCCGTCAAAGAGATTTCTTCTCGTTGGATACAGCATAATTTGATTGGTCCAAAGAAGCGTTGAAAAATTTCGATCGCTGTGCTGCAAAGGACGTCTGTATGATCGTGACAGGCTAAGAATCATGGATATATGCATATGAGCCCGGTTTTTCGAGATTCGAACTACTTCGAACCAAATGGTCGCCTGATTCTTCAGTAAAATCAGACATGTCGCCACCGTGCTATTAGAGTAACATAGAACGGTCAATTCGGTATGGTATACCACCATATATTTGCCAGAAGTTTTACAAACAAGTGACTTTTTGAGCACATAAAACGCTGAATTGATGGGTCATCCACAATACAGAACTGACTTGGCACCCAATGAGATCTTTTTCTTCCAGCACATCAAAAATAAATTGCAAGATCAACGTTTTTTAACGCCTGAAAAAGCGGTTGATGTGTTTAAAATGCATGCTTTAGAGTTACTTCGTTCGGAGTGGAAAAACTGCTCCGAAAATTGTTTCAAACGCAGGCAAAAGTGTATTGATCTTCATGGAGATTTTATTTTGAAAAACAGGAAACCCATTTTCGATGGTAAATATTTATTTTTACTTGTTCTTCTCAAAACTTGAGTAGCAACCGACATATTGTTCTAAAAATTCGTCTTCTATTCCCACAGGAGTAAAACTCAATTACGTCTTCGGCAAGCACTAGTAACTCAAGGTTTATTCACATGCCTCATGTTTTGGTGTACTCGTATAACACAAAATAAATAGCCTATAAAGAAATTACAACTAAAAATATTTTTGCTTATGCTTCGCATAGTCCTAGTGGTTGGATTGTTTAAATTTTGTTTGTTGTCACTATTAGTTAAAAAATTAATTAAAAAAATAAAACTTCTTCGGGGTCCTTTTGATCTACACAGAATGTTTTATTCCTGCTGCATAAAGACTTTCCCAGACACGAGTCGCTCTACTCTAGATGCACTGACAAATTTGCCCCTTCTTGGTTTTCACATCATACGCTGTACGTCAATCCATCTTATATTCTTTAAAAGGATGCTTTATTTGGTCTTGATGTCCTTGAGTGTAGACTGTATTTTGACTCTGGCCTTATGAACATGACGTCTGATGGAATGGCGCCAGTACTTCTGTTGCTGAAAAATACAAGGTGGGACAAAAGTAATGGCATAATGTGAATATGTCATAATTATTGCAAATGGCGTCAAGTGTGATTGTCCTCTTACATTCATGTTGTAGACAGATAAAGGATTAGTTGACAACAAACAATGGAGTGATACACACCTGAAGATCGCGGAATTATTGTTACTGCTTATTTGACCAACTCCCGGTCAGTTGTTCTAATGCAGGGTGAATTTCGTTGTTGTCCTGCACCATGTGAGCGAACAATTAAGCGTTTGGTTGAGTGTCTTGCGCAAACTGGGTGCACTAGAGATGTTGCAAGCAGTTGCCGGTCCCGTATTGCTTCGACCGAAAACATCACTGCTGTGGCGGAGGATGTCCGAGAGAGCCCACAAACATCGACGGGACAACGAAGCGCACAATTTGGCATCAGCAGACGGTCTCTATATATTTGTACATATATATATACGAGTATATTGTATGCACTTATAAGTTGTAAACTGTTCCCCAATTGCTGCCTGCTGACCGTCAAGTGAGGTTAACTTACTCCCATGCCCTGAAGTACATAAGTGCAAGAAGAGGACGGTTTCGTGTCCAAAATCATAATGAGCGACGAAGCCCATTTCCACTTAAGTGGTTATGTGAATAAACAAAATTTGCGTTTCTGGGGTACGGAGAATCCACATGAAATGCACGAACAGCCATTGCGTCCCCACAAAATTACTGCTTGGTGCGGCATTCGCTGTGGTAAAGTGATTGTTCCTTATTTTTTGAGGACACCGACGGCACTCAGAGTTAGAGTTTAGGGCAGTTGGGTTTCATGGGAGAACAACTCACCTGTCTTTCAGTATTTAAGTATATATTTAAGACTGTAGACTGCTTACTAGCGCGCACCAAATTTTTACTAAGCACTTAAGTGCACTAAGCTTGAGTGACACAATATACTATGACACTGCGGGTTACTTTCTCCGTGAGGCTACCTTATTGGGTGCTAGGACTGTAAGTACTTTATCACTAAAGCATTTACTCATCTTTCTACGAAAGACTGAGGGACAGATTGAAGTGTGACAGCGCACTCTTACTTTACATTAAGGGCATTATGAAACGGGTTAAGGAATAAATTCATTCGTATACAAGTAAGCACATATTTGTTAGATCTTTTGTAGACTGCACGATAAGAATTTGACATGCATTTTCAAATTCATGAACACAACGCAGGATTGTCGAAAGAAAATTTTTACACTTTTGATTTGATGTCACATTTCCAAATCATTCGATCCAGCATATCGATACACCGATGTGGTATTGAATGTGGCATTATCAAATATTTCGTCTATTGTCAAATCTACGAAGAACTATGAAAAACAAGAAGAGCCACACAAATTGTTAGCAGTTTCGAGCTACTTTTCTTAGATTTTCATGTCGTATGTCTTTGCAATCAGCGTCATATGAGTAAGCAATACTTTTCTGTTTGAAGCATTAACTGAGGCAGGGACAGACGTCTAGCTAAAAAATCTTTGAAGCCCACATCTGTTGAATCAAATATTAAAATCAAAGAAACCGTTAAACAAACATGCTCGTATAGAAAATTGTTCACATTGACCGTTAAGTTAGCATAGATACGTTCGACGAAAGAAATAAATTTGAAATAATATTATTGTTCGGGTTAGCCACGAACAGCTGTCAAACGAATGTAATTTAATTTTCAACTGTCAGACGCTTTTCTTTAAACGAACTAAAATCTTGAAAGTTAGTCCAATTTATTTCTTCATTTGAATAGAACACCCTTCGACTTCTTAAGAAGAAAAAACTTAACAACAACAAAAAGATTAAGTCACACTTATCCTTGTCGCATCACAAGAAGACAAAACCTGCTATCCACCAACTGGTCCTATTAGATCACAATACACGGAGACAAAACAAAAACAAGTTAACCATGAAACCGTCCGAATAACTTACATTGTTTCGCTAATAAATGCTCCAACGTTCCAGTTTCTACACCGTTACACGTAATGAATCAGGAAGAGTAAATCGAGATTTTTGTCTATTATTATTATTATTATTTTTTTTTTTAAAGAGGCTTTCACGAGCATGAACACACTAATACACTACTCGTATACCACACTACACTGAACAGTCCTTGTCATTTCACGACGGAACAAGCGACCCTACTTATTCAAATATAAATTGTTGAACATCGTTGTAATCAAAATCGCTGGTAATGCTTTCGCGCAGGTAAAACGTTCTCTAAACAAGACTCAAATTCGCACGAATCAAGAACACACAACCGACCTTGTACACGGCCAAGAGTGGACTAAATCAATAGAAGCAGCTTAGCAATGTTATTATGCCGTTCGTGGTCATGATCGGGTTTTGGCTAAACCTAAGCCAAATCCGCGACTGAACGTCAAGAAACTTGAATGTGGCGCGAACGGAGCAAAGAGAGAGACTACCGGTGCTAGTACTGCTGCTTGGACTGGAGCTGACGAGGTTTCTAGTCGCGTCTTCTGGTCTTCAGGTTGTGCTGAATGAACATGCGCCTATATGGACAACTTCCGTATGACACAGTGCTAGATGATGAGATAATCGACGCAGTTCAGCGGCGATGACAGCGGGTGTGGAACATTATGGATCATTGTTAGCGATCCTTTTTGGCGCAATTCTTAGGCATTCATACGCCACGATGTCTCGGCTATGTGGGTGAAGTATTTAGCATTTGATGCACGTAGTGCTGGTTAGTACAGCGAAATTGGATTTTGTCATAACGTTGACTGACGGTAATAACTGATCGGAAGTTTCGCTTGCCATCTGTAATTTACTGTCACTTACTACTGCTGGACAGAAGTCAGTTGGTGAAGTATGAATAGGATAGTGATAACTTTCGTTGAATTAATAATTGGAACGTGCGTTTATTTCAATTGTGTTTTGCTTTAAGGCTACCAAAAAATGGGCGGCGTATGCGTACTAAATTCGGTACTCAGTTTTTGACGATGAAAGTGAAATTGCCCAACGATTAATAGCTCTACGGAAATGAGGGCATTTTGGTGTTTACAAATCAAATTGGTTGAGTTAACATTGTTGATCTTATTTCTTTTTTTCTCCGTCGGAACAGAGCACTCAAAGGAGGATCTAGTCCATTGTGTGTTCTGTTTATTGGAATTTATCAACGGTTCTAAGACAAATGGCCAACAGTACAAGCACCCATCCTATCAACGTACGCACGGTAGTTCATTGCCATCAGGATTGCGTATATTTTTGGATAGAAGACTAGAAATATTATAATTGGGCTTATCATGGCCGTGTTGATCCAAAGGTCCCTTTTCGGTTAAAAGTTCCATTACTTGCTGAAAACTTCTTTGGAAAGTAGAAAATCTCGACGTGACATATTTAGTACAATACGAGTATATAGGATGAGACCGAACTACTTATATTCGTTGAGAAAATGGATAGTGGTACCTTTAAGTGAGATGAGTTTAAAAGATGAGAAAAGCCAGTGAGCTTCCTCCTTATCGTGAAGGGAACAATTTCAATTTTGAGATAAAGCACTTTAAGATCAAACGGTCACAATGCATGATCCGACAGAAAATATAGATAAGTTACTTTAGACCTTTTTTATATATTCTGCGCACGCTGAAGGGATTTTCAGTAATCTTAAAATATTTGCATGCATTTTTGGGGAAGAAAGAAAGTCAGGCACCGATGAATGTTGGTTTTAAATATTTGAAAGTTATAATGAATAGGAAATAAAGAGCACGGGAGGGCATTCCATATGCTACTTGTATGACTTAGGAAAGAATAACGATATTTCAGAGCACGTCCGCAAGTGGGCTTGTGTGTCAGCAGATGAACGGTTAAATGTTTGGAGGGGCGGAATGATACTGGGAAATTCGATGGAGCATTGAAGGTGAAAATAGCGATAGGAAAAGGTAAGATAGAAGACATTTTGTCGGTGTTTAAGGGTTTCAATTGAATGTGTGATATTACCATTACATTTGAGTTTTATCGCATGGCTTTGAATCTTATATAGCAAGTGCAAAGGGGTCTTAGCGGCATCTGACCAAATGTGAGCATTGTACTCCAATTTTGTGCGGATAAATGTCTTATATTGTATACTGAGGCCAGATTAGAGTGGGAAAAGTATTTCTTACGGCACTTGAGAAAACGTATGCAATTCGCAGCATTCTGATCTTGCTATTGCTTCCTTTAATGGATTCAATTCGTCTCGTACCGATGGCATGCCAATCCAACTTTGCTATGCTTCAAAAAGCTAGAAGCTCTGAACAGAATCCTCTCTTCTTGCCTGGCACTTTGTTGAAAGTGCATTCTACAAGAAGGGCTCGAATTGAGGGTACTGTCAACTAAGCAACTTCTGATGGTATATGTATCATAGCTCGTCTAAACAACCCGGCATAAACCAATCACATTTTGAAGCAATGCTAGTGAACTCTGAATGCAGTTGCCGACTGCGAGTAGCATTTTATGTCAAAGGTATTGTAAACATCGGTTGCGCTCAAGATGGCGTCTCTCTCCACATTCATTTATCCGCATTCATCTCCACATTCACGAACATTTTTTAATGACCAGCAGTACGGTTTTCGTAAAGACAGGTCTTCTGCTGATTTGATGGCAGGTCTCACCGAAAGTGGAACCAGAGCAAATATAAATTTGGCTGAAAGCAAGATAGTTGCGAGATATTTCTTCTTCAACGGATCAGAAATTAATTTTCGGAATGTTCGATTCAAGTAGTGTGAGGTGGTAAAAAGTCCGATGTCCACAAAATAAATGCTGGAGTGCCCCAGAGCTTCATTCTGTCTCCGATACTCATTTCAATTTTCGTCAATGTTCTCTTTTAAAACCCAGCACATCAGTTGCAGAGTCTCTGATGGCACGTTAGCAGCGTTACCACAGGTCTTCGGTACTCGATGGTGGTGGCATAGGAGTTATTCAGAGATTTCGGGATACGCGTTCGGCGAAGATTCATTCGGTCTGTTGGTCCGTTGCTAGACGTTGTATCGTGTAGGCTATTTTTACCAACTGTCCTACTAAAGATGTCTTCCCAATGTACGCACAAACTTTTGTGAAACGATATTGGAAAGATTTCTGCATGGAACTGTGAATTCCACATTCTGGAGCGACGACGCCTAATTCTATCTAAATAAGTCAAACTGTGCTCCACGAACTTAAACACCAACAGCTTTTACATTGACCAATCGGTCTCCTTTTTTTTAATCTAGAAAACAAGCGATAAATATTAATAAGGAAAATTATGGGCGCATGATCACAGATTATTTTTTACCTAATTTGCAGGAGTACGTGATTTCAACTAGATGGAGTGACGTTACATACCGCTGGAACCTCTATGAATTTGTTGCGTTAATATTTCCCACGAAGACTTACGTCGTGACCACCGAGATCTCCTGACTTTACCTCCATGGACTTTTTTCTATGGGGGCATATCTAAAGTAATAATGATTCGAGGTCTGTCACAGAGCTGTAATTTTCACGACACTTAGCATAAAACACGGTGGTCTGCTTCTAACAGTTTGTGTGTGTAAATGGACTATATTTTAGAGACATAATTTTAAAAAAAATAGAATCCGCATTTTTCTCTTCATAGTTTTATTTTATTCATGCTTAAAAATATAAATCACTCTGAACCAAAAAGGAGAAGCTATGTATCACACGCTTCAGGCAATATTTCTACTGATGATACCTTTATTTCTGTAGCTCTAAGTTTAAAATAAAACTAGGATCACGAAAAGGAGAAAGCAGATATCACGAAAGCGCTATTGAGTACAAGCCCAATAGGAGGGGAACAGATTAAGGAGAGTATTCCTATACTCCAAACGGGTCTATAAAATATGACGGCCCGACTGCACCAGTGTGACTTTCTAAGAAAAAAACAACTTGGTGAGGAAATCATTGAAAAAGTATAACACTTTATACAAAGCTAAAAAAACCTGACTGCAAAGCAACAGATTTGGGATTTTCATCAAGATCTGATGAACCATATAGCAGCAAATCCTATTTCCGTATTAGTTGCATCAGTTAAGTAACATACATGTATCTTCTCCCGCTGAGTTTATCGTTCCGTTACCGTTTACCTATGGAAGTCTGTCTAGTCAGCATTGATGAGAAGCATTTCCTGCCCTGGTATCCTAGTTAAAGGTGCATCAAAGTCGCCCCAACATATTTGTTTTTCTTATTCCTGCCTGTCTACGTGTGAGGCGCTAACAATATTTCAATTTTCATATTCAATTACCAGTTTTATGGTCATTAGTCGGTCGTTCATTTTTGATACGCTCACGATGATGGTCCGCAAAAATACATTTTGCACGTTTTCCTTTGCAAGTTCCAGTAGCATGCTCGCTTCCGAGATTTCGCCACTTGTATCCATTTTAAATTGTCGTAATACGTTTTCTAGTTCGAAACCTTTGCCGGCCATTATGACGACATTCTAGATTTCGATACGTACATACATATGTAGTTATTTTCTAATATGCATTATACTACTCCCACTCGGAGCTCTGATATGAATATTTCTATTCGCTCCGGAATCACTCCTCAGTTGTGTAGAAAAAGCGCTGGGATACAGACTTTTAATAGTTAATTCGTATCAGGTGTTAAAGTGGCATAACTAATTTTTCCCTATTTGGTCATCTTTAACGATGAGTTCTGCAATATTTTAGATATAACCCGTTGAGCCCGACGACAAAGGGCTCCTTTATCCAATTGACGCTAATTTGGTATACCCTTCTACTCGATTTCTACTTATTGTGAATTTCGAATTTTTAAATCGTCAATCCATCTCAACCACCTTCTTCCTATCCAGTACATCAACCATACTGAATTAAGCCAATTCACAATAGCAACTTTGAGCATTACCATGTTGAACCCTCTGTTATTTTGACGTTTCTCTTTCCCATGCACAAAAGATAACTATGTCAAAGTGACAGATCGGTTGATGGTTGGGATTTTGTTTTGCCACAATCAACTCGTATGCTTATTCGGAGCCCACATTCGGAGTAAGGTTTTTCTATTATCATCAAGAATTAACATTTAACAACAGCAGTAGTGTGTACAATCATCGTTAAACGGCAAACTACAAAAGTCAAAGAAGAAAATCTAATTTCTCACTTCGTTTCCGCACAATTGCGCTAATTAGATATCAATAAAAGTATCTGCGCTCGCTCCAATTTGTCGACTTTGCAATCAAATGAGCAAACACTGTGGCCAGTGAGGTCACCCAGCAGCACACCCCACTAAAAATTCCACAAAAGTGGCCTCTAATTTGTGAAATAACTCATAAAAAGGAGAACAAAATTGTACGTGGCGAAATCGCAAGGATAGTGGGAGCAATTGGATTGCATTACCATGGAGGAGAACAACAACAGTTCCACAGCAGCAAATAACACCATAGTGGGCTCCAGAATCGATGGACATATCTCCGGGAGTGAAGATTCCGACCAAGAATTCATCGACAATACAGTAGAATTACGTGGATATCTAAGCAAATGGACAAATTACATTTACGGATGGCAACCGAGATACATCGTACTAAAAGATGGGACACTCTCCTACTACAAAAGTGAAACGGAAAGTGATTTCGGATGTCGTGGTGCCATAAGCCTTAGCAAGGCCACCATCAAGGTGCGTTTAAATTTTCTCAAAACTTTTTTACTCTCTGTTTTATATTTACAAAAAAAAAAACAACAACGACACCCTTGTGATAACGGCATATTCCTCCAGTCCCTCTCGTTTAATAATAATTTGTTTTGCCTGAAAGAGTGAAATGATAAAAAAAAACAGAAAAATAAAATCGCAACTCACCGGAAGCCGTCTGATTGAACTTTTAATCATTTCGATGACCTCTGTCGGGTAGAAGTTGCTCCTCTCGGTGAATTTTCGTAATTAAAGAATAAATTCTTCTGTAATGTGATGTAGTGGTCTCCAGTTGAAGGAGGGAGCAAAGTTTAATTAAAGGAAAAGCAAAAACAAGTGCCTATTGGAATGTGTGAGGGTATTCTTAAGTGCGACCAATGATTGTTGTGTGGTTATCAAAATCGCGTGTCTCGGAAACTAGAAAACCCAACACAATATAGTAACTGGTTTGGTGCCAATAATTTGCTAATTAGTTTACTGACCCTCTTTTGCTTGCCAAATCGGTGACATATTGGAGTACGTTATGAGCGCTTTGCTTTTGGGGCTGCGAAATGGAAATTCTTTGCCAGATTTGTGGAATTTATTGTTTGCATCGCTGGCTTGTGTAGTACACAAATGGTGTTGTTAATACAGTTTAACCATGCGAATGCTAATCTATGTAGACACTTCAACCCGCATTTCTACTTGGACTTCTTCTTCATTGGTGAGCGGAAATGCGTATTTTCATATTTACATATAACCAAAATCGATTCCGTTTGATGTGTGTTCGAACTGTGTAAACACGAAGGCCAAGTACATTTTCTTCACTGTGAAGGTGAGGGAATTCGGTACGAATGTTCGCTAGGAATTCTCATGTTTCTCATTTATTTCGATAGCGCTTCTGTAGTCGCTTTAAGTCGTTGCAAATCTTCTCATACCATGTATTCAAAAATAGACTTTCTCGAACTGAAATATAGGCTACATTGCGAAAATTGCGACGATTGACCTGGGTCTTGGCTGGGGTCCGACTTACTTAGATGGGGCTACAGTCCGGAGTAGATCGGGGTCTCAGCTAGTGCGGTCTTTTGCCAGCTGCCTGACAAAATTGGGACCTTCCCACTTGTGTGCGCCATCTAAGATGAGAATGTCAAAAACATTCTGGACCGAGGCGCTGGTTTCTATGCATTCAAGGTAACCTAACCATCTAAACCAGGTTATGCGAGGTTTTCTAACGCGATCAGTTCACTGTTGAAACGTCTCCTCCTTTCTCCATTGATGCAAGTGGAACCGAAAACTACGAAAATTAGGAAAATTTTACGAAGTCGCTGCAAATTTGCTTTCCACCAAGGAGCGTGCGATCTTCAGAATTGCATTCTAGCTGGAAATGCCGATTTAAAACACGTGCTGAGAGTACTGTTCAGGTTATGTACAGTTTCCTCTAGCTTTTGCTTTTCCTTAGTTTAGGGGGAGAACTGTCGGATTCGCCAAGCTCCACTTTAAGTCGTGTCTAGTTGGTTTTCCGCAAATTCCTCCTCTTAACAAGGTCGGAGTTCGCATCCGATTCTGATGATGAAGTGATGAACCTTTACTTGAACTCGGTCAGTGACTGAGTGTATGTAACAACGGATGGATAGCGGGTTGTGAGTTTGGATTTTGTTGGTGCACTGTTTCCTATTCTTGTAAGGGCATAACACCTACAACAATGTGATCCGGTAAACCAACAACAGAATTTTCACTTCGCGGCCTTTCTGAGTATCTTCGATGAGTGTGTTTTTTATGTTTGTCTTTTTATAATGACTCAAGAATACAGAGTACACATAGAAAATATTTGCGGGCTAAGACGTAATCACTTCTCTGCCTACGCCCTGTCTGTAAATACAGACCAGATGTTTTGGCACTTAGTGAAACACGGGTAGATCCCCGCCCACACCTCTAAAATCAGTCTGATCTGAAACTACCTGGCTACAAACTATCGCCACTATTCTTTTCTCATTACGGTCTCGCCATTTACGTGCGTAGAGTGATATAGCTTACCAAATTCCACCACAATGTAGTCCCTGTTCCAATCCGGAATTCAACTTTGCATGGTTAAAATTGGATCCCCGTAAACAAATTATCCTCTACTGCCTTATTTACAGAAGCCCCAAACTGGACAGCAATTCGACTTTTAACGAGTTTGATGGACAGCGCATCAAATGACTCCATTCAAATAATTGTATCCTTGTATCCTCATACTGAAATCTTTATTACGGGCGAGTTTAAAATACACAATTCTGGGTGGCTTTGACATTCTAGACAGACGCTGCGGAAAACAACTTGGCACAGCTTGTAAATGACCTCATGCGAATATCAGATGTGAAAAGGTATACCGTCAACACAATGGACTTGTTCTTAACTTTTCACCCTGATAAGTAATAGATCAATGTGCTATCCGCTCTAGACTCGTCTGACCACTGATTTTTCTGCTAATTTCTCGTTCGCTGACCACACAGTTAGAGAAAAGATTCCTAAAAGAACCGTATGACACCACGAGAAAGTTAATTGGAGTGAATTTAACAGCTTCTTTAGGAATTTTAACTGGTCGTTATGTTTTCTCAATAACGATGTGGATGGCGCTTGTGATATGATCACAGACACTATTCTCTTTGGAATGAAATCCTTTATCCCTCATCGGATGATGAGTATCTAACCAAAAGAAAAGGCGTGATCCGACTCAAGCTATAAAGAGGCTGTCAGGGTTAGAGAAATGATTTGTCGGTCCTACAAGACTGAACTTACAGAGGAAAACCGAAAAAAGTTCAAAAGAGCCAGAAACGACTGCAACGTCTTTCTTAAGCTTGTAAAATTTCTATACGACCAAAAATTGTGGCAAAAAATACTAGAATGTCATAAAGGTAGTAAAAGCTTTTGGTCTTTCGTCAGAAACATCAGAAATTCTGCCTCATCTTTCATCCCAACGTTCATTTACAATGATATTCCAGCTGTCAGCTTTTTAGACAAGGCCAATCTGCTTGATGCACACTTTGCGGCCAAATCAACACTTCCAGATTGTGCTTTATGTTCGCCTATACTTGAGTGCGTTGAAGATTCGACGTGAAACGGATCCAATTTCCCACTCGTATAGTAGCAAGAGTACTTAAAGATCTAAACATACATACATCCACTGGTTCAGACGGTATATATCCCCTTCATCAGAAGAGGTGCTTTTCCACGTTGGCGAAACCACTGCGCAAGCTTTTCCATCGATCCTACTCTTTAGGACTCTTTCCGAGCAGATGGAAATCAGCATTTTTCTAGCCCGTCCCTAAAAAAGGTGAATTGTTATACTCTCTCCTCCTACAGACCCATTGTACGTCCCTTCTTTCAAAGGCCATGGTCATGAAATATCTCGAAACACGAAAACTTCTCAATGACCGGCGGTACGGTTTTCATAGCAACAGGTCGACTCTTGATTTGATGGCATGACTCACCGAAAATTGGAACCAAAGCGTACATCAATCTGACGAAAGCAAGATAGTTGCACTTGATATTTCTAACGCATTTGGCAGAGTTTGGCATCAGACTCTTTTGTCGAAAATGCGTGCATTTGGGATTGACGACTCTCGTTTTCAGTGGACTAAAAATTACCATTCTGAACGCTCAATTCACATTGTCTTGGATGGTTTCAAGTCTGACATTCACAAAATAAATGCTGGTATGCCATAGGGCTCCATTCTGTCTCCGGCACTTTTTTTAATTTTCATCAATGATCTCCTGTCTGCTACTTCTAATCCAAAATATTCGTTTGCCGACGACAGTATTCTCTGCTTTCCCAGACTCACGTCCTTGCTCTTCGGCTGTAGAACGGGAATTGGAGAACTTTTAACAGAGTGGAATTTGATGCTTTTAATACACAATGCTGTCTGCAGTCATTATTTGTGAATGTCATTTGCATCGTGGAAACAGAAAAACTTTCTATTCTCGGTATGTGTGTCAATGACAACTTACGTTGGAATGACCACATATTCGATGTCGCCAAAAATGCTGCCTAATGTCTAGGTTTCCTCAAGCTGAAATCGCCAGTGGAATTTCGCCCGTTCAAACTTTTAACCGTAACACCCGTCTCTCTATGAATGCTCATCAGTACACCCTCAAGCCCACTTTCAGACATACTCTAAAATATTGTGATTCGCTTCTAAGTCGCAGATAGGGACGAAAGTCATATGTAGATTTAATGATCTCGACAGAAGATTTGTCCAAGCCCACAACAAGAGAAGAGCCGTCCTTGTTTTAACGATTCTTTCTCTCCTTGTGAGAGAAGGTTTTCCACTTTTCAGTGTCGAGTTCAGGGTTCTGGGTATGAAGACGCATAGGCACATCTCTCATTTGCCACTTCTTGTGCAGATGTCCTAATTGGATGTACGTCAACGCTCTTTACCCAATCACCTACTGACATACAAGCTAATTAAATTGGACTGGTTACTGAGTATCGATTCAAATCTGGTTGGGCATTTCAACTGTTCAACTTCTCAAAATCAGGGATCTAAATATTTGGCCACCTAGCATGCCCAAATCTTTATACTTAACCCCTAAACTAAAAGCGTAGTTATTTTAAAATTGTCCAATGATAGCTGAACCAAGATCCCGTCTCGCATCTTACCCCTGCTCTCTTCCCAAAGGATAGATTAGTCATTTAAATCGAGGATTGTTTTTGAAAAACATGATATTTCATCACCGATAACCTCGGTACATACTCGTATGCACATGATAAGATACGATTTGCAGTCGCTGATAAGTAATTGCAAACGTAGGTGACTAAGGCAAGGCCTTTTAGAATGTTACCCTTTGTAACTACTTAACCCCTATTTATGGTACACATGCATTTCCTATCACACACGTAACACGAATATTTTGTATACTAAATACGTATACTTCTTGTAGACTTATGAATCCGATGAATTACGGTTCGATGTCGTGGTAAATAACTACAACAATTGGTGCCTTCGTTCTGAAACTCCCGATGATCGAATGCATTGGGTTGAAGTTTTACAATTATACAAAGAAGAATCAGCAAGCACAGATACAACATCACTACGACGACATGGCAGTACAATGTCCCTACAATCCAATACATTATCAGTTGCCAGTGGAAGTAGCCTAAAAAAAACACAACGAAATCTAAAGGAAAAAGTTGGCGAAATCGAAACCTTTAAAGATATACTCTTTGGACAAATTGAAACGTTACAAAGGTATGTTTAGAAAAAATGTCATCAAAACGTGTCATCCAATTCAATTTCTATTTTAGATACTTTGATGCCTGCGCTGATATTAATAAGGGTTCTGGAAAACCTTTAGATCTAGGTGATGGTTTGAAACCGATTGATTTTAAGGTAAGTAAAGAGAGTTTTCGTTTGGCTAGTGATTAAGTGTAAATCGTTGATTATTTCAAGGGTGAATCAATAACATTTCGTGCTACTACAGCTGGTGTTATAACAACACTACAACACTGCCTTGAGATAATTGCCGAACGTGATGAATCGTGGAAGAAAAAAATAGAAACGGAGACTGAAAAACGTCGTAAAACCGATGATTTAAATAGGTGAGTACTTGACTCATGGGAGGATGCAGTAATTGTCAATGATTTTTTCTATATACATACATATGTAGAAAGTACAAAGAAGAAATAGAAAAGCTAAAGAATATTTCATATCCAGGACCAGATTTTGAGGTGAGCATTACGACAATAACAATAACTCTGTGCTATCCGTAAAATTTCAGCATTTCGACTAAATTAGAGTCTCTGTTTGGAGGGACATCTCTCGATTTTTCAAGGCGTTTGATACGAGTATGTCATACGATCGCGTGCTCGAACAGTGGCTATTAACAATATTGTGACTATAAAAAATAATCTTCTATCAGAATATTTTATTTTCCTGCTCCAATTGTTAGAACTTCTCTGATATATGTACACATGTCACGCAAAACTATTGTCTTTGGATGCACTTGCATTTTCGATCGAATCTTATACTTTGACAAAAGTGAGTCGTGTGATTTTGTTTTTTTAGAAATCTGGGGATTCCAGGATTTCCCCATCAATCAGACGAATATGTGCACAATTTTGGGTCGCAAACGGTGTAAGCTAATCAGGTTAAACAGTTTGTAGTTGTCTGATACTTTTCAATCGAGAAAACATTTTCCACATAGTATTTGCTGTTTTTTTCAGTCTCAGACTTAATATTTATTTTCAAACGATCACAGCGTAGGTGGTCTATCTCTATCTTCCTTCAATTTCTTATCAGAACAAATTCAAACAAAAATTAGCAATTTTGAAGCTTTCAGTTCTTATCAATATCCACGTAGACTTCGTTTTTTAGCTCCATGTGCCGTATCTATTTCTGAAATAAAGCAAATCTCTATCTTACTCGTAGATGAAATGTAAATCACAATTTTTTGGGCGGACTGCATCCAGTTGTGTTTGGATGTTCGAACTCTATTGACATGCACTGATACTCAACCGTTTACATTTTCGATGATTCAGAAGGGGAAAAAAACAAATTTTATTTGCTTATACGAGTATGTAGATTAATCACTTAGCTATAAACAAAACACACATATCTGTGTACATTCACCTGTCGATTATATAAACGCTTTCTTATCTATGCCAATTGAAGAGTTGTTATCATAGATTGAATAATATTGTACGCAGTTTGGACGTGCATAGTTTGGTTTGTACTCATGCTGGGTTCTTTCGATTGTAGAATTTCCATTTTGCTTGATTTAATTGAATAATGTCTCGTGCAAAAGTCAGGTTGGCTATTAATCAGAATGGTTTCATTTGGAGGCTCAATTGGCTTCTTAATTAATGATGATTTGTTGCCTTTTGCAAGGAAGAAAAAATGCTGACGCCATGAAATTACTTCGAACACCAATTGGCCTTCCCAACACGACTTCCATTTAAATTTTAATGGTTCTTGGGTAAATTCTTAAAAGAAATGTAGGTGGGAGGGCTTTCGAATATATTCGATATGACAGTTCTTATGCATATATACGAGTATATCATTGGGTCTGCAATGACACAAGGCCTTTATGATATGGTACTTCGATAGTTTTATTTCAGTTTTATTGATGTAGATTAGGTAAAGGCATTAGATTCTTGAGAATGATTAAAGTCTTACTTTTCCAACTCCAGTCGGCAAGAAAACCAGCCGTAAAACTTATGAAAACGTATCTACATTGATATGTCATCCTCCGTTATAGATCCTCCCTCAATAAACGGTACAAGTTTAGTCTTTTCCGATATAGCAAAACATTCAATAAAGAGTCAACAAAGCTACAACAGCTTTATTCTCTTGCAAAAAAGCCATTGGGAATACGAGAGTTGACTGAAAAGTTTCCCACAGTAACGTAAAAATAGAGGCACTCGTCAATAAAAGGTAGTGAATGCTAGTTGTGCATCTTTTGACAGTTACTTACCGAAGTTTCAGTCATTTTGGACACGCAGTTTTTAGTTGACAGTCGTTTGAGTGAGTCGATGTGAGTGTTTTTTGTGAAAATGGAAAAAATTGAGTATCGAGCTGTTATTAAATTCTTGTTTTTGAAAAGCAATACGCCTACCTACGCAAATCAAAAATGAGTTCATTTACCACAGTGAAATGTTGGGCAGCTGAATTAAACGTTTAAACGTGGCCGTAAGAGCTTGGGAGATAATGAATGTTCGGGACGTCCAAAAACTGCAACCACTGGCGATAACATTGCTAAAGTTCACCAAATTGTGTTAGACGACCGCCGAGTTAAAGAGATAGAGATAGTAGAGGTTATGAAAATCTCCAAAGAACGTGTTTGTTACATATTAAATTGAGTTTTAGGCATGAGAAAGCTGTTAGACCAAAAACGTGTTCGAATGAACATTTCCAACGCTCTGTTGGCGTAGTTTAGGTGCAATAAATCCGAGTTTTGGCGACGATTTATTACTGTAGATGAAACTTGGATACACCATTATACGCCCGAAACAAAAATTCAGTCAAAACAGTGGACTGCAAAGGGTGAGCCGGCTCCAAAAAAAGTAAAAACTGTTTTTTCGCCTGGGAAAGTGATGGCGACTGTTTTTTTGGATAGTAAAGGAGTAATCTTAATCGATTATCTTCAAAAAGGAAAAAAACCATTACAGGAGCATAATACGCATCATTACTTGCCAAGCTCGATGAAGAAATTGCGGAAAAACGGCGACATTTGCAGAAAAAGAAAATCCTGTTTCACCAAGACAACGCGCCGTCTCACACCTCAGCGGTTGCCATGGCGAAAATCCATGAATTACGGTTTGAACTGCTTGACCATCCGCCTTATTCACCAGATCTAGCCCCAAGCGACTTCTTTTTGTTCCCTCATCTAAAAACTGTACTGGGAGGACAGAGATTTTCGTCAAATAAGGAGGCAATCACCTTCGTGAACAATTATTTTGCAGACAAAAACGCCAAGTACTATTTGGACGGGTTAGAGAGATGGGAGCATCGCTGGCAGAAGTGTGTAGAGTTACAAGGAGACTATGTAGAGAAATAAAAAAAAAATTGAGAAAAAATGTCTTGTATCATTGTTCGGTCGGAAACTTTTCAGACAACCCTCGTAAATGGAGCCTTCAACCTCACATAACAGACTGACTATACATCTCGGTCATAAGACCTGTACTTACTTAAGGAATGGTGGTCTAGTGGATGGCCTTAGAAAATGCAGTTAACTGCATTAAACTAAGCAGAGTCCAAAGAACAGCATGTATTTGCATAAGCGGAGCCTTACGGTCTACCCCCTCTGCGGCATTAGACATTTGTTTCACTTGACACCCCTTGATATCTTCAAGTAGTTACGACTGCAGCTATTCGCCCTAAAGCGACTACACAGTGGAAAAATAATTCATTTGGCCACGCCAGCATTCTTAATATATTAGGAATCCTCACAGAGAACATCGATTACACCATACCTGAACTTTGGTTTGACAAAAACCTCCATGTAAGCTTCTCCTCTAGATCATTCTGGGAGGAAGATGCTTTCATGGAGCACACGTCAGTCCGCTTTTACACAGATGGATCTAAAACCGATAGCGGGATTGGTGACGGTGTTATCTCAGATAAGTTAAATCTAAGCCTCTCCTTCCGTCTTCCAAATCACTGTAGCGTGTTCCAGGCGGAAATTTTTGCGATTAAAGAAGCTCTGTACTGGCTGAAGAAAAACGTAATATCTGCATCTTTTCGAATAGTCAGGCCGCTATCAAGTCCCTGGACTCAGTCCCATTAAATTCTGAAAGCGCCCTTGAATGCCGATCATCTATTATGGAGATGGCAGAGCAGTTCAACCTTCACCTTTGTTGGGTGCCGGGTCACAGAGATATTACAGGGAATTGTAGGGTCGACGAACTCGCCAAAATTGAAACCGCTCTACCTATTATACCGAAAAAGGGTAGCATGGGTACAACAATCGCTATGTCCACGTCCAGCGACCAAATAGATCTGGCCAAAGCTGCTATTCCTCTATCTGCTGTATCGCTGACTACTTTAAGACTGTTAACTTGGTTTCTTACATCGTGGATCCCAAATAATTCGAAGAACATCTTGGCTTTGTTCGTCACAAAATGGCTAAGATCTTTTCCTTTAAAAACTAGGTTCTTTCCTTCTAATCTTTTCATTTCCTTTTTTTTAGCGGGTTTTGTTTCTAAATTTTTCGTCATATTTTCTCTTTCAGCCTGGGTATCACGTTCGTCCAAAAAAGCCAATACAACGTTGGTTTCCGTTAGATACCAAACAAAGATGTCTCTTGGCAATTGTGAAAGCACTTTTTTTGACATTTTTATCTGGGTAAATGTTCAGAAAATGCAGCATATCCAAATCGTTTTTTAAAGAGCATCGACTTACAATTGCCTTGTGCCAAAAGCGAAATGAGGCTGACAAAATGTGCAACCTGCTTCATTCCTTTAAAATCTCGTTGAGAAACATTTAACTGTTTACTGAAGAGGACAATTTTAAGTGCATATATTGCCTTTGCCATCCACCGTGCTTGATGTAACGCCCCTGGGGCTCTGAAACTGAAGTCGTTTTGAGACCAATCTCCCAGGTATAAGAGTGAAAGGGGCAATAACTCTTTGTAGTTGTCTCTTGGATGGCTTCCGTTTCTCAAAACAGTGAATTCTCTTCATCTAGCATTGTGGTATATGATTTTTTATCAAGTGAAGCACAGAGATTTTAAAACTTCCGAAAAATCTGGACGTCAGCAGCACTTGATGGAATGCTACAACACTTTTCAAACACTCCTTTTAAAATAAGTTCTTAGGTGTGATGGTAAACCACAACAAAGTTTGTCCGAATTCACTTTGAATTCTTTTGTATGCCCCTTAGATTAGCCCTGTATTTTTTCACGTAGCACAAATTGGTCAACTTCTTGAATAACTACTTCAGCCATATGCTCACCAGTGCCTTTCAGGGCAACAAGTACCCCAAGCAAATGCTCAAAATCCTTGCCAGTCACCAGAACCTCAACTCTATCTTCTAAAGTTATTACACTTCTATGAACAGTTTACTATCCCAATGCAAGACCAATTTAGGAGGATTTTCAAAGAGCAACTCTTCGATTTTCTTTGCCATTTTACTTCTATTGTTTGCCCGAGCTCGGTAAACTGTAGCTGCAGATATGGAAATGTTTGAAACATCGTGGCCTAGGCTTTTTGCAGTTGCTATATATGAAGTAATTGCTTGTCGATTTGAGAGCTGTTCTCTATCCCAAGCAGACGTGAGAGTTTGATCAAGCAGTTTTAATTTGGGATTAGAATGTAGTTTTTTTCATAGCTGAAAAGATCGGTCTCTTCATCACTAGCTGCTGATGACGATGAGTCTCCTTCTTCCAACATAACAGTCTTATTGATTTCTTCGATAGATTTATATGACTTACTTTTATCTTCTTTTACACATTTACTTTATATTTTTGATGCATAAGCTTGATCAAGTCCACCCATTGACGAACTTATACGATCTTCTCTTTGGGACTTCAGAAAATCTTTGTTTTCTTGTGAAACGCTTGCCATTTCCATTACATTTTGCCGGGAAATGTCAAAAAGTTCGATAAGATTGCTTTTCCAAATTTGTCGTTTCGCATCAGTTTTATCTGTGTATTCTTCTGTATATTAGTACGTATATTCTCTTCAGGAAAAATGAAACACCCTTTAATACTGCGCCGATGGTAGGGTTGGCTAATTTTTCGGAACCCAGAATCATCTTAGAGAACGCTCAGCTCGTTAGTAATGCCAAGGCCTTGTTGATGTTTTTGCATTTGAGTGTTCCAATTATTTTTCATTTGGGCTCTTCTTCAAACTTTGTTTGAAATTTGAACCTTCATTGCTTTTTAAAGCGCATTTTCTGGCGAACTGCCTTGAACATGGAAAATCCAGCTTATTTTCTCAGCCTGAAGTTAGTCCACTATCGATGTCTTTAAATGGACTTAATGTTCTGCTTCAATTAAAAATCATGCATGGCGTTAAAAAGTAACAGATCTTGTGCACTACCTTGGTGTACTTTAACTTTAACTTCGAATTCTCCGGTTATTGGCGCTGTACATTTAAATTTCGTTTAAATATCTTCGCACATATCGCTTATCATTTGTTTTGCACGTCTCCGGGAATATTTTGACATATTTGTGCCGTCCAAATAAGATCTCTGGGAACTTGTTTGAACGATTTTTCCAAGTTGGATCTTTGGCGAAATGCGTTTCTCCATCATCATCTGTAAACTTTGAATAGTGTCTAATGTCAACCTGCTTCACAAAAAGCCGCATTGACCATATGAAATACGAGGGGTCTTCCTCCAGTGATTAGGTTTCCGATTGCCACTCATCATATTATTGAATAACATCGCGAACAATTGGATGTGATACAGCCCGATAGCAGGCTCCGGTTCATTATTTTTACTGCTTCTTCGACTTGTGTAAAATCCATCGTTTCCTCTTTGTGCGCAACATCCGAGTTGATGACACTACACTGGAACCCCGATGTGACCATTTAAATCTTCACTGATGAAAAGCATCATTAATGCAAAGCAAAGTTCATCAAAGTAGTACCAACACTATTCGAAGTTTCTTGTTAAACTATCAGTTTTATTGCCATTAGTTGGTTCCTAATTTTTGATACGCTTTTACGATTTTATCCAAGAGTTCAGTTGACAAGACAAGGCAAATTCGTTCTTATTTTGTTCCGATTTGTAATACTACAGTTTGTACGCTTTCGTTTGTAAGTTCAAATGTGGGGCCATGTTTCCGACATTTCGCCACTTGATTTTTTGAACGCACATATTTTTACGTTGCCGTAATATGTTTTCTAGTTTGAAGCTCTGTGTTGACGTTCCAATTCTAATCAATTTTATGACCTCCTGAATAGATTGAGAATATGAAGCTAAAATCGTACTTCGGAACTTTTACGCCAAAAGTGATAAGAAAAACATCAAGAGATGACCGAATCTACGTAAGGTTACCAGCAAGCACTAAAGCATGGCTGTGTTATGATGATGTCTGGAAATGTCGGAGAGAGGTAACGGAAGACATCGTAAGACGCTGCAAAGGAAGACAATAGCAAAACAATGTTCATCAATTATATAGAAAGAACAAACAGCCGGCTTCCAGGCAACGAAGAAATACGTTATCCTCTCAGTATAGAAAAGGTAGGTGCACTATGAGTAAACCACCAAAACAGGGTACAGATGGATGAAAGTATCCGCTATGTCAAGGCAATCAGCTTCATATAGACCATCTACGAGAAAGACGATCCTATGAATAATAAAAACTACCAATTCATATCCAACGTAATGTGTGAACGTGTCAAGGTTTTTTGCGATACATTAATCAACTATAGGGTGACCAGATAGCAATAATAGTTACCAATGACATCCAGCTGTCAGAATATTCAGTAAGGTTCGCCATTTCATCATGCATCATTCTACACTTGTCGAACATGCGGAAATTATTAAAAAATATTTTCGAAATTCCGGCTCAGTTATAAATATGCAGCGTGAATTTCGGCGTGAGGTCGGTCGTCATCATAGCTACAGTGTGCAGGCCGTCGTACCGTGGAAAAGTTTGAGCGTGAATACACTCTTCTGGATCTTAAGCCACCAACCACGTAGAGATTGGTGCGAAATGTTGAAAACCTAGACGCCGTAGCGGCCAATATCGAAGAGGACCCAGAAATGTCGATTCGGCACCGATGTGCTGAATTGGGTATCGCCAGAGAGTCAACCTGGCTTATTTTGCGGTTGGATTTGGGCCTACATCCGTATAAGATTGTGCTGACGCAAGAATTGAAGCCGGACGATAATAGGCAATGCCATGAGTTCGCTAATTGGGTGCTGCAAATGTTGGCCGGAGATTCGGATTTTGGTAAAAAAATCGTCTCCTCGGACGAGGTCTATATTTGGCTCAGCGGCTATGTCAGTAAACAAAATTACCCTTATTGGAACGAACACAATCCACAAGTGTTCGGCTAAGCATCAATGCAACCACAAAGATTGACTGTTTGGTGCAGTGTACGGCATGGCGGCATCATCGGACCTTATTTATTTTGGAATGAGGAAGTAGACACCGTTACCGTCTCAGGTATCAGTGTGAAGGAGAAATTTTTCGACTGGGTCATCTCTCGACGAGCGTTCATAAATTGGCTGCCGCGATCATGCGATGTAACACCACTCGATTATTTTCTATGGGGCTACGTCAAGTCCTTAGTCTACGCTAACAAGCGAACCACTTTGGACGAGCTCGGGGCCAACATTCGACACGCTATTGCCGGAAAAACGCCGCACATATTGAACCGACTCATTAAAAATTGGACCGACCGCTTGAAGCACTGCCAGCGAAGTTGAGGCGGTCATTTGAATGATGTGATATTCCACACATAATGGTAGCTTCAAAATAAAGCCAAAATCAATTTTATATCTCACACCGGTTTTGTTTTATTTACATTTTTTTCCTATGGTTCTTATCTGGTCACCCTATAGTACCAATGACCGACGATATACAAGATCTATAGATTGAGGTAGCTTCCAGTTTGTCGCCATAGAGTTATTTACGGCAATTTTAAACAAAAAGAATCAAGTAAATGTTGTCAACAAAGTCTGTTCAAGATTTTATCTTCATAAATTCCACTAATGACACCCTGGTGAAGCTTCGACGAAAACGAGGAAGGCGAATGAACGGGAAGATGTAAGCGTGAATCTGACAAGTTCGACAGTGATGCTAAAACTAGACAAGGCTCTGTATAGCTTGTCTCTATACGTAGACACTTTCATAAAATGCCATGAAATCGGTCGGGAATTCTTGAGTTTTCTCTATTATCTGCCGCGGTGTCAATATTTAACCAATTCTAGACTTTCCATGCCTAAAACCGTGCCGATAGCGGTTAATAAGATCGTTGAAAAATGCTTTTAGACCTTCACACAATATGGCCGATAAAATATGTTAAGATGCCTCTGTAGACGCCGCAGTTTAAACTGCTTTCTTGTGGATCGCGCAACTGGTGTTCCATCCATCAGGTAATCTGTCCTGTGACCAAATCTTGGAAATTAGTTGACCATCTACCTTAAGTAGCTCAGCAGGCAGACCGTCCCTGACGGAAACTTTATCTAGAGAGCTTGAAACATGGTGCAGATTTTATACATGATTTTAAACATCGCATGAATTTTCTTAATTCACGTTTCAGATGGTGAATTGGAAATGCATGTTTCTGTTGTGACTTAATCCTTTGATCCGTGCCTACTTTCTTTTCACTAATATGTTATTTACGTCTTTATGTTACTTACATTACTCACCTTAACTTAGGTCGTCTCATACTTTGTGTCACATATGGCGTCAATAAAGCCTATGCGCCATCGTCTTCGGAGTTCTGCAATTGGCTTGTGTCCCCCCCCCCCAACTCATTCTCAAAGATCGGGATTCGAATGTCTTTCTCCGTGTCGGCCTAGAACGACCCACTCGTCTACCTGATTGGGTAAACCGATTCAAATACACTGTCTTCGGGCAGCAAGGTGGGGTGGCTTAGAGAGAAGACGATCCTTGAGATGTTCCAAGTACTACACCCCCGTAAAGTACAATATAACGTTTTCTACGTTTGATCGGAGAAGTCTCAGTTTGGTTTTTCTGCTGAAAACATTGCTTCTTTAAATTTTAGATGCCATACCGAACGCAGCAGCTTTACTTTACGAATTCGTTTTTTTTTTTTTTTTTTAAAGAACTTAACACTCAAGTGGGTTACACTTAAAATGCCTGAGCACGTGTTAAGTTTTTAGGAAAATGGGACAGACATCCAGTTCGGCACCACCATTGTTAGAGACCATACTTTCTAGTTACAGAAACTTGTTGACGTTCGAGATATTCTGGTCGAAAATATTGAGTTGAGAGCCGCAGGTGTTACGTGAGAAATTGAAGTGCTTAGGGCCTTTACTTTAGGCGTATTTATTTTGAACTCTATCATCTGGCGTACACCCGATATCCTGTGCAAGAGTAAACCAATGTCATACCATACTATGGTATACGGTGTATGAAATGATGTCATGTTACATCTCAGCCCCTATGTTGCTGCCAGAATCACATCAGTGTTTACTACAAGAAATAGCAGTGGTGAGAAAATGCAAGCTTGTTGCCCTCCGCTGTGAATTTCAAACTCTACTGAGTACTTACCGTTGTGTCTGATATGACATTTCCTGCCATCATAGGTAGTCTTTATGATAGTTTCTCTGGTTACCTCTCTTGCGAAAGGGTCCCCATATAAGTATTGTAGCATCCTCATTCAAGCTGTCGAATGTATTCTCAAAACCGATGAGCAACAAACGTTGAGGAGATCTATATTCGACCCATTGCCAATAATTTCCCTTCTTGTACATAATCATTCCCCTGTTCCAATCTTTAGGGAAGGCGTCGGAAACACAATTAGTGACTGTAGAATTTCCGCCAAGGTATTGAATGCGTCTATGACAATTGTCTTGTTTTTCTTCAAGGCCCTTGTCACCAAATATAATTAATCGTTATTGGAGAGAGGTGCGAGTACCGGCATTTATTTTTGAAGAGAGCTCACAGAATGGGTCTAAATCGCTGATGCCTGAAAGGTAGAGCACTGCTCCAAAATGTTTTCGCCATATGGCGCGCTGTTCTTCATCCGAAGTGAGCAGGTTTCCGTCTAGTCGTTTAACTATTGTAAATGTACGAGGAGTTTGGACCTTTGTTCACCAGCGAGTTCCTTAGTGTGGTACCTGAAAAAATGCGTCTGGGTTGCGTTTCTGTTAAAATGGGCTCATGCCCAAGTAAATACTTTGTATGGAAGTTATCGAAACACGCAGCGTATTAGCGCACACCAAATTCTATTTTTAATTTTTAAGTACACTACGAAGTGAAGTTGGGTACAGTGAAGTAGAAAAAAAAAAGAATTTTGAATTATATTTCATCAAGATGTGAAAAACTGACGCTTCGTCTATTTCAGTAGGCAATTTGCGCTGGTTTCACGCAACACAGGAGCATTTATTTAGGTACCACACTCAGTAATTCTATGATATAAGCAGTCCTGCTGTTTGTTGGCGTTGGCACTACGCTTACATTTGTTTTCTCTTCATGTGGTACTCAATTTCTAGTTCGAGGCGTTCTACTACTGTGGCTGCTACCATCTTTGAGTGCTTTGATTTTAATGCGTTCATCGATCCGTTTCCAGTTGTCTGCTGTCAGCCGTATTTTTTAGTTTTTTTTTGGCCTTCTACCGACACTGCTGTCTGACGCAGACGTAAAAACATTTTTCACAGTGTTCCAGTAGTCGTCGATGGTGGCAATGTGGTTCCTTATGTACAACCATCAAGATGCTTTTCTGACTTAATATTTTGCCGACCTGACATTTATGTTATTTTGAAGATGGGACAGGTCTCTATCTGTTGCTCCCAGAATCAGCCCAACCGTCGAGTGGAGCCAAAGATAAATGGATCAATTGTATCTGTCGGTGTGACGTGCGGTGTGTATCTATAATTATACGAATTGCCGTAGGTCAGTAATGTTTTTCAGACACGCACGCTGAATTCGTTGCGTATGATTGCGCCCAAAACAATGCGCTGGCTGCTAACCCATATAAACACAATTTCATGGATTGTGCGGATCTAAGCTTTTTTTTTTTAACGAATGACCGTATTGTATGAAGTTGGCTAATAAATCAATTTTTTTTTTGTCAAGTCCCAGCTGAATATTTACAAACGACTGCACACCTTACTCGTATAGCGTCATTGCTGCTGCTCGGTCACTCTTGCGACTCCAGGTATTGCAGGTGGTATTACATCTACGTAAACGGGTATTAGTTACTGCTGAGCGTGTACACTGGAGGGTTTGTGAAATTTTTTTATTTCATTTTTTTTTATGTGAAAACGCATATTCGTAATTACCTATATTCGTATGTTGTGCAAATGGTTTATAGAAAATTTTAATTAAATTAGCGCTATTGACGGGGTAAGCTTATTTTGGCATTTTCATGTTGCCCTTGGGTGTACTTGGCTGGGTTGTGCTCGCAAGTATGTTGGCAAAGTGTTTGTGGAATGTTGTCTAGCATCAGTCGAGTCTAGCCGAAACTCCTAAACTTGAACGTAGAGTAATTGGAGTAATGGCTACTTCTTAAACTGAAGGTCATATAAAAGTCGTAAAGCGATTTTATTATTTTGGGAATTAGGGTAAGATTTTGTTGTGGGGGATAGAGTATACACAAATGTATGATGGTTACAATGACTATCGCAGCAGTAGGAAAGTCAGAGAAACTACTATAACATGGCTGTAAGAGCTCCTACAAATTTACTATATTCACAAGTCTTCTGAAATCGTGGAACTTTTTATGGCATAAATAAAATAAAATAAAATAGAGATTGTAAGAACTCTTGTTGTATTCATATACATTTTGAAAACAGAAAGCAATTCTTTCCAGCGTACCTCAACAGCATTGGGTAGAGTTACTCAATACTTTCTGGGTTAAATTGCCCCACAGCGGACTATCGATCATCTGAATTGTCTTTCCTGCAAAAACATTGTTTAATTTCTTCGATCGTTTTGATCAGCTCTCATCCTTGTTGGCAGAACTGTTTGTAGGTTCTCCTATATGTAATGACTTAAATACTTATGTATGTGGCGCTACAGTCCGGAAAGGAGCAATCTCGCAAGCCAAGTTGTTTGGGGGTACCTCTCTAAATGCGTGCGCCACCTGAAGTGGGTTCTTCCTTTGCTGCCCAGCGCTCTAAGTTGATGAATTCTAACTCTTTTAACTAAGTTCATGTCGTACAGTTCTTGGTCGAATCTTCTCCTCCACTTTCTGTCGATGCAGACATGTGAATAACTTTTCTCTCGAAACTACCTCCTGATTCTTTTTTTTTTTTTTTTTATAAAGTTCATGCGCTGTAAAGGAAAACTGACACGATCAATGTTTTTAGAGCGCTATTTTGATTGTCTGAGAGAGGACCCTACTCAACTGCCTTTTGAGCTTAAAAACACAGCACTTGGCAAGAGTTACTCTTTGAATGATCTCTCAGTCCAGGTAGACAAGTTCTTGATTACATCGAAGTTATGCATGTTTATTGTGACGTTCTGTCTGAGTCGTCTATGTTTTGTGCTCCCTCCGGATGACTGATGTTTGATTGCGTGTTTCGCACAATACTCTCAAGGATCGCCTAAAGTCATTACCAACCCTCACGGAGCGGCGAGCTTTAAAATAAAGACAAACCAAGACAAAAGTTTCCGGAATTTATTTAGAAAATTAAAAATACAAGTTTAAATCTATATTGTCCCCTTCAAAGTAAACCCCATCGAGTGCAACACACTTATTCCAGCGCTTGATCCAATCCTCGAAACATTTCTTATATTCGGTTTTCGGTATGTCCATCAATGCTTCCTGCGATTTTTCCATTACACTCAGTCCTTTTTTTACGCGATTTCACTTTAACGCGGTTATTTTTGCAGCGCAAATTCCTTTTTTTACGCGAATTTCTCACTTTAACGCGATTGCTTTTTTTCGTTTTTTGCTTGTTTACATATTTTTACGCGTAATAATTTTCGAATATAATACGGGGAAGTCCCAACAAAAAAATTTTACTCTATGTGTATCAATTATTGCAAATCTAGTTATAATGTATTTAGTTAGCGGCCGGTGCAGTTGTTTTGGTAAGACTTTAAAATATATCTATAATTTTGTAATAAAAATAATAAAAATTTTTAATAAAGAATTTCAATTTTTGCTAGCTTTACAATGGAAGCTAATTCAGAAAAAAATAAAAAACGCAAAGGCATTTCTTTAGAAACAAAAATAAGAGTTTTGGACTATCTAGAGCAGGGAGCTGGCCCAACAAATGTGGGAAAGAGGCTTGGATTCAGTGAATCTACAGTGCGAACAATAAAAAAAAATGAAAATGCAATTAGAAAATCTGTAGTTTCCGGTAAAAATGTAAATGCGAAGAAAACTTCATACTCAAGAAATGTTTTTATTGAAGAAATGGAAAACCTATTAACAATTTGGATTGAGGATCTCAACCAGAAACGAATCCCAGTTGATACTACAACAATAAAACAAAAAGCTCTACGTATTTTTAATCGATTAACATCGAACCAAGAAAACAAAATCGAATTTTCAGCTAGTGGTGGATGGTTTTCAAAGTTTATTGAAAGACATAATTTTCATAATTTAAAAACTAAGGGCGAAATTGCTTCAGCTGATAGTAAAGCTGCGCATGACTATCCACCAAAGTTATTAAAAATTATTCAAGAAGGTGGTTACACGCCAGACCAAGTTTTCAATGCAGACGAAAGCGGCCTATTTTGGAAGAGGTTACCAAAACGAACATATGTGTCTAAGGCCCAAAAATCATTAGGTGGTTTCAAAGCTGCAAAGGACCGTGTGACGTTTTTATTATGTAGCAATGCTTCTGGTGACCGCATGATTAAACCGCTGTTAGTAAACAAAAGTCTCAGGCCGCGAGCACTAAAGGGCAAAGATTTAAAACATTTACGTGTTCACTGGATGGCCAATAAAAAAGCCTGGGTAACTGGAAATATATTCCAAGAATGGTTTGCTAAATGCTTTGTACCAGAAGTTAAAAGTTATTTGGAGAAGAAGAAACAGCCCTTTAAAGCTCTTTTAATAATTGACAATGCACCAGGCCATCCGTTGATTGAACATCCTAATGTAAATATCATTTTCCTCCCGCCGAATACTACATCAATTATCCAACCGATGGATCAAGGCATTATTGCGACTTTTAAAATGTACTACCTCAAAAAAACTTTTCAGTGCATTATGGACAAACTGGAGGAAAATCATGAATTGGACTTCACCGATGCTTGGAAAAATTTTTCTATCAAGGATTGCATCTTGTACGCGTCAAAAGCAATTTCTGAAATAAGGCAACATACGTTAAACGCATGCTGGAAATCTCTTTGGCCAGAATGTGTTAAAAGTGGTATTTCCGTGCCAAGCAATTCAACTAATTATTCAGATATCATTGATTTAGCACGTTCCGCGGGAGGAGAAATTCTTGCAGATATGACGAGAGAAGATATTGACGAGATTCTTCTAGACCGAGAGCTCGATGATGACGATTTGATTGAAATAGCTACGGAAGTAATCGAATCGGAAAATGGCAGCGACACCGAGATAGACGAGCATCCAATTAAAGCAGAGACGATTAAGCAAGGTCTTAAACTTGCAGCAGAATTGGAAAATTATTTTGTAGCAAATGATACTGATGCCGAACGTGTACGAATTTTTCAAAAAGAATTGAGTCTCTGCATGTTAAGATATAAAGAACTACATCGGAATTTATTGGGTCCAAAAAGAAGCATTCAAACTAAATTAACTGAATTTATGGTGCAAACTCAGTCGGAGATGCTAAGTCAATCAGAGCATCAATCCATAGTTCTTACAAATTCTAGTGATATCAGTGCAGGTCATCAAAATAAGCGGCTAAGAATAATTTCCACTACGGATAATGACAGTGATTAAACAGCATTCAACGGTTTTTTCAATAAATCTACCTATTTTCTTCTCTTTTATATATGGTTTTTGTTTTGTATTTTTTAGTTAGTTATGAATGAATAAATCATAAGTCTGAAATTTGAAACTTATTGTATTGTTTTTGAATATTTTTTTGCGCGTATATTTTGTTATACGCGATATTTTTTATATTCGGAACCAATTCGTCAGTTAATATTGGAAAACTAACCATTTTTACGCGATTTTTTTTTTAGGCGATTAGTGGCAGAACCAATAATCGCGTAAAAAAAGGACTGAGTGTACTTCCTCTCGGCTGCTGAAACGCGTTCCCCGTAGTGGTTTTTTAACTCGATTGAACAGAAAGAAGTCACAGGGAGGTAAATCAGGTGAATTCGGTGGCTGTTGGATGGTATTTGTTGCATTTTTCGTCAAAAAGTGGTACTGTGTGACGGTGCGTTACAATGGTGCAAAATCCACGAGTTTTCTGCCCACAATTCTGGTCTCTTTCGGTGAATTGCTTCACGCAAACGTCTCATAACGCCCAAATAATACTCTTTGTTTACTGTCTGGCCTTCTAGCAAAAATTCATGATGCACTACACCGTTGTAATCCATGACTGAAAACGACGTGGGTTTTTTGGTCTCGGCTCATTTGGTGAACGCCATTCACTTGCCTGATGTCTGGATTGCGTGTTGTACTCATAAACCCACGTATCGTCTCCAGATTCAGCCTCGCAAATCATCTCTTTTTTGTATGAAATTGAGGTCTTTTGGCACCAACTTTGCTGCTACACGACGGAAACCCAAATCATTAACCAAAATGTCTTGGACGGATCCATAGGCAATGTTCAAGTCCTCCGCTATCTCTCTGATGGTTAATTTGCGGTTATTGACCAACATTTCTTTTACTCCGTCAATGTTTTCGTCGGTTTTCGATGTCGATGGTCTGCCACTGCGTTCATCATCTTCGATTGACTCACGATCACGACTGTTTTCTTTAGAGAATCGTTGCCGAAACACTTTTTCCAACATTTCCAAAGTTCGCGTACCATTAAATCAGTTTTTTACGCAAAATTTAATACAAGTTCGTTGTTGCAAATTTAAATCCATTTCTAAAATTGTAAAAAAATCGCCAACACACACAGAGATAGATGTACTCTTGGCTACGTAACTTTTGCAAATGTCAAGCTATGACGCTAAGATTTAGAGGGGATGTCAACAACAGATTTACCAACTTAAAAAAACAAAAACAGAACTCAAATCGGAATAATGGGAGCGCCATACGGGAACTTTTTGATCAATGTGGTATTATTGTATTATCGAGGCTTTATTCCAGCTGTCAGCTCTTTGGACAAGGCCAATCTACTTGCTGCACACTTTGCGGCCCAACACTCTCAGATTGTGCTTTGTCTCCGCCTACACTTGAGTACGTCGAATCTTCAATGGGACGAATCTACTTTCGCACACGTGTAGTAGCAAGAGTACTTAAAGATCTCAATATACATAAATCCGCTGGTCCTGATGGTATATCTCCCCTTCTTCTGAAGAGGTGTTCTTCCACGCTGGCAAAACCACTTCGTAAGCTTTTTCGTCAATCCTACTCTTTAGGACTCTTCCCGAGGAGATGGAAAACAGCATTTGTCCAGCCCGTCCCTAAAAAGGGCGACTCATCTTCTCTCTCCTCCTACAGACCCATTGCACTTACGTCCCTTCTTTCCAAGGTCATGGAAACACTGATAAATCGTCAGCTCATGAAATATCTCGAAACACGAAAACTTCTCAATGACCGGCAGTACGGTTTTCGTAGCAACAGGTCCACTGGTGATTTGATGGCATGTCTCACCGAAAAGTGGAACCAAAGCGTACATCAATCTGGCGAAAGCAAGATAGTTGCACTTGATATTTGGCATTAGGCTCTTTTGTCGAAAATGCGTGCATTTGGGATCGACGACTCTCTTCTTCAATGGATTAGAAATTACCTTTCGGAACGTTCAATTCAAGTTGTTTTGGACGGTTTCAAGTCTGATATTCACAAAATAAATGCTGGTGTGCCCCAGGGCTCTGTTCTGTCTCCGACACTCTTTTTAATTTTCATTAATGATCTCTTGACCGCTACTTCTAATCCAATATATTCCTTTGCTGATGACAGTACTCTCTGCTTTTCATATTCGTTCCCGGACTCACGGTCCTGCTCTTCGGCTGTAGAACGAGAACGGCAGCGTATGCTAAGTTCATTAAATTCCGATATCAACAGCATAACCAATTGGAGAATTATCAACAGAGTGGAATTTAATGCTTCCAAAACACAATGCTGTTTGCTGTCGTTAAAGCGAAATATAAACACCCAGCCATTATCCATGAATGGCATTTGCATCGTCGAAACCGAAAAACTTTCCATTCTCGGTATGTGTGTCAATGACAACTTACGTTGGAATGACCACATATTTGATGTCGCCAAAAATGCTGCGAAATGTCCAGGTTTCCTCAAGCGATGTAAGAAATATTTTACCCCCTCTGATCTGGCCTCAATATACGAGTATAAGGCATTCATCCGCTCAAAATTGGAGTACAACGCCCACATCTGGTCAGGTGCTCCTAAAACATCTCTGCAGCTGCTAGATAGGATTCAAAACCGTGCGATAAAACTTATTGATGATACTAATATCAGTCAATCAATGGACACCCTCGAACACCGACGAAATGTCTCGTGTCTCACTTTGTTATATCGCTATTTCCACCACCAGTGCTCCACTGAAATCGCCCGTAGCATTCCGCTCAAGAGCTGAAAGCTCGTAGAACGTATTGTAGCAATTCACATCAACGGAATCTCAATGCTCAAACAATGATCTAATTGTACAAAAAAGTATTGTTGTCATCCGATGAAATGCTATACGCACGTGGATACCGGGATTGTTTGAACAAGAACATAATGAACAGAAACATCATAGTTGTGTCTGTCAGGATTTTAAATAGGAAAACGACTTCAACGCGTTCGCTTGGCCATCTCAGTCTGCAGATGCCAATATGACTGAAAATGTCTGGGAAATTATGAAGCAGAGGATCGAAGGAAAAGATGTAAGTACAATAAAACAGCTTAAACTGTTTTTAAAAAGAATCGATAGTCACAAATAGATTGGAGATCAGACAAAATAGCACTTACTAGTGCATTAACGAAAAGTTGAAGCCTCTAAAAAAAACAATTTGGTTTCCTAAGTCAAACGAATATCTTCTTTAAAACCACACGCTATTCTCAAACAAACATATGTTATCTGCTAAAATTGCAGACCTAAGTTCTATACTGAGGCTGATATTTTTGATCTTTGAGTGATCCAATTATGCTTCTTCCGGCATCTTCGTCGAACATTGGCTAGAACTTGAGCGCCTATTGCATTTTGTACAGGATTTTCCGATGACCTTCGTTGAGCATTGTAAAACCTGCTGACTTCCGTGAATGCGTGTCATTCCTATTTGATCAAGTTTTGTCACACTCGTTGACACTCGCAACATTTTCATTTCCATCGCAATGTGAAAAACAGGGAAAAATGTTCATTGTGTTGATGCGTGCAAGAATAACTGTATGGGAACTTAAGTTTTTTCGTAACTTTACCGTATGTGGAGTTCCTCTGCTCTTCTATCTTCTCTTCAGCTACTAAAGCTGGCTGATGATCGAAAATTTGGCTCATGAACTGTAAGTTGCCAATTGTTTTCGGCAAATATATGAACTGAGTTCGAAGAGTGACCGGAACTATTGGAATTTTTGCCAAATGGATAGTGCAGCGTACGAAGCGATGGAAAAATTTATTTAAAATTTAGTTATTTGATTATTTCCAAAAATAGATCTGTTGGTCACCCCCTCAAAACCGTGTGACTAATGCCTTGAAACTAACTACAATATATAATTTTATAAAATTAGACCGGTACGATGCGCTTCGTCAGAGTCAATAGTAGTGCTCCTACATTTATCATTTCGAATCTCATTTCGATTGTATCTGATGACACTTTTGAAGAAACACCATAATACCAGGCAACATCATCTCATGTCTATTCTGCATCTGTGATTCATGAATCATTTCCTATGTTTGTTTGTTATCGCATTTTTTTGGACAGATTTGTGTCTGGTATCTCTTCATCACAGACAACGAAAAGCTGATAAAATGTGTTCTTTGTTTTTGTCTTTTTGTAAACAAAAACATATCTCCTGAGGGACGTCCGAGGGCACAAGTTTATGCATAAGACAGTTAAGCCATCCATCCACTCTAACAATAAAAGATTAACAAACTGAATAGTGATTTAAAAATTCAGAAAAATTAATAGTAGGAGTATAGGCTTTTTTCTCAGGAGCTCGAATTACTAGGTGCAACCAGCGGATTTGTGGAAGTTCTCAATGAGGGTTACTGACAAACAAGAGCCGAGGGCTTCAGCTTTTCTTAGATTAGAGCCTGGTGAATGAAACATCCTGCGAGACTACAAATCTTGTTGGAAAGATTTAGCTTGTACTTGACAAGGAGTACCCCATGGGGATTTTCATCGATGAGGATGGTTTCGACAACCTTAGTCCGCCAGCCACAGCGGGGTAGATGAAACATTTGGCTTATTGGATAAGCGATGGTCATGAACAACCCCATAAAAATGAAAGAGGACTGTGACGGACAATATGATATGTCATGGCTGGGGCGGACAAAATGTCATGACTAGGATACAAGCCTTTGCTCACGCATCTGTTAACTATGACAAAGCCTATACGGACGACATCACCGTACTTTCTATCGGTGCACACAGGCGTGGTCGATGATTGCTGCACTACCAATGACTTTTTAGGTAAACCTCACAAGCACTAAATAATATATCTACATGTGTAGTAGACCCTATATTATCGACATATGTGGAAACGTTTATTACGGTTTTTTACTTAATTAATTAGCTATTTAGGTGGCGCTACAGTTTAGGGTGTACCTAGGCCTCAACTAACAAGCCTCTCCAGTTAATGTGGTTTTTAGAAAACTGCCTCTAGTTGCGCACTCCAAATTGGTTGAGGTCCCCTTATACTTGTACGCGTCACCTAACGCGTTGGCCCTTCGGGTTAGATTGGAAAACTTTTCGGGACGGAGTCCCGAATTGGTGTCCATTCTCTCTACTTGTCCTAGCCATCTTAGACGACTGATGCGCAGTTTTCTCATTAGGTCGATCTCGCTATACAGCTCGAATAGTTCGTCGTTGAATCTTCTCCTTCAAAGCCCGCCAATGCAAACGGGACCGAATATTTTTCAAAGGATTTTTCTCTCGAAACGACTGAGGTTATGTTACATCTGCGCCATAAAGTAGGACTGGGATGATCAAGGTCTTATATAGAGTGGCTTGTTACCCAAAAAATTGGCAAGAGCGATTCTTCGTTTAATTTCTGCTGAGGTGTTATTGGCCGAATTTATATCAGATCCAAGGCAGACAAAGTCCTTTATCACTGCGAAATTCTGAAAAATCCGCATTTAAAGCCAATATTCTTTTCCCGTAAGTTTTTATTCATTTAAATTAGGATCCGTTGGCATCTATGACATTCTTCCAACGTGATACAAGGTCAAATATTCCTCTTTCGTAGAAGTGCTGACTTTATGAGGCACTGAAGTCTTCAAAGGCTTTTATGACCTCTGATTGCGGAAAAGATGGTAATCCGTTGGAGAAATACCAGGAGAGTACGGTGGATGCGGAAGAATTTCCAACTGCAACAGTTTTTGCACCGTTACGGTTCAGTTTGGTTTCTTAATGTAAGTGATGCGCAGATTTCCAGGAGCCATAGTTTTTGGTATTCGGTCAGTTCATGGGGTACCCACTTATCGAGTTTCTTTACCTTTCCTATGAGAGAAAGGTGTCGACTTATTGTCATTGGGGATATTCCCATAATTTGTGCGATCTCATTGGGTCCGCATCTACCGTTGCTCTTAAAACATTGTCGTCAACTAACGTTTCCGGCTTCCCACGTGGTTCATTTTCGAACGGAACTTTCAAAACAAACGTCGTATAGTGCGTTCGTTTACCGCTTCATGCTCACATGCGTCATTAATGTTTTTCATTGCCAATGACGTATTTTAAATTCGTAAAGAAAGAGGGCTCGAATTTGAACTGCCGAACGCTACTTGCAACTAATCCTAAAATTCTCACATGTCAAGCACACGAACCACTTTATTTTATAAAAAAAGAAAATTCAACGTTCTGGCACAAATGTTCGCTCGAGAACTTCTTATTTCCGAAGGACATTTCATGAGGTACAACCCAATACTCGTAAGGTCTCCATAGACAGCTCGCTGCGTTTTGCCCATTCAGTTAATGTTGCTTGATTATGCGAGTAATGGAACAGACTTTTGAAAGATGGTACCTTTGGAGCTGACTTGTGAGTTTCTCACAGATCTTTCAAGAAGTCCTTTTCTGACATTGAAGCTCTCGATTTTTTCATTATCGACTTTGGCGGAGGAGCTTGCATTCTGCACAGTCAAACGAGCTTGGCAGGAATGCCAAAACTAGACACGGCTCTGTACAGTTCACCTTTATAGATGCTGTCATATGAGGAAGAGGTGGTGTGTATCGATTCCAAACTCTGTTGTTTTTGTCCAAGATCTGCCATATTGTAAACATTTGATCTATGGTGGACTTGTCTGGCCTAAAACCACAGACTGTTGACGAAGGGTCTTAGGTTTTTACATAATACCGCAGACAGAATTTTATATGCGATGTTGAGGAGACTTATTCGTCTCTAGTTGGCGTATGCCAGAAAATCTGAAAATGTTGCGAATGCGAATATTCATATTATTAGCTACATCAAGATAATCGCAAAATAGTCGATGTTAGCTGCTCGGAACGTTCGAACTTCCAAAATGCTAGAGGAGTACCTATCGCCGATCGCAATATTTCAGACAAGTCCCTTTATGGATGTCAAGATGCGAAAATCGTATGCTGGCTATAGTTACATTACGTAACGCCGCAAAATCAATAAGTCTTTGTCCGTTTCCGGAGGTGATGGCGTGGAGGCTGTACTTCCCCACTGTATCTTATTATCAAAAATGCCCTTGCTTGCTTAGCTTGACTTTAAAACCGCCAAGGACGACTTTCACATCATATTTAAGGCACTGCCGGTAGGTTTTGTTGAGGAGCTCGTAGAAGAAGGTCGTCATTCTCCTCTGTCGAATATAGCCGGAAGCTTATGACTTGTTCCCCAAGGCTTCCTTTGACGGTGAATCCATATACGAATAAAAGCTTGTTCGGCCGTGTGTTAAGGGTCCAAACATTGCACATGCATATCCGAATATATTTGTCCTTTAATTGTTTGCCAGGGCCGTCATTATCCTAGGCTATTGGCTGGCTCGTCCACTTATTTTTATCTCTTCCATGTAGGGTTTTGAGCCTAATGCGTCGTAGGCCTGTGATCAAGCACGCACTTGCCATTTTAGCCTGCATGACTAAGGATTTATCAGTAAAAAAACACAAAAAAAAAACACAAAAAAAAACGAAAAGTTAAAGAACTTGTCATGTTTGCTGTTAACGTCACGCGAATTCGCCCACCGTACATGTTCTTTCTGAGATTCAATCATTTCGGACAGCACAGTGTAGTGTTGCTATTGTCTCTGGCAAGTCAATTCCGGTTGAATAAAACCGGTACCCGGTGGCTACCACCAGAATGTGTGTGTCATAGATATGTTACATCACTGGGCATAGCCACGTTATCATAATTTCGCTTAGTCAAATATCAACTTAGTAAGCACAAGTCCAATACTCACGGTTTCTGAAAGTGTCCTTCTCTTCTTCTGTCCTTTTCAAGATTCCTGGCACGCAGTTCTGATAAAAATGTTCCATTTTTGTGATAGTTGAGGATGAGGCGACAACGCTCACTTTCAGTATTCATTCAACAAATTTATCTGCAAATCTCTATCTCTGTGCTCCATCACCATATACAGAAATAAGCGCAACTGACGTCGGTCTATTTACGAGTAATTTATGCCAAATTAAGAATTTCCATCATGACTGAAGGAGATCCGTCAATACCGAATGAAGAGCCGAATGTTGAGCATAAATCTTTGATATAGAAATGAATTTAAATTGATAAATCCAGGATCCAGAGTTGTTCGCTTTTAATTTCCCGAATCCATAAATTCCTAATCCTGGCTATTAAATTGCATTTGAAGAGCTTTTCTCCTTCAGCACGTGTGGTGGGTGGGTGGGTAAGTGGTGGAGCATCCATAACAACCCGTTCATTGCCCTCGTTTTTGTAACTCTTGTTAGGAACTTGCAGGGGTTATTCTCGCATATGAGGGGGGTTGTAACGACGCCGCTTCAATAGGTCCCCCAAGTCCTATTTCAGATTTTTATGCCAGCAAAAGTGGAGCGAAAGCAAGAGAGCTTTTCTGTTGACCTCGTTAGACACAACCACCACAATCACCCCCAACAACAACAGCAACAACAACACCAATAACAAACGAAAGCAACAGCCATACACTTTTTCTCTCTCGTCTCTTCCCTTCTTCTTGGTAGCTCACAAATCCACCCACTAGTTAAAGCTATTACGAGTGTAGGGAATGGGGTAGCCTGGGGGTATAAAAGCAAAATACTCGTAGCAACCCTGAGTTTCATCCCCACTTGCGCATTATTGCGACAGCTCTAGCTCTGGCTAACTCGAATAGCAATGACAGGGCAGTGGGCTGTGGTGGTGGGCTGCTTGCTTGGCGCGCTCTGGAAAATTGGATGGCGCCAGATAATCTTCTTCTGCTCGCCCAGTCAGTGCTGTGTACACTTTGCTCAGGTGAAGTCGTGTCTACTGGCTTTGTGCTGGCTCATTCGTTTGTAAATTTCCATTGCAACGCGAGCGGAAGTTCCCCCGTTGTGCAGTCGCCAAAAAAAATTTTAGTGCGAAGTTTCCGTTTTTATTTATTTTTTTTATTTTTTTTTGTTTTCTGTTTTTTTGTTTTCCCTATTTCATTGGCGTTTAGTTTTTGGCTTTGTTGGTTTTATTCAATTGAGTTTGTGTGTGTACCATTGGAAGACACTAAACGATGCCATCAGTTCGATTCATAAAGAAAGCATTCCGAGTTCGCAATAAGACTGCAAGTGTAAGTGATGTTTTGTTTGTCCAGTTTACAAGTTTATCAGTCTTTCAGTGTGGAGAGGTCAGAAGGTGGAATTCGGATTTTTTTTTGTTTTTTTCGGTGTGGTTATGGGGGTGCGAGATTACCTTTTTGAAAGGTTGGTTTTGAGCCTTGAGTTAGGGAACGCAACAGTTTGAGGGTGTATTTTTGTTTACATTTTCTCGTACTCCTTTTTTATTTGTTTTTTTTGATGATTTTGTGCTTAATGAAACCCGTTGAATATTTTAGTCATGGTGACATCCTTTGCTCTAATTTGAAAAGTTCTTTGACTAATTAGGGGCGTTGATGGAATAAAGTATATAGCTGTATGATGAATTGATGACAAAAAAAGTATTCCCTTCACTTGCTACATGTTACAGAAAGAAAGGGTGAAATTTGTATTGCAATATAGCTACTTCATATTCTATTGCTTTTATCCAAGTGACTAGGAGAGTATTCATTCACCTGATCTCTAAATGGGGATCCATTTGAATGGTTATCCAATAATAACATGTAATGGAAAAAAAGAAAAATTGCTTGAGTTTATTTTGACTATTACACTCACGCAAAAGACCGTCATAAGTGGCCTTGAAGTTTGTTGCGCAACAATTTGCCGTAAAATCATTTTAATTTGTTCCATTTGTCGTGTGTCGTCGGCCGGAAACATTTCGTCATGCCGAGTATTCAATTTAAAAATTAAACAAAAAAAATTACAATAAAATGTCGTTTGCGTTTCTTACTCGTTGATTTTTGTAAAGCTGGGATAAAGCAAATGAAAAAAGATTTCAGATTTCATACTACAGTATTTGCTTGGAATGGTGCTTCAACTTTTTAGTCTTGAAATCTTATTCCCGAAACAGTTTCCACTCTTTGAATCCACAAATTTGAGAAGACTAACTACGTGAGTACTCAATGGGCCCCGACCTCTGAGACACGGCTTCGATCTTTGGCACACCGGCATTCGCCATCACTTGGTTCTTAAAACGGAGGTTTTGGTCTTTCTTGTCCTTTCGAATCTAGGGGATGTAACTCGAGGCTCCTCTGGGCTGAGAATTATTTCTCATTCACCTGAATTGCCGGATCCAGTGTCTTGGCTTTCATGGAGTTTGTGTTTATATGTTCTAATCCTCTAATATGTGACCTGCTTATCGCACAACACTCGACACAGTATAATAAAACTGGTCCAGCTATCGGAAGAGAAGGAGTTGCCTTGCTCCACTGTATAAAGACAAAAACGACACGAGAAATGGCAAATCGGTGAAACCAAAAATGTAGCGACTTTGTTAGAGGAAGATCGACATATAGTATGATGCGATTCAAAGTTTACGGAAAATGATGGAGAAACATCACGACTACATATCGTCTTCATCAACTTTGAAAAGCCTTTGGCAGAGCTACCAGCGATCTTATTTTGATGGCGCTAAAATCTCAGAATGTACCAGAGACAACATACAAATGTATATATGTTGGCGCGACTGTGCGGAGTACACTAAATGAGAGGGGACTAACGATTTCTGGGCCATTCTTTTTCAGAGGCAGAAGCTTGCACTCATTGATGTCAGGAAAATAAGTTACTTTTTGGTATTGGGCAAGGTTTGAAGCTAGATGATCGTGCGTACTGCGCCATGCTACGATGACATTAAAACGAAAGTCAAATGCGCAGCGGGAATAACCAAAGTCAAAGTTGGAGTACACCAAGGTAAAATTCAAAGCCCGCAAAGTTTTCCTATCAATCAACACATTAACGAGTTCAGAACGACTTTGCTTCTTTTTTTTAACGATAAGGCTATCACAAGTAACAAAGTGACTGCCCTTCAGGCACCTCTTTATAATGGGATTAAGTCGCTAGAAGATAACGGGTTACGAATTAGTCATTTTCAGATCGAATATTTGCATTACCAACTCTGAACATCTAATTAGAAGGATTTCTCGTATCGAAGTGCAAACAATTTAAATACTCGTACTTAGGCTTCGTCCTTAACCACCAAGGAAATTGCGATGACGATGTCGCTTGAACTTCAAGGTTTGTTATACACGACGGTCGTTCGTTCAGCTCAGAGTCCGTAAATGTAGCCAAGAGCAATGTAGATACGTGGGAGTAATACAAATCATTGAACATAGTTATAATCATTCGTATATCAGGGGTTATTAAACGAAGAAAAAAAATATCATGTCTTCCGAGCTGTGGAATTTTTCGAAGTCTAGGTTTGGCTAGGTTAGGTTACAGTGTCTGTAGGAAAAACTAAATCCACTTAGACCCATTGTGATTCCTCGTGGAACCAATTTAAGCTTCTGACGAAGCGTAGGAGACTGTTAACGTTTATATAGTTTTGATCGCTTAAGTCGTCCTCCTCATCCACGCAGTTTCTGCAGAAATCATTAGTTAAGACGCCAAACCTTCTTGCATGCTTGCCTGTAAGACACTGCCTAGTGATGACACCTATGATAGCGCCAACTGTCTATGTTATTTTGAAAGATCAAACTCTAAGAGCGATCCAGATCCAGCTTTGTTTCGATTTCTTTTGTCGATGTTCTTCTATTAGCATCCACTTTTAGTATTCGTTTGTAACTCTCTTGAATGCCTCTGTGCTCCGACACCATTTCCCTGAGAGATGATTGACAATCAAGAGCGATTTTAGAATTTTGTGAGACTGTGTCCAAGGACTTCAAGTCAAGCCGCAAGATTATCCGAAAAGATGCGGATATCTCTAGCCGGTATTACGGTTTTCTTCAGCCAGGACAGGACTTCTTTAATCACCAAAATTTCCGTCTGGAACACATTAAAGAGAAAGGAGAAACTTAGGTTAAGTTTATCTGAGAAAACACCGCCACCAACCCCGCGATCAGTCTTGGATCCATCGTTTTCCGCCCAGAAAGGTCTAGAGGGGATGCTTACATCAAAGTCTTTGTCAAACCAATTTTTGGGCATATTGTAGTCGATGTTCTCTGGAAGTATTCCTAATGCATTAAGAACATTAGCCAAATATTTTATTTGTCCACTGTGCAACCGCTTTAAGACGAATAGGTGCTATAGCAACCACTTGCCTGCTGAAAATATCTAGGTGTCATGTCTAAGGCAAACACTCCGTACGTGAGTATCGGTCTTATAACCGAGACGTTCAGCCAGTGGGTAATGCGAGGTTGAAGTCCCCATTTGTTCCCAATGTCTTTTTTGTCTTGATATTGAGTTTCCTGCTTAGTTTCCTTTCAAAAATAAGACTCAGATATTTCGCTGTATGGAAGAAAACTGTACTGGTACCGTTGATTGAGGGAGAGTCTATTGTATTTCTTGGAAAAGAGGGCAAGATCAATTTTGTGGGGCTTTACTCCCATTTCACAACGATCCTTCTAACGGATTAATGAATTGCTTTCGTGAGACGGCTATAGCAACGTCATCCGCATAGGCAACCCCCGTACTTCCACCAGCTTCCAGATCAATCAGCAGTTCATTGACCATTAATTTCCAGAGATGGGGTGAAACGACACCGCCTTGCGTCGTACCTCTGCTGACACATCTTTTAGCAGAAGTCCCACCCAGTTTGGAGTTGATTATCCTGCTATTTAGCATAAGACCGATCAACTCCCCAAGTGAGTCATCTACCTTCTGAGTTGACAGTGCAGTTGTGATTGCGGATGCGTTGACGTTGTTAAAGGCACCTTCTATATCGAGAAGGACGACTATAAGTATTGTGTACTCTGTATAATGTAGGGATTGTTCTATGTGGTTAGCCCATATGTGTAGAGCCATTTCCATCGAATTTCCTTTACAGTAGGCATGTTGAGTCCTAAACAGAAGTCGACGATCAATTCTCAGTCGCATATGGATATCAGTCAGTCGTTGTAGCATTTTCAGAAGGAAAGATGAGTGACTTATTGGTCTGAGCTTCTTTTGGGACCAAATGAGAATTTTCCGTCCTTTGAAATGAAAACTACATTAACTTCTTTCCATTATAAGGGAATGTGGACCATTTCTACGCAGCTCCTCATGATATTCTCCAGCGTTGGCAGAATTATGTCTGAGGATATTTGCAGCTCGGTAGGTATTTTGCCGCCTGGCACAGCAGACTTGTATGATTTGAAGCTATGCAGGGCCCAAAGCAGCTTATCTCTTGCAATCAGACCATGAATTTTAATCGCGTCAGCAATAGTCCTGCTACGGTTGTTACTGGTCGTAAATAGGGAGCCACCTGGAAAGTTTGTGTCCAGTAGCAGGTTGAGTAAGCAGTGGAGGTCACACAAGAGCCATCGGTTTGGTGGTGTACAAGATTTTTCTTAGCCGCGATGCCTCTGAGGTTTCTGTTATGTTGCCAGAGAACGAAGGCCAGGATTGTCGCTTTGCCTTCCTCAAATCTATTTGGATATTTTGAAGGATTTCTTATATGTATGACTCCCAGTCTGTCACTTTTCTTGTGATTTTTGCTTGCTTGAAAAATTTTCTTTTCATCATCACTCGTTGAGCTAAACCACCTTACTTACCACGCTACTGTTCGTGGTGAACCTGGGTCTCAACTCACAAGCCTCTCCAGTTAGCCCGATTCTTAGCTAACTGTTTCCAGTTGCCCAATCTAGGTCGATTGAGGTCCTCTTCGATTTGTGCGCGCCACCTGAAGCGTGGTTTCGATTCGAAGACTCTTCGGGCTTGGTCATTAATGCCGCTGAATCTTTTCATTCAAAGCCGAGTGTCTTACGAATTATTTTCTTCTCAAAACGACCGACCCTATCTTCATCCGCTTTCGATAAAGCCCAAACTTTAGCGTCATAAAGTAGGACTGGGACGGTCAAGGCCTTATACACAGCCTCCTTAGTTGTACGGGATAGAGCCTTACTACTCAGATTTTTTAGCCCAAAGAAACCGAAAGTGGCAGACTGGATAGTACAACCGAAGGAGGTACCTCAAAGTTATAGTTGTCGTCTGTGACGTTCTTTTCAATTCGTCCATTTTGTGTGTCCTTCTAATTGAGAGTATATACTCGAACCTATTTACCGCTAAACCCACTTTGGCAGCTTCTATTTCAATACTGGAGAACGCATCGGTGACAGCCCGCTGAGTTCTACGTCAATATAATCGGCGTACGCTAGTAGTTGCACGTTTTCAAAGACTGTGCTTCCGGTGTTGGCTTGTAAGTTCCGCACAATTCTTTCAAGTATGATGTTAAAGAAGTCACATGACAGCGCGTCACCTTGTCTAAAACCTTTTTTGACATCAAAGCCCTCGTTATCCATTCTACTTGTTGAGTTTTTTTCCACGCAGTACATCAGTTGCGGCGTCTCTGTTGGCACGTTAGCGGTGTTGCACTGGCATTCGAAATCCGTATTCTTTGGTTTTTGACGGCATGAACTTCATTTTGTCCTCATTTATATACTTTAAGACCAACTTGTCTGCTCTTCGGTTGCCATGAAAGCCTTTTTGACCGTACAATGGTTGATGATATCGATGTCAATCTCTGCGTATTCCATCAAGTGGACAGATTTTTTTCATAACAAGACGTGTTTACACGATAGCACAAGATAGTTAGGAGGAGATGTTTTCAAGTGTTATCTGATATAGTTGGATAAGCTTTGACGGAATTCCGAATTCTGGCATTGCCCTGTAAACCTCAAGACGATTAATGCTTTCACATGCGGCTATGAAATAGATTGGATAGGTGGTGAGCTTCCATTTGGCATTCGTTTGTGTTTTTTTTTATGATTTATCTCAGTCTAAACATTTAGTGAAAAGTCGATCTGCCATGCCGGAATACAGAAGGCCATTTCAAATTAAAGAGGATAGGATCTTGCGCCCGACATTTAACAGGTATGATATAAGCCTCGCTAGTTCTTACAAGACAATCTATTTCTTTTATCTGAATTGACCAGACATTGGACATGCCTTCATCCACCAATGCACTGTTAATGATTTGTGACATGGACACAATATCACCTCCGTTTTTGTTAAGCTTTGATGGTAGCTCATTAGTGCCAACCGACTGATAAAATACTCAGCTAAAGTAGCTCCGCTAAACTTTTTTATACTGTAAGGGGGAATTATTTTTTCTTTGACTTGATTTTCTTGCGAAATGACCTATCAACATTTTGCCTCTTAAGTGCTGTTTAAGAACAACTCAAATTTGTGATACTTTTGTAGATAATAAACTTTTTCCCTTTCAAGGTTGCTTCATTCCTGATCCTGAAGCAGGGGTGGCCTCTGAAACCTAAAGGCTCCAAGAAAATGGGTGCCCATTCAACTTGAGCTAATGTACCTTACACAGCTATATATTATGGACTACTTCCATATTGTTGTAGGATCATCGACTTCACACCTCTAAGCTCTTCTTCACTGCACTACGTCCTTTCTCTTCAAGATCACGAAAATGCTTACAAATCCTCAGCTTATGAAACATCTTTAGACACGGAAACATCTTACTGATTTCCGTAGCAACAGGTACACTGTGGATTTGATGACATGTCTCACCTATCTGTCGAGAGCAAAATAGTTCCAATTGATATTCCAGTGGCATTTGACAAAGTTTGGAGTTAGACTCTTTTGTCGCAAAATCCAAGAATTTGCAATCGATGAATCTCTTTTTCAGTGTCTTATATCCACAAAATAAATACTGGCGTTCCACAGGGCTACATTCTGTCTCCTCCACTCTTTTTAATTTGTGTGTCAATGACAACTTACATACGTTGGAATGGCCACATGCACGATGTTGCCAAAATTGCTCCGAAATGTGAAGGTTTCCTCAAGTGATATAAGAAATAAGAACTTATAGGCGATGCCAGTATTGCCCTGTCTATAGATACTCTCCAACACTGACATACCATATGTCTCAACCGTACCTTGCTCTATCGCTATTTTCAACACCAAGCTCCAATGAACTTCGTATCTTCAATCGTAATGCCCGTCTTATCGGTTAATCCTTAAGCCGGCTTCCGCTCCCACTCTAAAATACCGTGAGTTTTTTTAAGCCGTAAACCTAGCTGGTGAGATACCCTGGTGAGCTTTTTATTTTCTAATCATTATAACTTGCAAACATTCAAAACCAACGTACATTGGTATCTGTCGATACTGTAGAAGCTGCCTTTGGTATCGTCGTGTTTCTTCTCTGTGGATTCAAGCGGGCTTATTAGGCTGGTGTTGGCAAATTTAGCCTCGATACGAATTGCCATGAGGCGTTTATCTAATGCCGAAAAGTCATGTCATAATCTTAAGTCTGAAACCAGTAATAAAACTGCTCATTTGGAGTGCTCTTTTTGCTGTTTCTCCGTCCCATCGTACTTTTTGGATGACGATAATATCTGCTTTTCGGCAGTCTAATGTTTTAGCGAATTGCTTTGCTGCACGTGGACAAACAGGGGCCTAACATTCCACCTACAGATCTGAAGTTTGTTGTACTTATTTCGTTTAACAGTGAGTCCGTCTTTATTTGAGGTTTCCGATTGTTCGAAGTGGTCTGGCTATAACGTGGTTTACCCCAACTTGGCAGCCCAGGACTTTTCTGTGATCCCTTAAAAGCGGACGGATATTCTGAATCCTATAACCCGCCTTGGGGAGAACTTCCGTTAACAACTTACCCCTGTTGCTATCGGCGTTTTGGTGTCATAGTGTAACGATATCATCTAGATCTCAAGTATCTACGAGTATTAAACAGAAGCAAAGCTGTAATACTGAAAAATTACAAATTTCAAAGTCTAACACATCAAATCTATTGTTTGATGATATTCAATTGAATTATAACTCTCTATAAAAACACAAATACGTCATTGAAAAATATGGAAGAAGGAGAAAAAAAAAATGAAGATGGGGACCTAGATAAATACTGTAGATCATTAAAAAGCAGCGCTTCGTGACCGGTGGTGAGTCGTGTAAACAGATTAACAATTATTTTCGCCATTGCAAAGATAATCTCTAATGTCACAGCTAACGTTTCAATTTTCTTGTTTTCTCGAACACAGCAACGACAACATTGTTTGCAATTGAATTAAGATTCTATCGATTGCATGTCACTGTCCAATGCACATTTACTGCCATTCGAATATGAGATCTACCATCTTTTCAATGCAAATGTACACGATTCGGTTGATGAAAATGTTTGAATACTTGTACTGGTCGACAAACTTCAATAACACTCGAACCATCGAACAAAGAAAAACTTATTACGATTGTCACTCAACATGAGAGTCTGAATAAGTATTTGGTCCTTCGAAAAGAACCTCTGACCATATGTGCTCACATGTTCAGGATTTGTGGAAAGTCCGCTTCCCCGGAAAAATATCAAAGTGACGAGCATTGTTGTTCGTCTTTTCGGGACGAAAGTGCTTTTCCTGATTTTCATTAAAAAATTTAATTCAACTATTCTTTGCTGGTTCTCAGGCATGTGTATCTTTGTTGTCATACTCGTATTAGGGAAAGTTTTCGTTTCTGTTGGAACAGAGTACTCAGAGAAAGAAGTAGTCCATTGTACTACTTATACAATGGAATCCATCAGTCTCTTTTTAGAAGCATGAGTAAACGCTGAGTGCCTGCAGTCTGATTGGAACGTAGGACGGGCACACTCTCAGATGTAGTGCTCAAGGGTGTCGTAAACACTTTTAAAGCACAAGCATCGTAGGATGTTGTGTCAGTTATAGCGAACACATTTATGCGCTTAGCAACAGCGTCGTGCCGAGTAACGACGCTAGTAAGGAGTCTACAGAGTTTTCTACGGAAAGACAGCGGGAAAATGCGTCTGAGAGACGCCGGAAAGCATTCGTTTGGCATCCTGAAGAGTTATGCTATTTGGAGCTATGCTCACATGAAACCCTACGCCCTAACTGAAGACACAGGCAGTTCTAACGAAGGTTTAGCCCCTGAGAAACTCTCCTCTGAGCCTTGCCATTCTCTTAACCATTCTCTTTATGCTCTTCACCATGAACGAAGGCTGAATAATAGGTCTGAAGCTCGCTCGCCCAAATCATCGTTTCCGATTTTCGGTGTAAAAGCTACGATTACTGTTCGCCAGTAGTTATGGTAAATATTTTTGTAATATAACTGGATATACTCATATGCCATCGGAAATAAGTGACTTGAAGCCGTCAAAAGAATGAACAGCATAATTGAAAGCCTCGTCCGTCACCACAAACGATGAAAGGTACAGCTCACTTTCAGCTTTGGTGATTGGAACTGTTTGGGAGGTGTTTGTGAGCTGGTTCTGTTTAGACTACCTAGGAACTGAGTCCTAAGCGTGAGACAGAAAGCCTCTGCTTTCGACTCAGTGTAGGTGCCATCAGATCTTCTCACTGATTCCAATCTGGCTTTTGGCCACTCTTTGAGTGCTCCTTTCGCTGAGTATTATGACCTTTTCACAAAAGCAAAGCCTTTAAAAGAGGCACTCATCGAAATCAGTATCTGCTTCGATTTCAGTCCTCCTTTTTAAGTCTAATGTGACTTGTTTAAGCGTTTTCGGGTTTTTTTAGGTAGTGGCTTCTTTTTAGAAAGAACATGTTAGATTGTTTCGACCATATTGTGTTTAACAGATAACATTCTTTTGCATACAATCTACGAATGTTTTGTGCGGCGTTATTCCGGCAATACGTGTCGAATGTTGGCCTCGAGCTCGTCCAAAGCCAAAGTGGTTGGCTTGTTAGCGTAGGACTTGACGTAGTCCGAGAGAAAATAATCGAGTGGTGTCAAATCGCATGATCGCGGCGGCCAATTGATGAACACTCGTCGTGAGATGACCCAGTCGACAAATTTCTCCTTCATAACTTCGAGCGTTGCGTCGCTTATATGGCATGTAGCGCCGTCTTGTTGGAATCACAGCTCGGATATATCGATGTTGTCGAGCTTCGACCACAGAAAATCGGTTAACATCGCTTTATCCCTGAGACCGTTGACGGTAACCGTGTCTTTATTTCGAAAGATGATGCCGCCATGCCATAAACCGCACCGAACAGTCAATCTTTGTGGATGCATTGATGCTTGGCTGAACACTTGTGGATTGTGTTCGCTCCAATAATGGCTATTTTGCTTGTTGACATAGCCGCTGAGCCAAAAATGAGTTTCGTCAGAAAAGATGATTTTTTGGCCAAAATCCGGATCTTCGGCCAACATTTTCAACGCCCAATTAGAGAACTCGCGGCGCTGTCTATGGTCGTCCGGGCTCAATTCTTGCGCCAGCACAGTCTTATACGGGTGTAAGCCCAAATCCAACCGCAATTGACACTTTGGCGATACCCAATTTAGCTGATCGTCGCCGAATGGATATTTCTGGGTTTTCTTCGATACTGGCCGCTACGGCGGGTAGGTTTTCTTCATTTCGCAACAATCTCTGTCTGGTTGGTGGAATAAGATCCAAAAGAGTCTACTCACCATAGATAAACTAACCTAGATGTCAAACTTTCCAGATATTGGAAAATCAGAACCGGTTTTCTACTGATCGTTCCTATCCGTGTGACCCTGTCTGTGAATATGTGTGAATTGTCATCAATGGCAATTTCCCACCAATTTTATACAAACCACGCCCATTTTAATCAAAAAAACGTCATCCACATTACACACACTCGTGCAAATCGCTCTCATTCTAGCAAATTTTGACAAAGTTATAGAGATGTAAAAGTGTTGGAATTCACTTACAGAGTGTCTGTGCGAAAGTTAAGGGTTTGCAAATGTATTAGTAGAGTTTGACATCTAGGTTAGTTTATCTATGGTACTCACGTTCAAACTTTTCCACGGTGCGACGAATTGCCTACACACTGAAGCCGTGATGACGACCGACTTCACGACGAAGTTCACGTTGCGTATTTACAACTGAGCCGGGATTTCGATAATATTTTTTAATAATTTCCGCACGTTCGACAAGTGTAGAATGATGCATGATGAAATGGCAAACAATACTGAATATTTTGACAGCTGGATGTCATTGGTAACTTTGACAGCTGTTGGAATATAATAATTGGAAAAACTATCATTTCAATCTGGTTACCCGTTAGGTAAGGTAAAAGAAGATGTGTAAAATGTAACCCGACGAGGGAATAACGGATGCTTGAAAGTCATATATAGTACCCCGTCCTTGTATTTAATTTCGAAGATCTGCCTTACATGCTATTGGGATGTACTTGGATTAGACCAGTATTGCAACAATTGTGTTTATTTTGGGGAACCGAACCATTAAGCGTCCTTTAGTTTAGGGTACGTTGATAACTATTCTGCTTTTCCGAAATTTAAATACCAACGAAACGGACCCTGGATAAGGACTAATTTAACGACGACGATGTTACTTTGTTGAGTAGTAACGTTGTTTTAACACTTTAATTCTACTGGGCCTCCTGTAAGCCTGTACAGGGTGAACTTGTTTGCATCACCATGGCGAAAAGATCTTCCCAACCAGAGTATTAAAGTTAAAAATGTCTTCATGTGCGAGTATTTTGCGGTTGAGAGTGAAAGGATTACTTTTATTACTATTTGCGCCCCGTCGGCAATACAGTAGCGGATGGGGATACAAGATATTTAAGATGATGTCATAGTTCTTCTCAACCTCATGTTTCCTCCAGGCGGATCATCCCGGATAAGGAATAGCAGTGGCGAACAAATACAATCTTATCATACTCTGCTGCAAACTTCGAACATTTCTAATACCTAACCGTTGTGTACGAGTATGTTAAGACAAAACATCTATTGCCATCACAGACAGCCTTTACAATAGCGACTAGTTTTTCTGGTATACCATTCCTGCCCAAGCTTCGTCATACACAAGTACGAGTACATATATCGTATTTCGATTGATGCTGTCGAAGGCGAATGTAGTAGAGATCTATACTCAACGCACTGTCCAATGATGAACCGCCAGGAGGATCCAGGTCGAAAACTGCTTGTTCGTTGTCGAGAATTGAATCAAGATGATCCAGAATTATTCTTAATATTATTATAGTTTAGCATACACCTGCCGCATTTCGTCATGGTTTCCTTCTTCGGTAGCTTAACAGTCATTCCGATTTCCCAATCTTTGGGGAAGAATACAGTTTCCCATGGTTTCTTAACTAGTAGCTGTGGAATTTCTGCCGAAGTATTGGGCAGCTCTTGAAATAGTTCTATGCCAACTACCTTGCTTTTCTTCAGGGTCCTTCCTGCCGACGTTATTTCAACCTTACTGTGAGATGGTGTGAATGTGGATATTTGTTGCTGGGGGAAGCTCACCTGAGCTTGGTTTCAAATTGGTGATGCTTAAGTGACTAAGCACTACTATAGAATGTTCTATTTAACTAGATGTATTTTGAAACTTTATCCACAAGCTAGCTCCTTAGTAATACTGAAGGACAGTCTAGAGCATAGTCATGCCGGATTGGTGCATTGATATGTTGTAGTTACGCACTTATTTTCCCTTCATGTGGTACAAGATTCCTAGTTTGGCGCACTCTACTGCTGAGCCGGCTGCAACCCGTGTTTTGATTTCAATACGTTCATTGATTCGTGTTCAAGAGTCTGCTCTCAGCCATGTGCTTTGGTTGTTTCCCCTTCTACCAACAATGGTGTTAGACATAAAATATAAAGCGAAGCTGGTAATTGTTTCAGCAATTGTTGGTTCCTTACCTGTTAAGGATTCCGGAGCCAGTCAGTGTTATGTCTGGATGTCCTGTACAAGTTAGACCTGTTGCTGTTAGGAGATGCAGTACGAAGACGTAAGTAGCAACTATTAGTTAGTGGTCCCTCTCCATTCCGACTTCGAAGATTTTGGCTAATGGTAAAGATTTTGTTGCAGTTTTTTGGGGTTGACCAGTTGGCGTTGTAAAAACTAACTAATCTTCCGGCGGTGTTATATCTTCTGTCGTGTGGCTCATCACATGTGTTGCCTTTCTTTGCGTTAAAATATCCCATTACTATCATGATATCTCCGTTCGTCGTTGGGTAGGTGGTTGTGCTCAGTGCGCTATAGAAATCGTCCTTGACATTCTCATCCACGTGGTTTGTCAAAGTGTAGCACTTAATAATGTTTATGTCCCTGACCTTACCCCTGAACCTCGCAGTGAATATCCTATCAGCATAAGGTGAATAGGATATAAGTCTGTCTCTAGCTTTAGGGGTTAGTAAGAGTCCTTTCCTATATTTATGAGGTGTGCTCATTGATTTCCCAGAGTGGACCAGAAGGATTTTGCCAGTTTCAGACGGTGGGATGCCGTGTTTCAACCGTCTTATTTGGTTCCGCTCTATTTATAGGAATCTAGAATTTTCATGAAGGTCTTGACGTCCCAGAATCTAATCGTTGTGCAGGGCCGATAGCCGATTATCGCCGTAAAAGTATCGAAGTGCGTGTTGCAATGGGAGCAATGACATGTTTAACGGTTGTGGCTTAGACAATATATCACCTAATGCTGGTCTGTTATATAGTGTCGCAGGAGACTTGCCATTTGCCCTGTTCAAACTTTGGAATTTCAAAAGAATTAGGGCTTACTAGTGGTCGTCGCTTACCTCTAGGGCTATGTACCATCTCTTTTCAATGAACTGCTGAAATACAATGTCTAATATACGAGTAGTCTTTCTTATATGGGCTTGTGTAAGACACATGCACAAGAAGTTTAAAATTTTCTCTTCGTCTTCCTTTTGCAGCTCCTGCAGATGTCCCAGAGGACTGGCCAGGCTGGTTCTATCTAAGGTTTGCTCCCTACTTGCCGTGGATGAGGCACTAAGCGAATATCGTAATTTCTGCCAACTCTTCAGTGGTTTCTCCAATACGGCAATAGTTCAAGAAGATTTTCAGTTATTGCTAGAAGACGCCGGCCAGCCGGTTTAATGCTGCGCATGCGTAATATTAAATTTATGAACCAGTATCTTGTTCGCTGCAATGGCGGGAGTCGTTTTGCTGTAATGCTGAGCTGGTACTTAGCAGTTTAGAGACGCAGGTGATTGGGAGAAGGTAAGGAGGACTTAAGTTAGTATCGACGTTAACGGAGGTGGACTCATCTTGAATGAAAATGTGGACAGAGAGGTTTAATAGTGAACCCTTTGAGGTATACATAGACTTTGTTGGAAAGTTAGCTTCGTTCGCCTGAGATATCTAGGCCGTTGTAAACCAAATCAATATGAATGCACTGCGTTTAGGGTTAATGTGTCCTGAACGAATAAGTGGGTGAGACCCTACATAGCATAGGGGGAATAAAAAACCATTTAGTCGCTTTATTTCAGAGAATGGATCATAGAACGAACATAAAATATGATATTTTGGACAAGTAGAGATACTATTACCTTCGATAAGATAGAGATTAAAGCTACTGTATTGAAAAAATTTAGCCCCCGATCTATAACTCATTGGTTCTATTAATTTATTCAAAAGACATTCGAATCGGAAATATTGCATACAGTGTCAACAGGAGGTATTACTGTAAGTATGGGCCGACCTTGATTTTGGGCAAAGCTTGATGTGACTTAGTGGAGCTGCTCTAAATTATGTTCTTATTATTCATTAAGTAAGAGATTCTGATGAGCATCTGGAATCGTTTCAGTTCAGCCAGAAATCTTGTCCAGCCTTCTTTCATCTAAGGATATTCATATGTTATAAATAAAGCCCTCAGGGAAGAAACCGCTCAATTGTTAGTACAACCGAAGTGGACATCGCCAGGGGTGATCACGACATATAAGATATCATAGGCCCAACGGGTTAGATACAATTTAACACAAGACATTGCCTATTTTTTGGACAATTATGAAAATTGAGAACTCACCTGCACCATTTGCCTCAATTCGTCCTTGCGTATAACTCATATCTGTGCCGATTCACTAGTTCACATTCGCTCTCAAGAGGTTTATTCGATGTATCTAAGCCGTCCATGATGCTCCTGGTTCCCACTGTATCTTATATGACTTGTTTGGATAAAAGCTATCCGCCGCTAGTGCGTTTATTCGATTGTCCGAAATGTCAATTGACAAATGTGGCACCGAACGTTATGTGTAGAATATCCCCGGAGGTAGATCGGAGATTTTCGTATTTTGCATCCGCACAGTGAGTTTATGACTTTGTGCAAGACCATCTCATACGTCGCTGTTAATTGTCAGAACATTGGTGCCTAATCCTGTTTTCATAGCTGTCATCTATATGGGTAGCGAATTTGAGGTACATTCTGAAATTTTTTTTCAAATATATAGATTTTTTTAGATCGAGCGGTAGTGTCGGTAATTCATTGAAAGGAGCTGGAACTACTATTGCATATCGTCTGCGATCCAGTACAGAGGACATTAATATTTATTTTGCATTCTTGGGTTCATTAATTGCTCAGTTGGCATTTTATATGTGTTGTCGTCTCTGAATGTTGAGAATATCTCCAATTTATACAACTGGTATCACTGTATAAAGGCAAGGCGACACAAGAAATTGCAACAACTACCGATCGGTTCTAGACAGTCGACGACGGTATATTATTAAACTTCACGCCAATCAATGCGGCTTTGCGGGATACAGGTCTGCACATGACGCGATTTAAAGCTTACGAATCATGATGGTGAAACATCGCAAAGTCGCTGCATATAGACTTGGAAAAAGCGTTCGACAGAGTTCCTACAGATTTTATTTGGACGATCTTGAAACTTACCCGAAGTTAAAGTTGGAGTACACCTAGGCAGTGTACAAATGAAGATTTCCTATTGAAGCAGCACACCAACGAGTCCGGTATAAATTATCTGCTTTTCGCCGATGATAGCTCTATCAGAGGCAATGACTTGGCAGCCTTCTAAGCAACTCTTACTAATAAGGCGCTAGAAAATAACAGAATACTAAGACCGAATATCTGCAATGCCGTTTTCCCGAAGCAGAAACTCAAACCCCTGAGACATCTATTGAGAAGAAGTCATCGTGCTAAAGTGCGATCAATTAAATAATACTGGGGGCTTGTGTGGGGTGCCTTAAAGGCCGCTTAAACTTAAAGGTTATTTCTCCGGCTTTAACATATGCATCGCAACTTCAGGTTGAACAAATTAGCTTTAAATTACTTCAGGTTCTTGGCTCTGCAAGATGACCATGGAAGAAAATCACTGTCCCGTGGGGTTCGGTAAATGATTTCACTGGGACCTTTGATGTCAATAAAGGCTTTCAGCAAGGCAATCCATCGTCAGTCTTCAACATTGTTCTTGAGAATATTATTAGAAACTCTCACTAGACTGCACAGTTTAAAGAACAGCACCATCATATATAGGGTTTTTCAATAAGGACTTGACAACTCTTTTTTTTAATAAAACGCAAACCATTTGAGATATTTCAAAAACTTTATTATCAGCTTGCAGTACAATCAAAACATTTATGAATGGAACTCGACTTTGTTCATATGGCCACCGTGGGCACGTTTGCAGCGGTCGATTCGTTGGACCCAATTTTCAACGACTCGGCCACACATTTCAGCCGAAACGGCCGCTATTTCGCGTTCAATGTTGGCTCTGAGCTCTTCCAACGTCGTCGGCGTGTTGGCATAAACCAATGACTTAACGTAGCCCCACAGAAAATAGTCAAGCGGCGTTAAATCGTACGAACGAGGCGGATAATCGACTGGCCCATTTCTTGAGATAACACGCTCACCATACTTACGCTTCAATAAATCGATTGTAGCGTGTGTTGTGTGGCTTGTGGCATCATCCTATTGAAACCACATGTCGTCCAAGTCCATATCTTCCAATTCGGGCCAAAAATAATCGGTGATCATGGCGCGATAACGCTGACCATTCACAGTAACGTGACGATCGTTATCGTCGACGAAAAAATATGGCCCAATAACGCCGCCGGCATGCAACCGCACCAAACAGTTATTTTTTGTGGATGAAGTGGTGATTCGTGAAGCACATGTGGATTTTCACCCGACCAATAACGCATATTTTGTTTATTGACGAACCCATTGAGCCAAAAATGAACTTCGTCACTGAAGATGATTTTGCGATGAAATTCATCATCTTGGCGTATCTTCTCATTGGCTTCAATTCTTGAGTCAGCTTGATCTTGTATGGGTGTAAACCAAGATCCTTACGCAAAATACGCCATAATGTGGTCTGAGCGATGACCAATTCTTGAGAACGCCGTGGAATTGACTGATTTGAATCGTTTGCTACGGACGCCTGAACGGCAGCGATATTTTCGACACTTCGACCAACCCGTTGTCTCACCGACACGGCAACATCACACAACGAATATGTAGACTCAAATTTTTGCACTAAACTTGTTATTGCCTGTCTACTAGGGCGAGAATTACGACCGAAAATTGGAGTTAACGCTCTTAAAGTTGCAGTCACCGACTGCGAATTTCGGTAGAAAATTTTTATAATTTGCAGACGTTGCTCGTTCGTGTACTTTACCGTGATGAAAATGTTGAGCTTACTGAATAAATTGACAGTGACGGTTTGATGATTAGTGAAAGAGTGCGTTCACAAATTAAATTCAAAGTTGTCAAGTCCCTATTGGAAAACCCTTTAGATCGTTCATTTTGATCAGAAGTTTATTGAGTACCAGAGTAGAGGAGGGAATGTAAGTATGAACTTTAGGGGGTATTCAGCGACATGAAATTAGCTAAAAAGAATCAGAATTTATGTGCTTAGATGGCTGAGACATGTAGAGCTGATTGACATTCGCTCTTCATCTCGGAAAATCTTTGAATCCATCATCAGGAGGAAACGCAGCAGAGGGAGACCCAACCTTAGATGCCGTGGTTAAGGGTATACTGAGTTGAGTGCATATGTAAACCATATTTCAGTCAAAAATGTTTATCAGAAATGCCTCATCTGTTCTTTCATAATGGACTCATGTTCTCTGAAGTGCGTCTCCGCAAGCTGTAGTTCTCACCTCTATTTAGATGCAAAACGGCTTTTGGCATTTGTGGTGACTTTCGTAGTTTATTAGAAATCTCTTGACCGTTACACAAAGCAATTTTTTGTAAGGCATCTTTCTGTATCTATGTATCTGGATCTTTCGCAAATCAAATAAAGTCAAAGGCGAAGGCTTTGTTTGCAAAAAACGAAAAACAAATTTGCAACACAGAAAAATGCCGCAATCGTCTGAAGTAGGTCAAGAGCTGTCAAATGTCAAATGTCAAATGCAGATCAATGTTACTGGTTACAGATACAAGAGTCAAATGTCGTGTTACAAAGGGCAAAATCACATTGTCATCAGGTTTCTTGCTCTGTGTAATTCAATGTCATCGTTCACGTAGCAGCAAGACACAGAAATAAATCCGAAAACAAAAATGTATGTTGGGTTTCGTTCCAAGTTCATTCGACTGATTTGAGTGTAACAGTGTCGTTACTGATAACAAATATTGCTTTTATTGTTGCTGGAAATACGAGTAATATTCATTATGTGGCCTGACACTATACGAGTACATAATATATTCGTACAGGCAACTGTACGTTAGAGACCATGGATGGAGTATCATGTGTCGAGCCGAACGTCGTCGATTATGCTCGTACATATATGGCACAACACCTCACAAAAAGCCGTCAATTTACGTTAAGCTTAAGTGTGTCATGGTGCTGGGGTCGTGTCGCTGTTGCATTCGTAATGTATATCGGTACTTCCAATGTTTCTCCTCGTTTGCTACCTCCAGTGGGCAATTATCCACCGAATGTTTGTGTCAAACATATTTGACAATTTTTTCATTTATTTCTTTGTAGGCTCACCACACTTGCACAATTCGGTAATCATTCAGACATAAGATTCCGTTTGGTTACAAAGTGCTTGGGGCGAGGAAATGGTAAAGGGCGTTAATTATTTGAGATTAGAGGGATGTGATAATTGGATAAGCCAATGGGTTTCGAACCGTAACATAATGCGATTACGCTAAGGATAGACGGATTAAGGAACTACCTGTGTGTTTAGTGGTTTCAGAGAATTTCCTTGCGTGATTTAAGAGTAAAAATATTAAACATGAATGCGAAAGCATTTAAACACAAGAGCAGAGGAAAAGTAAAGTCACAGGAGCATTCACGTGTTAAGAAATCATATATTTAGCCCTTCATGTTGTACACTTAAAGTGCTTCAAGTGGGATGCATAGTCTAATGGATGCATAGTGACATAATACATTTTTTTAAACGACAAATAACCGCAGAAACGAGGAATATAAAAAAAAAGAATATAGACAATTTCGAAACAACTTTTTCATTAGGTGCGCAGCCAATTTGCTTTTTAAATAAAAAGTCCTGTGTTAAAGGTATCAGTGAAATTTTTATTTCGAATTGAAATATAACTGAAATATAACCAAAAATCTGAGGATGATCTTTAGTGCAAATCCGGATCTTCTTGCAACTTCAATGGAGCCTAATCAGTGAAAGTTCCACCTGCACGAAGGTCATTTTGATTTATCTCTTGGGCCAGATAATCAGAACGTATTTTGCGAGAAGACATGGCTACTTCTCACAGAATACGACATAGAGATGTTCGGGAGGTGCCCGGCTCTTGAGACTGATTGCGGTCTTGACTTCACGACTCGCATAGCGCCGCAATATTGTCTTCACTTCAGTCGGTTCCCTGTCTCAATGGCACTCGATATTACGGGGTGAATAAGTCGATTAGAATTTTTATGACTAAATACTCAGTTATTCACTTATCGGGACGGGGTCTAGAATTGTCATGCAAAAGGATCAGACCGTGCCTATTGACCAACACAGGTTGCATTTCAGCCAATTTGGCATGCAATGTGTTGATTTCCTCACAATATTTGATAGTGTTTAAAGTGGATTGGTCCTTTCGACGTCCACCAAATTGTCACCATAACCGCTTTTTTTTGAAGAACGGGTTTGGGGGTGTGTTTTGGTTTTTCATCTGCATCCAACCACTGCCCAGATCTTTTACGATTATCAGACAGTATCCACTTTTCATCACAGGCGACTATCCTGTTCAAAAACGGTTCAGTTTGGTTTCTTAATGTAAGCGATGAGCAGATTTCCAGGCGCCGTAGTTTTTGGGATTCGTTCAGTTCATGGGGTACCCACTTATCGAATTTCTTTTGACTTGAACCCCTATTGCTTTTTGAACCGGTTTTCCGACGATCTTCGTTAAATATACAAAAAACCAGGTAATTTTCTCAGCCGGAAATTTCTCTTGTATCGGTTTCTTAATTTGGAGAACTTCCGCGGATACGCGTGCTTCTTATAAGATCACGTTTTGTTACACCTGCTGACATTCGTTACAATTTCAGTTCCGTCATTTTTCATTTATATTTCTCGTACATCGTCCAACAATGCGATGCAACTTTCTTGGTGGTTGACGACAGACTCCAAGCATTTAAAGTGTTCACACTTTCGTACGATGTCTCCTTCTAAATACTCGTATATAGCTGTCAGGAATGTCTTTTGCATTTTAAAGCGAACTCCTGTCTCATAAAGACTTTATTACACTTAAAGCCCATACTTTGGTGATAGCAAGGATACGCCTTGCCATCGCTCTCCGTCAATTCCTTTGATACCAAATGAGGGAACGGAGGGCATATCTTCGCTTTTGGTGTGAGTCGATGCCTACCCATTAACCTCATGTTCTTCTTAGAGTCCCAGCGCCCAGTACTTTTTGCAAATCTACATCGGGTCGAAACCAACTCGAAGATCCTTCCTGTGTTATTGGTTCTAAACCAAAGCCACCGTAACGCTCCCACTGGGGGGTCTACCTCTCCAAGCCAAGCACGGACCGAAGTACCGTGTTGTAAGTCCTGGTATGGACTACCGGTGGTCTTGTCACTCAATAGCACCTATGACGGGCAGTTTGTAACTGGTCAAATCGTAGCAACCTTCAGCTGCGTTAAGTTCTGAAAACCGATAAGACCAGTATTTGCGCTACCCTCGCTTTTTATTTGAGAATTTCATTAATCGAAGAAGTCTTTACAATTGGGCGAGGACGCACATATGTATGTAGATGTCAGGAGTTGAATGTGATGCTTCGGAAAAACGGCAATGCAGATATTCGGTCTTTGTACGAGTACGATTGATTCGTAACCTGTTGTCTTCTAGCCTTTCTCCAATTATTGGGAGCATCTTGAAGGGCTTTTAAGTCGTTGTCTATGATAGCACTACTACGGCGCAAATTAGAGAATTTATACTGGGCTTGGATTTTGTACACTGCTTTAGTGTACTCCAACTTTAACTTTGAATTCTCTGGCTATTCCCGCTGTGCATTTAAATTTCGTTTTGACATCATCGTACATATCGCATATCATTCTTACGGTGCATATGCCTCGGGTACGTTTTAAGATCTAACCGCCGTCGAAATAAAATCTCTGGGAACACTAGAGACTATATGCAGAGGTTTTGCGATGTTTTCCCATCATGATTCGTAAACTTTGAATCGCGTTATGTTTAGACCTGCCTCCCGTAACGCCGCTTTGGTTGGTGTGGAGTTTAACAATATTCCGCTTTCGACTATCTACAACTCGCTTGCATATTTTTATATCATGCGACATATGTAAGTCTCACCGATCGATAGTTTATACAGCATAACCAGTAAGCTCTCCCTCCACTGGTTGGGCATTCAATCGCCTCTCATCATTTTATTGAATAAAATCGCGAGCTATTTACGGGGTCTGTATGATAAGTACGTGTTTACCGACTGATGGCACCACTGATGCAAAATGTGTATGCCATCATATAGCGCCATTTTTACAACGATGACTGTCAAAATTTCAGAGAGATGTATCGAGTAGTTTTGTTTTGACAGCTGTTGAAAGTCATCAAGTTCGTGTTTATTTGCAATCATGGAGAAAGAGCAATATCGATCAGTGATTCGATTTCTTTTCTTTTTTTTTGGGATGAGAAGACGTGTGAGGAAATCAAAGTGAAGTTCCATGCCATTTATGAGGACCATGCACCTTCGATGACTACCATCAGATATTGGTTTATTAGAGCGCCCAGGCCGTCCGATTGAGGTGACTACGGAGGAAATGGTTAATAAAATCCATGATATCGTGTTAGCAGATCGTCGGGTGAAGGTCAGAGAGATTGTATTGTACACATCTCAATTGCTACACGAACAATTGGGCATGAGAAAGCTATCGGCGGGATGGGTACCGCGTTTTCTAACAGTGGAGCAAAAACGAAATCGCATGACAACTTCGGAGCCAAATTACGCTATGAATGCTGCCTCACCAACCCTATTCTTCAGATTTGGCCCCATGTGATTTCTTTTTGTTTCCAAACATGAAAAAGTGGCTTTGTGGAAGGCGATTCTCGTCAAACGAGGAAATCATCGCCGAAACAGAGGCCTATTTTGCGGAGTTCGACAAATCATATTTTTTGAATGGCTTGATAAAGTTAGAATATCGCTATAAATAAAACAATTTTTTTTTAATGCGTTTTCTTGCCTAACACAGGTACTTATCATACAGCCCTCGTAAACCCAAGATTGCCACTCATACTTCGGAGGGTATGGTATCCTGTCTGACCGTACGCGCCCAGGTTAATTTCTTACAGATTCGCTAACTTCGGCTTTCATAAAATTTGCCGTTTACTCTTCGTGTACGACAGCCGATTGAATGGTACTGTGCGAAAATTCTTTGTTTAGTTAGAAGTACTGTTTCCATCTATTGCAAATTTCTTTGTTCCCCATTAGTAGGTTTCCCTACTCATCAATATATTTTAACGATGAATCTCTTGCCAGTTTTTTTTTGTGGTGGCGGAATCATACAAATGTTAGGTGACTTATCGGTGCTTCTATTTTGCAATTCGGTTTCACTATTTCCATTGTACTTAGTCCACGCTCAAAAGACTTGCTTTTTGTTCTTTCTTGCCATTCTCGTTCACCACGTTTCTTTATTTATTTGGAGCCGGGGTTTTTTAAATACTAAGCTTCCTTTATATTCCATTTCGAAACTTATAGAAGTCGTGCAAACAATTTTTGATTTTTCTGATTGCTCACTGTTCAGCTTGTGTTCAATTGTCAGTTTTATTGCCATAAGTCGTTCGCTAATTTTTGATAAGATTACGACTTTATCTAGCAGCTCCGCTGTCAACATGATGGCAACTCCGTTCTTATTTTGTTTCGTTTTGTAATAATACCCCCGTTCAGATAGCGGGCCCTGTTTCCGACATTTCGCCACTTGGTTTCATGAACGAATATTATATCGACTTCACGTTGATGTAATACGTTTCAGCTTGCGATTTAAATTACTTCTACTTGTAGAATTCATCATTTTGTTCGGGGGCACTCTTCTTCTGCGCAGAAGGAGTGCCAGACGAGGTAGTCTATTCATATACGTTCACTTCCATGGCCATTCTCCTTCCATCCGTTCCTTTTGCTGCAACGGTAGTTTCCGATCATGCATACAAACTGGAAGTCTGATAAAAAGTTAATGCGTCTCAGGCTCATCTTAAGGTGGTTAAGTGCCCTAATATGTTTTTTCCCCATTTAGTCGCCTTTCACAACAAGCATTGGAACGATCTGTCACAATATTGTATAAGCTTTTGGTAGCGTCGTCTATACTTTCTTTGGAGGCGGGATCACATGCCGAGAGCTCAAGACTTTTTGCCTTTGTCTACCAGTTATAATAAATCCGCACCAAAATAGGCGCAGTTCTTGTTTTTTGTAGCAGTCACGTTGTAGTATACATATATCACAGTTTTTCATTCTCCTTTTATCCAGCTAATATCACTTATAGCATTTCTTGGTGCTAATTTAGCTAGTCATTCGCCTGAACGTGTCCTGTTCAAGGTTCAAACATTCCACGTACTGTGTTTCTTTCACATGGCAGAGTAGCAGGGATTTCGCGTAGCCAGTAAGTTAACCCCATCCACAGAATACAACCAGATATTTCTAGGACCACTTGCGCAAAAAGGTCGAATATTCCGGAGCCAGTAATCCACTTCGAGGATATGAGTGCTGAAATTGTCAATTGAGCCATTAAGGATTCATTTCCCAACATCCGTCTTTCAGCACACTGACTGGCCTTGAAAAATTCTCATTGGTTTCAGCTCTAAATACTTTAATGTAGCAGACAGGACATTATGCATTCTCCTGTTAAATACTTGAGCTTATAGGATTGGTATGTGAAGTCCAGTTGGACGAGACCAGTACCCTGCTGCTACCACGACGAGATAAATTAAGCACAACTGATGTATTGCAACAGGTATAGCACTTGGCATCGCCAGGTTGACGCTGGTCAGTGCCTACCGTAATCGTACAACGCCCAACCAAGTCAAACGATGTAAGAAATATTTCAACCCCTCTTACCTGGCCCCAAATATATCAGGCGTCTATCCGCCCAAAACTGGAGTACAATGCCCACATCTGGTCAGGTGCCCCTAAGACCGCTCTGCACTTGCTAGATAGGATCCAAAATCGTGCGATAAAACCCATAGGTGATGCCAATGTTACACAGCTATTCGATACCCTCGAACACCGGCGTAACGTCTCCTGTCTCACCTTGTTGTCTTGCTATTTTCACCACCAGTGCTCCACCGAAATTGCCAGTAGCATTCCGCCCCTTGAAACTTTTAATCGTAATACCCGTCTCGCCATGAATGCTGATCAGTACACCTCAAGCCCACCTTCGGACGTATGAATATTCTGAAATATCGTGATTCTTTCCTAAGTCGTACAACTCGCTTATGGAATGCCCTGTCGAGCTCTTTATTTCCTCGCCACTATAACCTGCAAACATTTAAAACCAATGCACATCGGTATCTCTCTTTTTTTCCCTCCGCATTTACCGTCCTTAAATCCACTCTGTGGTTGTACAGAGAAGATATTTTGGGGTCCTGTTGATTTAAATGATTCGAAGCTGCAAACTGCCTATTTTAACTTTTTATCGCAGATCAGCGGGTGTGAGGTCGGTTGATCTTAAGTAGTTCAGCTTTTCTTGGCCGGCTATCATGGCTTTTTGGGTGTCTTTTAATGTTCAATTGGCCGTGTATTGAGAGCCGGATCTAGGCTACCATTCTTTCCAACTGTCTATTTAGAGCAGCTGCAAATTGAAGCTCCATGAAGCTCCGTTTACTCAATCCTAATTTTTCGTGAGTAGTTATTAGTCCAATCGATCCTTTGTTGTTTGTAGAGGACGCCCTAAAACATCATTTTGGACTAACATAACAGTGGCTAAACAAGCTGTATTGTAAGGTGTGCCTCACTTAAAATATCTTAACGTAAACGAAACTATTTTGAATTTCAAAACTTCAGCGTCTAAAAATGGAGAAAGATATTAGATTCTTAATGTCAGCCACACTTATTCGCTACTGATTTTTCAAATTCAATTGCACAGATCAAGTCACGTTCACTAAATCCCACAGGCGAAGGTATTTGTTTCCAAGCTATCAGCTTAAATCAGCGGTTCATTCAACAAAAAATAAAAAATTCGAACGTCATTTTTGGATACACCTTGATTGAGAATGCAATCACGTTTTCTAAAATACTAGAGGTGATAAATATTCAGACGGTAAACCTTTATTTAGCAATCCTACATTGTTCGCATGCGTAACCAAAACTTAAACGGATGAAAAGCCATTCCATTCGGATGAATGCAAATTGGTGGTATCTACGCGTACGAATTTTAATAGAACGAGTCGAGTGTTTGTACTACTATATCTATCAATTCGTTTTATAAAAACAGATTTTTTAATCTTTAAATCATCACTTGTCTGGGCACCTGGGCAGCATAATTATCTTATCCATATGTTCGGTTTGAAAGCATTAAAAATGTGCTCATTAATATTTGTAATCGAATGGCTTATGGGGGTACAAAAGCATCTGATGACAATTGAATGATGCCCAGTGTATTAATTACAGGACTCCTTATGTGTATTTTTTTTATTCATTTCCTTTAATTGATTATATGTATACTTAAAGTGGTCTGTTGATGATGCGATGAACGTGATATAATGGTATGCCGCCCGATAGACATACGTCTGAAACGGAATCTAAAAACTACGAACGAAACAACTAGCCAAAAATGAACAAAGATAGAAAGGGCCGCCAGCTCCGTCATACTTCGTCAGAGATAAATTATTAGAGTGTAAGGATACTGCATATAAAGCTTTCGTGTTTAGTTAGCTGAGATGACGTTTTAGGTTACATTTTTTTCGGTCGTAACAGCGCACTCAGGAAACGAACTAGACAATTGTACTCCTTGTATGTTCTTTTTACTGGAATTTGTCAGTCGTTCGTAGAAATGTCAGTGAGCACCTTAGTGATAAAGTGGGTACAGTAGTATTGATAGCTCCCACCAAATCACCGCCGAGTACCTGCGAGCCGGACACACAGAGAGATCGTGCTTAGCAAAAAGGTAGTGCGCCCCGTTACGGCATCCTGAAGAGATGCTAACATGAAACCCAACTGTCAATAGAAGCCCTAATCGAGGTAGGCAATTTACTCCCGGGTTCTGAAAAAGTCTACTTTGAGTCTTGCCTAGAAAGTGATGCCATTATCAACTGGGACCCAGACAAAACTGAGTGAATTCAGTCTTCCGACTGTGTTATGTCTCGAACTAGCTTGGAAGTCGTAAAAGGATTCAGCAGTGCGTGTTCTTCGAAAGACCACTTCTCTTTAAACGTAAGATGGCTTTCAGAATTCAGCCCACAATATGAATATTAAGGGAAGTTAAATTCCCTTACTGCCTCAAAGTTGTAGCTGCCTATCATGACGTTTCTCCCTAGGCGTCGACATGGTGTGTCCCTTTTTGCTGACAACATATATACAGATATATTTTCTTCCTTCACTGACCGCTAATGTCTGCGTTTGCGAGCAACTGAATAGACTTTTAAAAGACGGATGTGCCTCTGAAGTTAACTTGTGAGTTGATGTTGAAAAAGTCACGTGACAACGCATCGCTTTGTTCAAGTCCTTTTCTGACATTGAAGTTTTCGATTTTGTCATTACCGATTACTTGATTATTACTTGACGGAGCAGCGTGAATTCTCCATCGTCATTCTTGGCAGGGATGCCAAAACTAGACATAGCTCTGTATAGTTCGTTTAATTTGAAATTCTTGTGTTTGGATGTTTCCCAGATCTACCGTAATGTAAAAATCTGATCTATGGTGGACTTTCCTGTCCTAAGGCCACACTGATAGGGGCTCATTAGACTGTTTACGAATGGTTCTAGACGTTCTCATGTTATGGCCGACAGGATTTTATATGCAATGTAGAAGAAACTTATTCCCCTGTAGTTGGCGCAATTCAGGAGATCTTCCTTCTTTAGAATCGGACAAACAGATTTTAGAGATGAGTTGGTACGAGTATATCACAACCTCCTGCTTTAAATATAATAAATAAGTTAAGCGATCGAGTACAGCAGCTTTGCTAGACTTAAACTTGGAAATTACTGTCTTGACTTCATCTTGGTTGGGTCGAAAGAAATGTTATCTCTCTTCGTCGAGATTGAACGGTTCATTCTACCTCACGGTGGAATGTCTGCAAAAGTCTGCAAAAGTAATATTTTCAGATTCTCAGTACCGACTATGGTTCTAGTATCAGGTTTTCTTCTCCATCTTGCACAGTTCTGTTCGGTTTTTACAGGTTTATCATGCTCGTTTTATTTTCCGGTTAAATTTCCGAACTTCAATCTTCTGCAACTACCTCTCTAAAGCTTTCGTATTATTTCTTTTCCCTTCTAAGGAGACTATGTTCTGCCCTTCTTTTTTGCTCGTAGACCACGTGATCGTCCCTTGTTCTTTTCTACAGGGCTGCTTTCTGATTGGTTTTTGTCAGCGATGTCGCTGGTGTTCTTCGATCGATGCTGACGTCATCGGACTCCTGGAGACGTTAAGGGCCTCGATCGGAAAAGTCCCTGGCGGTCTCTTGCGACTGTAGCCGTTGGACGTTGAACTTCATCAGAATGGTTCGATGGATTTAAGCTATTACAGATGTCCGCATCCATATGTTAGCTACATCAAGATAATAACTTTCGAACATCCAAAACACTGCCTGACGTCTATCGCAATGTGTCAGTCAGGTCCCTTTATGGATATCAAGGAGTGTAAACCGTGTGGCGGCTATAGTTACATTACGTCATGTTGCAAACTGTGTTCATTGCATTACCAAATTACCAAATACGAGTATGCCTTCCTTGTCTTACTTGGCATTAAAATCGAGGAGAACGATTTTAACGTCATATTTAGGGTATTGCTGGTAGGTTTTGTCGAGTAAAAGTCTGTCATGCTCGTAGTAAGAGTCTGTGGTAAGATTGTCTTTCTCCTCTGGCGGGAGTGGGCGCTTATAACGGTTGTGTTGGTAGATTTACGTACAGATACATAAATCGTTTGCCAGGGTTCTCAATGGTGGTAGTTCAGTTCAGTCTTGGATGTGTCTCGATCAGTTATCGCACAGATCCCCACGCTCATCGTTAGTTCACTAAAAAATAGTTACTCAGTATGCACCGCGTGGAAGTGATGAAGCGATTTTGTAGTTGGCCAGTGCGTGCATTTTAGAAAAAAAGTGATTAGCGCTGGAAATTGTATCACAGAACAACTTGAGCTAGGTAAATCTCTATCATTGACTGCTCGTTGCTTAAACGTGAGATACCATATAAAGTCCTCACGCAATGTCAAGTCCCAATTTCGGGATCGGATTATGAAAATATAATTTACTTGCAAATGTTTCGATTTCATTTACCGCTAATTGAACGATTTTTTTTGACGTCCCACCTAATCTCCTAATAATCTCTAACGCCAGACATGGTCATTTGTTGTCTACACCCTTAACTGGGCAAACTGCGTGACTGCGTTTATGGCCGTGTTCAACTGTCTTATCAGTTTGATTAATCTTATCGCTTAATATTCACATAAATATCTACTACCTAAAGGTATTAACATTTGTCTGGACAAGTGCTAATTGGTTCTGTGTTTTTTTTTTTCTTTTTTTTTTTATAAGGAAGGACCAAATTCAACTCTACCAGAAGATGAATTCTTTGATGCCGTTGAAACAGGTCTGGATAGAATCGAAGAAGACATGCAGCTGAGAGTCAAATTAAAATTACAATCCCAGCTATCGCAAACGCTGGTGAATGTACCCCATCAAGCTCAGAGTGACAATGAAGATGGGCACGATGAATTTGGTACGGGCACATCCGCCAGGGAACACTCATTATGGCCAGAGGTTAGTCTCTTCTGTCTAATGGATACACCAATTAGACACTCCTTAAAGACCTCTTCAAATCACGCAACTAAATGCTTTTTTTTTAACTTAATTTTAATAGATCGACCGTGTGTGCAAGGAACAGTTGCGCTATGCTCGTGAGGGTGTTGGTCAAGGTGGCAATGGATGGCAAATATTCGCTGACGAAGGTGAAATGAAAATGTACAAACGTGAGGAAGAAGTGAATGGAATGGTAATGGATCCATTGAAAGCATGTCATGTAGTCAAGGGTGTAACCGCTAGGGAAATGTGTCATTATTTTTTCATGCCAGAGTTTCGCAATGATTGGGAGAGTAAGTGATGATTTCATAAACAAGCTGTTGTTGATTTTAGTCTGTTTGTTTTATTTTATTTTATTTTAAATTAAAATTGCAGCTACACTGGAGGACTGTACAATTTTGGAGAAGATATCTCCAGAAACATTAGTATTCTTGCAGACACACAAACGTGTTTGGCCGGCAAATCAAAGAGATGCCCTATTTTGGTCGCATATGCGAAAAATCACAGATAATTTGGAGAAAGATGCGACAGATGAGTGGATTGTGTGCAACAATTCAACGGAGCGAGCTGGTTATCCGGTAGAGTCCTAACATACATATCTCATAAGTAAATCATAATTTTTGAAATCAAATTGTATTTTCTAGCCCAATACTGGTAAATGCATTCGAATATTCCTGACAGTGATACTTGTCTGTCAAACAAATTTAACAGAGGGAAAGAGCAAGGGTGATACGGTCACCAGAGATGATCTGACGTGCAAAATTACTTACTGTTCAGTTGGTAAGTGAGAAAACAAAAGAATTATTGTTTTGAGAGGATTTATAAAACATCGTCCTCTGTCCTTATTTAATATACTCAACTAGGTTTTGCAAGTTGCAAGCTTAAGTGTTTATAGTTCTACATTTTTTTTTTTGTACATAAAAATGACAAGAAATGAGTTTGGATCAAAAGTCTTTATTAATTATGAAGAATACTTCTTTACATTATGTTTTGAACAGGATCTCCTCGCGTATAGTGTCGACCTAATTTTGGGGCACTCTTTTGCGCATTTGGGGTTCTATCTCAACAATAACGCTCTGAATATAAGCTGCTATGGCTTGAATAGTTTGCGGTTTACCATCTTATACGAAATACCTTACATAGCCCAACAAGGCGTAATCGAGTCGTGCCAAATCGCATGACCTCGGTAGGTGGTTCTAGTTCATTGCGCGATATATGAGGGTAGATCAAGTACCCGTGTTAGGAATGAAAATGTAAGCTCTTCACAATTTTTTTAATTTTCAACTTGATCTCCTTTTAGAACGATAAACTTTGCCCAACCATCTAAGAAATATGATTTGTCAAACTCTGCTAAATATGACCTTCTAGTTCGAGGTGATTTTTTTTCTTGCCAGCCACGTTTTCATGTTGAGGAACAAAAAAGAAACGTAGGTCAGACGGTTGGTACGATGCACCGTAATTCCACGGCGATTCCAGGTGAGTGAATTGGTGGGTTATTGTGGTGCAGCAGTACGGTCCTATATTTCACTGTAGTACTGCGCAGTGTTCTACCTTCCTTTGTTCAAAAAGTCCATGAGCATTATTCCCTTCGAATCGCAAATAATCATAAAAATGACCTTTCGAGCCCTTGGTACCATCTCTGCCTTCTTTGGGTCAGATTCGCCTGGAAAAATCCATGGTTTAGATTATCGATTGGTCTCTGGCGAGCAGTAATGAATCCAGGTTTCATCAACGATGAGGAATTGACGCAAATTGATTGCGCTTTGCGCTTGAAGAGTTCCAAACACTGCTCGGAAGTAAACAGACGAATCCTACCACTTTCATGCTTAACTTATGTTACGCCTGTGGCTTCTAATTTTTTGCGCAATGTCATTCGGCGATAGGAAAGAATCATGTCACGGACCTTTTCAACGATTTTGTCAGTAATGACGTCTCCTGGACGGCTTGGGCGTTCTTTATCGAAAACGGATTACAGACACATTTGAATTTGTTGAACTTTTACCTCACGGTTGTCATAGATGGTGAAAGGTCCCCATATACCCATAGAGAGCATCGCTTTTCAACAAACTCAAACAATCGCCCATCAAACACTTTTAAACTCCGGCTTCATCCTCCCATCTTATTGAGCCAAAAGCTACCCCCGTTTCTAAACACGATTCGTCAATAAAAATAAGGATAGTCTACAAGCTGCTCAAGAGTGAACGGACAAAAGCCAAACGGTTACGATAGATACTGAACCTACAATTTCGGATATTTCTCCACACTTTCACCCACATCGGCTATAGGTTCTTCTTTATATGTTCTCATCCTTTTAGACTACCAGTATGAACAATTTTGACAAATTGTTACATTATTATTATTATTATTATTATTATTATTATTGTTGAGTTTCTGAATTTCTCAAGCTCATGAGGTTGGAAAATACCTATCCCGGACTGTGCTAAGGGTTTAGGCTCTGATGGTGTACTGTTGCTATTGGTTAATTATTGTGTTATTGCAAAAATCGTGTTACTATGTTACATGTTGCCAGTAAAACAGCCTTTTGCATTGGTTCCAAATTGCGTTCCATATTAATTTTCTTAAGACTTTGCATGAGGCTTTTTGGAATCAATCCTATGGCAGAGATGACGATTGGTTGTATACATTTTTTGAACCTCATTTGCTAAGTCCGTGTACTTGTTTATCTTTGTGCGGATGTTTATATACATTTATATTATGGCGTATACTTCGATATCAGTTTGTGTGTGGCGCCAAGTCTTGTTGAAGGTATAGTCATGGCAAGAAAGGTTGGTACATCCAGCTATGACGTGATCGATAGTTTCCCTCACCGAACACTAGACAAGCTTTCTCTCAGAATATATTTCCTTTAGTTCCTGGTTGGTATAACTTTATCCTGAATGGCAATAACAAATCCCTCAGTTACTGCATAAACCACGGCTTTTTTCAGCCACCTGTTTGAGCCTTCGGCATCTATATGTCTCTCAGATAGATCTTTCGGGTGGATTCCGTGTAGGGCTTTTGATTTCCACGCTTCAATTAGTTCCGTGATTGTTTTTACATTATCTGGCAATGAAAGGTTGTTTGCGCTTAAGTTGAGAGGTGTAAAGCTGTTGTCTACCTCGACGGATGGCAACTCTTATTAGTTCCTCGGATGATAGCGACATGAAATAATTCCTTAGACTAGTCTTTTTGCGCTCTCGACAGACGACATGACTATCTGATCAAGATCAGTGTCAGACCATTTATGCACTCCAAAAGAGTACGTTAGAACCGGTACCGCCCATGTGCTTATCGCTGTCATTTTTTTAGATCAGTCATCAAAATTAATTTAAGTCTGCTGTTGAATTCCTTTTTGAGGTGCTCTTTTATTTTTGTTAAGCACAGCTGGAGTATGCCTAGGTACTTATAGCTGTCCCCATCGGCCAGTGCGCTAATAATCTGGTTTTCATTTATTGGATATCCATCCGTTTTGGCTTGGACTTTCCCTTGAAATAGGTTGACGATTTTGCATTTTTTCCAAAGCTAAACTCCATACTGGTGTCGTCGCTAAATGCCTTCACTATGCTGATTTATCGATGCATCTTTTCCTTGTTTGAGGCATAGAGTTTCAGTTCATCAACAAAAATCTGATGTTTTTCCTAATTCCTTTCAACTCGTATCTGATTCTAGATCTACTAATTAGTTTGCTTAGTGGGTTTAGGCCAAGCAAAACAATAACGGACTGAATGCATCGCTTTAATTGGGTCACTACTTTGTCCCCCCAAATGTAATTTAAGATTCCATATGGACATGCGGTGTTTCAATGTGGCTTACTTTATTCCATAAAGGTGTAATATTTGTATCAGGTACGTATGAGGCAGAGAGTCATATAGTCATTATAGTCTTTAAAACACATGCTCAAGTGTTTCTTGTTTTTTACAGCTTGTTGTACGATGACCGAATCTATTATTAGCTGATCTTTACATCCCTTTGCATTGCGGCTGCAGCCTTTCTGGTCTTGAGTTATGATGTCGTTCCTGGTTATACACTCTGTTTGCTATTATTTTTGTTAACAGCTTGTATACTGTGTTCAAGCATGTTATTGGGTGATACTGGGGAGGGTCTCCTCCATCTCCACCTTTAGGCAAAAGATATGTATTTTCTACTGCCAAGTACCTAGGCATAGTCTCTGGTTGAAGAAATATATTTGGTGTCTTGCAGTTCTCTGCTTGTCGTACAGTTTCCTTATTCTCCTCCGTGGTAACTTCGCCATGACTCATTGGTGCAACTTTCTCAATTTAAGTTTTCTCAATAGGTTGAAGCCAGTTCAATTGGCATGGTTGTGGTTGTTTTATCGGGTTTTCTTTCAGTTTTAGGTAGAACTTTCTTTGGTCGGCTTTGAATGAGCTATTATCTTATTCTTGTACCTTGTCAGTCTCTTACTAAACGCTGCCAGCTGTTTATCCTTGATTTTTGGTTGATAACTGGTTCAGTAAGAGAGAGAGGTTTTATAATTTTGCGCGCTCTGGTATTGTTTGCGGGCGGGGTGCTACTCTTCTCAATGTTTTTTTAGGAGCGGAAGTCCTCAACCCAAGTGTTCTAACTATCGACACAGCAGAAACATAAATAAGATTGTTGATTTGGTTTAAGTCTTTAACGGTTTCAAAGCACGTTGGCAAGATTTGTTGATTTAATATTAAAAACATATCATTAACTTCTGGGGTTATTCCTTATTTTAGTAAATCATCTCTTCGACTAGGGCATGTATTTTTCAACTCTTCTTGCGCCGATCTTAAGTTCTATAAAAGACTTTGAAGCAAAACATTTTCATTTTCATATTCAGCTTCTGCATTTGTACTTGTAACACTCAGTCTTTTCATTCTGGGGTTTTCGTTGTTATCTGACGAAATTGAAGGAAGAAGATCATTATCATTGTGGGGAGGGGCCATCTGTGCTGTTGTTTGTGGCCCATTTTCTTGCATTATTTCAACTGCCGCCGCCGTTAATAGTGGCGGGATGTTAATTGCTCTAAGCTCCTGTGATGCCTGTGTTTTTATGTCGTTGACTTCTGTAGCACTAACTAGATTTTTTTTTATTATTGCCCTTCTCCGGTCAGCAATGTTCTGTTCGGAAATGGTCTGTAGACATGTAACTGGGTTTCTAATTTTGTGGCCAAGAAATAATAGCGAATGACTTCTTTGTTCATTTGGGTTGTCCATTCAATTCGTCGAATTCTTGTGGTTGAGTCGGTTATCGGTCTCAAAACATTCTGGACATCCGTTGTTGACGTGGTTGGGTTATTGTATTATTATTATTATTATTATTATTATTATTATTATTATTATTATTATTATTATTATTATTATGAGCTGTATTAATCGTTGTGAAATTGTATGTTATGTTACAGGAATTTTATAGGTAAACCTAATAGTTATCACATTTGCAAAATTCGACATATTTCTGACCGTTTCGTTGCGCAATCGTTGCCTTCCGGATATGTACCTAGTCCTGCCATAAGTTTTGTTACACAATTTTGCTTATCGTCAAAAACATGGAGTGGGGCGTTAAAAAGGATCGAGTCGCGGTAATAACGTTGCCTGAGTGCGGAAAAAGTGCTGACCAAATTTTCAAGGTGCTAAAACCACTCGGAATATCGAGAATATTCGTTTATCGGGCTATTGCTTGCTTCGGCGAATTGTCTGGAGTAGAAGATAGGTGAAGAAGTGGTCTTCCGCGCGTTGTCCGTACGAATGCGATAGCAAAGGCAGTGTGTGAACGAATTCGAAGAAATCCCCTTAGGAAGCAGAAGATCATGTCCAAGGAATTGGATATATCAACCAGATTAATGTCCATGCTCGTTCGGGATGATCTGCATATGAAAGCCTATCGTCTATCTTCTAAGTCCTCAACTAAAAAAAATTAGGCTGGAAAGATGCAAGCGACTTTTGCAGTGGCACGCGGACAATGGCCACGAAAACATTCTGTTTACGGATGAGAAAATTTTTACCGTGGAAGATGTTTTCAACAAACAAAATGACAAAATTTATGCCACTTCATCTAATGAAGTGAAAAAAGTTGTTCCATGGGTTCAACGTGGATATCATCCCGCTTCCGTAATGGTTTGGTGGAGAGTCTTTCACCATAGTGTGAAAAAGGCGTAAAAATAGGTGCAACGGTTTATCAAGAAGATGTGCTAGACGGTGTTGTGAAGGGTTTGACCAATACCCTTTTCAATGAATACAGATGGATCTTCCAACAGGACTCTGCTACAGGGCACAAAGCCAAAACCACACAGGAGTGGCTCAGAGTCAATATTCCTGGCTTTGTAGCAGCAGAAGATTTGCCGTCGGGGAGGCCAGATCTGAATCCACTGGAATATGTTTTGTAGTCAGAATTGGAGAACATGGCCTGCAAGACTCCCCACAGAAATTTGGAAAGCCTTAAAACAGCATTAACCGGAGCAGCGTCCACGATCTCTATGGAAACCGTACGTGCCGCTATAGCCAAATGGCCACACCGTTTGGAAGCCTGTGTTAAAGCAAAAGGCAGTCATTTCGAGTGAATCCAATTTTTTTAAATCAATATTATGGCCTAATAAATGAAACAATTTTGAATACAATACGTTTACTGTTTTTTTTTCAATTTTCCAGTTAAACGTAGTCGTCCACATATTCGATCGTTTTGTTATCCATAGTAATTTTATTTTGTTCTCCTCTGATGGTTAGTTTTGTTTTTTCTGCGTTCATTGATAAGCCCGATGTTAAGCATACCGTTTCTACATCTTTTATCCATTTTTCCATATAATAACCACCGTGTGGCGTTCCCATTGTTCCGATTTGAGTTCTGTTTTTTTTTGTTAAGTTGGTAAACCTGTTGTTGACATTCCCTCTAAATCTTAGCGTCACAGCTTGACATTTGCAAAAGTTACGTAGCCAAGAGTACATCTATCTCTGTGTATGTTGGCGATTTTTTTACAATTTTAGAAATGGATTTAAATTTGCAACAACGAACTTGTATTAAATTTTGCGTAAAAAACTGATTTAATGGTACGCGAACGTTGGAAATGTTGGAAAAAGTGTTTCGGCAACGATTCTCTAAAGAAATCGTGGCAGACCATCGACATCGAAAACCGACGAAAACATTGACGGAGTAAAAGAAATGTTGGTCAATAACCGCAAATTAACCATCAGAGAGATATCGGAGGACTTGAACATTGCCTATGGATCCGTCAAAGACATTTTGGTTAATGCTTTGGGTTTCCGTCGTGTAGCAGCAAAGTTGGTGCCAAAAGACCTCAATTTCATGCAAAAAAGAGATGATTTGCGAGGCTGAATCTGGAGACGAGACGTGGTTTTATGAGTGCGACATGCAATCCAGACATCAGGCAAGTGAATGGCGTTCACCAAATGAGCCGTCGTTTTGAGTCAAAAAAGAAGGCAATGCTCACGGTTTTCATGGATTACAACGGTGTAGTGCATCATGAATTTTTGCCAGAAGGCCAGACAGTAAACAAAGAGTATTATTTGGGCGTTATGAGACGTTTGCGTGAAGCAATTCGCCGAAAGATACCAGAATTGTGGGCAGAAAACTCATGGATTTTGCACCATGATAACGCACCGTCTCACAGTGCCATCATTATTCCTAGTTTTGTGACGAAAAATGCAACAAATACCATCCAACAGCCACCGAATTCACCTGATTTGGCTCCCTGTGACTTCTGTTCAATCGAGTTAAAAAACCACTACGGAGAACGCAGCCGAGAGGAAGTAATGGAAAAATCACAGGAAGCACTGATGGACATACCGAAAACCGAATATAAAAAATGTTGCGAGCATTGGATCAAGCGCTGTCATAAGTGTTTTGCAGTCGATAGGGATTACTTTGAAGGGGACAATATAGATTTAGATGAATAAACTTGTATTTGTAATTTTATGAATAAATTCCGGGAAATTTTGATATATAATAGCTTCTAGTAATGCCGAAAAGGATGCTGGCTAAAGTGAAGCTTCTTGTCTTACACCTCGGTTCAGACCAATTTTTCTTCGTTGATTTTCTAGTGATACTTTAGCAGTACTATTTGTATAGGGGTTCTTATTATTTTCGTTGGCATCCCTTGGTTTTTCAGCGCTTTCTAGATTGTTATATGTTCTACTAGCGCCTTCGTGGAATCGATGAAAGCTAATCTTAAGTCTTGTTGCTATTCATGGTATTTTTCTATTCTCTGGTTGAGTGTTTTCAAGTGGTCTGTGGTGCTAAAGCCTTGACGAAAGCCCTCTTGTTCTCTTGATTATTGCTCGTCCAAGGTTTTTCAAATTATTCGAAAAATGCATTTTGGAAATACGTTATATATAACAGAAATCATGTTTATGGTTCTATATTTATTCACATTTGAAGTGTTCCCTTTTATATATGTAGCTCTTTTATATATGCCTCGATTTAAGTTGGTAGCAACGGTTGTACTTCTTTGGCGTCTTCTTCTAAGGTCACTGCTTGTTTTTTGTACTCAGCCAGGCTTAGTTTAGAAGTACAAAGTATTTCGAAGAAATCGGTAGCTGTGTTATTTATAGCTTTTTTCATTGATTTGGATTTTTCGATAATTTTCTTTACTATTCCATTATTGCAGCCTTGAATATATTTTGTTGTTGCTTGCTTACAACGTGCTCTTAGTTGGTTTAGTTCTGTTTTCTCCATACTTGTAAGTTGTGTTTTTTTTATGTAATACAGCAATTGGCTGTTCTTAATAAGATCCTTCCTTGATTCCTTAGACTTATCTATTTTAATCGATACATCTGCTTCAACTGCGCTGAGAATGCCAGACTCTAGTTGACCGTATTGTGAAATTCTGGCCTTACCGTAAGAGCCGTTCATTTGGGGATAGCGGCCGATCTGTCCACGGATGCGTGTATCCTATGAATCCGCAACTTCGTCAACCGTCGAGGGCCTCCGTTGCGAATCAGGACTGATAACGGCACGAGCTTCTTAGAAGCCAGTAAAGAGCTACTGACCAGCGACATCTTCGACAGCGAGGCAATCAAAGCGGAGCTCTCCTCAGTTGGCATAGAATGGGTGTTCAACTATCCACCGAACCCACACCAAGCATACACTCTCAAGGAGGTTACGCCGAAAATCGAAGTATTGTATAGTGCTCTGATGGAGGCCGAAAACATAATTAATAGTCGCCCGCTGACCCATTTGCCGATCACAACCGAGGATGAGGAGCTTCTCACACCAAACCACTTCCTTCTAGAGGTCCCGAATTCAACCCAAACACCAGGGCCCATCGACGAACGAGTGTTATGTCTTCGAAAAACGGTGGAGGGTGAGCTAGCAGCTGAATAACAGCTTTTCGAATCGATGGGTACGTGAGTATATGACGGTGTTAACAAGACGCTGCAAATGGTTTCAAAGCGTGCGGCCGCTAAAGGTTGGGGGCCTAGTACTGGAATGCGACGTCACCAAAGCGAGGAGTAAATTCGTCCATAACGTGCCTCCCTTGCCAGCGCTTAAACCATCCTGCCTCACACCTCCACTCCACAACATCCCTCTTACATTTTACTACCAGAATGTAAGAGGTCTTCGCTCTAAAACCAATGCTGTCCTACGTCAATCGCATGCTCTTCCCTTTGATATTTACGCCCTGACCGAAACCAATTTGATCCCCGACATAAAGAACCAGGAATTGTTCCTCCTACTTTTAATGTTTTCCGCGACGACGATCCTACCAGCACAAATAAAGATTCCCCCTGTCGAGGCGTCCTACTGGCGATGGACAACAGCCTTAACTCTTCCCCCATTACAATTTCTTCATCCTCTAAAGCCGACTTTGTCGCAATAAAAATAAGTTATGGGCTGTTATCATGCGTACCAGATCCTTTACCGACTATTCCAATTATCTTGGAGCTTATCTTCATTTCACCGAACTTTACGATTCCCTTTACCAGCGCTACTTTAACAATGCGCAAGTCAACCTTATAAACCACCCTAAGTCCTTTTTCCAATTTGTTAACTACAAAAGAAAGTCCGATGGTTACCCTCCTTCCCTCTCTTTCAACAACAGGTCATCAACCGATCCACTCACCATTGCCAACCTATTTGCCACATTTTTTAAACAATCCTTCACCAACGACTCCTTTGTACCAGATCCATCCTATTTTAGATACCTACTGAACTTTTCCAATGGCCCACTTCTCTCTCATATTTTGGACCCGTCTTATATCGAATATAAATTACACCAACTCAATGACGAATTCACACCCGGCCCAGATGGCCTCCCTGCCATATTTCTTAAAAAATGTTCTTCCTCTCTTTCCCTTGCGCTTTCTAATCTCTTCCGTCTATCCCTTTCACAAGGAGAATTTCCTCAGGCTTGGAAATCCTCCTTCATAACCCCGATCCACAAGAAAGGATCAAAGAATGAAATAACCAACTATCGTCCCATCGCTAAACTCTCCCATATACCCAAACTCTTCGAAAGTATTTTGTATGAAGCTCTACGAGGGGCTGTAATTAAATTTCTCACTAAGCAAGGAAAAAGTCAAAAAACTATTCATGAAGAGATGGTGGCTGTTTACCAGGGTTCCGCACCTTCATTATCAACTGTGCAAAAGTGATCAAGTGAGTTCAAGAGAGGCAGAGAGAGCATTGAAGACGACCCCCGCTCCGGCGCCCCGGCTACTGCTTGTACGGGAGAAAGCATCAAAGAAGTCGAAAAACTTGTTCTTGAGGATGCCCGAATAAAGGTGAAAATGATGGCAGAGATCACCAAGCTTTCAATTGGTACCATTCACACCATTCTTCATGACTATCTTAACCTTTCAAAGGTCAGTGCAAGGTGGGTGCCACGAATGCTCACAGCGCCTCAGAAAAAAGTGAGAATCGCATGCTGTAGAGAGCTTTTGGAGATGTGTAGTGAGAACGCGGACGGTGTTATGGATCGAATTGTTACTGGGGACGAAACATGGGTCCACCACTATGACCCTGAAAGCAAACAAGAGTCTATGCAGTGGCATAAAAAAGGAACAGACCCCCCGAAGAAGTTCAAAGTCACTCCGTCTGCCGGGAAGCTCATGGCCACAGTTTTTTGGGACTCAAAGGGAATCTTGCTCATTGAGTACAAAAAAAAAGGTGAAACCATCAACGCCACATCCTACGCTTCCACTTTGCATAATTTGCGGGAGGAAATTAAAAAGAAAAGACGGGGTAAACTCGCAGCGGGTGTGTTGCTTCTTCATGACAACGCTCCTGTTCACATGGCGCGAGTTTCCAAGGCTGCTGCGCGAGATTGTGGTTTCGAAGAAATCCAACATCCACCCTATAGTCCAGACCTTGCCCCTAGTGATTATTTCCTGTTTCCGGATTTGAAAAAATGTCTTCGTGGAAAAAGATTTTCGGATGATGAAGAACTCAAGTCGGCAATAAATGGGTATTTTGCAGAGAAAGAGGAAATTTATTTTTTTGAGGGTTTAAAAAAGCTTATCTCAAGATGTAGCAAATGCATTGATGTTAGGGGAGATTATATTGAAAAATAAAAACAATTTAAATTGAATTCGCATTTTCCTTCATATCGATACCGAGAATATATTGAACGCCGTACTCGTACTCTCGCATTCGTGTTTTTGGTCAGGAATGATCATGCGCGGCACCCAGCGGCAGGATAACTTTTTCATATGCAGAATATTGCCCAAAATATGGCGTGTGCGCTCAGTACTATTCTTTGTGGTATCTGCTAGCTCGCGCACCTTCATTTTCCGGTCACACAACACCATTTCATGTATTTTTTTTGATATTGTCCTCTGTAACCGCATCGGAGGGCCTGTTACTGCGGACTTGACCGGTAGTGGAGTTGCGGCCACCACGAAACTCTCGAAACCAATATTTGACGGTGTAATCTGACGGAGCATTAGCCCCAGAATATTTATCCAACTTTTCTTTTGTTTCCTTCGCCGTTTTGCCTATCCAAAAATAATGTTTTATGAAAGAACGAAAATCGTTTTTGTCCATACTCAACATGATGCCAAACACGTCAACAACAATCAGCTGTCAAAAGAAAACTAAAGACAGTATCGCACTAAAATTTGGCATGTCTGCCTAAATATGAATGGACTTCAAGGCACCATAACCTTTCTTGCATTAGCAGCGCATTTTGGCGGTCAAGGAGATTCTTTTTCTCCCCACCTAGTATGAGGGCTTACATATGTTTGCTATTTATAATGGCCACTAAGAGGTGGTAAAGCAAGCACTTGACGTGAACTTCCGGGTCCGCAACACCATCGATAGCATGAAAGTTTCTTACACTCCGTTTACAGCTAAAAAAAAAAGTGTGTCTTCTTGCTTATAATAGTTTATTGATTTTATACATTAAAGCTAATGATAAACAGTGAACTTTAAATTTCCAAATCTAATTTTTCTTTTCTTTAAATTATAGTAAACCCTGGCGGTTGGGCACCAGCATCAGCTCTGCGAGCCATCTACAAACGTGAATATCCCAAGTTCCTAAAACGTTTCACATCTTATGTGATAGACCAGTGTAAAGATAAACCAATTATGTTCTGATACTTGCCATGTCTATTCTAATTGGTTTGATATTAATATAATAATAATAATAATAAAAAAAAAACAAAATAAGCAAAAAAGCCGAAAACGGGGAATCTGCACACTTTTCCTGTGAATCAGCTTTAGTGTATGCAAGTTGAATTTATTGAACACAACAACCTTTTGTAATCGTATTTACTTTTTTGTTTTTATTTTTGTTTAAATATGTATGTATCTACTATTTTTATACAATGTGTAAAGAATATATTTAAATAAAACAACAAGTATAATTGTTATATTCTTAAGTGTAATTTTAAGAAAATTTGTCAAACAAAGTAGCTTCGAAACTCACGGCAGGACAAAGAAACAAAGCGTGGAACTGCTGCACTGCTAAACTATCACATGATATCAAGTGTTTTTCTTTTAATTTTCTTCATTTTTTTTGTTGTTGATATTGTTTACATCTCAACAATACATATACTACCTACTCTACACGTGTTCAAGTATTGTACGTAAATTTGTAAATGTAAAATCTCTCAACAACTTCGCGTGTCTTTATAGTTAAAAAAATAAACTTATTTGTAAAAAAAAGAACTAAATAAAATCAATAACATATATGAGAAATGCCTTCCTGTATAACTGTACTTTTATCTCTGTTTCTATACATCTTTTGTCAAATGTCTACAACAATTTATACATAAAAACATTGATGATGATCAAAAGCACATTAAACAAACCCAAGCCTTTTTTTTTGTAGATTGTAATTGTTTTTATTCTCCATGAGTACATGTATGTATGTGTATGCTATACATTGATAGCTTTAAATGTGATCAAAAATATAATTATAATCAAGTTATTTTGATAAGATTTTCTTCTTTTTTTGTTTGTTGTTTTTTGTAACAGAAAAGAAAAGATAAAGCCACTCTAATTTCTTGCAAGTTGGAGGTGTCTATATCAATGATCTTATGCTAAATCATTTTTACTGAGTTATAATTATAAAAAAGAAATAAACAATTTACATATAAATTAAATGTTTATATATACATCTATTAAAATAAAAATTAAATAGAGGATTACTATTTGTTATACGTATAAAAAAATTATATATACATATATATTGAATAGAGTTAATGGCAAACTATTTAAAATAAAAGAACAATTATTTGAATGTCGTTTTGTTATATTTTTGTTTTATGTTGAAATGTAGTCTGGTTTCAAATTATACGAGGGGCGTTCAACATATTCTCGGTATCGGGGTGAAGCTGTGGTTGTATATATAAATTGACTTATTTATCAAGTAATATTATTATTTTAGTGCATTCTTGTAAAATTTCATATAAATGTGATTATTAATTCGCGTTTTATCTCTAGTTAAACAGAATCATAATGGCAACTGAGACGATGATGGTGAAAATTGAGCATCGCGCTGTAATTAAATTTCTCACTAAGCAAGGAAAAAGTCAAAAAACTATTAATGAAGAGATGGTGGCTGTTTACCAGGGTTCCGCACCTTCATTATCAACTGTGCAAAAGTGGTCAAGTGAGTTCAAGAGAGGCAGAGAGAGCATTGAAGACGACCCCCGCTCCGGCGCCCCGGCTACTGCTTGTACGGGAGAAAGCATCAAAGAAGTCGAAAAACTTGTTCTTGAGGATGCCCGAATAAAGGTGAAAATGATGGCAGAGATCACCAAGCTTTCAATTGGTACCATTCACACCATTCTTCATTACCATCTTAACCTTTCAAAGGTCAGTGCAAGGTGGGTGCCACGAATGCTCACAGCGCCTCAGAAAAAAGTGAGAATCGCATGCTGTAGAGAGCTTTTGGAGGTGTGTAGTGAGAACGCGGACGGTGTTATGGATCGAATTGTTACTGGGGACGAAACATGGGTCCACCACTATGACCCTGAAAGCAAACAAGAGTCCATGCAGTGGCATAAAAAAGGAACACACCCCCCGAAGAAGTTCAAAGTCACTCCGTCTGCCGGGAAGCTCATGGCCACAGTTTTTTGGGACTCAAAGGGAATCTTGCTCATTGAGTACAAAAAAAAAGATGAAACCATCAACGCCACATCCTACGCTTCCACTTTGCATAATTTGCGGGAGGAAATTAAAAAGAAAAGACGGGGTAAACTCGCAGCGGGTGTGTTGCTTCTTCATGACAACGCTCCTGTTCACACAGCGCGAGTTTCCAAGGCTGCTGCGCGAGATTGTGGTTTCGAAGAAATCCAACACCCACCCTATAGTCCAGACCTTGCCCCTAGTGATTATTTCCTGTTTCCGGATTTGAAAAAATGTCTTCGTGGAAAAAGATTTTCGGATGATGAAGAACTCAAGTCGGCAATAAATGGGTATTTTGCAGAGAAAGAGGAAATTTGTTTTTTTGAGGGTTTAAAAAAGCTTATCTCAAGATGTAACAAATGCATTGATGTTAGGGGAGATTATATTGAAAAATAAAAACAATTTAAATTGAATTCGCATTTTCCTTCATATCGATACCGAGAATATATTGAACGCCCCTCGTATGTCTTCTTCTTCTTTCTTCATTTTATTAACAGGTTCCCTGTCCCATACATATTTCAATTCAATTATTCAATTATTTGGTCTCACGTACAAGGTTTTTTTTTTCATAATTTTGTACTATTGTAATAATCAATGTCACGAATTATTATGAGTGGGAAGTAGTTATTATCATATTAGTTTAGTTTTTTTCATGGTTTTTTCACGTGGTAGAAAAAAATTTAACGGATTTGTGACAGTGTTGAAGTGGCATGATAAAAGGGATGTTGTAATGATATCAACATGTCATGACGACACAATGACACCTATCTCAAATTGGAGAGAAACTATAATGAAAAATAATGTGGTCATTGGTTATAATGAAGCTAAAAAGGGCATAGATGCTGCAGACCAGCTTAGCAGTTATTACTCTCCTGTGAGAAGAAGCCTAACCAGGTACAAAAAAAAATGCTCTTGATTTAATTTTTCAAGTTGCGATTGTCAACACACGCATTGTATATAACGAATGTGCCAATAAGCTATTGACAGTTCATCAAGTTCTGGAGTCAAGTATACGATATTGACTCGGTGAACCCATGAGATCATAAGCTTTCGGAAATACCAAGAAAAGATGGAAAAATTAAACGTGGCCGTTGCGTTGTATGCTATTGAAAATTAAGGAATGTTGCAGAGAATCCAGCTAAAGCCAAACAAGTTGACACAGAATGCAAAAAATGTTGTAAAATTTACTATCTACATCATTTCAACGAAACACATTAACTGCTACAAAATATTATAAATAAATATTTAACAAAAAGTAAATTTTGTTTTTATATTTCGAAAAAAAAAAAAAAAACAAAATGTCGCATACTAAAAACAGAAATAGCATGTAACGTTCATTAAATAAATCCATTTGATTTTGCTTGTAGATTTGCTCACATATGATACATAGACGTATTAGACCACATGCAAAACAAGGGACAGTTAATCATTGAAATACAATTACATCTGACGCTATATATTTTTCCCACATATCTGTGTTGCCAGCACACGGTTTCCACACTTCGATATCCATAATGTGACCTGGCTGTCTCCTAAACAACAAACCGGCAAACGATGTGAAAAACAATTACTATCTTAACAAGTAACAGATAACTCTAAAATTGAATGGGAACTAGTTGAAGATATATTAAATGGATCAAATCAAAAAGAACCACTCCAGAGCATAAAACAAAATAATGCTCTTATATCAGACTCTAATATGTTAATATGTTAGTAGACACATTTAATAAGTTAAAGTTCTCTAATTGTAACTGCTTAGCTCTGGAAGGCTCATATCGCCAGAGTTTTTCCTTTGACCCTATAACTTCTAATGAATTATATCAAATTATTAAGTCTCTTAAAAACTCTAACACACAAACGTCTCATGGAATTTCAAACAACTTCGTTAAAAAAATAGCTTTAAACATTTGTGATATTCTATGTTTTATGTTTAACACAAACGTTATATGTGGTGTGTTTCCAAATTTTATTTTGTAATGTATCGGCTTTTGCCAACACGAATGAACAACAAATCTTTGTTTTTTTTAGTTTTTTAGATTTCTGTATTTCCGTTAATTACAATTTGAGTTAATTACGTACTGGAGAAAAGGCAAACTCTTACAATTGCGCGTGTACCCGTTTGAGATGAGACTGACTGCTCGCCGCGATGCTGATAGAAGAGCTGCCATGGATTCTTTAATTGAATTGCATGTGTGTATAGGAGATTATTTTACACCGCGCAACCTTACTTAATTACATTACAATGTCCCCTCTAGTTTGCTTTTTCTCCAGGAATTAATATCAGATTCTTATAAATTTCAGTTAATTCTTGTTATATATTCAGTGTTTAACAATATTTTCAGTATTTAAAAATATAAATTTTACTCGTATACATACTATTAGCAATTGAAAAGATTAAACGCTCTTGTAATAACTACGAAGCGCGTACCTTCTATTTGTGAAACTGTCACTGGTAGTATTAGTATTACTGGAAAGTTTTTCCACATCAGTATTTTCAAAAGTATTAATTTTACAACTAGGATCTGTAACTGTTACTGGAATGTAATCAACAAAATTATCATTAGGTTTACAAGGAATTATTTGATTCACATGTCTTTTCCAAGTTTTGTCTTTAACCAAGATATGATAAGATCTTTCGCCAACTATTTCAATAACTCTACCCTTAATCCAAGAAACTTTTCCAGGTATGGAATAATCTCTTGTCATTACAAACTCTCCAACTTTAAATACTCTGTTCTGTTTCCCTCTATAATACATTTTTTGTTTATTTTGCATGCTTTCTACATTTTTTCTTAAGTTTAAACTGCTTATTTTTGTCTTGGTTAACGTTAATGGGTTTAGTAAATCTAATCTAGTTCTCAAACGTCGCTTAAACATTAATTGAGCTGGTGACTGCCCCGTTGTGCTGTGAATTGTGTTCCGATAATCAAGAAGAAAATTATCTAAGAATGTACTCAGATCGTTTTATGCCGATTGTGTATAGCAGGCCTTTCTCAATGCAAACTTTATAATTTTTACACCATTTTCTGCTTGGCCATTTGTAGCCGGATGACCAACATGAGTTTTCAGATGCTTAATGCCATTTTGTTTCAAAAAATCCTCGAATTGTTTAGATACGAAGGAAGTACCGTTGTCTGTAACTATTTCAAAAGGCTGACCGAACCTAGCAAAGATCTGACGAAGTACTTTGATTGTGTGGGAGCTAGTAATGTCTTTCCCCATATCGAAACATTCTAACCACTTACTGTGTGCATCAACAACGATAAGAAACATGTGTTTAAATATAGGTCCCATAAAATCTAAATGTAAGCGTGACCAAGGATTTTCGGGCCACTTCCAAGTTTCTAACACATTATGTTCTGGATTTTGTCTAAACGCCAAACAATTTTCACAAGTCATACTTATGTTTTCTATATCCGTATCTAACCCTGGCCACCATAAGTAGAATCGTGCCATACTTTTCATCTTCACAATTCCCATATGAGTTTTGTGAAGTTCGTCTAGCATTTGTTGTCGGAGCGACGTTGGAATGACAATTCGATATCCCCAAAATATGCAGTCGAATTGTACGCTAAGTTCATTTTTTCAAATCGCAAATGGACTAAAATTTGAGTCCGATATATGCTGAGGCCAACCATTTCTAATGTACTCCTGTACCTTTTTTAACGTTTCGTCGGAAAGTGTGTATTTCTTCACGATGTTTAGGGTTATCGGCATCATACCTATTTGATTTATGTAATTAACATAAACATCACCGAGATTGTCCTGGATAGTCGCTGGACTATCCGATGGATTGCGGGAAAACTAATCTGCTACGTTGTATTTAGTGTTTACGTATTCAACATCATATTGATACGCTGAAAGAAATAATGCATATCCTTGTAACCTATACGCCGTTATAGTAGGAATACCTTTCTTAGGTCCGAAAATGGATATCAGTGGTTTATTATCAGAAACAAGGGTAAACTGTCTACCGAATATGTATTGGTGGAACCGCTTTACCCCAAAAACTATCGCTAAGGCTTCACGTTCGATTTGTGAATACCTCTGTTCACTGTCAGATAATTTTCTTGAAGTGTAGGATATAGGTTTCTCAACGCCACTGCTAAATACGTGTGCTAAAACTGCCCCAACCCCCACCGGACTAGCATCTACCGTCAATTTAACATGTGAATTTGGATCATAATGGGCAAGCATTTGATTTGAGGATAACATTTCTTTAATTCTGTCAAATGCAAGTTGTTCATTACTACCCCAAATGTATTTAGCGTTTTTCTTTAAAAGTTCGTACAGCGGTGAACAAACAGTTGCAACATTTGCAACAAACTTCCGATAGTAGTTGAAAAGCCCTAAAAACGACTGCAGCTCCTGAATGTTTTTTGGTTCTGGAGTTTTCAAAATTGCCTCCACCTTTTTGGGGCATGTATGTAAACCATTTTTATCAATTACGTGACCCAAATACGTTATTGATTCGACGAAAAATTCGCATTTTTCCTTGCTGACTTTCAGTCCAGCTTCCTTGATTTTACGAAGAACTAATTCGAGGCGTTTCAAGTGCTCTGCCCTAGTAGGTGCTGTTACCAAAACGTCATCCATAAATGCTACAACGCCTTCAATGCCTATAAAAAGAGCTCCAATCGTCCGCTGAAATATAGCAGGTGCTGAAGCTACCCCATAGACTAACCTCGTATACCTAAACAAACCCTTAGTAGTGGATATAGTTGTAAGATCCCTTGAACTGTCTTCGAGTACTAGTTGCTGATAAGCCATCGAGAGATCTAGCTTGGAAAACTCTTTTCCCCCATGAAGTTGAGCAAATAGCTCTTCTATTTTTGGTAAAGGGTACTGCTCTACTTGTAACTGTGGATTGAGAGTTATCTTGTAGTCTCCACAGATTCTTATTTCGCCCGATTTCTTTAGTATTGGTACAATAGGCGTACCCCATTCACTAAATTTGATTGGCTCTAAAACTCCTAAGCTGACTAATTTCGAAAGCTCTTTTTCGACTTTGTTTTTGATTGCCAATGGGAGTTGGCGAGGCTTGACAAATTTCGGGACCGCAGTCTCCTTTAAGTGAAGACTGCCCTGATTTTTATTGAAACAACCTAAACTTCCATCAAATACTTCCGAGTATCTAGACAACACATGCAATAATTCCTTATCCTTAATTTCACCTTTGATAAAATTAAATTGTTTTAATGCTATATTAAACGCGAGCATCCAATTACGACCCAGCAAGGCCGGACCGCCATTATCAATGACATACAATAAATATCTAAAAACTCATGCATATTATTATATGAAATAGAAAATTTACAAACTCCGCGTGGTTTAATTACACTGCCATTGTAATTTTTCAAAATTAAATTTGTCGGTTTGAGTTTACATTTTGCAAAGTTTCTTTTATACACTACTATGGCAGAAATTGATGCGCCACTGTCAACCTCCATTTCCATCGAAACACCATTCAGCAACACACTGGCAGTTATTGGTTTACAGCATGCATTAGTTCTGAAATAATATAAGGATAATTCATTATCGTCTGCCATATTACAATCTTCGATATAATTATGTGTATTTGATACTGTTCTGTGATTTTCCGGACACATTCTTTTGAGATGACCACGTTGATTACATTTCCTGCATACATATCCCTTAAAACGGCATTGTTGCTCCGAATGATTTTTATAGCCACAAACTTTACATGCGGTGTTCAATGGTGTAGCTGAACTTTTATTTACATGAGGGTTGTTATGTACATCTGAAGATCGGCTATTTGACCTTCTACCAGACATGCGAAACACGGTTGACATCGCTCCTCCACTTGTTCCTGGTTCCGTTTTCACTACCGTTGTGTTGTTTGTGTGGTACTGGTTCTTCACACATTCCACTGACTGGGAAATTTCCATCGCCTTGTCTAATGTTAAGGTTTTAACATCCTCTAAAAATAGTTTGTCCTTTTCTGGTCCCTTTTCCATGCCCATTATGAACTTGTCTCGTAAAGCCATGTTCAGCTGTGAGTCAAAACTGCAATTCAACGCCAATGATCGTACTCGAGCAGCCCATTGTTGGAGAGACTCATCCGAGTTTTTTGCGGCCTCATAAAATTTATGCCTCTCTGCCAAACCCGATATCGATGCCTTAAAATGTTTTTTGAAGATCTCAACCAAGGTAGTGTATGTTGCTGCTTCTGGTATATTTGGATGCGCCAGATTTTTTAGCAATTTGTAGGTATCTTCATTCAGAGAATTGATGAAAATTGCTCTTTTCTTTACTTTTTGGTCGATTTCATTTGCGATAAAGAACTGTTCGAGTCGTACGATATACACTGCCCAATCGTTACACGTGTAATCGAATGTTGGCACATATCATTTTTTTTTTTTTTTTTTTTTTTTAACAAATAAGTTCGTATTACTGAGTCCTCGTCGCCACTGTAATGTAGTATTGGCTTTTGCCAACACGAATGAACAACAAATCTTTGTTTTTTATTTTTTTATATTTCTGTATTTCCGTTAATTATAATTTGAGTTAATTACGTACTGGAGAAAAGGCAAACTCTTACAATTGCGCGTGTACCCGGTTGAGATGAGACTGACTGCTCGCCTCGATACTGATAGAAGAGCTGCCATGGATTCTTTAATTGCATTGCATGTGTGTATAGGAGATTATTTTACACCGCGCAACCTTACTTAATTACATTACAATTTAAAAATAGCTGAAGTAATACCTTTGTATAAGAAAGACGATAAAACCTTAATAAATAACAATAGGCATATCTCGTTATTATCGGTTTTCACGAACATTTTTGAAAAAGCTGTTTAAAATAATGAAAGGGAATTAATCGTTTTGGGTGATGCGAATATTAACTTAAAAAAATTAAATGACCCCCAAGTTAGTAAGTATTTAGAAATAATGGCATCAAAGGGCTTAATGAATGTTATAAATCAACCAACTCGGGTTAATATAACAACCAATATATATATATATCAGATATATCAGATCACTACGCAACGTTGTATGCTACAAAAGACTATTCTGAGCGACAAATTATAGAAGAAATTCCTTTAAAAATCAACCAATTTAGAATTAATCAACTAATTAGGGAAACAAACTGGCAAAGATTAAGTGAAGAAAATGACGTTGAGCGGCTATACAATATATTTGTGAACAAAATGAACGATATATAGTTAACGTTACCTTTCCGGTGTAACTGAAAAAAAACCGAACTCCAACTGTTCGGGAGTAAAACACGTATTCAAATTAAAAAGTTTCTTTATTACAATTAAAATACTACGAGTATACACGCCTATGTCCGAAGTAAGACTGCCACCCCAATCCACACAACAGCTCCTCGTTACCTTGATTCCACCTGATGCGATACGCTGACTTAGCGCTTCCCACGAATAGTGCATTCGGCGCATGCATGTACATGAAATCCATCGGATGCGCGTGTGCTTCGTCAGCATAGGTTCCCATGCAAAGTATTCCCACTGTGATCTTCGCAGTGGGTCGGGTTTCCAGGTTGCAGTCTGCTGGATCGTGTTAACTCCTCCCTCTTCGAAAATCTACGGCCCGTAGATCAATGACGTCAGAAATAAGTTATACTAAGTGGCTGTACGGGTTGTACCAGCCGGTGTATCCTGAGATAAGATAATAGAAGGGAGTTTCAAACTGCCGGTAATTTTTCGCCATATAATGTATGCTAGAAGGATTAACAGCAGAAGGATTACCGCATCCGAAGCCGTGGATATTCAGAGTTTATTTGATAGGTGGCGAAGACGTTCTAGTTCTATATTTTTCAGACTAAGGCCATGAACGTGTTGAAGGTCGATCTTATGTCCTTCGATTGTTACGTTCGCCATCGTTGGAGGTAGGGCCTGTAAACTGGTTAAGCTAGAGCTCGTGAATGTATGGTTCTTTAAGTGTATTGTCTCGTTGTTTAGACGTATAACGAAGGTTCCCATCAAGGTTTGCGTAGAATTCCCTAACGCAAGATCTCCATTGTAGTTTGTAATAAAGATCGTATCCTTACCAATAAGCTCAATGACCTCGTTATTGTTCGTACAATAAGTGCAGGCTGCGTGACCGCCTTTCAATAATCTCGCCGTGCAGTGATTCTCCGGAATCTTCATTAACGATTCTTCCTTGCACACGGTGGAATTGCTTATAGAAAGACAGTTTTTTAGTACTCCATATGTTTCGTCCTGGTTGATAAGGAATCTGCTAAACTCGATGTCGACTTGCTTCCCATCAGCGATAGTAGGCCTCACTAGGATTTGATTGTAGTCCCCCTTCCTAACCTTTGGTATTGATAGCATGTATAATAACATGGATTCGTTGGTGTAAATTGATGGTGATTCGAACTCGACTGCTTCAATTTCATTGGCGTAGGGTAGAGTTTCTAACTCTGATACGAGAGTGTTGATCTCGTCATGATTCAGCAAGTTTGTGTTTATAATGCCACCTTTCGCCATTTGACATGCTCGTACCATTTCGTCGATTTCATCTTTAATAAGCAGGATTTGATTAATAACGTCCTGCTGGAATTTTTGAATATCCGTCGTTTTAATATCGTTGTTAGATTTATCGATGACCCAGTTAATCTTCCTCGTCATATCCTTGATGACGCCAAAAAGTTATTCGTTGACCTTGTATTGGTGGTTGTTGTTCTCCACAATGTCTTGTTGACTTCCCAGGATTTTGTTCCAATCTGCTGCGTCTGGGTTCCCAGCGACCCACTTCCATGCCGAGCCGATCCAGTCAATGGACCTCTGTCATCTCCGTGGTCTGTTCCTTAGAAGATTGATTCGATCGCTTATTTGGCCCAGGTAGAAATTAATAAGGGCCTTCGTATCTTTGTCTTTGATGTGCCTTCCGATGGAGTCGGTGACCTTCCCAATTTGATTTTCGAATTGGTTCAGGTCTATGACATGCACGAGGTTGAAGTTGCCGTTGACTATCCACGCTTTACCTTCCTTGGTGGAGCTGAATATTCGAATATCTGAAATCCACGGGGCCAGTCTGTAAATATTAACTTATCTTTTATGGCTGTGATTATGACAAAGCTTTAGAATTACAAAGGTTATAAAATGCTAAGCACAACTAGTCTTACGCTAATGACATTACTTTTGCTGTATTTATTAATTTTTTAATCTGTATTAAATCATCTTAAAATCGTTTTACTTTTAAATACTAGGTATTGACATATTTATTTATCTAAATCTTTGCTTAGATTTTTGTATTACAGAATTATCTTAAAAATATGTTAAAATCATCTTAAAAGTATGTTAGACTTAAATATTAGATATGAATTAATATTATAAGTTTATAGGCCTTACATTTTGTGTATTCAAGGATATAATGCATTATACATTTTTTATATTTTTTATGTGGGTTTTATGAACCCTTCTGCCTGTTGCAGTGGTAACGGTGACTTTATTATCACGCGCTACTTTTTCCTTTCGGAAAAGTGGCTTATTTTTAGCCTGAATGCCTTTTGAGGCTGTGTATATAACATCACCTTTTTTATAAGCCCTTGGAGGCGTTCTTTTTTTATTTCTATAGAGATTTGATTCTCTTTGTTTTCTTTTTATTTCGTTCTTTAATTCTCTATTAATTTTAGTACGGAAATCTATCATGTTATGGTAATTAATTCTTTGCGTGCGGTCAAAAAAGATATCGTTTGGCTTTCGCTTTGTCACCGAATGAATTGAGTTATTATACCTATCGACCGCTATATAGAGCAGTTCCTTTAGTCGCAAGTTTCTGTATTCTAATCTGAGGCATCGAAATATTTCAAGTATAGTTGAATGAAACCTTTCAACCTGACCGTTTACTTCAGATCGACGAACGGGTGTGTGGTAGACCTTTATTCCTAACATCTCTATAAAGTTAACTATGATTGGGCTTAGGAGGCTACTCTCGTTGTCGGTCACCAATATTTTCGGTGCTGTGAAGTAATGAATAATCTTTAGGATTTTTTCACGAAGATGAAGGACACTTCTGTTTTTTATATGAAAAAGTTTGCCAAATTTTGAGAATTTATCAATACAGCTGATAAATTTTTCATTCTGGACCTCGATGATGTCCAAGAGGTAGGAAGGAATGGGAGTTGGTTGAAATTCGGGATGAATTGGGTGTCTATCATATTTATTAGCATTGCAAACTTCACATGATTTGGTGTATCCCTTTATCAGACTATTCATTCGCGGGAAGTAGTACTTCTCGAGTAACTGTTCCTTGTTCTCACGAGGATTTCGATGTGCCCTTCTATGTTCGTTCATAATTAACTCGCATACTCGGTCCTGATTTTTCACATCCTCCACCAATCTTTGCGATATTCGGATCTTATAATTCGCAAAGTGCTCTAAAAATACCTCCTGTAACATTGCAATAAGAGACTCTGGAATTTTCATCCCATTTATGACATTCGGTCTAAGTTTGGCTTTTAGTATTTTGGTCAGCTTGGTTTTATCCATATTGTCCTCGGCGGCATAGTGTCGAGAGAAACCTGGGTGTGGTTCTTCGTATATCTCTAATCCCCTTGCCGCCCTGATGATTACTTGATTTCGGAAAACACCACTAAGGTGCTTCAACGTGGGGGATTAGATCGGAGCTATCCTGTTCGGCACTATGCACTGTCTGACTATCGGAGTCTGTTGATGCTTTAGCTTCGGAGGCTGAGTTGGTTAGGGAGTCAGCGCTCAAGGCAGTTTCCGTTAAGGAATTTTGTTCACTGGCTGTTTCAGTCGCAGAGCCATTTTCTGCTTTATTCGAACTATGTGCCGCCTCAGCTCGTGCTGAACCGGACAAGTGATTTACATGACTTTTGAGCCTGGAGAGAGCATCTGCTACAAAGTTTCATTTACCAGGTTTGTAAATCAATTCACAGTTATACTCCTCTATGCGCGCCTTCCAACGCTTAAGTTTAGCATTGTAGTTTCGATTCCCAAGTGCGAAAATCAAAAGCTGGTGGTCTGTGAACAATCTAATTTTCTTTGCGCCGTATAGATATGATCGTAAGTTATCTAAGGCCCAGACTATTGCCAGCATTTCTTTTTCGTTGGTTGCATAGTTTTCCTCGGTCTTGTTTAATGTCCGTGAAATGTATGCAACTGGTCTGTCTTTGCCTATTTCGCCCTGTGAAAGAACTGCTCCGATAGCGTAGTCTGAAGCATCGGTCGTGAGGTTAAACGGTTTACCGAAATCAGGGAAAGCTAGGACTTCTGATGATGTTAGTAAAGTTTTCAGTTCGCTAAAGGACTTCAGTTCTTTCTCGTCGAGACTCACCGGTATTTTCCTCGATTGGTTTGCCCTTACCTGAGCATTTTCCCCTCTTGTGAGATTACTTAGGGGTTTTGCGACGAACGCGTAGTCGCGAATGAACTTCCTATAGTATGACGTAAGGTCGAGGAAAGACTTAAGTTCTTTTAAATTTACTGGTGACAATAGGTTTTGAATAGCGGCAACTTTTTTGGAGTCTGGTCGGATGCCTTCGGGAGTTATAACATAACCAAGGAAATCAACTTCGGTTTTCATGAAGTTGGTTTTTTCGAGATTCACCTTGAGGTTGGCATCTCGTAGTCTGGTGAAAACAATTTCTAAATTTTTTAAATGGACTTCCTCATTGTCACCAAAGATGATAATATCATCTATGTACACATAGCAAATTTTGCCTATGTACTCTTTGAGAACGTCATCAATCATCCTTTGAAAGATTGCTTTTTCAGCCCGAAGGGTAACCTGAGGAATTCATACTTCCCGTTCATGGTGGCGAAGGCTGTTTTCGGGATGTCTGATGGTTTCATCGGTATTTGATGAAACCCTGAAGTCAGATCGAGAAAATTTCGCTTTACCAAGACTTGCTTGTGTGGAACTTATATCCGGAATTGGGTACGCATCGGATACGGTCACTTGGTTAAGACGCTTGTAGTCTATCACCATGCGATACTGCTTTTCGCCTGATGATTTTGGCTTCTTTGGCACGATCTAGATAGGAGAATTATATGGGCTTTTAGAAGGGCGGATAATTCCTTCTCTTAAAAGCTCATTTATTTCTTTTTCTACTATCTCTCTCATGCAGGTCGGGTAAGAATAGCTTTTTGCGAATATATGTTCTTGGGTTGTAGTTCTTATCTCTGCCTGTATAGTGGTCTTTACAATTTCTCTTTCACTTATGGGCCCAAAAAGGGTCTTATATTTTAGGATTAGGCGGTTCAATTCCGACTTGGCATTCTCAGAAAGGGCATCTCTAAACACGATGTTGACTTGCTTGGAAGGTTCTTCTTTGAGAGGGATGACAGCATCAGGGCATAAGGTTAGAATGTTTCGTTTTCTGTCTATGACAGCCTCAAGTTCTTTCAGAGTATCATCGCCGATGATGCCGTCAAAAGATGTAAGGCCAGGCAGAACGTAGAACGTTAAAAGAGTATTATTTCCAAGCCTTTCGAAGAATTTTCCCTTCACACATTCTTTAATTTTAATCTTGCCGCCTGCCGAATGAACCATAAAGGGTTATTTTACGGGGATTGTTTTTTGCGATACAGATGGACTAATGAAATTCTTGTTCGCCCCGGTATCGACAAGAAATTTCAGAATAGTTCCGCTTCGGACGATGAATTCTATGTATGGTACGCTGGATAGCCTCCCGACATAAAATTCTGTTCGTCGATGTGCTCCTCCGCGGATGCGACGTAGGTGTCAACATCATTGGGCACCTCTAGTTGACTCTCGTTATGAACCTCGTCAGCCGTTTGTACGTTGTAGAGTCTCTGGTGCTTCTGCTGGTAGTTATCGGACTTAGCCTTCCGCTTAAATGGATTACTACCCTGTGGCTTGTTCATATAGTTCACCTGACGTGACTGAATGGACTGGTCGACATCCATCTTCGGGTGAGGTTTGGGCGCACTTGGTCGCGGAGGTGCCTCGTTTTCGCTTGGTTGCGGATGGTTATTGTGCTTAGGTTTATCAAACCTATGCTGTGGGAAATTTCTCCGATGAGGCCTAGTTTCTTGTCTGAAGGTCTGGTTTATGGGAGCCGTCATCGTGTTTGATACGTTCGTATTATGAATCGTATGACTCCGGTAGTTGAGGTTTTGTATCTCCAGGCAAGCCGAATAAGCTTCCGGGAGTGTTCGCGGTTTTTGGATAATTAACATCCTCGATATATCGCCGTTCAGACCTCGTACGAAAACGTATAGAGCTCTGTTTCGGTAAGTCTCCACCAACGCTGTGACTGTTTCTTGACAGAAACTCTCTGTCTTAATCTTGTTGATCATTAGAGACAGCTGATGATTTACCGCTGCATAGAATTCATCGAGCTTGGAGCCTCTTTGAGACAGCTGATTAAGCTGGTGCTCCAATGTTCGCATGTCCCTTTTATCTACGTAATGCAGCGAAAGACATTGCTTAATTGTAGGCTAGTCATCATCAAAAATATTATATGATATCAGCGCAGCATCAGCGCTGCCCCGAACCTTTTGCCTTATATGCTGTAGAATAGCCCGATAAATCGGCTTGGATTTCACAATTTCGAAATCCTTTAATATTGCCTCGACGGTATGAAGCCATGAAATATATTGGGTAGGGTTACCGTCGAAAGGCTGGAGTTCCTTAACACAGTCCGGCAGGCGACTTATGGCCTGCAAGTCGGACTCGGTCTTAGGACCGCACAGCTCTACTTGATTCTCTAGCGCCGCCTCTGGCACTTGCTTGGCCTTCAAGTACCTTAAGGCGCCCTTGGATTCCAATAAGCTGGGCGAGGATATTATTAATCGCTCTGGTTAATTCCGTTAGGGACCTAGTAACACCTTCCATTTAAAATGATAAAACTTATATCAGCAGGGAAAAAATATATATGTATATTGTATATCCTACAACTAGGTGAACAGAGAATAATAATACTTAGCTCAAGCCGATATTTTTGACACTGTGTATTTCCTTTTCAGCAACGCTCAACACTGATTTCCGCACTATAATTTGCACTATTTAATTATTTGCTTTATCATGTATATCATGTATTGGTATAACAAATTTCTCACTGAAATTACCATGCACGTATTTTATACATATTTTTCTTTCGCAATTTCCTTTTTCAAAGCGCTTCCCTTAGGGTATTTTTATCTTATATCCACTTATTTGATCACTCTTTATTTTTCCTTTCACCCTCACATTAATTTTAACATGGTGGGGAATTCTTTATCGTCACTGTATTTCCTTGGTCGTTTATATTTTTTTTCCTCCCTTTCGGGTATTATTCCGTAACTATTAGAACAAAAAAAATGTGAAAGTAAGAAACCGGCCTCTGGAATTGCTGTGTTGATCCCGTTTAGTCGCAAGCGTTTATGATTGCAAGCAACCTACTAATGGCACATACAAATTCACATTCGAATCCTTTTAATCACAGGCGAAATCTGCCATGTTCCCATGGGTATGACAGAATTTTGCTGCTGGAGAGTTAGAGTGGTTACTGTGTTCCCATGGGTACAGCAACGTGCGCTCAGTAGAACGTACTAACTTCCTGTCCTGTATTAAAGGACACAACAATTCACACGGGATAAAAGGATAAGAATTTTAGAAGCCGATCCCTGCTCGGGCGCCAGTTAACGTTACCTTTCCGGGGTAACTGATAAAAAACCGAACTCCAACTGTTCGAGAGTAAAACACGTATTCAAATTAAAAAGTTTCTTTATTACAATTAAAATACTATACAATTTAAAAACTTAATTTCGGATTTGTCGAAAAAAAATTTTATTCTTTATTTCTCCAATCTAATCTAACACTTTTAACTTACTGACTACTGGTGCCCACTTGGCATTCCCTTAAATTACTTTTTACTTTTCTATCTCAGCTTTATTTTTTATGTTGCGCGTGTGACTTTTCCGATACTTGACACTTCCTTTGCAACTTTGTTGCAACCATTGAATTGCCGTTATCGTGAAAAGTGTGGGAAAATATTGTATTTGACTCTAAAAGGGAAATGAAAACATGGATCGGGTATCGGAATTTGTGGGGTACATAACCTCTCCCCCGTTAGTCTGAAAATTCTCCTGAATTTTTATATTTTTGGGAATTTGGTTCTTAATTACAAGTTTCAGTTTTTTATTGCTTCTAGTAATGGTTATTATTAAAATGCTGATTATGATCATGATTATTAATAAAGCTGAGATAGCGATGTAATTAACATTTTTATGAAATCTTAATATTTTAATATTTTCTAAGTTTACAAACGTTTTTAACATAATTTCCTTAAAGTCTAGCTTCCTAGCAAAATTGATTTTTTCTTCTTCATTGTAGAAGAATCTGTCCACAAATTGTATATTTTTATTGCCAAACGTTTGATTAAGTATTTCTATTGAGCAATTATTGATTACAATTAAATAGTTTCCACTTAATTTTATGTTTCGATCATCGCAATGGTTTATAATTGTTTCGTTATTCATGTTTTTACACAGTATAGTATATTCATCTAGTGATACAATTTCCATTAATTTATTTTCTTTCATTTCACAGTTTTGTTTTGTAATACAATTGTTTATTGGTATTAAATCTTTTTCATATAAAATTTTATTGTCGTATTGATATTTAGTTCGATTAATTTCTATAACATATTGGGCTTCAATTATTATTTCCTGATTTCTTTCTGTGGGTACTGCTGTGATAAGCTTAAAATCTACTAGTTTATAAGTATGTGGTATTTTAATTGCAATGATTAATTTCCCTGTGCTATATTTTAACAAACCTATTCTTATATTCTTTAACTTATATAAATCTAGTTCTGTCTCGGTTATTTGTAGTGTAGCTATTGCTGGTTGTGTTACTAGTAAGGTCAGTATTAGATATGTAAATGTCGTCATCTGCAAATTTACGTGGTGGCTTAATATTTATTGGGTGCTCTTTATCTATTTTCTTAAGTCTATACCTTGGTTCATTTTTGTAATAGTTTCTCCTATAATTCTTAACTGGTACTATTTTCCTATTCTCTCTATATTCTTGCCTATCTTGGTTTAGTTTATTAATGTATTTTTCTTTTTTCAGTTTTATCCTATTAGCAAGTGTTGCAAAGTCAGCAAACATTGCTTCTTCTGGGGTCATTTCTATTGTTGAGTGATACCTATTGTTATAGTTATTGACTGCCCTATGGACTTTTTGAACTAGTGTTAAGTCTTCCTTTCTAATTGTTACTAATTTCTCTTGGAGGGTCGAATGAAATCTTTCGATATCACTATTTCCCGTGTGTGTGTTTGCTTTGGTTAGGTGTAAATCAACCTGTTGTTCGGTTAAAAATGCTTTTAAGTTTTCGGATCTAAATTCATTGTCTGTTATTAATTTTTTAGGTTTACCGAACTTCGAAAAGTGTTCTTCTAAAGTTTCAATTTTCTTAATCCAATTTCTATTGGCTAAAAAATAGACATATGCTTTTTTTGTTAATTTATCTATTAAGGTTAAAAATGATTGTTTCATGAAGTAATAGATGTCCATATGTAAAATTTCGTTTGGCCTAGATGGTGTTTCGCTAATTTCAAATTTAGGTTTATTCGGTTTCCTTTCATACTTGACTTCTAGACATGTCTTGCAGTTATTAATTATTTTTGTTATTTCTTTTACTAATTTCGGATAATAGATTTTATTTTTCAAGCTGTGGTACGTTTCAACGATACCGCTATGTAAGCTTTCTTTTGTGTGGTAAATTGAAATTTGTTTCTGCACTTCTTCCAAAGTCTCTATTTCCCTAGCCCTCAGAGTTGCCTTTACGAATTTAATTTTCTTGTCAAGACTAAAAAGTTCAATTAAAAGTTGTTGTATCTTATTAAACTCATGATCAGATAGTTCAGTGTATATTCTTATAACACCTGGTTTAATGTATCTCCGCAATAAATCGGTCCAATAACCTATTTCTCTAGTCATGTCTACGTAAATAATTCTTCTATTGTGTATCACTTCTATTTCTGTGTTAGTGTCGTTAGTGAGTATTAATTGTGTTTTATAAATATTTACTATTGTCTCTTTTATTGAGATATGATCTAACTGTTGTTCATCTTGTGAATGAACTGTGGCATCTTCTGAAATATTATCTATTGATTAACAGTCTATTTGATCGTTAAAATTAGCTTTGTTGTTAATCTCCGGAATTCGGCTTAGAAAGTCTGCTATCTTGTTTTCTTTTCCCTTCAGATATTCGATGTCAAATTGGTACTCTTGAAGTTTTAGTAATCACCGTTGGTTTCTTTCACTAAATTCCTTTCCGGTATATTTTTTATTTAAGTATTTTATGGGCATATGGTCAGTTACTATTTTAAATCTTTTACCCCATAGATATGGCCTAAAATAATTAACGGCCCAAACAATCGCCAAGAATTCTTTGTCAGTGACAGAGTAATTCTTTTCGTGATCGTTCAGAGATCGTGAGGCATAACACACTGGTTGTTCTTCTTGCATTAGGACTGCCCCGATCGCGTAATTACTTGCATCAGTATTTACTACAAGTGTTTTATTAAAATTTGGAAATTTCAGAATTGGGTGCTTAATAATATTCATTTTGAGGGTTTCAAATGCCTGGATATATTCGGGATCGTTTACGTTTATAGTTTTATCTTTCTTTAAATACTTTATCATTAGACTAGCTATTTTAGCATAGTCCTTTACAAATTTGCGGTAGAAGCCAGTCACTCCCAAAAAGCCTTTTAATTGCTTTTCTGATTTCGGTAATGGATATTCTTGGATACATTTTACTTTAACTGGATTCGGTTTCATGCCTTCAGCTGTTAAGACATGTCCCAGGAATTCCGTATTTTTCTTCATGAAAGAGCATTTGTCGAATTGCACTTTGAGATTGTGTTCAGCCAATCTCTGAAATATTAATTTTAACGAATTAATATGTTCCTGTAAGCTGGTTGAAAAAAACAGTATGTCATCTAAATAGACGACGCAGATCTTGTTAATATATTCCCTAAGAATCTCATTCATCAACCTTTGAAAGGTTGCTGGAGCATTCTTAAGGCCAAATGGCATTCTCACGAATTCGTACAACCCGTTTGGTGTGACGAAAGCTGTTTTATGAATGTCATTGGGATGCATCTTTATCTGATGGTATCCCTTAGCCAGATCTAACGAGGAAAAATAATGAGCTCTTCCCAATTTATCCAATATACCGTTTATATTGGGAATGGGATATTTATCATCGATAGTAATTTCGTTTAATTTTCTATAATCTACACATATTCGAAATTTCTGTTGTCCCGAGGTATCTAATTTTTTTGCTACTACAACTATAGGTGACGCGTATCTACTATTCGATTTCCTAATTATACCCTGTTCTTCCATTTCATGTAGTTGCCGTCTTACTTCTTCGTCATGTTTAGGTGGTAGTCTATATAATTTCGAGTTAATCTGTTGGTCGGTCGTAGTTCGTATTTCGTGCATTATAGAATCTGTATTTGTCAATTGGTCTCCTTCCTGATAAATAAGATTTGTGTATTGATCTAAAAGCGTTTTTATTTGTTGAAATTCCTCTTTATTTAAGTGACTTAAGTCAAGCTCTTTTTTACAAGAGTTAAGTTCGAAACAATCAAGAGTTGTTTCGTTTTCTATTGAATAGATCGGTAATAATGATCCATTCTTTAGAATAATTGTTTTCTCATTAAAATCCATCGTCTTAACGATTTTGCTCAAGAGGTCCATACCTACTAATAAATCATAAGGCTTGTCTCCTAAATCTCTTCTATACCACCGTGTGGCTCCTCTTTGATTGTAGTTGAATTCCGTTGGTATGCTTGTGATTATTCTCTCAATTACTTCAGTAGTTACACTATTGATAGTTTGGAGTTTAAGTTTTACCTTTTCAAAAATCCTAAATTTACTACAATCTACTCTACTAGAATTAACTATGCTCATAGTTGAGCCTGTGTCAACCAGAGCTTTGTATTGTTTATTGTCAATTGTCAAGTTTGTAAAGATTTTGTTTCCGAGGCCTAACTGAGAAAAAACTCTGGTTCGATGTTATGAACCTCCTCGTTGATTTGTTTACCCTGTTGCTCTTCTACGCTATCGTTATATGATATTTGTCCTACTTCCATAGGTTGCAAGTTTTGTTGCGCATTTCTGAATTGACCTGAACTATTAAAAATTTGTTGTCTATTCTGTCCTGTATTTAGATTTGGCCTATCATTGTTTTGCCTACGCTGTCCTGAATTGTTTTGTCCTGAGTTATCCTTATAATTATTTGAATTTCTAGTTTGATTATTTGGATTGGGGTTATTACTTCTGTTGTTTTGGGTTGGGTTACTAGTGTCGTGTCTGTTGTTATTTTTATGATTTTGTGTTGGACGCCTATCTTCTACTACGAATTTCCTATCTAGATTATTATAATCAAAGCCAATATAAGAATATAATATTTCTTTTATCTCATGTAATATGAATTTATCTCTTATATCACGGGATAAATTAACCGCTACAAGCTGTTTAATCTTATCTACTAGCACCGTGTAAAAGCAGTTTTTAGTTTCTACAGACTTAGTTTCATATGTTGCAAATGTGTTCACTTCTTTTATTATTTTTTCCACTTGTTGATTTAAATCAGAAATAGAACTTACCCTAAGATTACTGATTCTTCTTGAGATTTCCTTGTAACTAACGGTTGGTCTGAAATGCTGTTTCAATAGTAATTTTGCTTCTTCCCATCCTTCTGGTTGGTTGTTGATCAATAATTCCTTGGCTGGTCCTTGAATTTTCGTATTGAAGATAGCCTGCCATAGCTCTTGTCTGGTGTTATTATCTACACTGTCTAGATGAATTTGCACTACGGTAAGAAACTGGGTTAACCCTTCCTGGTCACCACTGTATTCCTTGATGTAAGCAATCTCTTTCATAATCCCCACAGCTCGGCTTTGGGCTGGATTCCTGCTAGCTAAAGCTTCCAAAGCTATCGTAAGTCTTTCTACTAACGCTGCCTCCATTTCTTTTTTAATGACGTCTTTGAAAAACTGGGAGATTCTATCTTTACGATGAATGGTGAATGTTTGATGTTTTTTTTTTTCTTTTGTTAAGTTTGAGTCAGCACCTGGTCTAGCTTATTTTTAGCTAACCTTTTAAATAATGTTAGATCACTGGGTCAATAAAGTTTCACTTAATATATCCGGTTTGAGGTTTATCTTTTCTGATTTTTAGAAACACTTCTTCATCCGGTATACTATTTTATCTAATGTACTTTTAGAGGTTTTTATTTAACGGGTCCAATTGTAGAATATATTCTCACACTTGGTACACAGTTGCACGTATGCTCCTCCAAAAGTTTTTTTTTTCAGAGTCGAACTTTTGCCTTGATCTTGAGAGACACTTCTCACACTTTACGCGTTTGCGTTTCGCTCGTTCTCATATGGATTCAAACTGTTTATTTGAATCCTACCGACTGCGCCATTTAAAAACTTAATTTCGGATTTGTCGAAAAAAAATTTTATTCTTTATTTCTCCAATCTAATCTAACACTTTTAACTTACTGACTACTGGTGCCCACTTGGCATTCCCTTAAATTACTTTTTACTTTTCTATCTCAGCTTTATTTTTTATGTTGCGCGTGTGACTTTTCCGATACTTGACACTTCCTTTGCAACTTTGTTGCAACCATTGACTTGCCGTTATCGTGAAAAGTGTGGGAAAATATTGTATTTGACTCTAAAAGGGAAATGAAAACATGGATCGGGTATCGGAATTTGTGGGGTACATAACCTACACGTCTATGTCCGAAGTAAGACTGCTACCCCAATCCACACAACAGCTCCTCGTTACCTTGATTCCACCTGATGCGATACGCTGACTTAGCGATTCCCACGAATAGTGCATTCGGCGCATGCATGTACATGAAATCCATCGGATGCGCGTGTGCTTCGTCAGCATAGGTTCCCATGCAAAGTATTCCCACTGTGATCTTCGCAGTGGGTCGGGTTTCCAGGTTGCAGTCTGCTGGATCGTGTTAACTGCCATTTCCACTTGTTGATTACATTTTCATTTTCTATATTTGGGACCTTTTTTGTCAGGCTTGTACGCATGCTGAATTTTCCCTTCAGGTAGTGGGTATCACCACTAATCTTTATTCCAGAATTTTCCAGTTCCATAATCATGAGACAGTAGTCTTCCATTTAAAGATTGGCCTGTGGTTATAATTTCACTAGCATGTACATACATATGTATGTCCATCGATCCGCATTTTGCCAGCGTCGTGGTTATCAATTTCTGCAGCAGCGCTACTTTCATAACCACTTCGTAACCCTTTGCTAATTGTTGCCACAATTCTTTTGCTGTTTTTGCATTCGGTATGTGGGCGTAACAAATATGATTAATTATTAGAGTTAACTTACTCCTTGCTCTCCATTCTTTGTCTGTATCAATGGCAGTCTTAGCAGTCCCATCAGCATTCATATTGTAATCGACTGTTGTAACCCACAAATTATCCAGCCAAAGCTTATCCGCGATCTTCCAGTTCGGGTAATTTTCCCTTCCAAGTAATTTGTCTATGCATAGTTCCCCTGTGCTTAATTCTGGTTTCATCATTGCAAATAAATCGCAAATTGGAATATTTAATTCTTTAGATGACTGAACCCATAACCTAAAAGCAGACTCACTACAACTTAATCGGGAAGAATAAAAGGCCTGATAAGGGCCATGTAGCAAATTATCTTCACAGTCGCATCGAGTTGGCTGCTATAAAACAGTCTCCCATGGTATCTGACTACATTTCGACAAGCAATTGGTTGCTCGTGCTGTCCCACGATCGAAAACTTTCGCCAGTTTTTTCTGGTATCCGCAGAGACCCCAAAAAAGAATAGTTTCTGACTTCAGAAAGTTAATCTTCAAATTCCAGTCATTGCAATATCGCTTAATCATATCGAAGTCACGTTCCAAGAGAGTATTAATGATCTCAATCTTTTTCCCTGATCTGTACGCGATCGATGGCATGGTGAAGCGAGCTCGGAAGATCGCTTGTGTAGATGTTGAATAGGATCGGCGAATTGACCGCACCTGTTTTTAATGTCAAATATTCTAGCAGAAGTCACATCGCCATTCTTCACGATGAACTGTCTACTGGAGAGCATATCAAAAAGAATGTATAACAGTGGTTTATTTATGCCTAGCCTGTTCAGCTGTCGAACGCCTTCTCTAAGGCACCCGTGCATTGTTTTTTACTTTTGTTCCACTGGATATCAGATACCAGTTTGGATGCGGCATGTGAGATATCATGTCCCGCCTTAAAACCTCAACCCACTTAGTCAGGACTCTATTGATCACATTTTCGAATACCTTGCTGATATTCGGAAGTAGATTTATTCACCAAAGATTCGCCGGTTTGCACGTGTCTTTATTCTTTTTGGCAATGGGATGCACCACCGCTGTCTTCCAATGCGTTGAATAATAGGCATTATTCAAAGCATTATTGAACAGGGTGGTGTAAATATCCACCGCTTCTAGTGGAAGACGTCGTAGAGTCAGTCGTTCGCAGATCTCCGCAGAGTGTAAACGTGTTCGGCTTTTCCTAGAGTGAAAAAAAAATACAAAATAATACAAAAAATAATGTAAAAATAGTGATACAGTAAGTGATACAGTTAAAGCCAATTGGTTATTATTCTGTTATTTGACTCGATAGCCAAGCAGTTAGCGGCGCCGATAAGCAAATCTGGGTCCGGGTTCGATCCCAGATTGGGACTTTGTTTTTTTTCTTTTCTTTTTTTCTTAAATTTGATAAACAATCAAAAAGTGATAAGGAAATCGCGTGATGGATGGTGGAGAGCGCTCCGCTCTTCCCATAACGGTAGTTGCCAAAGGCAACAATAGTGTAGCCGGTGCCGTGGCGAAAGCCATTAAAAGGCGGAGGATATTAAAAACTACTCCTACGAGTAGTAACGTAACAAAAATGAAAATGGGTGCTGCTCTAGCAGCTGAGACAGTAAAAAGACGACAACAAACTAAAAAACAATCAGTTGATACATCGATGTACATCTCTAATGAGATGTATTATAAGGGAGGCAACAACAACTTTGTCTCTCTAGCAGCATCCGAGTCTGAAGATGAGGATGAAAAATTAAAAGACCTCACGAGCAGCATACAAAAACTGAATGAGGAAGTGCTTGCTATTAAGCAAAGACAAACTGCACGCAGGCAGAGGGAGCAATTGGAAGTAGAAAGCTCCCAGAAACAGAAGCAACAAAACCAGCAGCAGAAGAAACAACAACTGCAACAGCAGCAGAAACAGCAACAGCTGCAAAAACAACAACAGCTGAAACCACTGCAGCTGAAAAAACAACAGCAGCAACAACAACAACAACAGCAGCAGCAACAACAAAAGCAACAGCAGCAACAACAACAGCAGCAGCAGAAGAAGGAGAAGGTGCCTCCGATCAACACCTACAAACTGGAGGTAAATGCAACCAAGGACCTGTGTAAGTTGGTCATTGGTAATAATTTTAATATAAAGAGATTGGGGAACGATCGCCATGCCATCCACTGTAATACAGTGGAGGGCTACGCGAAAGTGAAAGAGCTCCTAAAGGAAACGACGACGGAGCACTACTCATACACACCGAAGGGTGAAAAGCGGCAATCGATGCTGCTGAAGGGGTTGGAACCGTCTTCTGATCCTGAGGAGATCCTGGCACTGCTCAAAGAGAAGGAGTGCGAAGGACTCAAGTTTGTGGGGGTAAAGCCATTTACCACAGCTAGAGCCAGGCGGGAGAAACGGAGTCTGCCGTTCTTCCTGGTGCAGCTCAGTCCCGAAAGCCGTCTGGATAGTCTAAGGAGTATCAATGTCCTAGACTACCAGGTGGTTCACTGGGAAAAATTAAAAAGGAGCGACGGCGTTATACAATGCGTTCGCTGCCAGAGGTTCGGGCACGCCGCGTCGAACTGCCAAATGCAGCCTCGATGCGTGAAGTGCGCAAAGAACCACAGTTCCGAGGAGTGTGCTCTGGGTGTTGACGGAGCATCCGATAGGTCGCAGCTCTCGTGCGTATTATGTGGGAACGTGGGACACACCGCAAACTATCGGGGTTGTCCTAAGTTCACAGAAATTAAAAAAGCAAAATTGGCTCGGCAGCAGAAGGTGGAGGTCAAACGTTCACCTGTGAGGTTTCAAACACCAGCCGTCACGCCCCAAATTTCCTACGCCCAAATGGCGTCAGGTAGGGGGGCTACGGTACAGCAAGCGACTGTTGCTTCTCCGGCGCCGATGCCGAGAACAACGGAAGCTGCACCCAACATGCTAGCCATCTTGCTCGCAATCCAAGGGCAGATGGCTCAGCTGCAAAAGCAGGTTCAAGAACAGGCCAAGCGGGTGGACCAGATCTACGCGTTGCTGCCGGGCCTAACGCAACACATGCCGTAATGGGTACGCACATGGTGGAGCAAACTTTGAAGGTCCTTGCGGTGAATGTGAATTCATTGATTAGGATCGAACGAAGAGCCGCGATGTTTAAATTGCTACAAGACCAAACTCCTGATGTGCTTTTCGCTAGCGAAACCAAGCTAACCGATAAGCACAAACTGGAGTACAATAATTATATCGTTAGAAGAAGAAACCGGCCCAGATCCAAACGTGGAGGCGGTGTCGCGATCTTCATTAAAGAAGGTATAAAATTTCACAGAGTGTACAAGGGCGTGTTGCGCAGGTTCCGAGTGTTGGAGGCAGTCGTCGTTTACATCCCGCTCCGCAGTGGAAAGCGGCTGTACTTGGCCTCTGTTTATGCACCTGAGGCTTCACAATCCACCCTATTCATTACAGAGCTCGACACGCTTTTTCGACTTCTGAGGCTGGAATTGGGGGAGAATTATTTTATAATCGGCGGGGATTTCAACGCTAGACATAGAGATTGGGGAAATAATTTGCCAAATACTAGAGGGAACCTACTACTCGATTGGTGGGGTCAGCACGATGTCATGTACAGACTCGGTCTTAAAGCGACAGATAACCCGTCGTTTCCCAGAGGCGGGTCTTATTTGGATCTTCTGCTGTACGACGAACGTATACGACTGACAGGTACGAATTTACAAACATTAAACTGTCTGCGCACATTCGTGTATGACAGCGACCATTGCGGTTTTAGCACCGAAATTACAGTTCCCAACGAAATTGCGGAATTGGAGGAGTTTGTCCAAAGATATTCTTACAACTACAGTAAGACTCGATGGACACGCTTCTCCGCAACCTTGAGTAGAGCGCTCTCCTCGAACAAGCTCCACCCACCGTCCAATAGGAATTTGTCAAACGAGGAGATCGACAATTACCTAAAACAAATGGACGAGACAATTAAACAAACTATGGACACTACAATACCGCGGTATCAACGTACGACTAACGAAGACCTGTTCCGCAATCGTACTATTGACGCACTGCACCGACAGAAAAGTAGACTTCTGACCAGACTTAAAAACTTGTACAGACAGTTAACTGACCGACAAGACCCTGAGATTAGGACACTGAAGTCGTCGATTAAAAATATTCAAACGCTAATAAAAGAAAATTACAGAATTTCTGTAAGTTTGTATTGGAACAACAAGGTTCGGGCTGTAAACACCAGCAACCCGAATATCTTTCCGCAAATAAATAAACTATTTCGGAGAAAAAATCAAAACGACCTTCAGTGTCTTAAAATAGCCCGGACAACAGACAACGAACGGTTACTGACAATAGCAGGCATTGATCCAAATGAGGCCGCTGATGATGACGACTTTTTTGTGATCGAGGATCCACAGGAGAAGGTTGAGGCCATAGGGGCGACTTTCCAGGAAGTATATAAGGCCATTGATAACATTGGCCCTAATTGCGCCCTGGACAATCGCGTCTTGGTGCACGACTTCTGCATTCGAAATGAAATTGGGAACTGGCGATCCGAGGGCTCTGGTTTCACCTGGTTTAGCGACGAAAATATGGCAAATAATGTCATCGCCAGAGAGGGTGACCTACCCCCGTTCATTTCGAAGGCAGGACTCTTCGTTTTTTTCTTCTGAGATCTTCGACACAATCAGGGCTAAGAAATCGGTGGGGACCGATGGTATTCCGAACATCGTGCTTCGACATCTTCCTCTAGAAGCGGTGGACATTTACACCACCCTGTTTAATAATGCAATGAATAATGCACATTATCCAGCGCATTGGAAAACGGCGGTGGTTCAACCTATCCCCAAAAAGGGAAAAGATATATCCAATCCGGCGAATCTCCGGTCGATAAGTCTCCTTCCGAATATCAGTAAGGTTTTTGAAAAAGTAATCAATAGAGCTCTGTCTAGGTGGGTTGAGGACAAACATATAGTTCCGGATAATCAATTCGGTTTTAAGGCGGGACATGATATCTCACATGCCGCGTCTAAACTGGTGTCCGATATAAAATGGAATAAAGGCAAAAAACAATGCACTGGTGCCTGCCTTGTTGACTTGGAGAAGGCCTTCGACACCGTATGGTTAGAGGGTCTTTTCTATAAGCTGACTAGGCTGGGGATCAGTAAACCACTCTTGTACATTCTTTATAATATGCTAACCAACAGACAGTTCATCGTGAAGAATGGCGATGTGACTTCTGTTGGAATATTTCAAATTAAAAATGGTCTTCAGCAAGGTGCGGTCAATTCGCCGATCCTTTTCATCATTTTTACAAGCGACTTGATAGGTTCACTTCCCCATACTATTGCATACGCAGACGATTTGGTAGCGTACAGAACAGGTCCAAAAATCGAGGTCATTAATACTCTCTTGCAGCATGACTTCGATAAGATAAGACGATTTTGCGATGACTGGAAGTTGAAAATCAACTTTCAGAAGTCGGAAACCATTCTCTTTAGGACGCCGTTGTCTGGAGCCTCTAGGGATACCAGAAAAAATTTGCGAAAGTTCTCTATTGTTGGACAACGCGGACAACCTCTTGCCTGTCGAAATGTTGTCAGATACCTTGGAATCTGGCTAGATCAGTTTCTGTATTTTGGCAAAAATGTAGATGCTGCTCTGGCCAGAGCTAAAGGGGCTTTTGCCCTTACAAAGAGACTGTTTTATAGCAGCCAACTCGATGCGAGGGTAAAGGTAATCTGCTACATGGCCCTTATCAGGCCCATGCTGGTATTTGGTTGCCCCGTGTGGTTTAATGTACGAGCAAGCTTAATGGAAAAGATTCGGGTGTTTGAGAGGGCTTGTCTTAGGGCTTGTCTTCGCTTGTATAGAACACCAGAGTCGGAGTACAAGAAATTTTATCCTAACGAGGTCCTTTACAATAGGGCGAACCTAATACGAGTGGACAACTTCGTAATTAAGCTGACTCGAAGGCACATTGCAAGAGCAATGACCTCGACGAATAACCTGATATCTGGGGCTTACTACCCCAATTACCTTTACCACGAGAGTGTGCGCTCTGACGGCTTCGTTCCACCGGAAGCATTCCTCTACCTAGATCAGATAGGGTTGATCCAGGATAGATCAGCGGTGCCGTTAATCTTCCATGTCGCTCGGACAGCTGGGGACAGGCGACTCAACTACAGCAGAGACGTCGCACACGGCAGTTTGGATCGCCTCAGGTTCAGTAGGGCGGTGGGGAATCGCGATAAGAGGGATGTCGATCGGCAGCACCAGCATTTCTGGTGGTTGAATGATGGGGAAGATATTTCGTCGTCGTTTCCGTCAATTACGGACCAGCCTCACTAATGAGGCAGAGCTGACCAATCTATTTGCTCAGTAAATAGCGATGGCCAGCTTACATAGGTTTAGGTTAGCATTTAAGAAACATATACAATATACATATATCAGTGTATACAAAGGTGTATATTGATGTATGTGTTCATGTGTGTATTGTACATTTAGGTTAGGTAGGCTAAGGTTTATTTTAAGTTAGATACTAAGTTTTTTTTAAAAATAAAAAATTATGTCCATATGCTAAGTTTTTCTTAACAAATATTTTTTCTTAGCCTTAAGTATTCAATATAAATAGTTCTAAGCAAAATGTAAATAAAGTCGAAAGACATAGTTATAAGAATTTAGAATAGCTTAGAGCGCCTGTGTGGGGCCAGTAAGTTAGTATAAGATTGTTAAGTAATTGTAAGCTAGCATTTAAGCATTTTTTGTTAGAATGTAAGAGTTAGTGTTAAGAAAATAAAATGCATTTAAAACTAAACTAAGACGTCGTAGAGCCCAATGTTACGAGTAGGTATGGCCCTTTTCGAAAACGTCATTTGATCTTCATTTTGATTGTCAATTTGATCGTCATTACAGCACATAAGGGTTGCAGTCGTCAAACTGCAAAGGTTTTTTGCTACGAGTACCATTGATTTGAGTTGCCTGCATGGTTTTTTTTGCAATTGCATTTTGCGTTTTCGAACAAAGTAGATGGATTCCTTAAGAATATTTATTTGGAAAATTGTGTTGGGAAATCTTAGTGAGAGTACAAGTAATAACAGTAATTATAATTTACAGCACTTCATTTTCCGTCTCCTTGCGCCCTGTGCTTGCAGACCAACATGGAATCTCGCAGATTTGAATGGGGTGCATTTAGGAAATGCCTTGTCCCGTATACTGCGTTGAATTCTTCGCAATATTCCCAACTGAATGCTCCTCTTCGGACGAAGAAAACTCATACGAGGAATCGCTATCCATTTATTTTTACATAAAATAAATTCTTCCTTACTGCCCGGCAAATTTGGTTTACTCACCCTAAATTGCGCAGCGCAGATTTCTGGCTGCCTTACTGCAGTGCAAATGACGTTTTTGAAAATAAAACAAAAGCAAACTGCGTTATCGATCACCATGCTAATGCAGTTTGACTCTGAATATATTGTCGAACAAATGACTTTTGCAACTTGCATTTACGAACAAACTGCAAATGCAGCTTGATGCAGATGAAGTTTTCGAAAAGGCCCTTACTTCTCAGTGATTCGAAGATAGTTTGGAGCTCTTACTTCAAAATGAACAGAGGTAGTTCCCTCTCATCCGCGAAGGCATTATTTGCAATACTGAGTTCGAAGATAGGAATTGTGCAAAATAACCTGATTTTCAGGTCGTGGTTTAGGCCAATGACAACGTTTGCCCTGTATACTTTCTGGAAAATCGATTCTACGGCCTCTACCTTCTCCCGCGGATCTTCGATCACAAAGAAATTATCATCATCTCCCTAATCTATACCGGCTGTTATCAGTATTTGTTCATTGTCCGTCGTTCGGGCGATCTTTAGACACGGAAGGTCGTTTTGATTTCTACTTCGAAATACATATTTTATTTATTTGCGTGAACATATTCGGGTTGCTGGTATTTACTTGTTCCAGTACAAACTTACAGGTGCTCTGTAATTTTCTTTTATCAATATTTGGAAATTGTTGACCGACGACTTTAGTGTTATGACCTCCGGGTAAACTGTCTGTAGAAGGTTTTTAGTCTCGACAGAAGTCTACTTTTGTGTTGGTGCAGTGCGTCAATGGTTGCGTTGCAGAATGTGTCATCTTTGTCTATGATTTTTTATCGAGGTATCGTACTGTCCAGAGTTCGTTTTATGGCCTCGTCCATTTGTTTAAGGTATCTGTCAATCTCCTCGTTTGACAGATTCCTGTTGGACGCTGGGCAGAGCGAGTTCGAGGCGAGTGTTCTCGTCAATATTCTGGAGAAGTAGGAATATCTTTGAACAAACTCTTCCAATTCTGCAACTTCGTTGGGATCTTTGGTTTCGGTATTGAGACCGCAATGGTCACTGTTATACACAAACGTGCGTAGACAGTTTATAATATGTTGGTTTCAGCCTGTCAGTTGTATCCGTGTGTCCAATCAGAGGAGATCCAGATAGGAGCCATGTCTTGGTAATGACGGATTATCCGTCGCTTTTAAACCGAGTCGGTACATAACACTGTGCTGAACCTAACAACTTAGTAGCAGGGTCTCTCTAGTGTTTGGTGTATTATTTCCCCAATTTCTATCAAGTAATTTTCCTCCAATTCCAACCTAAGGAATCGAATAAGTGTCTCGAGTTCTGAGATAAATAAGCTTGATTGAGTAGTTTCAGGTGCATGGACAGAAACCATGTACAACCGCTTTCCACTTAGGAGAGGGACGTACTCGTATTTTTATTTGTATTTGTACTTAGTACGCTTTCACACGTCGCAAGTGTGTAATGCGCATGTTCTAGTTATTTTCTTTTGAACTGTCATTCAGTCTTTCATAATTGCAAATGAGCTCCCTTGTTAATTCTTTGGTCCATTTCAGTTCATCCGCCATACTGAAATGTTGTGCTCGTAACACAGCGAAAGAAGTAATGAAGCAAATGCGAAAAAGAAAGAACAAGGAGAAAAAGAAATGTCAAAAACTTGCAATGAAATTGCTACCCACATGCAGTGGGAATTTGGTTAATTGGGTAATTTTTGTTTCATTATCCCTCCCTTTTGCACTCGTTTGAATCTTTCGAAACTTGCGACGTGTAAAAGCGGACTTATTGATTTATTTGAAATTACTTATCACAGTAAGATAAATCTTATAAGACAGTGAAAGCCTTAAAATTAAGTGTACAAATTGAACATAATAAAATAAAAATAAGAACAACAAAGAAAAATGGTTGCACAATAAAAAAATACATATTTGAATAAAAAAAGAAAAAAAAAGCATACAAGAAAACAAGATTCAAATAACACCCATGTGCATTTAACAAAAGACCGTTAATTAAGAATTTAATTGAAACTAAAAACAAATAATAAATAAATAACTAACAATTTAAATTTATTGCTAATTGAATATGCTAATTATACTCACTGGCTAAGTACCTCAAAAGTAAGTTCCTAAATCTTTTTGTGTTTCTGACTCCTCTCAGTTCACGGGGCAGGGAGTTCCATAGGTAAGTGGCATGAACGAAGAATTGTCGTCCCGATGTTAGGCAAGAATGTGGAGTTTGCATTAAGGTCAGAGTCCTTTGCGACCGGGAAAAAACTAATCTGTTATAGAGATACTCAGGTTGACTTCTACCGCGAGCATCGAACTTGTCGAGTTGTAGAGGCTGAGTAGGGTCAATGAATCTCGAGAAGAAATTCTCCAGACGAGTCCTGAAACCAAAGGATGCTCCCCCCCCCCTCCCCAACTCCCAAAGATCAACTCCTGAAGATCAACCTGGCTGAGGGCCCAGTACCTCCAAAAATAGCTCAGTCGCGAACGGAGTATCCAGGTACCTGGCGACCTCCGGATTAGCTAGCCTTATATGTATACAGCGGATCTCTGTACAGATGGACACTCATTTCTCCGCTACTCGTGGGACCATTAATGGAAAATAACCAAAAAACAAAAACCGAGGCCGGTACTCCTTCAATACCGGACGGTGGAACCGACTACCGGCAAGGCTCCTACATTGCCGAGAGGAGGCAAAACTGTGGCAGGCCATGGTGCTCCATCCTCTAAAGGCAAACGGAACGAGCCAAAAAATAAGAATTCAGGAAGTGTTAGGACTGTGGTAAGCCATGGTCCTATCACTTCCTCCACCCCTAGCAGCAGCAAGTTTGTGGCAGGCCACGGACTTGTCTCGGCTACCAAAACTCCTTCAGGGAGTGTTAAGACTGTGGCAAGCCATGGTCCTATCACTTCCTCCGCCCCTAGCAGCAGCAAGTTTGTGGCAGGGCACGGACTTGTCGCTGCTACCAAAACTCCTTCAGGGAGTGTTAAGACTGTGGCAAGCCATGGTCCTATCACTTCCCCCGCCCCGGCAGCAGCAAGTTTGTGGCAGGCCACGGACTTGTTGCTGCTATCAAAACTCCTCCCTCCAAGGAGGAATCTGGAGCTCAGCCGCATCGGCAAGCTCCATCTAAGGCGCTCTACATAAGACGCCGAAATGCTTCACGCATCATCAAAACCTTCGGATCCATTCCGGAGGTTGAGAGAAGTGCGGAAATAAAGAGCAAGGTTGAGTGGGCTAAAAACATCATAAAAAACATCCACTGCTCCCAAAACGTCAAAAGACACCTCTACGCGCCAGAGATCGTTGGAGGAAACCGTACCGGTTTCCAAGAGGCCTAAAACACACAGTTCTACAACCCCTGGGCCATCCAACAGCAGATCTCTGAGGTCTTACAATGAAGTCCTAAAGGACGCATTGGTGATCGCGGTGATCGACAGGAGCGATACCGACGGTTCCATTACACCGGAACGGTGGCAACTGGTCAAGCTGTAGCTCTCGAGCAACTTCTTGGCCATTATGCGGGAAAACCCAGGACCACCTCCTATCACAAGCGACGCTGGCTGCCACCAAGGCCATGTCAAGCTCATCGCTTGCTCCAACCAGAGATCTCTCGATCTCTTCACCAAGGCCATCGATGGTTTAGGAAAGATTTGGCCAGGTGCAAAACTCGAGGTCGTATCTAAGGAAGACATTCCTAGTAGACCTCGAACTCGTACCTGGATTCCAGCCGAACCCTCCTCTCCAGAAAGTATTCTCGAAATCATCCGGCTCAACAACCCGACTCTTCCGACTCATGACTGGAAAGTCGCGAAACTGGAGGAACTAAGGGGTTCTTATAGATGCGCGTTAATTGTGATCAATAAGGAATCCCTTAATCCTCTGGCGCAGACGAAAGGCATGATTCGGTTCGGATTCGAGTCCATTCATTTAAGGGCGTACAAAAAGGATGAGCTAGATGCTGATAAGCAACCTCCTCCTCTTTAACACCTGACATCACAACCTCGGATCTTGGAGCGTCTATATCCTTTCCAGAATTGGATAGCGACGACTCCAATCTGTCCGAGGTGACTACCAAGCCGTCGGTCTCCTCTTCTGACACACTGTCGGAAATGGAAACCGATGACGAAGCAATTAGAGGTTCTACACGATCAGAGATAGAAGATGAGCTCTTGGGCACATCTTCAGAATCGGAGGACCTCAACAACACCGTGGTGGAGGCGACTCTGGAAGACTGTAGCAATATTACGGTTTCTCCAGATTAATATCCACCACTCAAAAAAGGCTTCGGCCGCACTCATTCTGCGTCTTTCCAAAAACGCAGAAGACATAATCCTAATCCAGGAACCATGGATTGCAGAAGGCGTGGTTCATGGACTTAGGACACCCACATACGCTGCGCTCTATACAAAAGACAAAGGTAAGATTAGAACTTGTATATTAGTGAAACGTAGCGTTAATGTATTTCTACTTCCCAACCTCAGTGACCCCGACATAACCGTTGCCAGACTAGAGACTGCCAAAGGCTCCTACTGGCTGGCATCGGCTTACCTTGGCCACGACCAAGTGGGCCCTCTCCCTTTTGATAACCTAGAAAGGGTGGTACTGGAAGCTGGAACTCAAAAAACTGGCCTCATAATCGGATGCGACGCTAACGCACATCACACGGTATGGGACAGTACCGACATCAATGATAGAGGTAAGTCACTTTTAGACTATATTTGAAGTACTAACCTCTTAATTTGCAATATTGGCAATGAGCCCACTTTTATAACTAGAAACCACAAGAAGTGTTAGGTATTACTCTTGTCTCCGACAGCATCACCCAAAGGCTAACAAACTGGATGGTATCGTCTGAACACTCTTTTCAGACCATAGATACATCCAATTCAGTCTGAGTGATGCTCCCCCCAGCCAACCAGCTTTCCGGAATTACCAGAAAACTGATTGGCCAAAATACAGAGGAATACAGTCAAAAACGCTATCCTCTGAACTATCAAGTTACCCGCGTGACACTAATGAGCTTGACATGAAAGTCCGGGAATTTACTCTGGCTCTCAATCAGGCTATGGCCGCTTCCTACCCTCTTATTCAACCAAGAGGCAAGAAAAAGCCACATTGGTGGACATCGGCACTGGGACTGCTCAGAAACGCCTGCAGAAAACTTTTCAACGCAGCAAAAAGCACAAGAAAAGTGACCGACTGGGACTCATATAAAGAATCCCTCAAATTATACAAAAAAGAACTGAGGAAGGCAAAGCGACAATCCTGGAGGTCATTCTGCGACAAAATTACAGAAACCTCTGAGGCATCGCGGCTAAGAAAAATCCTCTCCACAAATCCTATGATGACCAGCTGTTTGAAAGAAACCGATGGCTCTTGGACAACCTCAAGTGATGAATCACTCAACCTGCTTCTGGACACCCACTTTCCAGGTAGCTCCCAACTCGCGGCCAGTAGCAGCCCAAACAGGCCTACTGCAACCGTGACCAAAAATCACGCTCTGATTACGAGAGACAAACTGCTTTGGGTGCTGCATGGCTTCAAACCATACAAGTCTGCTGGTCCGGACGGTATTATACCTGCCGAGCTACAGAGATCCTCAGATATTATTCTACCAGTGTTGGAAAATATTATGAGGAGCTGTGTAGAACTTATCCACATTCCACTGTTATGGAGAGAAGTCAATGTAGTATTCATTCCCAAAGCTGGAAAATGTTCTCATGTGGTCCCAAAGGACCTCAGACCTATAAGTCTATCATCATTCCTTCTGAAAACTTTAGAACGACTGATTGATATCCATATTCGAGCTAAAGTTGATCCAAGACTTCTGTCTGCGGCTCAACATGCCTACTGTAAAGGAAAGTCGGAGGAAACGGCTTTGCACTCTCTGACTAGCCACATCGAACGATCCCTACAATATAAGGAGTACACAATGGTTGCTTTCCTAGACATAGAGGGTAGACGGCTCACTTGGGGAGCTGATTAATCTAATGCTAACAAGCAGGATAATCAACTCCAAACTGGGTGAGACTTCTGCTAAAAGATATGTCAGTAGGGGTACGCCGCAAGGCGGTGTCCTCTCCCCCCTTCTCTGGAACTTAGTGGTTAACGAACTACTGATATACCTGGAAGCGGGTAGTAGCAGAGTGATTGCCTATGTGGATGACGTTGCCATAGCCGTCTCAGGAAAACATCTAAATACCATTAAAGAACTCCTCCAAGTAAATCTTAACAGATTAACTTGCTGGGCAGATCGCTGTGGATTGGGAATAAACCCCCATAAAACTGATCTTGTCCTCTTTTCTAGGAAATATAAAAATCCAATCATAGACCCTCCTTCAATAAACGGTACCAGTTTAGCTTTCTCCGATACAGCAAAATATCTGGGTCTCATTTTTGATAGGAAACTAAACTGGAAACTTAACATAACAAGAAAGAGTCAATAAAGCTACAATAGCTTTATTCTCTTGCAAAAAAGCCATTGGGAACAAATGGGGCCTTCAACCTCGTATAACCCACTGGCTATACATCTCGGTCATAAGACCGATACATACTTACGGGGTGGTTGTCTGGTGGACGGCCTTGGAGGATGCAGTCAACCGCATTAAACTAAGCAGAGTCCAAAGAACAGCATGTCTATGCACAAGCGGAGCCTTGCGGTCTACCCACTCTGCGGCATTAGATATTCTGCTTCACTTGACCCCTCTCGACATTTTTAGCAAGCAAGTAGCTGCGACTGCAGCTATTCGCCTTAAAGCGACTAAACAGTGGACAAATAATTCATCTGGCCACGCCAATATTCTTAATACATTAGGAATCCTCACAGAGAACACCGTCATTACCGGACACTGCCTCATAGGCAAGCACGCAAGAAGGCTTGGCGCTTTTAATAACGATTTCTGTAGAAGCTGCATGGAGGAGGAAGAGGAGGAGACAATCCCCCACCTACTCTGCACATGCCCAGCTCTCTCTCAGAGAAGGAAGCTTCATCTAGGAGCTTTCTTCTACAACGACCTAAACAATCTAGAAAAAATAGACGTCAACAGTCTCCTACGCTTTATTATAAGCTCAAACTGGTTCCAGTAGTAAGAAGATCATAGATCCACGTGGCATCACAATGGGCCAATAGGCCTAAGTGGGTTGGTATTTCCAACAGCCACTCTTACCTAACCTAACCTACTCAGGTTGATTTGTCTGTATGATGTCATGCAGACATCATAAGGATCGAATCGCTAGCAGGTTATCGAACGAGCAGCCGACAATAGACTTTGAATAAACGGACACGTGATCATAATTTCGGGGGCCATACATATACCGAGCAATATTGTTGTATACAACATTAAGCTTCCTATTAGAAATTGAGTCAACTTTGCCAAAGATCTCATACCCATACAGTAAAATTGGCAGTATGAGCGTTTTCGCCAGCATAGTTCTTATAGCTGTAGGTAAAAACATCTGAGTTGACCAAAGTATACGAAGGCCTCCATAACCCTTGCCAATAGTAGTGTTTATATGGTCAGTCCATGTTAGGGAGTCATTAAAAATAAGTCCGAGATTTCTTACAGTGTGAACAAAGGGGACGATTTCTTCACCAAGTTTTATCGGTGGGATGGTAAGCAGGTTCTGTGTTTTCCTATGAATCGCGAGAGCTCTTGACTTTGCCGGATTCAAACACAGAAAGTTACGTTGAGCCCAGAGAAAAATATTGTCCAATTCTTCATTTATCGAAGCAGCGACTTGATCAAAGGCATTGATATTTCCACTCAAAGCCAATTGCCGACATCATCGGCATACATGTGGATCAAACAACGTTGGACAATTTGTGACAAGTCATTGATGTACATAGAAAAAAGGACAGGTCCAAGTATTGATCCTTGAGGAACTCCACTCGATACCCTCAGAAAATTCGAAGTTTTATTGTTGACCATAACACATTGCTGCCTATCTACTAGGTAGGAATAAATAAGCTTTGCCGATTCTTTGGAGAAATTGTACATGGTCTGAAGTTTTCGGCAAAGAAGAACATGGTTAACAGTGTCAAACGCTTTTGAAAAGTCTAAGAGAATTAGAAAAGTAACATATTTTTTGTCCAACGACTTCCTAATGTCATCGACTACTGACAATAATGCTGTTTTGCAGCTGTGTTTGAGACGAAAACCGGACTGACAGCTGCTTACTAGCTTATTTATAGCCAAATATGCTTAAATTTGCTTCAAAATTACTTTTTCCAAGACCTTACTTAAAAACGGGAGAATCGCTATGGGTCTATAATAGAGTCTATATAACGTACGCGATGCATTTGCCCTTGGATAGAGAGCAAGATGGCTAGCCTGTCAGATGCAGCTTCCGGTGCTCTAGGCACTGAGGCCTAAGATGCTACATTTGCTTGTTGTACCGTACTACCTCTACTAGTAAAAATAAATAAAATTTTTCAAAGGTTTCCAAAGAAATTAAAAGAAAATTCTTACAATATGGTGGGAAATCTCAAAGAACCTTAATGCGGCCAACATCGTGGCCCCGTCCCGTAGAGTCAAGCTTCTTAGAACAAAATTTACGTTGGATTTAATGGACTTAATAATTCACTCCCATGAGCCACCCATCCATGACGAATAGTTTGAAATAAAACTCCAGTGGGTCCATTTCTTTAACGTCCTTATCTAAATGTTTCTTTGTTCCAACAAAGTTGAGACCGTTGTCTCTATAAGTGAATCAAGTAATCATACGTTTGATGAGAAAACATCACACTGCCATAGTATACTGGTCCAAATACAGGTCATTTAGCACCTCGATGTGCTCGAAAAGCTATGTAAATGTCATCCCATGACGTTTAGCTGAACTTCTTCCATATTTCATACACATCGGACTAAAGCAATTGGCCCATACGTGGGTCTTAAGTCGAAATCTAGCTGATCTCTAGGAAGCTAACCCATGAATGGCATAACTGGTTTCGCCTTCGACACATGAAGCACATTGATTTGACAGGAGCTGGAACCCCACAGATGCTTATGATCCAGCCTTTCTCTCTGATATTCGAAATCATTGTTTCTGTTCCCACCAACGGATGCGGTTTGGGTAATATCGCTGCGTGGGATATATCTTCTTTCTGCGCCCTTGAACTCAACCGTATTTTTTTTTTTTATGTATGATTATGCGATAGGTTTTATCTCAATAAATCTAAAATCTTATAACTGACAACAACAAGATTGAGAGTAATTCTGAATGTTTTCAAAAAGTGTCTCCGCCGGTATACCAGGGGTGAATCCATGGCGCCGATGGCGGCGGCGTTGGCGGATATATGGTGGGTGATGGCAAGCCATGACCGGGCGCCTGAAGATGATATCCCGGCGGATTAAATAATGCAACTGCATTGATTTTGTGTGGCGATGGTACGGCTGGTGAAGAAGTCAATGATGTAGGAGTTAACGATAACGATGATGTTGCGGAAGAAGACGAAGATACTATTGCTGAAGAAATTGTCGATGAATCGGCAACTGCAGCGTTTAGATTACGTGAACTACGACGCTGATGATGGTTAATTGGATTTTGACGATGCTGATGAAGTTGTGAGGTCATGGGAGTCGGTTCTGCATTAAAACCATTACTGTTGGAACTAGGTGCAATTCCTGAAGGTCCACAGGTGCTACTAAACATCGATAGGAAGTCTGGAGGTGCAGTCGCTGCCGGATGCTGACCAAATCTACAGGAATTGTAGGCAACAGCGGCTGTGTTCAGCAAGATTGACTCCGCTTGATGTAGGAATACTGTGATTACTATCAACCGTTGGTGGAGTGACAACCGAAAGCCAATCAAATGAGCTAAACGGATTAGTGCACGCAGCACTTAAAGGAGGACTAAGCATAGTGGAGGCGTTGTACGGAGCTAAAGCGCTGACAGCAGCTGCTTCAGATGCGGCCGGCTTTGTGGATATGGAGGACAGCGATGTTGATAATGGTTTTGATGCAGATACTGACTGGCTTTGGGAGTACAACATATCCATGGCGGGGTATGTAGTATGTGTATGTTGTGCTCCCCACACCGTTTCCTAGCTTACACGAGTACGCTTCGAAGGCGGTTGCTCTTGATTTCGAATCATATATGTTAACTGGGGCATGTAATACTTTACATCGCGGACCTTCACTAGGGGAATGTTCTCAGATTGGGATCGACCAGATTCAAGAAGAACTTGAATTTGTCGCCTATTGCCTTTGTATAACTCAACCCCGAGCGCTTCTATCAACCGTTTACAATGCTCCAACGGAACAGTAGGGAAGAAGGATTCTCGAAAATCAGTCAGCGTCATTAATTGATCTGAATCAGTGTACACCTGCATGTTTATACAAGGAACCGCAATACTGTCCACCTAGGCTTTTTGAACCTTATAGGGGGGGGAGATGAACACTACCGGAGGATATTTCTGGAATGATATGCAGTCGATTTGAAGGATCCTTTCCAACCACGGATCCCTGTTGAACTGTTGCAACAGCTGCAACTGCGGCAGCGTGTCTTTGCAGGTGCATTGTAGCTGAATTGCTTCCTCCATTAGCCTGATTGCCTCTACCATTTTGATGCTGCTGTTGTTGCTGTTGCTGCTGTTGTTGTTAATGCTGTTGCTGTTGTTGCTGTTGCTGTTGTTGCTGTTGTTGTTGCTGTTGCTGCTGCTGCTGCTGCTGTTGTTGTTGTTGAGCACGCTGATGTTGGGCGACAGCTACTTGTTGCTGTTGCTGCAGGTACGCAGTGGCTGCTTGAAGCGACGACCTTCGAGGGGAAGATAAATCAATTACTTCCGTTGTAGTACTTGAGATGTTGTTGGTTGGTGTTCGTGTTGGAGATGGAGACGGGGTAGTTGTGCAGGATGGAATAGTACTAGTCGAACAAATTACACTTTTTTGACGCAATGCCGCATCAACTGACGCATTTGTCTGTCTGTTTTGATGTTGCTGCTGATGCCGATGAGGACTTGCATTAGGATTAGGATTTGGATTTGGATTAGGATTCGGCACAATAGTAAGTGAGGAATTTTGAAATATTGGCAAGTTCTGCGGCTGAAAGCCATTTACACTAAAACTAATTGACTGATTGGTGGCTGGCGAAATTGGAGGTGAGATAAAAGGCACGAATGTATTTGAACTATTCGTTTGAATTAATGTCGACAGATCTGGATTTGAGAGAACTTTCTGAACAACTGCCTTCATTTCATCAGTCATTTTAAACTTTCGCTCTATGTCGGCTATTGAGTCAGCAGTTCTTTTGGTTGCTGCTGAATTAGTTGTGTTCTGTCGATTATTCTCTAAAGCTGCCATTGGTATTAATGGCGGAATAGATGGTTTAGAAAAACCATTTTGTAAGGAACTACTTCCACTTTTTGTATTTCTATTGGCACACATTGGTGAATTGTTATTAGCTTTCAATTGATTTGTAAGTAAATGTCTTTGTGCTTCATTCAACTGATTCCAAATGGCCAAATTTTGGAAATCGGCATTATAATTAGCCGATTGCTGTTTTGTGCTGATTTTGCTTGTCACAGAGCTTATACCACCGATTGTAGGGGTTTGCTGCTGGTGTTGTTGCTGGTGCTGTGCTTGGTGCACTTGCTGATAGGGCGAATGAAAATTCGACATAGATTGAGAAGCCATTGAAGCTATTGCGGGTGAAGGAGCTTGTGTTGGGGAATAGGGAGGAGGAAGATGTAAACGAGTTGATGGTGGTGATGAGTGATTTATTATATTGACACGTTGTTGCTGCATTGTTTGCTCGATACTAGTACAATTTGACATTTGGTGGGTTGCATTCTGTCCACCGGCTCGCACTAGTGGCGGAGGCGCATTATTCTGACCATGATTGTTCACTGGTTGCATTGATATCGCTCCATTATTGTAGGTATATGGTTGGCGGTTGGTGAGCATAAGATTATCTGCTGGGCCACGATAACCGGGCCGTACTGCTGGATGATTCTGTTGCTGAGCCAAAAGGGTTCCTTCTAAATATTCACCACCAAACGATGAACGCCCACGCATTTGAAATGAGTTTCCGGCGGACATTCACCCAGTTGCTCGCCGCATAATTCAATTACCTGCAGCATTGCCTTCCTCTGAACAGCGACACGACACTCCACAACCACACCAGCTCGCGCATTGTGCAGTCCTTATCAATGAACGGACATAAATTCAGAAGGGAACTCGAGGATTGGTGCGAAAAGCATCTTGTTGGATCTTCCTGAATAACCAGTCTTCAGCTCGAATAATTTCTGGTATTATTGCAGAAATCTCCTTCTCAGTTACCATCCCTCTTAAGAATTCGTTGAAACGAAGTATTAGTGCCATAACTCTAACTGCCGTAAACCAGCTTGAATGGAAGCTTGGCCTCAACCAATCAAAAATCTCATTGGACACGTTAATTTTCATTCAAATTCACCGAGTATTCAGAGTGACTTACGACAGGAAAGCCTGGTAATATATGCCAATCGGTCCCGTAAATCATCTCCTGCTCCTAGTTCTTGAAAACGCACCCCACCTAGTTCCATCATCAGCAACATTATCGGCAGATCCAATAAACCACCATTGATCTGAAGCAGTAGTCTCTAAAATCCCACCAACACGAAATGCGACAAAGTATGAAAATTTGATATTTGAAGAACTTATCAATGAGAGCATGGATATCACATCATCTGGTTGAATTGTGTGATATTTATTTGCCATTTCCGCAACCCGCACACCAAGCACAGCGGGTTGCAGCTCTAATCGAGGCACTGACAATTTCTTAACTGGAGATACTTTTCCATTCTCCATAGCAAGCGCTATCTCCACATTCGCTTCTTGCTCAAAACGCTAATAAGATACAGCAGCGGAAGCCTTTTACGAAGCGTTAAATTGATCTTGGAAGAATGTCTAAAAAGTCTGTGACACATAAAATTAAAAATTCCAGCCACCAATTCTTCAAAACTATGTATATCAGCTCAACCCAATTGCACCATTCTCGGTAAATCTCCTGGGAAATAACCCTTCCACGAATGATGAAATAGGAAACGAGTCCAAGGGGATCGAAGATTCTCATTATGGTCCTATGAATTTCGCACTTTGAAATATCAGCATTAGGTTCCAGTAGGATCTTTAAGTATCTATCAGCTGATAGCCGTAACTTTCTGACTCGTTGGGTTCAATGCTTGATTTAATATTGACTTCTGGGATCTGTTCTAAAAAAGATCCACTGTTCGACTGGAAACCGAGTCATAATTCATCGAGTAAAAATTCTACTACTAACAGCCACATCTTCAGCAACTGTATCGTCGCTATTAAAATAGTCGTCCACGTAAGTTCGGTTTATCACTCCATCAACTGCTTCAGGACACTATTCTTGAAATAGACGACCATGATGATTCTTAACAAATTGCGTGGAGGTAGGGAAGCAACGAGGGCCAAAAATTATCACCTGCATAATGCACACTAATAGCTTGCGGAAGTATCACCATCTGTCTTTGTGGACTTTGAAAAGTCCAACTTGAAGTGGAACAACGTTGTCCCTACCCTTCAATAAGTACGACTTCAAAGTAACTTCACTGACTTTATGGTAGCAGCAATGTCTGCAAGAGCTTACACAACTCTATTCCATTCTCGACTTAATTCGTGCTCTGATGAAATCCTAGCATAGCCTTAACCTATCAATTTGCGTACATTCTGGTTCTTCCAAGACTTTTCCAAACTTAAAAGTCTTCTTTCAGAGAGGGGTAATTGTCCGGAAACCTAACATAATCTGAATTCCAGTGTAAATCGATTTAGTACTGATCTCCAAGCTTGCAGGGCTCGCTCTATTACATTTAAAGCACATACGAGTATGTCTACCTGGCATACAAATTTCCCTTTGGAAGTCGCACTCCGAATTCCTGGGTTGTGAAATGACGATCTTTTCTGTGACCTTGACCTTCCAAAAATGATTCAACCTAAAAGTGTCTTGAGCGCATGTAGATTTTAGTCTTTTGCAGATTGCTGACCACGACTCACTAGAAACTTGGTTTGATCTAATCCGAGCAACATTTTTGGTTTGGCATCACAGAGATCCGACAACGGTAAACCTTTCAGATGTGGATACATCTCCTTTAAATTAACCGTTTTTACACCCTGATATGTCAGCTCCAGATCTTTCACTGTATATATGTATGTATAACCCTTAGGAAGTGCCGCTTACACTTGTTGACGGCAGAAAAAGAGAAATTGGTGAGCACTGAGTTCTCGACTCTCGAAACTCCCTCAATCCACTGGAGTGTTAAGTTGCTCTGTATCACCTGTCAATTCTAGTTCATTGAAAATTTCATTCTCCGCCATCGTAATCGACGAACCATCGTCCAGAAAAGCGATTGTATCCACTGTTCTATCTATATTCCTGTATAAACGTATTGGAACAACCTCAAATAGGATTGAATGCATAGCTCCTACATACGTATATGGAGTAAATGAAATTGCAGCTATGTGACGAACGGTTGAGCAGATGAATTTAAAGTTGGCTTGGAACTGGATGGATGAAGTAATTGATGATGATGTTTGAAACAACCTCCAATGCCACTTTTCTACAGAAACCTGATCCAGAATAGATATATATTTGCTTTAATAATTTTATTTTTTATTTTATTCACAGGAACGAACACAAATGAATTTGTGTCGTCCGGATAACAAGGCCGGGGAATTATGCCCATATGGCCGTTATAGGAATACAAAATATAAACAGTGTTATTTACATGAATATTACATTTTTTTTTTTTATATTATCAATTTGTGTTTGGAAACTAAGGAAAAAAATTTAGATGCTTGGGGGGATAATGATGGATCCAGTAGCTCACGTAGCGTTGTAGGGTCTCCGAGGTGTTGCTTTGTAAGTACGCAGCTCTGTAGTACATGACATATTGAACGGGTTTCGTTGCAGTGGTCGCATAGTGGTGGGGTTTGCTTTTTGTAGAGGTGTGTTTTGTTAAACAATGTGTGTCCTGCAGAGTTAAATAGATTGTAGCCGGCTAAGCGATTTATTATAGAGAACGGGTTCTAGGGAAGGCTTGTGTTGCCTTAAAAACGAGTTTGATTGGCTCCATCGGCGTTCAGCTTCTTCGTGCAATATGTTTGTTACCTGGGTCCAAATGTCTACTGCAAAAGGTGGTATGGAGTAAATCATGGGTAGTTTGACAGCTTGTCGAGCGCCAGCGTCGGCCTTTTCGTTACCTGGAATACCAACATGTCCAGGTGTCCATATTATATGTATTCTCGGGGAATTTGAGCAAATAATGGACCGAAGAAATTGGATAATGGGCAATTTACTTCTGTTATTATTTATACTACGAATTGTGCTGAGGGAATCGCTGCATATTGCCGTCTTGCATGTCGTCGTGTTGGCGATTTTGAAAGCTTCAACAAGTGCCATTACTTCTCCAATAAAGGAGTTTTGGTTGGGTGTTGTTATTTTCTGGACTAGGATTTCGTCAGCTTGACTATCTAGCCTGTAGACGCAGAAGCCAGTTGTTCCTTCATGATAAGAGGCATCGGTGTATAAAATACAATCGAAGTTGCCGTTGGACATGATTTTAGCGAACTTTTTCCGGTATACTAGAGGTGGCGTGTGGGCCTTTGGTGTAGTGTCGAGCGAGGTATTTATTAGATGTGATGGAAACAACCATGGAGGATCTACTGTCTCATAGATTGTTGGGTCCGGTATCGTTATGCCCGATGATTTTAAATAGCGGATAGAGTTGAGCAGACCGCTTTTGATTTTAGTGGTTGGAGTTATAATTAAACCGGATCTGCAAATGTCATGCAGAGGGTGTTTGTAATCGGTAAGGCTTTTTGCTACCAGCTTTAATTGAGCTGTGGTTTTCATGTCGAGGAAGTAGAGGGTATTTGTTTCCGCTAACAAGGAATCAATAGGCGATGATGGTAATGCTCCGACGGCTGTGCGCAATATGGCGTTTATTTTGATCTGAACGTCCCTGTCATTTCGTTTTGTCCAGTGCGAGTAGACAGTGATACCGTATTGTATGCTCCCCCTGATTAGCGTTTGTGCTATGCTGATGGCTGTATTTATATGTGGCCCCTTGTGTTTGTTGCAAATAACTTTGAGGAGATTTAGGTTTCTGGATAATTTTTCCGATACAGTTTTGGCATGAGCGTGCCATTTCCACGTTTTAATACATATTAGACCGAGGACCCTCATTTTTTCCAGGAGGGGGAACCTGATATCCCCGATATTTAACGAGGTGGCTGGACATCTGTGTTTGCGGCATATATGCAAAGCTTCCATTTTGCAGGCTGGTAATTTGGCTCCTGATTTGTGGCACCACGTTAAAGCTTTTGAAAGGGTTTCGTTAAGCGCTTTCTGTACTTCTTCTGGTTGCCCTGACGCTAGTACAAAGAGGTTATCAGCGTACGTTAAACGTGCTTTTATATGTTGGTTGTCCAGTTTTATGTCCGTTAGAAGTGAGTCCACATAAGCATTATACAGAATTGTCGAAATCGGAGAGCCTTGGAGAACCCCATTGACGATGGGAGTGACTAAAGAATAGTGCCCCTTCACCTTGACTATTATTACTCGGTTGAGCAAGAAAGAGTATACGATGCGCAGGAGCTGCTTGTTAATGCCCCATTTCTGGAGTTGTTCCACTACTCCGAAACAAGTTACTCTTTCGAACGCTTTCTCCAAGTCCATGGAAAGGAGAACTGAGTGTTTTCGAGAAGCTAACTCTGTATGCACTGCTTGATCAAGCATATTCAGCAGAGAATCCGTGCCTCTACATGGTCTGAAGCCATGTTGGTCATTACTAAGATGTTTTTCCAGCGTCCATTTTAGTCTGTTCCCGATTATTTTTTCAAATAATTTGGACAGGACAGAAAGAAGAGCGATTGGGCGAAATCCATCAATGGAGTGATGGTCAGCATGTGGTTTAGGGATCGGAATTAGATGGGCTTTTTTCCACTTATGTGGGAAAACCCCATTTTCGAGAACGTTGTTATATAGGGCGACTATTCCCAGCATTGTTACTGTTGGTGAGTGTTTAATCATTTTAAAACTTATTTTGTCTGAGCCCGGCGTCGAGCCTTTGGTGGCTTTAAGCGATTCTAAGAGCTCTGGAAGAGTAATTGGTGGGATCTTGTCATCGGACGGGTGGGTACTTTGAAATTCTGGGTTAGCCTGAAAGGTATTTTTACGTTGAAGGACATAGGGGGAAAAATTTTCATCGGAGCAATATCCAGACCATTTGTTTGCAAAGAGTTGAGCTATTTCGGTGGGGTCGATAATGGTCGAATAGTGTTTAATGGCCACAATGGCACGATGACAACGATTTATTGATTGCTCTTACTCGATTCCAAAGGGAACTAGAGTCGAGAGTGGGGTTGAGAGAAGCTAGGAAATTCGACCAAGCTTCGGCTTTGGCTGTGCGGACCTCACGTTTCATGGTTGCTGCTATACGTCTATATGCAATGGCGTTTTGGGTATTTGGATGTCTCTTAAGGATAGACCACGCCTTTCTCTTTTCGATTGCTAGCTTTTTCAGATTGGAGTTGAACCAGATCGGTTGCGGAGTATTGTGTGGTGGATGGGAAGAGGGAATAGAGATTGCTGCTGCTTTTCTTAGAATTTTTTTCAAGCTGGCAGCTTCTTTGTTGACATTTTGGGAGATGGGGGTTGCAGTAGAAGCCTCCTCGGCAGTTAATGCGAATTTGGTCCAGTTGGCCTTGGATTCGACAAAGCGGGAGCGGAAAATTTGGCAGAAGGTGTACGGTTCCGAGGTTTCAATAATTATGGGCAAGTGATCGCTGCCTAGAAGAGAGTCATGTACTTTCCAGCTAGCACCAGCTGCTATAGCCGGTGAGGCGAGCGTTAGATCTATTGTAGTGAATGTGTTTTTTGTTGAGAAATGGGTAGGGGATCCATCATTCAGCAGTACAAGATCAGAATGTTGCAGCCAGTCTGCAACGACCGATCCTGCACGGCTTATAAGGGGGGAGCCCCAGAGGGGGTTGTTGGCATTAAAATCACCCATCACTATACTGTGCGAGAGATGATTTGCAGCCAAATTGATGTAATCCTGCTGGGGCACAGTCTCATGAGACTGTCTGTAAATATTCTGCAGAGTAATCGGTTGCGCCAGTTTTATTTGGAGCGTTTGGACAAGAAACCCAGAAGGTGAGAAAGTGTATGAGTGCGGAATTCCTGATTTTATGAGGATAGCTGTGCCATCTTTGCTGCGAGTGTGGGGCTTATTGTTAAAATATGCCACGTAGTTTTTGTATTTGGTGGGTGCTTTAGCTACAAGTATTTTTGTTTCTTGTAATGCAATGATAGTGGGTGAGTATTTTTGGATGAGAATATCCAGATTGGAGAGATTGTTAAAAAACCCTTGGATATTCCATTGGAGGATTATTATATTATTTTTTTTATTTTGTATATCCATAATTTAATTAAAATTAATATAGATAATTGTGGTCTTGACTGTTTATATTTTGTTTGATTTGGAATGAGCGTGGATTATGGTGGAAGTATATTAATGGACTTTGTTATATTGTTGTTAGAGTAAGCGGTTGGTTTACATAATTCGGGCAATAATTTGTCAGGTGAATGTCAGGTGAATGTATTGTTTTAAGGTGGAGCACAGCTGATCTGTGTCCATGCTCTCCGAGCATGTGTCCAGACTTTTTGTATTCCTCCCTGGCTTCCTTAACCGTGCAGCGATTTTTGGTTTTTATTATCATGATTGTTTTTTCTCGTACAAATGTAGGGCAGGTGCGATCGTTCGATGGGTGATCATCGGCCTTACAATTTACGCAGTATTTTTTCTTACATTCACCTGTATGTGGGGAAACTTCGGCGCAAGTAGCACAGAGAGGAGATGGCTCATTACAATGGTTTTTGGTATGTCCGATTTTTTGACATATTCTGCAAGACATTGGATTTGGATAATATGGATCCACCTCCAAAATCTGCCAACCTAATTTGATATCATTTGGGGGTGCGGGAGCATCGAACGTTAAAATGGCTGCTCCTGTTGCCTTGAGAGCTTTTCCATCGTTTCTAAGCAATTTCTTTACCTGTGTTACTTTGAATCTTTTGAGCGAGTCTAGGATGTCGCCTTCCTCAAGGTGGGCAATATTAGGCGAGTATATACGCCCTTGACAGGAATTGAGTGATTGGTGGTATTTGATGTCAACTGGTACATGACCGAGCGACTTACACTTTATAAATCTGTCTGCAATGTCTTTGTTGTTTGTTTGTATTAGAAGATCACCATTTCGGAAGGCTTTGATATCTTTGTATTGAGATGAAATTGCGTCAATGCCCTTGCCTATCACGATTGGGTTGCGGTTAGCAATCGGTGTTTTGTCGTTATCGGTGGGAGAGTTTGTAATTACAAGAAAACGAGTAAAATCAAATACCATTTTGTTTGGAGAGTTTAGCATTGGCCACTGTTCATTTGAAACATGTGTGCCTCTATTGGTTTTTTTTCTTTTGGCTAAGTTATCGCCTTGCATTGTGTCATCTGGGTTAAGGTCACTAAACCGGTTTGTTTTTTTTGCCGCCATCGCGGCGGGTGCTTTTAATGACTGTTTATGCGAGTTTTTTTTTTGTTTGCGGAGGGAAACTGAATTAAATACTTGAATAAAAGGAAATAGAGGGATTTATAAAAATGTTTAATGAATTGATATGCTTTATTGCTTAAAGAGAATAACTAACTTCGCTGTATATTACTTTAACAAACAAAAAGAAAAAGTGGCCGAAACTGATGTATTAGCAAAAATAAATACCGCGTCTGTCCACCCGTGTGTGACGATTGAAAGCTCGTTTGGTACTGCTTTAATAATGAAAAGGCCCATTTTAACCTAACATTTTAACCTACTTTTACTCCATTTGGGATTAGGAAGTTTGAGGAGTGACGGCTGGTGTTTGATTGTGTACTGGTGGGCGTTTAACCTCCAATGTTTGCTGCCGTTTATTGAATTCTTGCATAAAGCGCACGAGAGCTGGCTCTTTTCCGTCGCTCCATCCCTGTGGTCCTTTCCACTCTTCACCAATCGAGGCTGCATCTCGCAGTTGGACGCGGCGTGCCCGAACCTTTGACAATGAACGGAATTTAATGCCATTCAGACCATTCAGTTTGCTTTTGGGAGTGAGCTGAACCAGGAAGAGTGGCAGTTTCCGTTTCTCCTTTTTTTAATTCATGCAGTAGAGGGTTAAAGATAGAACACTAATTCCCTTCATTTAAATGGGAAATAATGAGGGCCACCTGCAGGCGATTTTAACGGTGATGCAAAATAAAACACACACAACAAAGTTAGTTATTTTCATTTATATATATATATTTAACAATATTTTCCCATTGTCACTTACATTACAAGTTTCTTTTCGTTTTTGTTCTCTTCTCTGCCTTCGTATGATTTTTATTTCTTCGTTTTGAAATTTTGTCCTCCGAATTACTACACTTCAGTTCATTTACTAGATTTTCATTTTATTTTTGGGTTTCGTTATTTGTTTTTTTTTTTTTGTATTTATTTAGTTACATTCAGATGTATTTCAGAATCGTCTTAACCAAACTAATTTCCAATTTTATTCAAAAAAATCTATTTAAAATGGGTGCAAGTTCGTTATTTGAATTTCAAAAATGTCCCTAAAACGTTTATTTGTCGTGTGTGTTGTATCTAATTTAAATTTTTATTTTGCCAAATTTGTTTTTAACTTTAGTTGATGTTGTTCAATTGTTTTGTTTTATAAAATAACAATTTGAGTTTGCGCTCGTTTGGAAATGATAAACAAAAAAAAAAAAAAACAAAAAAAAAAGTCCAATTATTTTGTGAGATATTTTTAGATGGGGCAGGGGTAGGTAGGTTGGGGTTTATTATTTTATGTAATATTTAGTAACGGCTTATTTATATGAAATATATTATTAAAAATAAAAAATAAATATTTTGTATTCTTGCATTATGTCCATATTGTCATTAGTTTGGTTTTTATATGTTTGTGGTTTGTAACACGGTTGCTTTGTTATTAATTATATTTTCAATTATTTAAACACTATAGAAAAATCAATATTTTATTGAAATGATTTATTTAGGTCTTCCAGCTTTGGTTTCTTATTTGTTATTTACTCGTTTGCTTTTCTTTTTTATAAGACAATCTTGGGCTATTGTTATTGTTACTTTGTATTGATATAAAATATTTGTATTTTTTTTATTTGTTTATTTGTATTGTATATTATGTATTACACTTATATATCAGTAGTTACATACATATATACGTAATGTATAGCTATTGTTTTTGTGCGGTCTTGTCAGTAAGTAATTTGTTTGTTTTTTCTTTCTGTCTTATCATGGTCATACCGATTTGGAAAAGAAGAATGTTAATGTTACAAAAGTGTTTTAGGGGAATAGATACTTTCATGTACACAAGTAATAAAAAATAAAAAAATTAATGTGAATGAAATAAATAGATTTTAAGAAAATAAGCAATCCTGGTTCAGCCATGTAGGGTTCTTATTTGTTGGAAGTATAGATCGGTGGATTACCAAAACGTACGTGCTCCAGGTATTTAGAGTACTCTGTTTGCTCAGGGTGCGGGATAAGGAAAATTAGGGAGGAGTGCAAGATCGATACCGGCGCAGATTGGTTTCGAATGTTTGCAGTTTATAACGACTAAAGACTTGAGCAGAGCATTCCATCTGTGCGACATAGGAAAGAATCACGATATTTCAGAGCACGTTAATGCGAGGAGGACGCTTTGGTAATGAGAATTGCAGACAGCGTATAGAAGAGCCGGACGTCAAAGAGATAGACGACGGTTACAGATTGTGCCTAGATTATCGAGAATTAAATGCAAAGATGGTTAAAGACCAATATCCAAAGGCATTAATGGAAAATGTGCCAGAGCAGCTATACAAAACAAAAGTTTGTATAATGTTGGACATCAAGAATGGTTTCTTTCATGTTGTCCTTGCAGAAAACAGTAAAACGAATACATAACATATGTACATCATGCCAGACAACCACTCCAAGTTATGAAAAGTAAGCGACTTTTCTATGTTGCTTATATAATTCTCCGGCCATGCTCCAGATATTCGTTAATAACATATTTCGGCGCTTGGTATTAAAGGATACTCGTACTTGTTTCTATATGTACTCCTACACGACATTATAATTTTTCCCAAGTAAAATAAAGACTAATGATAAGGTAAAGATTCAATAATTTGAGATCCTTGGACATTAAGTGAAGAATGGGAGCATTAAACCATTGATTGAAAGTTACCGATTCCGAAGAAAGTTGAGCAGATCTAAACCTTTCAAAGATTGATAGGACTCATCCGGAAGCTTGTACTAGGGCAGACCTGTAAAGTAATGAAATACATTTGTACTGCAGTACGGTGAAAGTACTAAGTAGCCTGTAATTGTAGTTGTACTTAAAAATTTCAAGTACAATGTACTCCGTACTTAAAAATAAATAAGTACCAGTATTTACGTAAGTACTCTGTTCCAAGTACATTTACTAGGTACTTGAATACACCTCAGTACATTTTCAAGTACATACAAATCCTTCATACCTATGTTCCTCGTCAATACTCTCATTCTGCTTTTATTGGAAAAGGATATTTACTATACATAACTGATACTCATTTAGGAAGCGGAATGAAAATATTGGACAAATATCCGATATTTAAAAACCTTTCAATCAAACTTAATACTCCTTTGACGTCATCGGGCCCTGTGGAAAGGTTGGTTTCCTTTGCAGGCCTAATTAACACTCCAAAACGCAGTACGCTGTTTGACCAGCATTTCGAGGAATTAGTTTTATTGAAAGCTAACTCTAATTTTCTTAAGTCTTTCGAAAAAAAAAACAATAAATTAGTTTTTCTTGCAAAACCACCACATCGTTAGGAACCGTAATTTGTTAGCAAAAGTTGGTTCAAAAATTACAAATTGAGTATAAACTTGTAAAAGGTAAGTACTTACAAATGTACTGGGGTGTATTCAAGTAAATGTACTTGGAACAGAGTACTTAGGTAAATACTGGTACTTATTTATTTTTAAGTTCGGAGTACATTGTACTTGAAATACTGTACTAGGGTATACTAGGGAGTATAATAGAATGCTGATGAGGTCGTGTCTATGCAGGGAGATGGTGTTGGTACTACTTAATCCTGCGTTGCTGGACGCTACAGTCGAGCAGTGATAAAGGTTTGGACACACTATCTTAACGATCATATTGCAGCGCTGTATCGGATGAAAAAAACAGAGTGAGGTGAGTGTTACATAAGCGTTTAGAACCGGACCTATGCTTGCGCTAAGACCTGGTACAGGTTGTTTAGTCTCCTAAATGTCTAGTAACCGATGTGGCGGACAAACGAGCAATGAATAGTTCTCCAGGTTAAGTTGGTGTAATTAGGAGTCACTTTATTCGATTCTTTCAAATCAAAGGTATTCACCACTAAACTTTCTACAAGGAATTTTTAAAGGGCAAAATTGCTTTACTTTCAAGTCTGTGATTGTGGCGTACTCCAGGGTTGTTTACTCTCACCACAGCTTTTTAATTTTCTAATCTCAGATAATTCGGCAAGTAGATTTGAATAAATGAGCTAAACATGCAAATTTCTTCTTAGTGATTATGATACAACACTATCTACATTTTCAGAACTCGGAACAGGTATATTTTGACATCATGCCGGTTTAACTTTCAAAACCATTCCTCGTCAAGATTGCGATAGAATTATATCTAATCTGAATTTTACCATAATTGAAACGAATACTACTAATGCTGCATACTTTTTGATGCATAAATATTGCATCCAAGGGGCCTTCGGACCTTTTTTTTTTAAATTTTTCCTGTTTAATGCTGGCTTATTTAACATAATGTACCAAGGGGTGTACCCGAGGTTTTTAATAACTTTTCATTTGCCTTGAGCTACTCCGAGTTTGTGTAGCTCTTCAGGAAAGCATGCGAACTATACGGACCTCGATCAGTCATGTGAATATATCATAATATGATGGAAACAAATTTTTAATTACGTATAGTGTAATGTATAGTATAATAAAATGGCCTTCGTTGTATAAATTCGTTATAACACTTTCAATTCAAAAGTCCTCCGAAACGGTGTGCATATCGCAGATATATTTTCAGCAAGAAACCCTTATCCAGTAAGGAACTTCCTTAACACCGGAAGACTGCCCATGACGCTCTAGTTTGGAAGAGAATACAGAAATACAACTCGGTTTATCGAGGCTGTCAGTTCAGAGGGTTTAATCCACTTTGCACGTGTTACCGTTACAAACTGTCCGAACGGATTATGCAGCTAATGCACCTAGGCTGCTTAATATCGGACGACATTGGAAAATTTATTGAGGTCAACTGTGCAAAACCATTCACAACTGCAGTTCAAATTTGGATGGAGTGCGTCAACCTATAAACAGATGTTTCGTGCTTCACTGACGATTAGAAATGGGAAGAAAAGCCTTCTTTTTCGAATTCTACCTTTAACAAAGAAAATAAAAGGACACACAAACCGAAGTCTAAATTAGTTTACTTTAAAATTTGGAAATAGCAACTGACTTGTGTAAACTATTCATGTCCCTAAAATGAAGCTCTTGATGGACGCCAATTTATTTAAAATACTACCTCTACGAGTACCAGCAAAACATCTAATCAACAATCCTTATCCGAGCCACAAACCATTACTCCAAACAGAAGATAAAGTTGGGGAGTAGACTGGGTGCACTGATGTGATAAGGTAATAAATTGGCATTTGGGGACGTTAACCTCTGGACAGTTTCTGGATCAGCAAATAGAGAACCTATCGAAGTCACCTTAAAGAAGTTTGGTGTCTTATGGTGAAGAGATAGCTTTGTAAAATTTGTAGTTAATAGCCTTATCAAGATCGTTTAAAGTAAGGATGACAAAAAGAGGGCCTGTATGGCACACCAGAAGTGGCTAACAAAGAAGCTGAGGAGGTATATCTTAAACGAACACTACAGTAACAGCCTTTCAGCTAAGAAAATTACCTTTTTAAGAAAATGGCTTTTAAGTTGAGGGCAGTCAATTTAACCAGTACCATTTGATGACATAACTTGCCGAAGGCTGTTGGGAGATTAGTAGCAATAACATCGATTTCGTTGCCATTCTCTGAGCCTGGGAGGGCGAAGGACACAAATTCTATTTGGTATGTTGTAGTTGATCCATTTTTCAGGAAGGTAGGAGCCGATTACCGCGAACACGGTTTTGCAAAAAGATACAAAAGCAATAATCAGAAAACAAACCGCAGATGGTCCTAAAGTGATTAAGTCGATGTCCTCCGCGAAAACGGTACTGCAGAGAAGAAAAAACTGGTAAACTATACGAACTAAAGACGCGGAAGAAATACTGCTTTCGCCGACTAAACAAGGGACGATAGAAGCTGTAACGAAGTGCTACAGAAAAAAAAATGTGTTCGAAAGCTTTAAAGATGCTGAAAAGAACGTGGCAAGAACACAAAATCGTAACAGAAGCGTGTAGGTGTAAGGATGCTGCTGCTTTAGAATTACAGTCTTGCCGGTATTTTCTCTGTCAAATAACAATCAAGAAAATAAGAGGACAGGATGTCCAAATATGTTCTTCCTATAAATCAACTGTAGCCATACTGTATAGCCTTATGGAAATTTGCTCGATGAATGGCCCGATAAACGTTGAAATCATGAAAGTTTGGTTCAGCCTGCATGCATCATCGATTGTTTGAGTGGAAAACTCATGAATTTCGAATCGGTACCAATAACTGTTGAGCAGAAGCGTGCAATGTATGAGTGACCGGATTAAAGTTTGGGTCATGAAGACGTACCATCTGGAGCTTTGCTAACTCTAGAGCGATGTCTCCTTAACATCACATATAGCTATCTATCATATTGTGTGAATGCCTGAAGTGATCTGATAGGCTCCTTGATAATGGTTTTAGAACTTACAGCCAATTTGTGAATTCGAACTCGATACCAACAACTATTTGTGGATTTACTATCGTACTCGTATGAAGTATTTATAGAGAGAAGAATGCCTAGTTTTGGCAGGATGAAAATTACCCAAGCTTACTGGCGAGTAATGAGAAACGCTCGCTGATCAATAAAAAGTAGAAAGTTGATTTAATAATATGGATATTCTGATGACTTTGAAACCAACATATTATTCTTGGTACACTTGGGGCAGAAGTCACACTTGGAGGTAATAAATGAGTGTCCAGCGATGCCGACTCTGTGGGAAAAATATGAATAACCCGGATTAGGTGACTACCTCACCTTGGACTCATGGCTATCAATGCCTTTGTCCGGAATGTTTTCGACTCCAACCCAAAGGGACGTAGAGGACGACCTCATCTTATCGTTCAAATGGAAGGGCAGCTGATAAAAAACCACGCTAGCTGTAGTAAGCAATTAAGCTGGGGCCAATAATAAAATCAACCGAATAATCACTTCTCTCCAAAGCTCTGTCTTTGTCTAACGAAGTCATTTTTCCAAAAGTTTCTTTCTTATCAATTCAGTATTGATCTAGGAATATAGGTGGATGACCCTTGTTTGAGAAGCTATTTCAGTAATATTCGGTCCCGTTTGCATAGACAAAATGAAAAGTTGTTTTTAAGGAACAAAAAACAAAAAAAACACCTTAATGCACACATTGGCGCGAGCAGGAAGATTATCCGAAAGAGAGGGAACGCTTTTTATTGAAGTGGGAAGAAGAAGGGTTACTTCCACCGAAAATCCATTTCTAAAGCACGTTGTTTTTTCCATATCGTTCCATTTCTGACATATTTTTTCATTTTAGTTTTGATCATTGATGAGCAAGGAAATGTGAAGAACTGGAAAAGAGGTATGTTTCAGGCCAACTGCTCAAAGGCACTTACTACACAAAAGACACCGAAGTGATAAGAAAATACCAAATTATGATTTAAATGACGGGAATATGTTGACGAAATTGTCATCAATGGCTTCAAGAGTTTCCGAATTAAGTGGATTATGTAAGGAAACCCTATGGTGCTTTGCACTGGGTGTAATTAGAGCGAGATACCGCAAGGCTTAGAGGTTAGCCTGCCGGTTGGTTCCCTTCAGCGGTAGTACCTCCGAATATAAGGCAAAGTCCTGTGACTTCTTTTTGTATTTTATTGAACCTTACTTTGGGTACATATTGTGATAACCACTTAAATGTGAGCAGCGACATCTAGATTTACAGAGCAGAAGATGTCGATACTCGAAGACCAGAAGATTTCGATACTTGAATAACAAAGTCTCGACCATTGATGACTGGAGAGTGGAATCGAATTTTCTAGCAAACTGGAAATCGTATGGGACGCTGGATGGCGAAGATTGTTCTCGAAGTATGTCATTCGAGTATAAATACCAGCATCTCCAAGGTATGCAAATCAGTTCTAAAGTGAAATCTGAAGTGTTAATTGGAGAAGTGATTAAGTGGTTTATGTAAAAGATAAGAAAAGTATAAGCGGTTGAGAAATTGGATTGTACTGAGAGAAACAATTAAATAGTGAATTGTAACTGAATTGTATTGAAAAGAATAAGTTCTATCATTTGTACCCACACAAACATTTACATTGGTGTCAGAAGTGGGATAGGACTTATTGTGTGTAAAAAAAAAAAAAAAACTGTGTTTTCTGACTATTTGAAAAAGCTAGAATGGGTCGAAAATTATTGCAGTTGACCCTCGTCCAACTCAAATCCGAGTTGAACAAGAGAAGCCTCAGCGCCAGTGGAGGAAAAAGTGACCTGGTGCTCCGACTTCAGGAGGCTTTGAACAACGAGGGACATGATCCTGATGCATACTCCTTTGATGTTGACGAGGATGAACAGGCAAGTACCGGCAGTGATATAGCTGCGATGATGCAACTCCTCTTGTTAAAAATGGACGAACAGAAGAACAGTCTCGACCAACAAAAGAAATATCTGGAAGAACAAAAGAATAGCCTCGAACAAAAGCTGGAAGAACAATAGAAAAATCTGGAAGAACAAAAGAATAGTCTCGAACAAAAACTGGAAGAACAAAATAACGTTCTACACCAAAAGTTCGAAGAAATCGATAACAAATTTGAAAGAATAGAGAAGAATGTTGGCGAAAAATTCGAACAAATGGACAGCAAAGTTGAGCAACTGGCAAAAGAGCTCGACACAGTGCGAAAACAGAAACTGCGAGAATGTTCTTTAAGCGGTCTAAGGAGAAAAAATTTGAAGCCTCCCTCATTCGATGGCCAGACCTCATGGTCTACTTATAAGAAGCAGTTTGAAATGGCTGCCTGTGCAAACGACTGGGACAATGAGGAAAAGTGCTTTGTCCTAGCAATGGCCTTACGCGGTCCTGCGGCAGAATTGTTACAAACAATCGATATCGAAAAGAATAGAGACTATATGGCTTTAGTGCAGGCTATCGAGAAACGGTTTCGGGATAGCCGCATGCGGGAAGTTTACAAGGTTCAATTGCAAGGCCGTATGCAGCAACGAGGAGAAATACTTCAACAGCTCCAAGCAGACGTGAGTAGACTGGCACATTTGTCATATCCCACCGCAGGCCAAGAAATAATCGAAGAAATGGCAAAGGACACATTCATCAGGGGAATTGCAGATTTGAAGCTACAATCAACAGTAAGGATGGCCCGGAAAAGAACCCTTGCTGCAGCACTTGCCTTCGCTCTGACGATGGAAGCATTCAATCAAGCTTCCAAAGGAATGCATTTCGTCAGGGAAATAGAATCTGGTGAATGCTCCTGCTCAAGACCAACTACCGTGCAACGAAATATCCAGCGGGAGAGACGAAGGATGCGCTGCTGGAACTGCGATAAAGTAGGACATTTGCAAGGACATTGTAAAGAACCGGTACGACGAGAAGACTACCTGCACTGGGGTTCCAGGCAAATAGAAAGAAAAACCGGCAAAAACGGCTACCAAGAAACCGGTCAAATTTCCAGAAGCCATCAGTTAGGAAATGCTTACTTCGCGGGGCAGAAGTCTGTAGCAGGAGTCGACTCCAGGATAATTATCCCAGTCTCACAGGTAAAACAATGCAATGAAAGCCTCCCAGCAAAGTAGTCAGTGGTAAAGAAGCGAAAGAACAGGCAACTATCCAAACGATCAGGACTGAGCCAATAAAGGGTTGGAGTATAGACGAAATCCTTTCCTCCCAACAGGCAGACAATGACATCGAACCAATATTGGCCTGGAAGGAACACGAGGAAAGACCAAGCTGGCAGCAGATATCAGATCGGAGCCAAACTCTGAAGGCATACTGGGCACAGTGGGACTCGCTTTTTGTGCAAGATGGATTGCTGAAGATGAAATGGGAAAGTGCAGATGGGACAACATCTCGTATGCAGCTATTTGTGCCACGGTCCAGAGTCAACCAAGTACTCCATGAAATACATGACGGAATCTCATGACGCCATTTGGGAATAAACAAGACGTTGGAAAAGGTAAGGGAACGTTTCTATTGGCTAAGCGCTAAACAAGATGTCGAGAATTGGTGCAAAAAGTGCATAAGATGTGCGGCTACCAAGGGTCCAAAAGTAAAGCCACATGGACAAATGCAACAATACAATGTCGGAGCACCTTTCGAACGAATAGCCATCGACATCGCTGGGCCGTTTCCCGAAACCTTTAATGGAAACCGATATACTCTCGTAGTCATGGATTACTTCAGTAAGTGGCCGGAAGTGTTTGCCATCCCAAATCAAGAGGCTAAGACCGTAGCCGAGCAGATAGTCAACAACTGGGTGAGCAGATTTGGGGTGCCAATAGAGCTACACTCTGATCAAGGGCGAAACTTTGAATCAAAAGTCATCCAGGAAATATGTCAATATTTGGGAATAAGAAAGACAAGGACAACGCCACTACACCCTCAATCTGATGGAATGGTCGAGCGATTCAATCGGACCTTGAATGAGCATCTATCTAAGGTTGTCGACAACTGCCAGCGGGATTGGGATCGACACATACCCCTCTTTTTAATGGCCTACCGAAACGCGCTGCATAGCTCAACAGGTCACACACCATCCGAGATCTTATTTGGTCAAGCAATTCGGTTGCCAAGTGAAGCAAAATTCGGATCCCCACCGACGGAGCCCAAAGAGGTGAACGACTACGTGAATGACTTGCGCAGCAGGATTCGTAAATTGCATGAAGACATCAGAGAAAAGATGAAGCTAGCAAGCAGCCGCAGGAAGACTAGGTACGATATCAAGGCGAAATCTTCCGGTTTCAACGAAGGAGATCTGGTCTGGCTGTATAATTCTCAGCGTAAGAAAGGCAAATCACCAAAATTGCAACAGGACTCGGAAGGTCCATACAAGGTGATAACCCGCATTAATGACGTTGTCTACCGGATCCAGCGTGGGGATCGAGGAAAATTGAAAGTGGTCCATTTGGATAGAATGTGTCATTTCAACGGGATGCTGAATGACGAAGTTGTTCGGGACGAACAACTGTAGGGAGGGAGCAATGTGATAACCACTTAAATGTGAGCAGCAACATCTAGATTTACAGAGCAGAATATGTCGATACTTGAATAACAAAGTCTCGGCCATTGATGACTTGAGAGTGGAATCGAATTTTCTAGCAAACTGGAAATCGTATGGGACGCTGGATGGCGAAGATTGTTCTCGAAGTATGTCATTCGAGTATAAATACCAGCATCCCCAAGGTATGCAAATCAGTTCTAAAGTGAAATCGGAAGTGTTAATTAGGAGAAGTGATTAAGTGGTTTAAGTAAAAGATAAGAAAAGTATAAGCGGTTGAGAAATTGGATTGTGTTGAGAGAACCAATTAAATAGTGAATTGTAACTGTACTGAATAAAGGGATTTGTATTGAAAATAATAAGTTCTATCATTTGTACCCACACAAACATTTTACAATATTTTTATGGAGTAGAAATTAGAAAATCAAAAAGTTTATAACCTGTGTACTGATTTATGAGTATTTTTAAAATTTGTTTTAATCTTGGCATATAGTTGAAATTGTACATTATTTTTTTTATATTTAATTTATTTTTGTTGTAAAAAGGTTCTTTTTTTCTTGCAATAATTTTACGATATAGAAAAAGAAAATAACAAATTTTTGCTTAACATTCTGTTCGAATTTTATTCTACAAATATGTGTTTGAATGAATTTTGTTTAAAATAGTTTTTTTTTTCTTTAATTTTTTTTTTTGTTTTGTATGTCATTTATTACATAATAATTTAATATCACTATTTACATCGTTTTGGTTTTTATTTTTTGGATTTTTTTGTTTAATTTATTTACTGATTACAAGTGTTTGCTATTTTATTTTTTTATTAAGATGTACTTATGTTTAAATACAATATATAATAGTGTATATATATATAAATATTTTGTATTATTTTATTTTGTTTAAAACTATCTAACAAATTGTTATTATTTCATAGTAAATATAAATACATATATCTATAAATTAAAAAAAAATGTCCAACAAAAAAAATATAAAAAATTAGAATCACCCAAAAGGAAAACCCGTTGAAATAAGTTACAAATAAAAAACCAGGATTCATCGGATTTGTCGTTTTTTTTTTTTTAATTTTCAAAAATTTTCAAAATTTTTTTATAATTAATTATGTTGGTTGGTTTTTTTATTTCTAATATTTCTTAGACAGTCTAAGGCCTATTTGAAGTAAAATCCATTTTTACTTTTATTAAATTAGTCTTTTATAATTTTTATTTTCTTATTTATGAAATATATCTAAGAGTTAGTAAATTAATTACAAATAATACAAGTACTCGTACATTCAGTAAAAAAAAATGATTTTCCATTTTATTTGTATTTGTATTTGGCATGCAGTAAATCATTTTCCGGAGATTTATCGGTTTTTATTTTCTTCTTTTGTTTTAACTTCTTTTCTCGTAGTTGAATACAGTAAATTGTTTAAAAATAGTTTTTTCTTTTGTGGTTGCAGTGTGTGGTATTGTGTTATTGGTTAGTGTAAAGTTAATGTGTTGTTTTTTGTTTTTTGTTTTTTTTGAATTTGTTTACACATTTATTTGAAATGTTTCCCTTTGGAGTTTCTGATTGGCACGTATCCGTGGTGAGTTTTGTGTCTTCTTTTCACCATTATCGGAAAATCTGGCTGGAGGATTTATGTGATCCTGATAATTTGGATAATTCGATATGCTGAAAAGCAGATTTGTTGATTATATGCAATCTATTTATAAGCTAAATAAAGCCGAAATAAAATAACAATAAATTTACAACTTTTTAGCAAATTAAAATAAGAAGTAAAAAGGGCTTTTTGTTTTTACAGTGTGGACTTAACACTGTTTCGCACACGTTGGCAGTTATACCACCAACACCCTGGCCTTGTTTTTAACTTCTCACCCTGAAAAGTATACCGTTGATGTGCGATCCCTTTTAGGACAGTTTTACCACTGTGTCATATTAGCTAACTTCTCGTACACTGATCACACAGTTAGGGAAATGATTTCTAAAAGGACCGCTCGGTAATATGAGAAAGGCTATTGGTGCGAACTTAACAGCTTCTTTAGAAATTTTAGTGGTCGGTATGTTTCCAAGATAACGAAGTGGATGCCGCTGCTGATATGATATCACAAATACTATTTTCTATGGAATGAGATCCTTTATTCCTCATCGGATTAAGAGCATCAAACCAAAAGAAAGAACGTGGTACGACTCGAGCTGTAAAGAGGCTGTCAGATTTAAAATTTTTCCACGTTATTTCTGTTTACTAGGGGAGCTCCGTAGCTATCCACTATGACACACTTACATCATGGAATGGAGACATTCACCGCCTGTGAATAGGTAACAACGTACGACATTCACATCTCACATCGTGTTATTCTGTTGGCGCTGGCTGATAAATGTTGAGAGTCTAATTCAAGAGCTAGTGGAGGAATTTGCTGTTTGCCGCATTGCTGCTGTTGCCATTAGCACGGAGTAGTGAAACATTTAGCGATTAAACTTGACATAAATGCAATTTACCTTTGAGCTACATCCAGGAATTGATTTGACCTTGAACATTTTGACACCATGAGAACTTCACCATCGCCTGCTAGAGTATGGCTTCCCAAATATGCCTGTCACAGAGACAACTAGAAAACTTCTTATCAGAAAACTACGCAACCTCACTATGTGACTCGATATTCATCTGACGAGGAATCTGAACCAAATCATAGCCCCATCCGAGGTCGCTCATCAGTAATGTCCAGCTTTCGGAGACGTTCAATACCGAATAAAATTCCACGTCCACAATCATCAGTTGTTCCCGGGAGGCATTCTGTTGCAAGCCCATCATCGTATCCCACATCCTACACAACAAACAAATCCCAAAACAGCTATTCAAACATTTCAAATGTAAGTCCCAAACATTCTCCACCAAAGCAAAAGACATCCCCAAAAATCTATGTGCCCCCGCCAATTTTGGCCTCAGAAAATGAAGAAGACTCTGACTATCTTTGTCACATCCCGAAGCAGTACCTCATATACAAGTCCATACCTCTGTTCGTCAAATAATTTCACCTTGGATCGATCTCACAACGATTCATGGAATACATCTTCAACTTATCACTCTGCCACATCAACACAGACATCACCATCGGCCAAAAATTGCAATGGTCAGAGTTTTGCAAATGAATCGGGGGGTGATTTTACCAAGCGATTGCTCAAATTAAGAGTAGATACAATCCGAGAGAGTATCCTTCAAAAGCGCAACACCGGAAGTACTACCAGCCAGCCAAAACAGTAGGGTTCGCAGGTTCGTAAACGAAGCTGCGCATATATTCGTCTTTATACAACAAATCCATGAAACGGCTGCCACAACGACACTTATGACAGAGCTGTCTAGATCCATCAATGTACTTCTGTAGCATAATATTTTCCACGGCATTAAAAAACAATACAAGAATTCGGTAGGTAGTGTGGCACAGCTATTAAGTTTGTCTGCTGCTATGCCTTAGACTTTGGGTTCAACTAACAAGCTATACACCAAATAACATAAAATAAAATATTCTGTCGTCACTAGGCAAGCCTCCGAAAGTTACAACTACTTCGTATGGAACAGTTTCTCATTCAACAGTTCTGACATCAAAAACCGTAGATCCCTCTCAAGGTGAATGTGTTAGTGGAGAGACTGGTCTTAAGACATTTGTGCTATTGATTTCCAAAATAAGTGAGTGAAGTACGAGTATGTTTTAAATCCGACTTCAGCCAAGTTTTGTCGGCTGTTTTTCACGAAACTTTCGAGCTTTGGGACTTAGACTTTGGGTTCAACTCCCAAGCTATACACCAAATAACATAAAACAAAATATTCTGTCGTCACTAGGCAAGCCTCCGAAAGTTACAACTACTGCGTATGGAACAGTTTCTCATTCAACAGTTCTGACATCAAAAACCGTAGATCCCTCTCAAGATGAATGTGTTAGTGGAGAGACTGGTCTTAAGACATTTGTGCTATTGATTTTCAAAATAAGTGAGTGAAGTAGATCAAGAGAGTTCGAGTTTTGTTCGAGACCACATCAGACACACATTACATCTTCATTGCGTGTTCAAAGGACATCGAGGTCCAACTATATTAGTTGGGTAGGAACTGAGATTGAGAAGCTTAATGGCCACGCTCCCTTTGGACTGAACACAAATTCCGAAGTTCTATTGTACAATATTTCGGCAAAGTTCGGCCACGGTGATGAAGATTATATAGAAGAATTTAAAGTTCGAATAACGAAACTTCAGGGTTCGGCTTGAGCACCTATACTGTGGGAAAATATGTGGTATCGCAAAAAGAGAAGGAAAGTCCTTTAAATGGGACACATAATTGTTTGGAAATGAGCACCATGAGCACTTCCTGTTCAAAAGTCCTATCAAAAAGTCGCAGGTTTCCGTTTCTTGAAATCATCAAAGGAAAACAAATAAAAGTAATTTTCCAAAGCATGCACAAAATATACAATAGCAACAGCAAAAAAAAAAAAAAAAAACAAAACAAAACAAAGCGCCACACAACATCGATAAAGCATGCAACTAGATATTGAACATCGCTTACCATATCTTACCTAAAAGTGGTTTCTTCGTTGTGACTAGAGTACCCACTGGAACTGCGGACATGTCGCTTTGGCACATTTGCCGCCGATTTCCCAGATTTACGCGACGAAAATGGCGGTTTAGATTTACGCGACATACTCGTTGGCGTTGTTTCCGACGATGAAGATGTTTCATCCTGTGGATCTAAAATAAAAATTATCCAAAGTCAGTTATCGCACTGTGCTGTATTCCAAAAAGGACGTAGCATTCGACTCACCCCTCTGCGGTCGATATTTAGCCGAATTGACGGCACGTGAGCTAACATCGTTGTCTGACTCGGAGCCGAGTGTGTCATATTCTGTAATTGGTATGTGAAGTGTTAGGATTTTCCTAACTTCGGAATCTGTTGAACCTGGATTGTCCGATTCTAAAAAGTTTAGTACGATTTGATGGGCGATTTTTTTTTTTTTTTTTGCAAGATGACATTTGATTTGTTGAGGGGTTGCGGTTTAGCAGGTGGGCGGGAATAGGACATGGGTGAGGGGAAAAGTTGGATAAGCGGACTCAGAGAAATTCAAGGTAACCAAGGAATCATAGGGCGCGTTTGTGTGTTGTGAGAAATGTGGTATGTAATTTCGGATGATGTCAAATAATGGTGACAAGGCATACATGAATGTGATGATGGTTTGGTGTTTGAAAAAATTTTGATAAATAGAAAATAACCAACAGGCCTTAAAGCTAGGGATGAGGGTCACAGTAGGGCATCTATTGCACAGACTTGAAATTACCTTGACTCTCCGAGTGGGGATCGCGTAGGCGGCCGCCTTTTCGACGAACCTTTGTGTACTCTGGTTCCTTAGTCTAATAAACAAACCGAGTAAGTTGTTTTTGTTTTAGGAAGGAATTCAACAAAAAGATTTGTATAAAACTTACGTGATAGCTATCGGGTTTAACATCATGATAGACAAAAGATCCTCGCACTGAATGGTATGGTCCACTGTACACATTACCGCTGTATGAACTTTCACTGTAAGTTTGTTTGTTCAATTGAAATGTTGCATATGGGCAAATGTCCTCGATGTATTCGTTGCCTTCTGCCTTAAAGCTACCAGAATCGTTGGAATTCGAATTTCGATTACCAGGGTTACAACGTACCCCTAGATATTGCTGATCTCGATTTTGTTTGTTTTGTAGATTGGCAAGAGATGGGGACTCTGACATGGAAGACGATGGAACCCGGGCCTGGTTATTTAGTTCTATAAAAGCCAATTAAGTTCAAATTTGATTGCTCAATGTGATTGGAAGACTCACTTCGCTTTCGAATGAGAAGTACTGCTGCGATGAGGCCTAAAAGGATCAACATCGAAAGACAAATAGGTAGGAGGACTTTAAAGTTGGCATAGAATGGGCTATCACTCATGTGAGACACTGGATTGGAGTGGTCAGTATTGTAGACAACTGGAAAAAGATTAGTTGTACTCAGGAGATTTGCTTTATGTTTCATATGACTTACCACCCTGTGGAGAGAGAGTTGTAAAGTTGTACACAGCTGTTGTGGAACCGGCATTATTGTGTGCAGTTACCTTCAACTGAAAACGGAAGTAGAAATCAGTTGGATTTTTGAAGGAATTGCCACAGAAACCTTACCTGATACTTGGTTCCCGGAACTAATTCACTGACTGTGTATATGCGCTCCGTTGGCGCTATATGATTTGAAACAACGTTCCACTGCGATCTAAGAAAATCGAAAGAACAGTGATCAACAAAAGGTTGTTCCAATAGATGGAGACTGTATAGTTTACCTTCCATACTGCCTGGATTCGATCATAAAATACAAAATACCACATCCACCATCGCCCCATGAATCCAACCAACAAGTCACACTCGTTGAATTATTTGTTATCATCTGCGAATGCTTGGGCTGAACTGGGGGGTTTCCTTTGGTAAACGAATTCACAATATCGCATGGAAGACCTGTTCCAATCTTGTTATATGCTGTGATGTACAACTGATACCTTGTGCCGCACCAAAGATTGCTTAGCAAATGCGAATTAGTCTTTGAGTCGATCTGCAGCTCTTCCCAATCTCCATTGTCCCGTTTATAATTGATCACATATCCAAGAATTGGACTACCACCATGATTATTATCCACCCATTCAAGGTGCAAGCTATCCGTATACGTATTCACTACAGTTAAATTAGGTGGTTCCGGCGGTACCTTAATAACCAAACTGTAAACAATCTCATCTTTGCCCCAGGTATTTTCAACACTACAAGTGTAGTTCCCCGCATCCGTACTCTGACAATCTCTAATGAAGAGAGTGCCATTCTTGGCTATTGTCTTCCTTGTGTTTGTCTCCATGGAATGACCATCTTGCCGCCAAATAGTAACTGGAGCTGGTGCTCCAACCTTCCTACAAGGCAGCACCAGATTCTCCTTCCATGGTGTGACAATCCTCTGACTAAAAGATACAATCCTTGCGGGAACTTTATTATTCGGAGGCACTGTCACCACTTGGGTCTTTTCGCCTTCGCCCACTTTCGTTGAAGCTGTCAACCAGAATTGATACGTAGCTGCCTCTTGTAGACGTTGGGTTTCATGCATCTCAACGAAAGGACCAAGAATTCTTTTATGAGTTCCTTCTTCTCGTCCACCCTCCAGCACTGACATGTAAAATGTATAGCCCGTCTGGGAAATAAAAAGAAATTAAAATATTTCCAAGCAATCGTATTTCAAGTTGCATATCATCTTACAATGTCTCCATTTGGATTCTCCGGTGGCAGCCAAGAGATGATTATTTTTGTATTGGATGCTGGAATTGCTTTAATGTCCTGCGGCGCCGAAGGAACTATAAAGTTGAAGGCAAACAAAAAAAAAACAAAAAAAAAAAGAAGTAAAAGCAGCATCGGATAATTTAAAAGTTTCCTGAGTTCAAGTGCACATATTTACATACCATCTTCGTGGGTACGGCAGTAGAATTGTTTTGTCTTCATGCCATCACCAACTTTGGTATAAGCCAGAACCCACACCGTGTAGTTGGTGTATTTCCTTAAGTTCTCTATCGTCAGATACTGATTTGTTGACTTAACCACTTCGGGATCTTTTTCTAAAAGAACAAAATAAATCGTGAAAACTGAGTAACCTTCTTAGAATTGTTTTATTTAATGCAAAATTTGAGTATGGGTATTTTCTTAAACTTGAGCTTTTCTCAAATTAGGTAACTCTACGGCGAACTTTTTTAAAATTCGCATCAAAGTTTGGAGTTATTCAGAAATCAAGAAAAAATAAAAATTTCAAACTACTCCTATCGTATCTAGTTTCAAATTGCACTAAGAATGCTTCATCGAACATGCCTTGATAGATGCCCTATTTGTAATTTTTTTTTTTTTTGACAATAGCTCCTCAATATGGCCAACCATAATTGACTTAAGTGCACGTAGTCAAAACCGAATGAAAAGTGAGCAAAAGCATCGTCAAATTGCAAGTTCCCAGCTGTCAGGTTTTCATACGAAACACCGTATAAATATCCTCTTGCGTAAGTGACAAGAAATGAACGAATCGAATCCCTGCATTCGCAAAGATTCATAAGTAGATGTACGAAACCATCTTCTGTTATGTTTGGCCCTACACTTTCAAACCGTGTTGTCATTTTTGACAGTTCTTTGACATTTACGAGTATGTTCGGAATTGTTTGACAAATCTTCATATCATTCAATCCTATTTGGAAAATCGGTCTTCAACGAAATGTGGAGAAGGCTACGTCCTGATCCTCATAATGGACAAACTGAGCTCGCTATTCATTGTGTTGTGGATAAATTTCGTACCGCATACACTCTACATGAGCAATGCTACCAACGCGTAAAAAACTCGGTCTATAATTGTACGAGGGTTGTCTGAAAAGTTTCCGACGGAACAATGATACGAGACATTTCTTCTCAAATTTTTTTTATTTCTCTACATAGTCTCCTTGTAACTCTACACACTTCTCCCGGCGATGCTTCCATCTCTCTAACCCGTCCAAATAGTACTTTGCGTTTTTCTCTGCAAAATAATTGCTCACGAAGGTGATTGCCTCCTCATTTGATGAAAATCTCTGTCCTCCAAGCGCAGTTTTTAGATGAGGGAACAAAAAGAAGTCACTTGGGGCTAGATCTGGTGAATAAGGCGGATGGTCAAGCAGTTCAAACCGTAATTGATGGATTTTCGCCATGGCAACCGCTGAGGTGTGAGACGGGGCGTTGTTTTGGTGAAACAGGATTTTATTTTTCTGCAAATGTGGCCGTTTTTCCGCAATTTCTGCATTCAGATTGGCAAGTAATGATGAGTAGTATGCTCATGTAATGGTTTTTCCTTTTTGAAGATAATCGATTAAGATAATTCCTTTACTATCCCAAAAACTGTCACCATCACTTTCCCAGCCGAAAAAAAATTTTTTGATTTTTTTTGGAGCCGGCTCGCCCTTTGCAGTCCACTGTTTTGACTGAATTTTTGTTTCGGGCGTATAATGGTGTATCCAAGTTTCGTCTACACTACTACTACGGATTTATTGCACCTAAACTGCGCCAACAGAGCGTTGGAAATGTTCAATCGAACACGATTTTTGGTCTAACGTAAGCAAACGCGGCACCCAGCTTTCTCATGCCTAAAACTTGATTTAATATATAACAAACACGTTCTTTGGACATTTTCATAACCTCTACTATTTCTCTCACTTTAATTCGGCGGTCGTCTAACACCATTTGGTGAACTTTAGCAATGTTATCGCCAGTGGTTGCAGTTTTTATACGTCCCAGACGTTCATCATCTCCCAAGCTTTTACCGCCACGTTTAAATTCAGCTGCCCAAAATTTCACTGTGGTAAATGATGGTGCAGAGTCCCCATACACAGAGTCCAACTCATTCTTGATTTGCGTAGGCGTAAAACAAGAATTTAATAACAGCTGGATACTCAATTTTTTCCATTTTCTCAAAAAACGCTCACATCGACTCACTCAAACGACTGTCAACTAAAAACTGAGTGTCTAAAATGACTGAAACTTCGGTAAGTAACTGTCAAAAGATGCACAACTAGCACTCACTAGTTTTTATTGGCGAGTGCCGCTATTTTTATGTTGCGGTCGGAAACTTTTCAAACAACCCTCGTTTATGTACATTATTTTTCTTCATACTCTCCCGCTCTAGAAATACATATTTCTCATGAGATTGGGATCGTTTTTATTCCGTCATTATAAAAACTCTTCAGACTTTCTTGTAGCCATTGGAGGACAAGCGCTTGCACCGCTTCTTTGAGGGGTCCACAAAGATTTTAGTGACAGGATGATAAGTGTGTACTGTAGAGTGGTTGTTCGAGCGGTTCCCATCCTAATGTATCCAATTTTTGCATTGTAGCGCTAGCCGTTTGCACTTCTGGCCTAATGCTTCTTTGTTTTCTTTCAGAATGAGCATTTCAGAGCATCCAGTTTGCCCATAATTTGTAGGTCGACCGTATAGAAAACCAACGTGAAAAGTATGAGCACCGTGTTGATCAGAAAAAAATGTTGCCATTATCTCTCCGGCTGAGAACCGCTTCTTTGCCCTCACCGGTGCCTTCTCGCCGCTCTTTCTCCATTACATACATACTGTTTCGAGACGGCCGTGTAGTGGTGGACCTAAATTTCGTCACAGACGACGATGTGGTTCAAAAAGCCATTACGTTCATGCTGGAATCGATTGAAGAGTCGCTGAGAAACTATGTCGATGTCGCTTGTGAACCTTCGATAATAGATCTGGAACCCATCTAGCGGCCACTATGCGAAATCACAAGTTATTTAGAGTTGTTTACCACGATCCGTTGGATACTCCCGTAACTGATGTTCACTTTCTCAACGATTTCGAAGAGAGCTATGCGCCGATTCTCTCTATTTCGGACCGCCTTAAGACTAATGTCTCACACACTTGTTCTTGGGCGGCGATCGTGGCTCTCGGTCTCGACCTTTTCCAGAAAATTCTTTGGGCTAAGCAAAGCACGGATTCTTGACAGGGTGTTGCCCCTATCATTGGCCAAAATCTTGATGATAATCCGCTGCTCCACGAAGACACGGATTGCTTTCTTTTGCGACCGATTTTTTTTAAGAAAACTAGTCCCGTTTATATTCGATACACCATCGTATTATAAAAATATAAAAACAAAATTCTTGTGCTATACAATATATTTAAGTGATTGAAAATAACTAATTCAAGATTCCAAAAGATTGAAGGCTGTTTCCCCCAGAAAAAAATGTTGCGACTGCAGAGTACATTTACTGATGTGGAATGTGAACAACCCGCTTCATTCCATCTCTGAAATATTTAAAATATTGCAGAGGTATTTCCGGTCATTAATCTTTTCTAATTCCCAGTTGGAATGGCTAGAAAAGTTCCCTCTACTTCTAACCACAATCTTTGTTCACTCTGAAGTTTCAGGAGCTCTGGGAGTTCTAACTTCGTGTGCTTTTCGAACACAGTTTCGTTAGAACCACCTGGAATCCGATTAATGTTGTGCACATTTTAAGCATATTGTATGAACGGGAATCCAAATTTTGGCCAACTGCCAATCGTTGTTCCTCCGAACAATGACTTTCAATTTTGTTTAAACTACAATACAAAAATACTCGTACATCCGCTCGATATCACAAAAAAAAGGAAAAAAGAAAAAGAATTCCATAGATGAGAGAGAGAGAGAGAGTGAGATTGGCAGGATAATGACCCCCTTACGAAAGTTATTGCCCACTTACCGTACAGTTCATCCACTGATATGTAAAACACCTTGTAACCCCTAATTTTGCCGTTCTGCCCATCAACATCCGGTGGTGACCAGGTGATGTAAATCGATGTGGAACCGAGAACGTCGCATTGCGGACTCTCCGGTGGTGATGACGGAACTGCCAAAGGCGATTTATTCGGTTACACAAGAACCAATTAACTGAGTAATAGGAACTGGACGAACGACAACTTACCATCTTCCAGAGTTTGTACGGCTACCTCTTTACTTGGTGGGCCACTGCCCTGACTTGTGTACGCCTGCACAATAACATGGTACTGAGTAAATTTATTCAGATTGGACAGAACAGTCTCGCCACCAAAGTGTGACCTCACTTCGACAGTTTTAAAACTGAATCCTTGCGTTGGATTGACTTCCTTGTCCTCGGGCGATGATGACATCTGATAGCCCACATAGTAGCCGAGTAGGATGCCATTCCAGTGGTCACGATCTGGTGCATCCCATGTGACGGAAATCTCTGTGGAGCTTTTTGCCTCGGCGCGCACATTTAACGGCGGACCAGATGGTACTTCCTCGAGGGTGGTGACCTGCACCACCTCCGAGAACTCAGATGAGCCCAATTTATTTTCAGCCGACATTCGTATGTGGTATGCTTTGGCTGGACGTAAATTCTGAATGTTCACAACCGTCTGGGAGCCAGTGATGGATATACGCTCGGCATTTTGCCAAATGTCTGCAATGAGAAATTCTAATTAGGAAATGAATAAACGGATTGATTTTGCTGTAGATGGTGTTTCGGATACGATTGGGTTGGGTTGGGTTGGATTGGCTTGGACGTTTGGGTTTGTACCTGTGATTTGCTTGTAGAAGATGTGATACTCTTCGATTGGACTGTTTCCAGCAAATGGCTGACTCCAAGTCAATTGAAGACTTCGTGATTGCTGGGAATTGATGCGGAGGTTCTTTGGTTGTTCGGGTACTTCTTGAACGATGAGTTGTATCGACATATCGTCCTTCAAAATGAAAATAAGAAAAATGAAGAGTGTTCAACTACATACTCGTATGTACATTCCCTATTAAGCTGTCGGGTTGTAAGACTTACCTGTCCGAATGCATTACTCGCTTGACAGATGTAGATTCCCGTGTCCTGTCGGTAGGTGTGTGAGATGCCCAGCTCTGAAACCATGCCATCATCCAGGACCTGATCCCGGATGGTGTATCTACATATATGTGAAAGAAGACATGTGAGTCGTGTTGGTCGTGATGGTGATGTTAGTTGATTGTGGTGTATAGAAAAAAGATGAAAGGAATCTTATTCGCTTACCTCGAATCCAAGGATTCGTCCAGATACTGTTGAGTGCTTTGCATTTTCCATTTAATATCAATGGGATTGTCGCCCTGGACGTTGCATTGGACATGAACTTGCTTGCCTTTGGGCACAGAGATTTGTTTGTTTTTCGTTGTGAAGTGGGCGGGCACTAGAACGAAAGGAGGAGCGTTTCTGCTACATACTATTGTTTTCTTTTTAAGGCCGAATGATTGCAAAAGGGATGATTGAGGGATGCGGATTAAGGTTGTAATGAAGATATGTGTGGCAGGAAATACAATATTTTTTCTTTTATTCCTAAAAGGGGGAGTATGTATGTACATACACAGGTGCTATCTTAGAGGACGTACAAGGGATTACATGCCGTAACCAAGTTCTATGAGAAGATCTACACACTTAAATAGAAAACGATTTCCTGGATGAGAATGAGGACATTCAATTCTGCTTCAGGTGGAATGCTTGTACTTTAAAGATTCTGCTCCTTAAAGATGTTTAAGACAATTGAACAACTAGTAAACTCCATAGTAGTATCTCCACAAGATTTATGAAGTCGCAAAGAGTTTTGTATTGGATTGGGAGGAATGTAAGAACATTTTTATTAAAGTAACTCTGATGCAACAAGTTTAGTAGATTTTCTAAGCAAACATACGTACGTTTCAATGAGTGAAAACCATATGACGCTTGCTAGGAAGTTTTGTATCTGCAGTGATAGATTTGCATGGATCTTTCTACGAAGATGCTAGGCCACACCTCACGCCTCAAAGCATACAAAGTAAATTAAAGGGAGTAAACTTCAGAAATAGGTACATTAAATTCCAAAGAGGAGGAATCTGGCGGAATCGTTCGCAGATCTTCGCACAGAACAAACGTGTTTCGGCTTTTTCTAAAGCAAAAATCAGTTTCAGTTTCCTCCTAAAGATAATCAGACAAAGTCCAGTTAGTTGACTCGGTAGCCGAGCGGTGAGCGCGTCGGTCATCGAATAGTAAGACACGGGTTCGAACCCAGGCCAAATTCGGAACTTTTTTCCTTTTTTTTTGTTCTCCTCAAGTGTGATAACAACAAATCCAAAAAGTAAATAAGCTAATCACGTGATGGATGGTAGAGAGCGCTCCGCTCTTCCCATAACCGGAGATGCAAAAGGCAACAATAGTGTTGCCGGTGCCGTGGCGAAAGCCATTAAAAGGAGGAGGAGTTTGAAAACTCCTCCTAATCTAACAAAAAAGAGAGTAAATGACGTTCTAGCAGAGGATGATGAACATTATGAGGGGGGCAATACTACCTTTGCTTCTCTAGCGGCATCCGAATCGGAAGATGAGGATGAAATGTTAAAAGACATTAGCAGTAGTATAGAAAAGCTGCAAGAAAAAATGCTTGCTGTTAAGCTAAAACAAACTGCACGCAGGCAGATGGAGAAATTAGAGGCAGAAAGCGCCCAACAAAAAAAGCAACACGAGCAGAAACAACAACTGCAACAACAACAAAACCAGCAGCAGTAGAAACAACCACTGCAGCAGACAAAACAGCAGCAGCAGAAACAACAGCAGCCGCAGAAACAACAACAAATGAAAAAACAGCAGCAGCAGCAACAACAACATCAGCAGCAGCAACAACAACAGCAGCAGCAGCAACAACAACAACAGCAGCAGCAGAAGAAGAAGAAGGAGAAGGTGCCTCCTACGAGTATCAACACCTATAAACTAGAGATAAATGAAACCAAGGACCAGTGTAAGTTGGTCATTGGTAACAATTTTAATGTTAAGTGATTGGGGAACGAACGCCATGCCATCCGCTGTAATACAGTGGAGGGCTACGCGAAAGTGGAAGAGCTCCTAAAAGAAACGACGACGGAGCACTACTCATTCACACCGAAGTGCGAAAAGCGGCAATCGATGCTGCTGAAGGGGTTGGAACCGTATTCTGATCCTGAGGAAATCCTTGCACTGCTCAAAGAGAAGGAGTGTGAAGGACTCAAGTTTGTGGGGGTAAAGCCATTTACCATATCTAGAGCCAGGCGGGAGAAACGGAGTCTGCCGTTCTTTCTGGTGCAGCTCAGTCACGAAAGTCGTCTGGATAGTTTAAGAAGAATCAATGTCCTAGACTACCAGGTGGTTCACTGTGAAAAATTAAAAAGGAGCGACGGCGTTCTATAATGAGTTCGCTGCCAGAGGTTCGGGCACGCCGCGTCGAACGGCCAAATGCAGCCTCGATGCGTGAAGTGCGCTAAGAACCACAGTTCCGAGGAGTGTGCTCTGGGTAGGGACGAAGCATCCGATAGGTCGCAGCTCTCGTGCGTGTTATGTGGAAACGTGGGACACACCGCAAACTATCGGGGTTGTCCTAAGTTCGCTGACATTAAAAAAGAAAAACTGGCTCGGCAGCAGAAGGTGGATGTCAAACGTTCACCTATCAGATTTCAAACACCAGCCGTCACGCCCCAAATTTCCTACGCCCAAATGGTGTCAGGTAGGGGGGCTACGGTACAGCAGCGGGTGTTGCTTCTCCTGCGCCAATGCCGAGAACAACGGAAGCTGCACCTAACATGCTGGCCATCTTGCTCGCAATCTAAGGACAGATGGCTCAGCTGCAACAGCAGGTACAAGAACAGGTTAAGCGGGTGGACCAGATCTACGCGCGGCTGCCGGGATTAACGCAACACATGTCGTAATGGGTACGCACATGGTGGAGCAAACTTTGAAGGTCCTTGCGGTGAATGTTAATTCACTGATTAGGATCGAACGAAGAGCCGCGATGCTTAAATTGCTACAAGACCAAACTCCTGATGTGCTTTTCGCTAGCGAAACCAAGCTAACCGATAAGCACAAACTGGAGTACAATAATTATATCGTTAGAAGAAGAAACCGGCCCAGATCCAAACGTGGAGGCGATGTCGCGATCTTCATTAAAGAAGGTATAAAATTTCACAGAGTGTACAAGGGAGTGTTGCGCAGGTTCCGGGTGTTGGAGGCAGTCGTCATTTACATACCGCTCCGCAGTGGAAAGCGGCTGTACTTGGCCTCTATTTATGCACCTGAGGCTTCACAATCCACTCTATTCATTACAGAGCTCGACACGCTTTTTCGACTTCTGAGGCTGGAATCGGGGGAGAATTACTTTATAATCGGCGGGGATTTCAACGCTAGACACAGAGATTGGGGAAATAATTTGCCAAATACTAGAGGGAACCTACTACTCGATTGGTGGGGTCAGCACGATGTCATGTACAGACTCGGTCTTAAAGCGACGGATAACCCGTCGTTTCCCAGAGGCGGGTCTTATTTGGATCTACTACTGTACGACGAACGTATACGACTGACAGGTACGAATTTACAAACGCTAAACTGTCTGCGCACATTCGTGTATGACAGCGACCATTGCGGTTTTAGCACCGAAATTACAGTTCCCAACGAAATTGCGGAATTGGAGGAGTTTGTCCAAAGATATTCTTACAACTACAGTAAGACTCGATGGACACGCTTCTCCGCAACCTTGACAAGAGCGCTCTCCTCGCACACGCTCCACCCGCCGTCCAATAGGAATTTGTCAAACGAGGAGATCGACGATTACCTAAAACAAATGGACGAGACAATTAAACAGACTATGGACACTACAATACCGCGGTATCGACGTACGACTAACGAAGACCTCTTCCGCAATCATACTATTGACGCACTGCACCGACAGAAAAGTAGTCTGTCAAGACTCAAAAATTTGTACAGACAGTTAACTGACCGACAAGACCCGGAGATTAGGACACTGAAGTCGTCGATTAAAAATATTCAAACGTTAATAAAAGAGAATTACAGAATTTCTGTAAGTTTGTATTGGAACAACAAGGTTCGGGCTGTAAACACCAGCAACCCGAATATGTTTCCGCAAATAAATAAACTATTTCGGAGAAAAAATCAAAATGACCTTCAGTGTCTTAAAATTGCCCGGACAACAGACAACGAACGGTTACTGACAATAGCAGGTATTGATCCAAATGAGGCCGCTGATGATGACAACTTCTTTGTGATCGAGGATCCACAGGAGAAGGTTGAGGCCGTAGGGGCGACTTTCCAGGAAGTATACAAGGCCATTGATATCATTGGCCCTAATTATGACCTGGACAATAGCGTCTTGGTGCACAACTGCTACATTCGAAATGAAATAGGGAACTGGCGATCCGAGGGCTCTGGTTTCACCCGGTTCAGTGACGAAAATATGGCCAATAATGTCATTGCCAGAGAGGATGACCTACCCCCGTTCATTTCGAAGGAAGAACTCCATGAGATCTTCGACACAATCAGGGCTAAGAAATCAGTGGGGACCGATGGTATTCCGAATATCGTGCTTCGACATCTTCCTCTAAAGCGGTGTACATCTACACCACCGTGTTTAATAATGCAATGAATAATGCACATTATCCAGCGAATTGGAACACGGCGGTGGTTCAACCTATCCACAAAAAGGGAAAGGATATATCCAATCCGGCGAATCTCCGATCGATAAGTCTCCTCCCGAATATCAGTAAGGTTTTTGAAAAGGTAATCAATAGAGCTCTGTCTAGGTGGGTTGAGGACAAACATATAGTTCCGGATAATCAATTCGGTTCAAAAATCGAGGTCATTAATACTCTCTTGCAGCGTGACTTCGATACGATAAGACGATTTTGCGATGACTGGAAGTTGAAAATCAACTTTCAGAAGTCGGAAACCATTCTATTTAGGACGCCGTTGTCTGGAGCCTCTAGGGATACCAGAAAAAATTGGCGAAAGTTCTCTATCACTGGACAACACGGACAACTACTTGCCTGTCGAAATGTAGTCAGATACCTTGGAATCTGGCTGGATCAGTTTCTGTGTTTTGGCAAAAATGTAGATGCTGCTCTGGCCAGAGCTAAAGGTGTTTTTTCCCTTACAAAGAGACTGTTTTATAGCAGCCAACGCGATGCGAGGGTAAAGGTAATCTGCTACATGGCCCTTATCAGGCCCATGGTGGTATTTGGTTGTCCCGTGTGGTTCGATGTACGAGCAAGCTTAATGGAAAAGATTCGGGTGTTTGAGAGGGCTTGCCATAGGGCTTGCCATCGCTTGTACAGAACACCAGAGTCGGAGTACAAGAAATTTTATCCTAATGAGGTCCTTTACAACAGGGCGAACCTAATACGAGTGGACAACTTCGTAATTAAGCTGACTCGAAGGCACATTGCAAGAGCAATGACCTCGACGAATAACCTGATATCGGGGGCTTTCTACCCCAATTACCTTTACCAGGAGAGTGTGCGCTCTGACGGCTTCGTTCCACCGGAAGCATTCCTCTACCTAGATCAGATAGGGTTGATCCAGGATAGATTAGCGGTGCCGTTAATCTTCCATGTCGCTCGGACAGCTGGGGACAGGCGACTCAACTACAACAGAGATGTCGCACACGACAGTGTGGATCGCCTCAGATTCAGTAAGGCGGTTGGGAATCGCGATAAGAGGAATGTCGTTCGGCCGCACCAGTATTTCTGGTGGTTGAATGATGGAGAAGATGTTTCGTCGTCGTTTCCGTCAATTACGTACCAGCCTCACTAATGAGGTAGAGCTGACCAATTTATTTGCTCTGTGAATAGCGGTGGCCAGCTTACATAGGTTTAGGTTAGCATTTAAGAAACATATACATGTATCAGTGTATACAAAGGTGCATACTGATATATGTATATGATTATGTATAATGCCTATGTGTGTTTATGTGTGTATTGTTTATCTAGGTTAGGTAGGCTAAGGTTTATTTTAAGTTAGATATTAAGTTTTTATAAAAAATAAAAAATTCTGTCCATATGCTAAGTTTTTTGTTAACCAATTTTTTTTCTTAGCCTTAAGTATACAAAAGAAGTAGTAAAATGTAAATAAAGTCGAAAGACATAGTTATAAGTATTTAGAGTAGCTTAGAGCGCCTGTGTGGGGCCAATAAGTTAGTAAGAGATTGTTAAGTAACTTTAAGCTAGCATTTTTAAGCATTTTTTGTTAGTATGTAAGAGTTAATGACTAAGTAAATAAAATGCATTTAAGACTGAAAAAAAGACTGACTGAGACGTTTGCATGAAGTAATTCGCCGAAAGAGATCAGAATTGTGGGCAGAAAACTCGTCGATTTTACACCATGATAACGCACCGTCGCACACTGCCATTATTATTTGTAATTTTTTGACGAAAAATGCAACAAAAACCGTCCAACAGCCACCGAATTCACCTGATTTGGCTCCCTGTGACTTCTTTCTGTTCAATCGAGTTAAGAAACCACTACGGAGAAAGCGTTTCAGCGGCCCAGAGGAAGTAATGGAAAAATCGCAGGAAGACTGATGGACATACCGAAAACCGGATATAAAAAAAATTAATTTAAAAAATTAAAAAACCCGACTGAGTAAAAAAGGGACTTTAAATATGAACTAAAAAGAAAAAAGCAAGTCCAGTTGTCTAGAATTCTGTTAAGAAATATTAAATGACCACACCATTGAAATAGTCTCATGGTGGAAACACACATAAAACAAATAATAACTTATATACAAATAATAACGATTTCGAAGAAGTTTGTAAGCCGGATCGTTAGACTTACGAGGAGCTGTACTATGTCACTTTTGCAAAGCTTAAGGTGTTAGTCAATCAATTCAACAAAGAAATGTCCAAGTCAACGAATGTATCACAATTTTCCAATACTCAAAATCTTGATTTATTTTCAGGATGAGTTGGTACAATCGATTTGCATCCTTAGTGCACGACTATCCTAATTTCTCAAAGCAATCTAAATTTGACTATCTCGTATCAAAATTAAGTGACACTGCAATTGCGCCAATTGAAGGACTTGCAATTGAGGATGAAAACTACAATGTGGCAATAGCAAGACCTAAGAAACGGTTTGAGAACAAAAAATCATAGCTCAGGAACATCTCCAACGCATTTTTAATCACCCGAAAGTACAGAAGCCATCTGCAGTGAAACTAAGAAGTCTCATAGATAAAATCAGCAATCATCTATCCGGACTAAGAACTCTTAAGTGACCAGTCGACTTCTGGGATGATCTCATCGTATTCATCATAACATCGAAACTGGATGAGCACACCCTAAGTAAGTGGAACGATGAAGCTCCTGCGGATAGACTTCCTAGCCTTGTTGAAGTAATCAACTTTCTGAAAAAGAGGGCTCAGCACTTACAAGGTAATTTAAGAAATAATTTATACAGTTCTGACAGTTCCGTGAAAAGCGATCTTAACAAATACTCTAAAAAGAACCCTAAGAACAGTCCGAAGATATTCGTTGCCTCTAAGAACATCTGCAGTTTTTGCTCTAGCCCAGGTCACTTTATTTATCGGTGTCATAAATTTATCTGTATCAGACCGTGTACAGCAAGTCAAAGCTCTCAATTTATGTTTTAACTGTCTCAAAACTACTGAACACATAAGCACTAATTGCCCATCGAGTTCTTGTCGTGAATGTGAAAATAAACACCACACAATGTTGCACATAGGCAAAACCACTTAGCTCAAACAGTCACTTAGTAGCTTCTTCTAACGATTCACATCACTTGTGCTGAAGGCAACCTGCTCGGAACTGCCATTGTCAATGTTTTTAACCGATTTAAACATCCAGTACCTTGTCGTGTCTTGCTGGATTCCGGCTCTCAAATACTCATGATCTCTGAGAGAATGATGCAGATTCTAGGACTACCACGTCTTCATTCTAAAATGAATCTAACATGTGCCAATAATACCGAGATTTTAGCGACTTTAGTTTTGTATTTAAAACAACAGTTGTAGTAGAGTCTCAACTCAATGGTTTAAGCCCATCACTGGACCTCTACCTGACCATACAATTGATATTCGTAACTGGAACATACCAAGAAAAATCAATTTATCAGACCAACAGTTTAATATCCCACAGCGCGTCGACATAATTCTTGGCGTCCACTTGTTCTATAGTATCTTGCGTGTTGGTCAAATTAAGTTCGGTCCGAATTTACCTGTTCTAAAAAACACTTTACTTGGCTGGATAGTAGCGGGCAAATATTCTAATTCCAAGAGATACAAAACATACAACTTTCATGCTCAAGGCTCACTTGAGAACTCCAAAAGAAGTGAAGGAATGTGAAGCTCATTTATGCACACACTTCAACCGTTTGGAGTCTGGGCGATACCAAGTGAGATTGCCTTTCAAACAATGCCCAAGTTTATTAGGAAATTCGTATTATATCGCCTTGAAGAGATTTCTATCTCTTGAAAGAAAATTTCGGAAACATCAAGAGTTATTTCAGCAGTACTCTGAAGTTATTAGCGATCTTCTTGAGCAGTCAAATATGGAGATAACTTCGCTGGATTTCACCACGCCACATTATATTCTGCCCCATCATTGCGTACTTAAATTGTCAAGCTCTACCACAAAGTTACGGGCAGTATAGTATGTGATGCATCTGCAAAATCAAGCTCTGGCAAATCTCTCAATGACATTTTAATGGTGGGTCCTGTTATCCAACCTGATCTTTTATCCATCGTATTGAGATTCCGGGTTTACAAAAAATTACAAAAATATACCATCAGATACAGTTAAATCCAATCGATAGAAACTTTCATTGCATTTTGTGGAGAAGGAACAAAGATGAGGATGTCGCTATATATCGACTTTGACACTGTGACATTTGGTACAGCCTCTGCTCCCTTTTTGGCGACCCGTGCTCTGAAGCAGTTATCAATTGATGAAGGTTATCTATATCATCTAGCTGCAAGGTCCGTAAGCACAGATTACTATGTAGATGAGGTTTTGACGGGTGCAAATTCATTGACAGAAGCAAAGTCACTTCAGCGTGAAATAGTTGCAATGTTAATAAGCAAGGGCAAATTTAATCTTACGAAATGGTGTTCAAATTTAGAGGAGCTTTTAGAAGGTATTCCTACAAATAATCGAGAGAATTTGGTAAACTTTGGAAACGGCAGCTCAATTAAAATATTAGGCATTATTTGGAATCCTCAGATAGATTGTTTTCATTATGCCGTAGCTCCTGATTGTCATAAAAGGATTACAAAGCGGACTGCACTTTCGGACATCGCACATTTGTTTGATCCCTTGGTTTAATAAACCCTGTTGTCGTTTTAGCAAAAATATTTATGCAGCAGCTGTGGAGACTTAAGTTCACATGGGATGAATCTCTGCCACAGGATTATTACCAGCGTTGGACCTTTTTTCGGAAGAATCTACATAAACTCAGCGACTTGCAGATTAAACGACGTACGTTTTGTGGCCAACTCGATCATTACCAACTGCATGCGTTCTCTGACAGCTCGGAGAATGCATATGGAACCTGTGTATATATACGGTCTATCGACGAAGATGGCACGGTAAAAGTTGAGCTCTTGTGTGGTAAATCACGAGTACCACCAGTCAAAAAAATCAGCCTACCACGATTGGAATTGTGTGCTGCAATAATGATGGTTCAGCTCGTGCAGCGTTTAAAAAAAAATGTTTAATTTCGAGTTTGAGTCTATAACATATTGGACAGATTCGGCAATTGTCTTGAAGTGGATTTCGGAAGAACCATGCAATTGGCAGACGTTCGTAGCAAACAGGGTTGCTGCAAAGTTCTCGGGCTTCCCAATGGCGACATGTACCATCGGAGTCGGAGCTTTCCGACGTCATCTCTAGAGGAGCTTATCCATCAGTGTTATTTGAATGCAATTTATGGTTTTACGGACCACATGTCTTATCACTATCAGAAGGCAAATGGCCAAAATCCGATTGCACAACAGTAGTAGAAAATGCCCAATGTTAATGTAACTGGAGAACCGTAACTGGATTTTAAGAAATAAACAGTAAACAATAATAATAAAATAAATAAACAAAGAAACCCGTGGTGTGGTCACGAATGCAGACAGGCAGACATTAGCCAAGTTCATGTGCCCATCTGGAACCTACCTAGAAAGGCATGCTAGCTGAGGCCTTGATCCACCCTGAACTGTAGCGCTATATATTATTTATGCAAAGCACAACGGTTTTCAACACGTCATCACAGCCGAGAGGGTGGAGATATGGTCTGGGGTCTGATCGCTAATTTCGAAGCACTAGAGTTATAGATTATATTCAGAGCACCAGAATGGCAGCAAATACCTACAAAGGAATTTTTGCATCTGATTTTCCTCAATTTAGCAAGTTCTTTGGACCCTTGACTTGGAATCTGCAATTGGTGAATTGTCCACCAATCTATGTCGTGCTTGTATTAAAGTCATACGAGTATATAGCCAGCCAAAACGGGAAAAAACTAATTTGAAATTATAACTTCTCAGGGAGAAGAATTATTATACAACTCCCTTCAGGACCGCATTTTGAAAAAGAATGTTAGCGCGACTATTAAAACGTGATTAAATAAGAGTAGTAGTTCGAAAGTGTAACTTTTAAGGTTTAATTGAAGTTCAGTCTCAGAACCTCTAAACTTCATGGATGACAAAGATGATAGAATAATAAAACACATGTCTAGCCTTGGCTTTATTTATCTCATTCGATTAGGAACTAATGGAGCTCAATATCAAGGGGTAATATTGTATATTCTCGAAGAAATTTTACTCCTCAAGCTACAGACAATATTTCTCGGGATTACTGACTTATCCCACAGAAGATGGAAAGATGGTTCAGGGCATACCTTAAAATACTGCAACAGGAGACCTAAGAAAGACTAAACACAAGATCCAATCAGGATCACAATGAAATACAAATTAAACTCATGCCATAGGTAAAAAGACTTACCATTAACTTTGAGGAAGATGACCTTACTAACACCAGATCCAATATTATTTTTGGCCTCACATAAAAAGTGCCCCTGTGATTCTTTACTGATTTTCTTAAAATAAATCGATCCATTGTTGAATAATTGTACACTGGGCTCATAGAGAAAATCCTTATATTCACCGGGGCTAGTACCGATTGCCTTTTTCCACGTGATTAATGGCTTTGGGTAGCCTTCGGATTGGCAGTGCAATAATACATCTTGTCCCGCTTGTGCACTTGAGTCTTTCGGCTCTAGGATCCATTTTGGAGGAACATTAACTGTTAAAGGAACGGTAAATTTGACAGTACCAGCTACATTACTGGCAATGCATGTATAATTTCCTGAGTGTTCTGATGTGATATGTTCTATAACTAAGCTGGCTGAGTATTCATCTAAACGGCGAAAAACTTCATTTCTACATTGAAGGCGAACAAAAAATTACAAGAAAACATTTTGAGGTTAGTTAGTAAGTGAACTTGCAATTAGGTTTGAAAATATCAACTTACCCAGTTCCGATAAGTGGCTTTCCGTTCCTTTCCCATCGAAAACTCACTGGTAGATCGCCTTCGAGAATTTGACAGGAGATAGCCGCACGCATTCCTTCACGTAACATGTCTGTCATTGCTTGTATTGGCATGATTTTTGGTGGCACTGGAAATAAATAAAAGGAAATCAATATCTATTGTAATAGCCTGGATCCTATTGAAATCCTGCAAACCACAGAATAATGATTTTAGTTCAACATAGAAGGATTCAGAGACGCTTTTTTGGTGGGCATTATCATTGATTATTCTTAATGACAATGCTAATTGAATTTTTTGCATTATTTTGGCTCTAGTAAGATCGATTGAACGGTGTTTCAACACCAAAAAGTTTCCTGCCTGGGACATCATAGCTTTTTTATCTCTTTGGTTTTGCTGCGGCTTAGAGCTCTTAGTCCCGCTTAAGCTTGATCCTTAAACCTTAGAAACAACGAATCTCTGATCAACTGTTTAAGAAAAAAAGGTTACCATGAATGGATACGGGCAAGTTTTAAAGGCTAAACATCGAAATTGAATGCGACGATGACAGGAGACAAAAGGTTTGAGCGAATTCCTCAAATATGTGGCTATTTTTTGTTGTTTGACCTGGGTAGAACTATTGTCAAAAAATGTCAAACAAAAATTTGATCCCATTGTCGCCCTTCTAAACGAAGAAAATGCTCAGGCCTGTGGGCAATGAATTAAGATCAGAAACTTTAGAACCCTCTAGCCAGAGGTAAGCAAATACGAGTTCCTCCCTTAACTTTTGGCCAACTGCAAGTAAGTTAATTGAGATCACCGTCCACATGCGCACAGTCTAAGGCGCGATGTTTTCCTCTATTGCATTGTACGGCGAGTATACTCGTACGCTCTGCATGTCCTAACTATTTCAGGAGACTGATACGCACTTTTCTGACCAGATAAATGGCACTGAGCAGCTTGTAGAGTAAATAAAGTCTGTCAGTGCAAATCCGACCAAGGATCACCAGATGAGTTCAGAGTGATTAGGGATATGTTAATCTGCCTTCAGTAACGCCGATGGTTCTGCACCATAGAGCGCGATGGTTAAGGTTTATATAGAGTTTCATTGGTATTACTTGGCAAGGCCTTATTTATTGCTAAGTTGCCATTTTCAACCGAGAGACAGCGGTTAGCAAGCGCAGCTTTTCGTTTAATTCCTGAAGAAGTGTTATTCGTTCAACGTTAAATCGCCGAATTTCTCCGTTTTTGAGATATCCCTGGTTCGGGTGTTTATTGGTGGCTGTTTTAGTGTCTTGTATTGAGCACAGCTAACTTTGATGCGGATTGTTGTAATGAAAACGTATCACGTATCGAAAGCTCAAGTCTTCTTGTCTAAGGCTGCCGCTTACAATAACTGCGTAACCAAATGAACGATGCTTTTGTATGTATTGTATTGTATTTTTTTTTTTTTTTTGAGGCCCGGGTCAACCTCGGACAGATTTATTAAGCTTATTGCAAGCAAATTAAAACTAACATTTTTACTTAAAAACTAAAGGGTGGCAGCGGTTAAAGAAAGTTAGGACGTGAGGCATAGGTGGAAATAAGTATGTTCTTGAGGGAGAGTTTGCTGAGATGGTAGTCGAAGAGAGGCAGGATATCGTTAATTTCGCGAAGCATCCTAGACATTGGCTCCAGGTGTCCGTAATTCGTTCTGTGAAGATTGAGCCGGAAAAGTGACACAGACCTAAGATTGCGGGGATTGGTGTTAAAAGAAATAATTTGAAGTAAGGAAGGACAATCGATATTACCTACTAAAATTTGATGAATAAAGAGAATGTCGACAACTTTTCGGCGTATAGAAAGGGGTTGTAAATGTATAAGTTTCAGCCTGTCAGTGTAAGGTGGTAAGTTTTGGTTATCATCCCAGGGGAGACCACGTAAAGCAAACCGTAAAAACCTGCGTTGAACAGCTTCTATCCGGAGGATGTGAGTTCTGTAGTAGGGTGACCAAACTTGGCTGGCATATTCAAGAAGAGGCCTAACAAAGGTTATGTAAACAGATTTGGTAACATAAGGATTGAAAAACTCCTTAGACCAGCGCTTGATAAAGCCAAGGGCAGAGTTGGCTTTTTTTTATTATACTATCAATGTGAGAACGGAAATTGAGTTCCTTATCGCATATAACACCTAAATCACGCAACTCATTCACTGAGGGAACAGGCAGATTAAAGATTAGATAGCAACGAGGTGAAGTAGGGAGGCGTTTACGGGTATAAGTTATAGCCTGACACTTATTGACGTTAAGCTCAAGAAAATTCTTCCGACACCAAGTACAAAACCTGTCTAGATCTTGCTGCAGAAGTATGCTGTCTGAGGAAGATGATACGAGTATATATCTAAATATTTTCATATCATCTGCGTAAACAGATATGTATGAATTTTTAATGATACAAGCAACATCATTAATGGTCAGAATAAATAATAAGGGACCAAGGTGGCTGCCTTGGGGGACACCAGAGGAGGCTTTAATTGGGTCAGAAACCATAGACCTAAATAGAACATGGTAAAGTCGTTCACTTAAATAGGATTGAACCCAAGTTATAAAGTTTATTTGGAAACCAAGAGCCTTTCATTTTACAAGGATTATGTCATGAGAAATTCTATCAAAGGCTTTGCTGAAATCGGTGGCAATCACATCAACTTCATTTCCAGATTCCAGTGCACATAAAGTGCTTGATACGAATTCCGTTAAGTTGGTGGTCGTAGATCTGCCTTTGAAAAATCCATGCTGGTTTAGGGAAACAATAGATTTACAATGGAAAAGCATTATGTCATAGATAATGCTCTCAAAAACTTAGGTATGCAAGACAACTTAGCAATTGGTCGATAGTTGGAAATATCGTCTTTTCTACCTTTTTTATGTAGGGGAATAATAAACGACCTTTTCCAGGTTGATGGAAATAATCCCTGGGTGATAGAAAGCTGAAAGAGAGCTGTAAGAGGTTGGGCTAGATGCATTTGACACTTCTTTAAAAATATAGGGGGAAGATCATCAGGGCCAGCAGAATAATCATCTTTGAGTTTTATTAGTTTATTTCTAACTTGCTCTAAAGTTATAGACACCGATTCCAAAGTTGTTTGTGGGCAGCTGTTTAAGTAGGAAAAGTAAGAATGGTCTAGCTCTTGGGAATGGATGGCGAACGCTTGGCCAAAAAAGATTGCGAAGAGATTTGCAATAATTTTGGAATCGCCCGATGACCTATCAAGAAAATTTAGGGATGATGGATAGTTATCCGATTTGCTTTTAGTTTTGATGAACTGAAAGAATCTTTTGGGGCCGGAAATGAGTGTGTGGTCCATTCGGTTTAAATAGGGTTATTGTAGAGAAAGGTAAAATTGACCATACTGAGGAGGTTGTTCAGTTTGGCGTAGTTAACCCTATGAAAATTAAAACTGTAAGAATATTCATAGGAAACGGGATTAAGACCATTGTCATATGTCAGCGTAAGAGAAAGGGGAGGGTGGTAACTATCCAACTTAGAAAGCAGATGTTTACTTTCTAAAACGACGCAGTTATCTGTATCAGTGGCGAAGACTAGGTCGAGTTGTCTGCCGATGTTATTGGTGACACCACTTAATTGATATAGACCAGAGTCAGTTAGGCAGTCGATGAAAAGATTCTCTTTATCAGAGGTAGGATTTGTTGCAGTATAGTAGCACTGATCAGTCTGAGCCCATAGAAGTTTAGGTAGATTAAAATCACCTAAAAAATAACAACGTCATTGGGATCAGCAGCATTAAAAATGCAGTCGATTGCATCAACAGCTAGCTGGTAACCTTGAATTGGTTGAGAGGGGCAAATATAGCAGCAACAAATATATAGGTTGCGTTTGCAAATAGGAATTCTAGCGCAAACGAATTAGAAGAATGCAGTGGTCGATTTTTTAAAGGGTCTAGACTCGAGACGAGAGTGTATAGCTAGAAGTACACCACGGCCATATAAATTGTCCTCTTTATCTAGGCCATCGTCACGGTGTAAATCGAAGTCTTGGGAAAATAATTCATTATTCTTAATATCAGGGGTGGGATTGGTTTCTGGGAGGGCAAAGATGTCGTATGGCAGAATCTGCGAATTAAGATATATAGCAGAAATCTTAGTTCGTAATCCTCTTACGTTTTGATAATACAGGGACAGACATTTGGGAGGCTTCGGCAAAGAATTGAGTGGTGGGTTAGGAGCGATGGTAGTTTTTGAAACTAGACCGTGTTCTCTGGAGGTGTAGTATGCGCTTGGAGCTAACATGAGACGCAAAAGAAGAGCGATCATTAGCCACGTCATAAGGAGTCATATCTAATTGTTCATGAAAACGTATAAAAAGTTGCCGCAGATCATTATGATTAGTGGGGAGGCCTTCTTGCAGAATGGAAACCATTGCATTGGTTTTCGTTATACCGTCGATACAGACAGAGTCAGGCTTGTCATGTAGGTAGGCGAGATATAAGCTAACATTATCATATAATCTGCGGTCTCTTAAACGAGAGAGAACATATCGGCCATCTTCCCCAGAATCGATAAGGTGCTTGGTTAACTTTGCCTTTGGAGGAAGAATGGGGTCTAAAAAAGAAGGTGGTGTGGTATTAGGGTGGGAGTCTAGCTTAAAACGTGGGGAGGGATTTAAAATATGGGAGCGAATAAAGTTGGGGTATGCCGTTTTTGTATGAGGGGAATGAGAAGATGTTGGGTTTTGTAAATGACTGGGAGGAGGATCTAGATTGAAAGATACGCGCTTAGGAATTGAGTTGGACGCGGTGGAAGAACGTTTAGTATATACGCGATTGGCAGTATGAATTGAAGGAGGAGTGAAGACAGGAAATGTCCCAACTTTAAAACTCCAATTTGCATCAGGAGTTTGGTTTTTTTTCGAAGAGTTAGGCTTCGGTATAGGGTTAGACTTAAAATTAACATTATTCTGTTTTTTAGATTTAATGGATTTTCAGGTAAAGGTAGTATCCTTGCGATGTTTGTTGTTTCCTCTATTCGGTTTAATTCTTTCCATAGTTAATCCACCCAGATTGATGACGTCGGAAGCAGGGTTGATAAACATCCATTCATATTTTGACGGGATGCTTACCTTGAAGGTGTTGGTGGAGATCTTACGGCAGTTGCAGACATCTATTTTAAATTTAGATTTGAAGAGACTAGTTAGCCTGTTTCGATCGAGGAGAGTACCTCTTATTAAAAAGGCAACTGACTCAGCTTTGTTGAAATTGTTCAACTTTTTTATTCTCGTGTTCCACTCCGAAAGTGTCCATAAGATTCCGAATCTTGAGATTGTGGGTTCAGGAGTTGGTGTAGTAGCATCGTTTACCGAAGAGGGTTGTGGTGGAGGAGAAGATCATCCAGGAGTTACTAGTGGCTCCATAATTGCAGATTCAAGCATCTCAGTAAGAAGCGAGGTGTTGCATGATGCAGTTGGTGGGGGCTGCGATTCCACCGGTATATCTTCGATTTTACTGGAAGTTACCCGGATGTGATCAGCAATTTCTATTAATAGCGCGCGTGATTCGGTTATCTCGTTGCTTAAATCGCTTATTTGGCACATGATGTTTATGAGCAACTGATCATTATTAGGCGGAGAGGGAACGCTGCTTCTGGATGTACTTTGAAGATGAAAATCGAGGGAAGACCGTAGAGAACTTAAAGAGTCTGTTATTGTGGGGATGTAAGATTTTATTATTGATTTAACACTATGGGATAGAAAATTATTTGAATCTTCACTAAAGTCATGTTTGTCATTTCGTTTTATTAAGTCACTGTTTTGAGCCAACTGCATGGATAAGTTTCTAATTGCTCGAGTGAAATTGACAAATCTTCAACTGATTTGAAAAGGTCATCATATTTTGTAAATTGGTTTTGCATTGATTTCAAGGCATGATTGTTTTCTGCCGCAAAGTTACTGACGGAATCACTGAGACACTTAATAGCAAGTAATATGTGGGACGGAGTGATGTCCTTGCACTCATCACACTATAACAAAAAGTTGTTTTTAAAATCTTTTAGGTACGCGATGGATCTTTTACTCAAGCCAATGCAAAGGGCATGGAATGACTTGCTACAAAGACCACTGCAGATCACCATAACAGCATTTAGGTCACTTGTTAGGGAGCAATTCACAATTCCACATAATTCAGACATGATGACGATGATTGAGTTAGGGTAGGTCAGTTGAGAAATTTTAAAACACAAAAGGCGGTGAATGAGTATTGGGTTAGCTGTTAATTTCACTTTAATAAACAAATCGAGTCAGCAAAACACAACAAAAGGTGATGACCGAGAAATAGGTTGTGCGAATTATTGCAATTAGGCAGGAAAAAAAATTAAATGGAAATAAATTAGCGGAGCGAAATTTAAACACGTCTGAACTTAATAAATGAACGAACTCTTACTTGGCAAGGCCTTATTTATTGCTAAGTTGCCATTTTCAACCAAGAGACAGCGGTTAGCAAGCGCAGCTTTTCGTTTAATTCCTGAAGAAGTGTTATTCGTTCAACGTTAAATCGCCGAATTTCTCCGTTTTTGAGATATCCCTGGTTCGAGTGTTTATTGGTGACTGTTTTTGTGTCTTGTATTGAGCACAGCTAACTTTGATGCGGATTGTTGTAATGAAAACGTATAACGTATCGAAAGCTCAAGTCTTCTTGTCTAAGGCTGCCGCTTACAATAACTGCGTAACCAAATGAACGATGCTTTTGTATGTATTGTATTGTATGATATATGTCCAAATCTCCCACCCTCGTTTTGTCCGGCTCATTCCACCGTACATGCTATTCGGCAGTGATATCTAGTTTGTAACCGTCCAGGACCTCCGCAGATTGTTCGGATGCACATGACATATTTCAAATCCAAATGCTCCGTGGACAGATAGGAAAGTCTTTGTCCTTTTTCCATTTTGCAACGCCGCCAATAGTAAATTCGTTCTTATTCAACAGTAGGATTTTACACGGCCGGCTAGGTAAACCTACAAGCTGGAGAAACAGGTCTTTTATGTGACCTATCCGACAAAATGGGCCGGATATTCCGCAGACAGCAGCCCGCTTCGAAGTACGAGAGCCGCTCATGAGTTTCAGGAGCAGAAGAGACGGGAAGCACATCGGCGTCTGCAGAAGCAGAAATAAGAGTGCGAGATATTGATAGTGCGAGATACTTCTATACAGATACAACGTGTAGAGACTGAGAAGGAGACATTGTAGCAGAGTCACAGTCGATGCTGAGAATATGGAAACATTTTCTCTGCAGAAGACCAACATTCCGGCTTCAGCCAAAATAGACAATTCAACACAAGTTCCGTCTACCTGAGTAGAACGGAGTAAGGATAACAATATCTAAGTTAAAATCCAACAAATCAGGTGTTGTTGACGGTTTACCGGACGAGCTATTCAAATGTGCTAGAAATGACTTCGAGGAGAGCATGCACCAACTTGTTTCTCAGATCTGGTCAGAAGAGTGTGTGCTTGATGAATGAAATCTCTCAAATGTAATAAAATTTTTAACGTCTTCCTTGAAAGAATTGTGCGGAACTCACAAGCGAGCACTGGAGGTACAATCTTTCAAAAGCCTGTAAAACTTCTAATTTACGGCGATGATATTGACATAATTGGCAGAACTCAGCGGGCGGTCACCGCTATTATAAATGTCAACTGGAAGCGACACAAAACATCGACGAATTGGACAGAATGTCATAGTCGGTTGCTATAATTATGAGGTGGTAAGGGACTTTGTCTACTTTGGCTCTGCTATAAATTCTGCCAACAACACATTAGCAGAAATAAAATAACGGATCATTTCGGTATTTGAGGGCCATGTTCACCCCGAACTCTGGTGACACCTAGGTAAGTAAGTAAGTAAGTAAGTACCCGCTTTATGCATATGAGAGCAGCGGACTTATTAAGGTGTTACGCACTTTCATCTGACCCCAAATATTTTTAAATATCTTTACGAACTTCAGGTCCAAATAAGTTGAAGTTGTTCGTTTAAGGAATCTGCCATGCCACCGTTGATTCAGTCACGTGAACTCATCGACGTACGTTCTCCTCCTGATGCTCAGTCATTTCTTACAGAGGGCATTACGGTGTTGCTTTTTTATTTTTGTTCAGCAATCTCGCTTAAAAGTTTAACAAGATAGTTCCGAGACTAATATCCAGCATGACCCATCACCAGTTGTCATCGGTGTGTCCGCCAACTTATATGCGGTCATGCCACATGGGTTGGAATTCTGTGTTAATTCACTCAAGAAGGCCCAGCCATCATTAACATTGAATCCGTAAATGTCTGACTGACAGATGTCGCTGTACAATCCTTCTCCTCTATTGCACTTTAAACGGTTTTCCAATAGGGACTTGACAACTTTGAATTTAATTTGTGAACGCACTCGTTCACTAATCATCAAACTGTCACTGTCAATTTATTCAGTAAACTCAACATTTTCGTCATGTTAAAGTACACGAACGAGCAACGTCTGCAAATTTTAAAAATTTTCTACCGAAATTCGGAGTCGGTGACTGCAACTTTAAGAGGGTTAACTCCAATTTTCGGTCGTAGTTATCGCCCTAGTAGACAGGCAATAAAAAGTTTAGTGTAAAATCAGTCAATTCCACGGCGTTCTCAAGAATTGATCATCGCTCAGACCACATTATGGCGTATTTTTCGTAAGGATCTTGGTTTAAACCCATACAAGATCAAGCTGACTCAAGAATTGAAGCCGACGGACCATTTGAAGCGACGTACGTTCTCCGATTGGGTTCTGGAGAAGATGCGCCAAGATGATGAATTTCATCGCAAAATCGCCTTCAGTGACGAAGCTCATTTTTGGCTCAATGGGTTCGTCAATAAGCAAAATATGTATTATTGGTCGGGTGAAAATCCACATGTGCTTCATGAATCACCACTTCATCCACAAATAATAACTGTTTGGTGGGTTGCATGCCGGCGGCGTTATTGGGCCATCTTTTTTCGTCGACAATAACGATCGTCACGTTACTGTGAATGGTCAGCGTTATCGCGCCATGATCACCGATTATTTTTGGCCCGAATTGGAAAATATGAACTTGGACGACATGTGGTTTCAACAGGATGATGCCACAAGCCACACAGCACACGCTACAATCGTTTTATTGAAGGGTAAATATGGTTAGAGAAATGGGCCAGTCGATTGGCCGCCTCGTTCGTGCGATTTAACGCCACTTGACTATTTTATGTGGGGCTACGTTAAGTCATTGGTTTATGCCAATACGCCGACGACGTTGGAAGAGCTCAGAGGCAACATTGAACGCGAAATGTGTGGCCGAGTCGTTGAAAATTGGGTCCAACGAATCGACCGCTGCAAACATGCCCGCGGTGGCCATATGAACGAAGTCGAATTCCATTCATAAATGTTTTGATTGTACTGCAAGCCGATAATAAAGTTTTTGAAATATCTTAAATGGTTTGCGTTTTATTTAAAAAAAGAGTTGTCAAGTCCTTATTGGAAAACCGTATATAATCATCTGGTTGACGGTTGATTGATATCAGGGCATAGCCAAGTCCCTTTATGGATGTTGAGATGTAGGAACCGTGTGTTGGGTACGAAGAGGTTAAGCACCGCAGCAAATTCTAAAAACCGGAGTCCACCTTCAAACGTAGTGTTATGCAGTCTGTATTTTCCGATGACCCGCTCATTTCATGAGATCTCCTAGCACCATTGTAAGTATCATAGCTGGGACACTCAGTGTATGTTCGGCCTAGGAGGTCATAGAATTCATCTTTAAAGCTGCATCTTTATCCTCTGTGGAGGTATACGTGCAAATCAGGCTTAGATTTCGAAATTTGGTCTTGGTTCGGATTGTTTTAAGCCCTTCCTAGGCTGGATGTTGTCCAATAGAGTTGGCCATAGATTGAGATGTGGACTAGACTTTTTAAGCTTCTAGTACTCGAGGTAGAGCCCGGACAATTGCTCTCACCTTGGAGTTTGCTTTAGCCAGAAAGCCAGTGTGGAGGGAAGGTGAGAAAAATACTACTATACGTCAAGCGACAATACATTACGAACTAGATTTAGACACTGGGACATTTTATTCAATGTTTGGTTAATGTTTGGGGTGGTTGTCTGGTGGACGGCCTTGGAAAATGCAGTCAACCGCATTAAATTAAGCAGAGTCCAAAGAACAGCATGTCTATGCACAAGCGGAGCTTTGCGGTCTACCCCCTCTGCGGCATTAGATATTCTGCTTCAATTGACACCCCTCGACATTTTTAGCAAGCAAGTAGCTGCGACTGCAGCTATTCGCCTTAAAGCGACTAAACAGTGGACAAATAATTCATTTGGCCACGCCAACATTCTTAATACATTAGGAATCCTCACAGAGAACACCGATTACACCATACCTGAACTTTGGTTTGACAAAAACTTCCATGTAAGCTTCCCCTCTAGATCATTCTGGGAGGAGGATGCTTTCACGGAGGACAAGTCAATCCATCTCTACACAGATGGATCTAAAACCGACAGCGGAGTTGGTGGCGGTGTTTTCTCAGATAAGCTAAATCTAAGCCTCTCTTTCCGCCTTCCAAATCACTGTAGCGTGTTCCAGGCGGAAATTTTGGCGATTAAAGAAGCTCTGTCCTGGCTGAAGAAAAACGTGATATCTGAAAAGGATATCCGCATATTTTCGGATAGTCAAGCCGCCATCAAGTCCCTGGACTCGGTCTCATTGTGTTCTAAAACTGCCCTTGAATGCCGATCATCTCTCATGGAGATGGCAGAGCAGTTCAACATTCACCTCTGTTGGGTGCCGGGCCACAGAGACATTCCAGGGAACTGCAGAGCCGATGAGCTCGCCAAAATTGGAACCACTCTACCTATCCTACCGGACAAAGGTAGTATAGGTATACCAATCGCTACGTGCAAACTAACACTAAAGCTAGATGCCAACAAAAGAACGGACCTTAGGTGGACTGCTGGACAAACATGTCTAGCGACCAAACAGATCTGTCCAAGGCTGGATCTGAGTCGATCTAAGTGTCTGATCCTTTTAGATAGGAAACATCTCAGCGCCATAATAGGTGTCATTACCGGACACTGCCTCATAGGCAAGCACGCAAGAAGGCTTGGCGCTTTTACTAACGATTTCTGTAGAAGCTGCATGGACGAGGAAGAGGAGGAGACAATCCCCCACTTACTCTGCACATGCCCAGCTCTCTCTCAGAGAAGGAAGCTTCACCTAGGAGCTTTCTTCTACAACGACCTAAACGACCTAGAAAAAATAGACGTTAACAGTCTCCTACGCTTTATTAAAAGCTCAAACTGGTTCCAGTAGTAAGAAGATCACAGATCCACGTGGCATCACAATGGGCCAATAGGCCTAAGTGGGTTGGTATTTCCAACAGCCACTCTTACCTAACCTAACCTAACCTAACCTAACCTTGGTTAACCCTTCATTAGTTGCGATTTTCTAGACATAAGTTTAGTTCTCGGATATTTGTGGACTTCAAATTAGGATAATTAGTTAGTTTGCAAGCAAGTTTCCGTTCCCACGCTTCCACAGTGGTGGTGGCATTAGCTTATGGCTTTATTCCTATTTTTACTTAAATCTTTCTCTATTCCTTTCATTGGAGTCATCTGCATAATTGTTTTCAGATAGCAAAGTTTTCTACTTATCAATCCTTGTTATCCTCGTGCTAGCGTGCCACAACCTTATACTTCAGCATCATCAAGGATGCCTTCGATGCCAACCAAAGCTTCTTACAACTTCTGATATGAAATGAATGTTGAAATGGAGCATTCAATGCTCACCATGTTCCTGTGTTCATTTTGTATGGAGGGAAGTGTACCAAAGTTTAAGCAACCATTAACTATGCACTCTTATTCACAGCCTCCTCAGAGCACCATAAGAACGGCAGATTTTATTCGTTATCAAGTTTCCTTTGAGAGCTTATTCCTTCCTTTCTTCGTGCTACCTCCAGCTGTTGGTATTTGTTCTCGAAGAAACCGCAGCGAATACTATTTCAATTCACAAGTTTTGTATCCTTGCATTCTTGCGTAACAAACATAAATGTTCACTTGGAGGTACTCATTCCACTTATAGATTCTTTTATTTTTCTTTCTCAGCCTTCTCTTCCAAGAATAAAAAGTATCCATCCCCTCAAATCAAACATCATGCAATCTCCTCTTAAGAAAAGGCTCCTTCCCTACACTATTTGAGACGTGAAACCTCATTGTGCTGCTGTCGTATTTAGATTCCAATCCGATTGGTCCTTGTAGCAAACGCAAAGACTACCAAGCAAACAACTTGCTTAATGCAAGTTCGTTCACCTTTCTTCTGTACATAACCCTATCCTTGTACCTGTCTCTTGATATTTTGTGAAATATAAAATCATCCAGCTCCTAATGGTGAAGAGCCAAGCAAACAAGGACGAACTAAACACAACCGCCATCAGAGGAGAATCAGACTTAAAGAATGAGGTTGAGGGATTCCCCCATTCACTCTGTCCTAACATCTCATAATCATCATTTCCATGACTAAAAGGAGCAGTAAAACAGGGTAAATTACTCATCGTCCTTCTCTTATTCCTCCTCCTTATTCTTATTCGACTATTATATAAAAGAGAGAAAAAAAAAGTCCAACCATCACAAGGCACAAGGCACAAGGCACAAGGACTATGCGGACAACTGGCATTTCCAAAGAAATAAGCGTAACACATCCCTAAACAATGGACAAATCCATTATATTCCACTTGTGCAAATACCTGAGCTTCAGCACTGAACAGAGCAGATCCTTTGTGTATTTTCTGCATTTCTTGAGGCTAACCAGAAGGAGCTTAGATAAAGGATTTCTATTGCATTTGCAATTGCCATTGCAATTGTAAGTTATACTTAGACTCATGCTCATACTCACCTAACACATGGATCTCCACGTTTCGTCTAGATGTTTGCTTTTGCTTATTCTGCGCCATGCATGTGTACGTTCCGGCATCTTCGGAACGCTGCAGCTGTTCAATGACGAGCGTTCCATTATTGTAGGCCCTCTGACGTCGATTTATGGGCAATGTTTGTCCATCTGAGGAGTAAATGAAAATTACAAAAGTTATCATGAGTGTTCTCTGATTTTCTTTGTTTCTGTTTTGCTGAATTTTTTATTTTTCTAAACACAGTGTGTGCTAAAAGTTTTCCGACGAAAATAAATTCGTTTATAAAAAAATTTAATTGAACAGTAAAAAGGACTTTGGTGGGTTTATGGGTTGTTTGATGCAGCAATTGGTTCGACATCACGATAGGCTAGGTAAGGTAACATCGAGTCTGCACTGAGGAAGCTAACCGAGGACGGAGAAGGTGCTTTGTGATGTCACAGGATCTCAATGCCCTCACACTTTATGATCATGGGGATTTGCTTAGAGCAGATTTACTTAGATGTCGAACAATTTGATGGTTTTAGCAAAGCTGACCAATAATTTGAATAATTGGACAGGCGTCCGCATCGTTCAAACTTATTTTGAAAATCGGTCTTCACGAACATTATGGAAGATTACGTGATTTTTTGATCCTGATAATCGGTCAACTGAGGTCGTTATTCGTCGTGTAGTACGACCAACTACTCATAGACGTACGAGTAATATGCGTTCAAAAGAAACTGTGAATTGAGATGTGGTAGAAGCTTCGGAATTATCTGTTAACTATGAAGTCGATCGCGACAGATTCGGATTTATCTGTTAACTATGTGGACAATTTTGGGAAAGATACGAATATCGCCGTACAACCCTACAAGATTCAGCTGATGCAGGAAATGAAGCTACGAAACCATGACTTCCAACGGGAGTTTACGGATTGAGCTCTTGAACGGCTTCAAGTCGACCCTCATTTTCTGTGACGAGGCTTACTTTTGACTTAATGGCCCTGTGAATTAGCAACTGGAATTGTTCATTTCTGGATTGAGGCGAATCCAGAAGGGACTCATGACACCCATGGGACTCAATTACACCTACGGATGTGCACTGTTTAGTGTGGTCTTCACGCGGCTAGCATCATTTGTTCTCATTTTTTTCAAAAAGTCGGACGGAAATCACCTAAATGTTAATGACCAACGTTACCCGACAATGATCTGTGATTATTCCTTCGAAAATGTGCGTTTTTGATATGTTGCTCAAGTAGAATGGAGCTATGTGCCATGCTGCATATCAAACCATTGACTTACTCACTACTGGACAACAACACTGTTTCGTAAAATGGACCAGTGAATTAGCCACTGGGATCGTACTTGTGGCGCTGTGTATAGTCTATGGCTTATGCTGATAAGACGCAAGCTATTTAAGTCTTGGAGGGTTCAAAAGTGGACCGAAAGGATGCGTTTTGTACAAAACTGCTGATGAAGCCATATACCTACCACAAATCATTCTTAAGATTTTTGATTCAAACTCAAAATCTGTTGTTCTATTGTTCTTTAGATCTTAAAACTACCTTTGGAGTCGGATACTTCCACTTTGTTCTTCAAGGTTTTGAAAAACAAAAAACAAGGGAGGCTGAGTTGCTGCCTTGTCTAAGAATAAGAACTATGCATTGGCCTGTGATTTGTGCTCACTAACATGTCCGTTGTAGTATGTAGTACGTTGACCAAGCTTGGCCAAGATTTGTCTGGCTACGTTGCAAGTTAAGCCAACTGACCACCTTAAGCATGGATTGACATAGGGCGATTAGCATTTCTATCTATTAAGACATTAACTGAATATTTAGAGCTGTTCCGCTTTTGGCCAGTTAATTGCCTTTATAGATTCTAACAAATGAGGGTTTTAAACTGTTTGTCCATCTCGTGGTGATATAGGCTATAGTGTATCGTCAAACCAAGTTGAGGGATTTTGTTGCCATCGGTGTGCATGAAGATGTCTCTCGGCGATATCAGAGAAGTTAAGAAGTCTAGAGATTCAGATACGTGAGCAAGTGTCTTATGACAATCCGCATCAAGGCTTAATTCGCTAACAGAAGCCTAATATGCCCTCATGCCCCTGCGGAAGACATGACAACGCCAATGTTTCTATGAGAAATGTCTGAAGGACTAGTACGATTTTAACGTCAGGATGGGAAAAGAAGACAACTTTGCTAGGACAGTTGATAAGCATAGCCTACACGACACCACGTCTGGTAATGGACTTAGGCTTATTGACCTTGAGGAGGAAGGAAATGCCACTATAGCAAGCATACAGTTTCTCCACCTTAAAATACAAAAGGAGACCGTAAACCAAACTCATAATTTCGAAGAAGCAAAAAGAGTGCGAGATATTGAGAGGTTGCCCTCCAGGAATAACGTTCGGAAGTTTTAAAATGTTACCAACAGGTTACAATAACCTATCAAAGCAAGAAGAAATGTACAGAAGCCTGTAGAAATGAAGAAGAAAACCTTGCAGTAGAGCCACGGTCGGTGCTGGGAATATAGAAAAACTTTCTCTGCAGACTGTATAACGGTGACGAAGCTCAACATCCCGCCGTCAGGCAAAGTATACCATTCAAATTAGACGAAGATAGCCAAAACTTCGGTCCACCTGACCGAAAAGAAAAACAGAAAAAGGCCGAAGTATTCACAGCCGCTGGAAGTGACTTTATAGACAGCATACACCAACTGATTTCCCAGACTTTGTCAGAAGAGTGTGTGGCTGATGAATTGAATCTCAGCAATCCTTCGTCAATAACCTGACTATCTCCTATCAGTGCGGTTTCAGACCAGGAAGACCAAAATCGAATAAATTTTCACACTCCGGCAAGTCCTCGAAAAAAGTGAAGAAGTCCAAATAGATATGGACTATCGTATTTTTAGGCCGCATATGATAGCATTTATAGAGCTGAGCTATATAGAGTCATGTCTAGTTTTGGCATCCTTGCCATACTTGCCCGTCTATTTAGAATGGCTTGCTGTTCCGTCAAGATCGATAACGACTTAACCGAGGCCATTGATGTCAAAAAAGATTTTAGACAAGGGACGCGCTGTCATGTGATTTCGTTAACATCATACTTGAAAGAATTGTGCGGTATTCACAATCGAACACTGAGGACACAATCTTACAAAAGTCCATGCAACTACTAGCGTACGCTGATGGTACTGATATAATTGTGAGACTACTGCTGCATGTCATCGGCGTTTTCGCTAGTATTGAACCGGAAGCTGCCAAAATGGGTTTAATTGTAAATGAGGGTGAAAACAAGTATGTGTGTCCCCAACATGGACGAATTGGAAAGCAAGTCACAGTCGACATCTAGAATTTCGAGGTAGTAAGGGACTTTGTCTACATTGGCTCTGCTATAAATTCTGTTAAAAAAACCTCAGCAGAAATAAAAGGAAGAATCACCTTTGCAAATCGCTGTTTCTTTGGGCTAAAATGGCACCTGCGTAGTAAGGCTCTATTTCGAAAAACTCTATGCAAGACATCGAATATCACAGCCCTACTTTATGGTGCAGAGGCATGGAACCTATCGAAAGCGGATGAAGATACCCTTAGTCGTTTCTAGATGTTTCAACGACGAACTATACGAGCTATAGAGCAACACCGACCTAGCCAGAAAACTGTGCATTAGCCGCCTGATATGGCTAGGATATGTGGAGCGAATGGAGACCATTGCTCCGGCCCGCAGAGACTTTGAAGAAGAAGAATAAGACCTCACGTTCGGTGGCGCATGCAAATAGAAGGGAACTTCAACCGACTTTGGAGTGCGCAACTGGAGGCAGTTTAGTTGAGTTAGTTGAGTTCACCCCGAAATGTAGCGCCTCTTAAATAAGAAAGATTTTCGTTGTATAGATTTCCAGACTCTTACAATCTTACTGTTCCCGGCTTTAAAAACTAAAACTAGGATTCCTTTGATTGAACCCACTTAAGCAATTCTAAATCTAAGAACAACCCAGAAAGGATATTCTAGTAGAGTGCCCAGAAAGCTGGGAGTAGTTGAGTTGGAGTAAGGAACCCTCAAAATATTGATGAATCGGATGAAATCGCTTTATTCCCACAGAACAGCCTCTAAGGTTGTTTTTTTAATTATCCCTAATAAGGTAGATCTGTAAAGGGCTACAGACACACTTAGATCAGGAAAGGATCATTTTTGTCTAACTGGTGACTAGTTAATGGGTACATCTGCACGGCGATTGATCGTGAAACTGCTGACTGTTCTATAAATTTAAATTTGCACAGCAGGGCAACAATCAAGTTCGTAGCGTAAAGCATGCCGTGGTGATCCACGGTAATATCATGAGAAAATCCTTATTCATGCAGGATAATACTGGCACACTCTGTCATAGGGCTCACAAAAACGTGACGAACCAGCTTATAGCCTCGATTAATGACGGATTGTTAGAAGATTTAGGGAACATGTCTTGAGCTTCAGGCATACATATAAGCGACAGCCTGACCATAATTCACAGAAAGGCTAAATTCGAAAATATTACCCTCATGTACGTCCACACACCGACAGAGGAGAATTTAATTTTGGTGGGGGCGAATGCCCTCATTTATTCGGCTTAATACAAGCTATAACTTAAAAAATAAACTTAAACTAAAACTTAAAACTAAGGTTGATTGGAGTGGTGAAGGAGAACAGATTTGTGGTAGGAAGTGGTGCGGTGAAAGTCAAAGACGGTAGGGTTTGAGTTGATTTGACGTAGCATACGGGAGATTGGTTCGTTCGCGCCATAGGAGGTGTGGTGGGTTGGTAGATAGAAGAGTCGAGGGGTACGTAGATTACGAGGGTTAGTGTTGAGGAAAATGGAGTTGTGAAGGTACGCGCATTCAACGTGACCTGAAAGGAGTCGATGAATGAAGAGAAAGTCTGCTGCATCTCTACGATCTTCGAGGGTGTTTAAGTTGATAAGGTTGAGACGATTTTGATAGGGGAGCAGATTAAAAGGATCGTCCCAGGGCATACCTCGAAGAGCAAATCGAAGAAACCGACGCTGAATGCTTTCAATTCTCGAGATATGAACACGATGATATGGGGACCATACTTGACTGGCGTACTCTAGGAGGGGGCTAACAAAGGTAATATAGAGGGACCTGGTCACATATGGGTTGGTGAATTCTTTGGACCACCGTTTTACAAAACCTAGTGCAGAGTTGGCTTTGAGGATTATCTCATCCATATGTAAACGGAAGTTGAGCTCGCTGTCATACAAAATGCCGAGGTCGCGAAGAGACTGTACGGAGGAGATAGGTTGGTTATGGAGAAGATAGAGTCGGGGAGGAGATTGGTTCCGCTTATGTGAGAAGGTGATGGATTGGCATTTGGCGATGTTAAGTTCCAAATAATTTTTGAGGCACCAGATCGAGAAACTATCAAGATCTCGTTGAAGGAGGAAAGAGTAATGGGGACAGGAAATGGTTTTGAAAAATTTGGTATCGTCGGCGTAAAGTGAGACAGACGAGTGTTTGATGATCATATCGAGATCATTTATGGTTAATATAAAAAGAAGGGGACCGAGATGGATGCCTTGTGGAACTCCAGAGGTGGCCAAAAATGGAGCGGACTGGGCTGACCTAAAACGAACACTGTAAAAACGGTTTTCGAGGTAAGAGGATATCCATTTTAACAGTATGGGTTCAAAGCCTAGGGTAGACAATTTAAAGATGATTAACCGATGAGAGATTTTATCGAAGGCTTTGCTAAAATCGGTTGCAACTACATCGACTTCATTGCCATTCTCTAGGGCAGAGAGGGCAAAGGATACGAATTCAACGAGATTTGTGGTGGTTGACCTACTCTTTAGGAAGCCATATTGTCTAGGGGAAATAAGTGATTTGCATTGGAAGCTTAGAGCTTCATACAAAATACTTTCGAAGAGTTTGGGTATATGAGAGAGTTTAGCGATGGGACGATAGTTGGTTATTTCATTCTTTGATCCTTTCTTGTGGATCGGGGTTATGAAGGAGGATTTCCAAGCCTGAGGAAATTCTCCTTGTGAAAGGGATAGACGGAAGAGATTAGAAAGGGCAAGGGAAAGAGAGGAAGAACATTTTTTAAGAAATATGGCAGGGAGGCCATCTGGGCCGGGTGTGAATTCGTCATTGAGTTGGTGTAATTTATATTCGATATAAGACGGGTCCAAAATATGAGAAAGAAGTGGGCCATTGGAGAAGTTCAGTAGGTAACTAAAATAGGATGGATCTGGTACAAAGGAGTCGTTGGTGAAGGATTGTTTAAAAAATGTGGCAAATAGGTTGGCAATGGTGAGTGAATCGGTTGATGACCTGTTGTTGAAAGAGAGGGAAGGAGGGTAACCATCGGACTTTCTTTTGTAGTTAACAAATTGGAAAAAGGACTTAGGTTGGTTTATAAGGTTGACTTGCGCATTGTTAAGGTAGCGCTGGTAAAGGGAATCGTAAAGTTCGGTGAAATGAAGATATGCACCAAGATAGTTGGAATAGTCGGTAAAGGATCTGGTACGCAGGAAAACAGCCCATAACTTATTTCTCTTATTTCGTAAGGAACGAAGCTTGCGATTATACCAGGGAGGACTAGTAGATGATGTTTTAAGGCGGGAAAACGGAACGTAAAGGGAAAAAGAATTAAATATTTCTTTATAAAAAATGGAAAAGGCATCATTTATACTTAGGTTGTGAAAGTTAAAGAGGGATCTGCTGAGATATTTACTGATTTTGTGAAAGTTTGCTTTATGAAAGTCGTGGGATGAGAGAGTTGTGGGGGGAGTGGACTGGAATGAAGAGTTATGAAAAAATGAAAGTAGAAGGGGGGGATGGTAGTTATCGATTGTTGAGAGAGATAGGGGACAAAGTGAGACTGAGGAGTTAATTGGATCTGTTGTGAAAATAAGGTCTAATTGCCTGCCCATATAATTGGATATAAAACTGACTTGGCATAGACTTGAGTCTGTTAAGCGAACTAAGAAGAGACATTCCTTAGCTGAGATGGCATTTGAAGCGATGAAAAACGATTGATCATCTGATGGAGTCCACTGTAGCTGAGGAAGATTAAAGTCGCCGAAAATAAGGATATCATCAATAGGGTCTGACAGGTCAATTAAATGATCGATCGCATCAATAACAAATTGGTAAGATTCGATAGGTTGAGCTGGTAGGATGTAGCAACATATAACGTAAAGGGACTTGAGAGGCAGTGATATTTTTATTGCGACAAAGTCGGCTTTAGAGGATGAAGAAATTGTAATGGGAGAAGAGTTAAGGCTGTTGTCCATCGCCAGTAGGACGCCTCGACAGGGTTGACCTTACCAAGACTGCTTCTACGAGGTCCTCGACAAAACCTACGAATAATGCCCACATAGAACGTAGACGACAGGTGACATCACTACAAAGAGCAATCAGAGAGGCCCGCCTCAATAAAAAAAAAACACCTGACCCCCATTTTCGATGACGAATGCAGACAAATCTAGGAAAATATTGGACGGAATCTAAAAAACAACGAGAGGCCCCTCTGCTCTACGAGCAGAAAAGGAGCGAAGAACAAAAGCTCGTCAAAAGAAAAAAGAGAAAACACGATAAGCGCTCAATTGAAGGTTAAAGTGCTACCATAAGAATGAAGTCCGAAAGTTTTACCAAAAAATAAAACGGACATTCCAAAGCAGTGAAATCTGCAAGAACGGATAAGGAAACCTTGTAGTAGAACAGTAGTCGGCGCTGAGAATCTGGAAAGACTATGTCTGCAGACTGTTAAACGGTGATGACGAAAATAACCCACCGTCAAGCAGAATGAATCATGATTTTATATGGACCATACACAAACCCATCTCTAAGATCTGAGTCGACGAAAGTATGCCTGACGAATGGAACCTCAGCATAGTTTGTCCGATCCTAAAGAAGAGAGATCTCCTGAAGTGCGCCAACTACAGGGAAATAAGTTTCCTAAAGACCGCTGTAAGGTCATGTAAACGCCTAGAACCTTTCGTCAACAATCTGACCAGCCCTTATCAGTATGGTTTAAGGCCAGAAAACTCAACCATAGATCAAATTTTCACATTTTGGCAGATCTTGAACCCGGGTTCCAAGTTGATACACACAACTTCTTCACAGTGTCTATACAGACGAACTGATGGAAAATGAAGCAACTCAAGGTCATAAATGACAAAACTGAGACCTTCTGTATCAGAAAAGGACTGAAACAAGTCGAAGCGTAGTCTTGTGATTTTTTCAAAATCCTTCATGAGAGAATTGTGCGAAACTCGTAAGTCGATTTCAGAGTTACATGCATACGCAGATGACATTGAACGTTTGCGACGGCAATGATGACGGCAACGACGGCAAGGAAGGAAAACAAACGTGTTTTCTACAAAGAGGGAAACACAACATCGACGCCTTGGACCAAAGTTCGCTCTGTTTATACTGCGATAACTACGAGCCAAATCAAGATCAGCATGAAAAACCCTGCCCGGTCTTGTTCTCTGCAAAATCGGTCTTAGGTTTTGCCTTCTATTGCCATTTCAGGAACCAAGAGAAGCCCATCACTGTGTGGCCAAGAATTTTGTGATTACTAGTTTGGCACCGCATTCAGGCTTCGAAATCTTAGCTCCATAACTTTCTCACGAAGGAACAAGGGATTTTTTTAGATTGTACTGTAAATTTGTTGCTTCTAGTCCTTCTGTCGACATCGCATTCATTTACATTAATCATAGCAAGATCCTCTGGGCGATTAATTGGTCACGTAAATGGTGAGACATAAACATTTGTTAGTTTCGGCCAAGACAAGAGTTGTCAAAACTCAACATAATTCCAGCTCCTGCTGTAACCAAGTGCAGCATGTACTCTTGAAACGACAAAACCAAATCAAACACAAACGAGCACAACTAAAGTGGCGTTTAACAAAAAAAAAAAAACAGGAAAAGTCGTCTGCAGAAATTATAATTAATTAAAGCAAACAAGATTGTTCATGGAAAAGGATTTAATTAAACAAAAAAAAGAAGAGAATACTCCTACAATGTTTGGCATGTCAATATGAGAAGGATGTACGAGTATTTCTCTCTATGTTCCGCTGCATGTTCCACCTAACACATCCTACAAACATGCTTTAAGTATGCAAAGCATTTGTTAAAATTAAACACAAGACAGGGCAAATGTCATAAGAAAGAAACTCAAACTATGCGCACAAAGAAAAATATTAAAACTCGGCATGTCCTATGGACGAGTACATCGAAAAGCAGCAAAGGACTTCTGCTCCTATGAGCAGAAAAATAACATATATGTATATATGTATATATATATATTTTTTTTTTTGTTGCGTCCAACACTTAGAACACTCTTCTTTTGACTGTCTGATGGTGAATCCTAGTAAAGGAAAATAGAAAGAAGACACACATGTGAGTATAAACACTTACCCCTTTCCCAGTGAATCTTATCGATGGGGTATCCAGCGACAGGACATTTAACTATCAAATCGCTTCCCGATATTCCTGTTATTTTTGGCATTTCCCGAATATATGGAAGACCGTAAATGTTTACTTTGGCACTGTGTGACACCCTGAAAGTAGAACGATATAACAAATAATGATGAAAAAGACAAAAAAAAAAATGAACCAAACAAACAACGAAACCAAAAATGAGAAAACGACAATGACAAGGACATCAAAAACGACAAGCAAAGCAAGCCACCCCCCACAAAAATAAGCAACACAAGACGCAACGAAATAAAAGTAAAAGCACGCTAAACGCGCCAAGGATATGGTGGTAGAGGACACATTTTGACACTCCATTTAGCGGTGAAGCCATTTTGGTTTTTTTTTTGTTCTTGTTTTGGGGCTTCCTCATTTCTGCTTTTGAGTTCTGGTAAAGGCGAAGGCTTTGTTGTTGCTGGTGGTGTGATTGCTTTTTAGGTTTCACGGTTTATGAACTGTGATTGATATCAATTGCGGTAATTTGTTTCCAAAACGTGGGTAGTGGGTGGATCTTTGTATACCCTCAGATAGGGTTAAAGTTTCCGGAACAAATGCGAATGTTTATGGCAGTTTTTCGGATCCGATTTCAATTTAAGGATCTTAAACTTGAAGAGGAAGCAGTGGATTTACTGGTAAGGATGACTTGGATTTATACTAGCATGGAAGAAAAAACCAATCATGGTATCGAGTATAGAGTGATATCAAGTCCCAAATTGGTGATTCCCGAGATGTGATTTCACATATATTTTTCTAAAAGGTTCCAATTGACTGCTCTTAATGGTAATTTGTAGACGAAATTTATCTATCTCCCAAAGGACAGTAAGAATATCGGGGTTTTGTCGACAGAAAGAAAAAATATCTGATATTGACACTTTAAGTACTCAAAGCCATATTGCCTTACCATTTTTCATGGTACGGGCCTACATACTGAATTCCTGGCGAACAACGGGAGTAGCTGTGCAACCGAAAATTGCCAAAGATGACTATCCACTTACCAAGAGCTTCTGATCGCGGTCTGACTTCCATCCTGCTGAAGGCGCATAGGGAAAATGGTTGATCTTCAGACTACAACGAGTAGCCTGTCTCGGTCGCGTGGGTTTTTCCCCAGCTCTCCTGTTTATGTACCGATCTTCCATTCTCAGTCATTTTCCATTTAAAGGGAAATGGTCTTTGTACAACACTAGAGTTTTAGTTTTCGGCTGTAGTCTTCTGGACGTCTGATGCAATGACACCACAATTCCAGTTGCTGTCAAAATCGAATTTCCCTGTATCCAGGAATGATTTCCGCCAGAATCTGACCCAGGAAAGGAATATGGTTAGGTCTTCCCGACTTTCTCCAAAACCGATCTGCGATGCGGCCACGGTTTGGTGTTTGGCAGACGGCAACGATAGATTTTAGTCCCCCTTAAGAAAAATTGCATCTGTCTGTCCAGTGTTGTAGCTGTTCCTACACATCAATTGTACATAATTCACCTTCAAATGGTAACTATCGACTTGCTAAACTTACAATATAAGTGCGAATGCTGACCAGCAGACAAAAATCGCAGCAATATAAACGGGACAGCGGATGAATTCCCCAGCTCGAATCCATTACGGAGTAAAATCTCGGAACAAAAAAAATAAGACCTTATCCACATATTTGGAGCTCCGGCCGGTAAGGATTTCCGAGAATAAGAGATGGTGGCGGATGAGCACTTAATGGATCAACGGACGGATCTACTATTGACAACCATTGCAAACAGAATAAGGACAACGAACTTCGGACCGGCACGTAGAGTATTAGGTTCCTTAATAAGCCACTAGCAGCCGAACAACTAGTGGAGGCCCGGGACTGTTACAGAGCAGATCTTACAACCATCTAAGAAATGCCATGAGGATAAAAAACTGCAACATTTACTACCGCGATTGTTAACGACGACAAAAGCAGCGCCTATTTGGTTGCAGATTTGTTGTTTTTCTTCTCACCACGTTTTGCGTATAGGGAGGAAAGAAAGAGAGACGCTGATATACGAGTACATTGGTCTTAAATATTTGCAAACTCTAATGACTAGGAAATACAGAGTTTGACACAAGCGAGTTGTACGCCTTAGGAAAGAATCACTATTATTCAATGTATTTAGGTCCGAAAGTGGGCTTGAGGGTACACTGATGACTATTCATATCGAGACGGGTGTTACGTCTGAAGGTTTGAGAGAATGGAATACTACTGGCAGTTACGGTGCAGTACTTGTGGTGAAAATGGCGATAGAACAAGGTGGGACAGGAGTTGCGTCGGTGTTCGAGGGTGTCAATTGATTGAGTGATATCGTCAATGATGTCGTCAATCACCTATGAATTTTTGTCGCACGGTTTGAGTCCTATCTAGCAGGTGAAGAGATGTTTTGGGCGCACTTGAACAGATGTGTTCATTGTACTCCAATTTGGATGAATGCGCAATATATTGAGGCCAGATCAGAGGGAGAAAAGTATTTCTTACATCGTTTGATGAAACCCAGACATTTTGCAGCATTTTTGGCGACATCAAATATGTGGTCATTCCAACGTAAGTTGTCATTGACACACATACCGAGAATGGAAAGTTTTTCGGTTTCGACGATGCAAGTGCCATTCATGGATAATGGCTGGGCATTTAAATTTCGCTTTAACGACAGCATTGTATTTTGGAAACATTAAATTCTAATCTGTTTATAGTTTCCCAATTGGTTATGCTGAAAATGAATATGAAAAGCAGAGAGAACTCAGCAAAGGAATACATATATTGGATTAGAAGTAGCAGACAAGAGATCATTAATGAAAATTAAAAAGAGTGTCGGAGACAGAACAGAGCCCTGGGGTACACCAGTATTTACTTTGTGAATATCAGACTCGAAACCATCCAAGACAACTTGAATTGAAACATGTCAAATACTCGAAACATATAAAGTGCAGCTATCTTGCTTTCGCCAGATATACGCTTTGGTTCCACTCTTCGATGAGACATGCCATCAAATCAACAGTGGACCTGTTGCTATGAAATTGCTATGCAATAGACCTGTAGGAGGAGAGAGAAGAAGATTCACATTTTTTGGGGACGCGCTGGGCAAATGCTGTTTTCCATCTGCTCGGAAAGAGCCCTAAGGAGTAGGACTGATGAATAAGCTTATGCAATGGTTTTGCCAGCGTGGAAGAACACCTCTTCAGAAGAAGGGATATACCATCTGGACCAGCGGACTTGACAAATTTTTTTTTAAATAAAACGCAAACCATTTGAGATATTTCAAAAACTTTATTATCGGCTTGAAGTACAATCAAAACATTTATGAATGGAACTCGACTTTGTTCATATCCCCTCCGCGGGCATGTTTGCAGCGGTCGATTCTTTGGACCCAATTTTCAACGACTCGGCCACACATTTCGCGTTCAATGTTGGCTCTGAGCACTTCCAACGTCGTCGGCGTGTGTTGGCATAAACCAATGACTCAACGTAGACCCACAGAAAATAGTCAAGCGGCGTTAAATCGCACGAACGAGGCGGCCAATTAACTGGCCCATTTCTTGAGATAACACGCTCACCACACTTACTCTTCAATAAATCGATTGTATCGGGTGTTGTGTGGCTTGTGGCATCATCCTGTTGAAACCACATATCGTCCAAGCCCATATCTTCCAATTCGGGCCAAAAATAATCGGTGATCATGGCGCGATAACGCTGATCATTCACAGTAACGTGACGATCGTTATCGTCGACGAAAAAAGATGGCCCAATAACGCCGCCGGCATGCAAACCGCACCAAACAGTTATTTTTTGTGGATGAAGTGGTGATTCATGAAGCACATAAGGATTTTCACGCGACCAATAACGCATATTTTGCTTATTGACGAACCCATTGAGCCAAAAATGAGCTTCGTCACTGAAGATGATTTTGCGATGAAATTCATCATCTTGGCGCATTTTCTCCAGAACCCAATCGGAGAACGTACGTCGCTTTAAATGGTTCATTGGCTTCAATTCTTGAGTCAGCTTGATCTTGTATGGGTGTAAACCAAGATCCTTACGCAAAATACGCCATAATGTGGTCTGAGCGACGCCCAATTCTTGAGAACGCCGTGGAATTGACTGATTTGGATCATTTGCTACGGACGCCTGAACGGCAATATTTTCGACACTTCGACCAACCCGTTGTCTCACTGACACGGCAACATCACACAACGAATACGTAGACTCAAATTTTTGCACTAAACCTGTTATTGGTAGACAGGCGTCTACTAGGGCGATAATTACGACCGAAAATTGGAGTTAACCCTCTTAAAGTTGCAGTCAACGACTCCGAATTTCGGTAGAAAATTTTTATAATTTGCAGACGTTGCTCGTTCGTTGAGTTTACTGAATAAATTGACAGTGATAGTTTGATGATTAGTGAAAGAGTGCGTTCACAAATTAAATTCAAAGTTGTCAAGTCCCTATTGGAAAACCCTTTATACGAGTATGTTAAGATTTATACATAAGTACTCTCGCTACTACACGAGTGCGAAAGTGGATTCATTCTATTGAAGATTAGACGCAGTCAAGTATAGGCGGGTACAAAGCACAATCTGTGCAGCAAGCAGATTGGCCTTGCACAAAGAACTGACAGCTGGAATATCATTATAAATGAACATTGGGATGGAGGATGAGGCTGGTCGTATCCAAATTTCACACGCTTAAGAAAGACATTGCTGGCTCGTCTGAACTTTTTTCGGTTCGGTCGGTTTTATAGGAAAACATTTAGATAATACTGACAGCCTATTTACAGATCAAGTCGTACCATGCCTTTTCGTTTGGTCTGATACTCTAAATCCTTGATCTCATTCTAAAGAGATTAGTGTCAATGATGTTAACAGCAGCGACATCTACGTCGTTATCCTAAAGAAGGTGTTAAGTCCACTCCAATTGGCTTTCTCTTGACTCTTTTTGGAGTCTTTTCTCTAGCTGTGTGGTTCATGTACAAGAAATTAGGTGTTATGGCACAATGGACGAGCACTTATCATCGTGGAAGTTAAAAACAAGTCCAGGGTGCTGGCGGTGGGTGAGTACTCGTATCAACGTCTGGTATTCGCGTAGGTTCGTCATAAATGATGTTCTCAGAGATCTAAGGAATGTAGGATATCGTAGCAATGGGTCGGCAGTTGGTATTATCTTGTTTGAGTCCTTTTTTGTGAATAGGGATTATATGGGCTCTTTTACAGAGAATAGGAAAAACCCCGAGAAACGAGTGGTTGAATTCGATTGTTGACACATTTTTCTGAAAAATTGCAAGCAGACAATCGGGACCAGGAGAGATAATACCTTTCAGTTTGTTAATCTTGTCTAGTAGCTGTGCTGGCATTATTTCAATATTCATTAAAGATATCTGAGTGCAGTTACTCAAGTAACCACTGTGTGTAAGCATTTTAAGGGTACTCAAATCCCTTGGGCACGCGTAAATTATAAAAAAAAAAATTCGGGATCCGGGTCTTCGGTCTGGGTGGAGAAGGATTCACTAAAGAAATTAGAGAAATAATTGGCGATGGCTGTAGGATCAGACATGTTGGAGAATTTCAGTCAAGACGGATAGCTATCGGATTTTTGTTTGCATATTAATAATTGCGGTCAGAAATAAGGGTAGATTGCATTCGTCTGAGGTATCTGTTACAGATATCACAAAGTTGAGAGAAGTGGTAGTGAGTTTATAGGCCAATAGTCAAATTCAGAATCAGGTTTAATGTACACGTACCATAACTTATTTCTCTTGATGCGAAGTGCACGTAGTTCTTTGTTATACCAAGGGGAGGACGATGAAGGTTTTCTCTTTCGTTGGTAAGGGCATGCTGTGGAAAATATTTTCGTAGGAGATTTCCACGACGGAATCAACAGATGTGTTTTTATCGAGTATATGGTATAACTAAAGTGTACACTATTGAGAAGAGTGTTGAGATGAGTGTAATTTGTTTTGCAGAAGTTGAAGTGGAAGGAAGTTTCTGGGTAGGCAGTCAGTACAGAGGATTTCCCTATTTAGAAGTCGTGCTACTATTGTCGCTGTTGACCCAGTGCCTGTTGATATGAATGTAATTGTCCCCACCAAATGGCTTAATGTTTCAAAATTTTCTCTTAAAACTATATGTCTTCCAAACTTGCCGTTGATGTCAATAATATTCAATGTTTTAAATTGATATAAAAAAAAACGTTCACAATTCAAAATTTGTCAACTTCAAAGTTGACAACTAAACTGAAAAGCTTAGTTGTGCTATTGATGCTAATAATTGGCCTATAAATGTTTATGTGAGAAAATTTGAATTTACCCCAAAAGCCTCAAAAAACTCCAGTGCTGCAAGAACAACAATACCACAATAATAATCAGTTGCAAATATAGAGAGCACACATGACCCGCATAACAATAACAAAAACGTTACCGAAATCTGTCTGTGTTATCAAAACATGATTGGTTTCTCCTCTAAATTAAGAGAACTGAATTTTGCAATTAACGCATGTCATTATGATATGCTTGCTCTTACTGAGACTGGGCTGTATGCAGACATTTACGATGAAGAGATTTTTGATATTGATGTTTTCTCTGTTTTTCGTCACGATCGTGTGGATGTTACACTTGCTGAAAGGCGCTTTCTTGGAGCTGTTGCAATTGAAATCGATGTTAGTGTAAACAATCAGCTACAGATCGACCAAGTATGTGTGCGTGTGGATTCTGTTGGCAATGGTATGCTTTTGTTTCTTTGTCCGCTTCTACACGGCGCATGAGTTTGATGCCCATGTTTTGGTTATTTTCTTTAGAACTGTCCTTCTGTAATGTGCGCATTTTTACATGAAGCCTTTTTCAGATTCTTTGGTTTTTCATGTTATTTGACAGCTCTCTTTCATTTCACCTTCGGCGCTCAGTGTTTCATAATTGAAAATGAGCCCGCTTGTTAATTCTTTGTGTCGATTTAAATTCATCCGCCATACTGAAATTTTGTGCTCTTAACAACGTCCAAAAAGTAATGAAGCAAATGCGAAAAAGAAAGAAGAAGGAGAAAAAGAAATGTCAAAAAGATGCAATGAAAATCTTATCCACATGCAGTGGGAATTTGATTAACTGGGTATTTTTCATTTCATTATCCCTCTCTTTTGCACTCATTTGAATCTTTCAAAACATGCTCCATGTAAAAGCGGACTTTGTTACATTCCCCCGAATAGACCCACACACATCTACAATAAGCACATGGAGAATATCGATAGAGTTATAATGTTGTAGTTTTAGGCGATTTTAATTGTGGCGATATTGTTTGGTCTCAAACAAATGATAATAAATTATTACCAATTCGTTTATCTTCAGAAATAGCAATGTTGTTAGTTGATTCATTGTCATCTAATCATTTAAATCAAATCAATTTTGTAAAGAATTCTATAAATAGACTATTGGATTTACGAGGGGCGTTCAATATATTCTCGGTATCGATATGAAGGAAAATGCTAATTCAATTTAAATTGTTTTTATTTTTCAATATAATCTCCCCTAACATCAATGCATTTGTTACATCTTGAGATAAGCTTTTTTAAACCCTCAAAAAAATAAATTTCCTCTTTCTCTGCAAAATACCCATTTATTGCCGACTTGAGTTCTTCATCATCCGAAAATCTTTTTCCACGAAGACATTTTTTCAAATCCGGAAACAGGAAATAATCACTAAGGGCAAGGTCTGGACTATAGGGTGGGTGTTGGATTTCTTCGAAACCACAATCTCTCGCAGCAGCCTTGGAAACTCGCGCCGTGTGAACAGGAGCGTTGTCATGAAGAAGCAACACACCCGCTGCGAGTTTACCCCGTCTTTTCTTTTTAATTTCCTCCCGCAAATTATGCAAAGTGGAAGCGTAAGATGTGGCGTTGATGGTTTCACCTTTTTTTTTGTACTCAATGAGCAAGATTCCCTTTGAGTCCCAAAAAACTGTGGCCATGAGCTTCCCGGCAGACGGAGTGACTTTGAACTTCTTCGGGGGGTCTGTTCCTTTTTTATGCCACTGCATGGACTCTTGTTTGCTTTCAGGGTCATAGTGGTGGACCCATGTTTCGTCCCTAGTAACAATTCGATCCATAACACCGTCCGCGTTCTCACTACACATCTCCAAAAGCTCTCTACAGCATGCGATTCTCACTTTTTTCTGAGGCGCTGTGAGCATTCGTGGCACCCACCTTGCACTGACCTTTGAAAGGTTAAGATGGTCATGAAGAATGGTGTGAATGGTACCAATTGAAAGCTTGGTGATCTCTGCCATCATTTTCACCTTTACTCGGGCATCCTCAAGAACAAGTTTTTCGACTTCATTGATGCTTTCTCCCGTACAAGCAGTAGCCGGGGCGCCGAAGCGGGGGTCATCTTCAATGCTCTCTCTGCCTCTCTTGAACTCACTTGACCACTTTTGCACAGTTGATAATGAAGGTGCGGAACCCTGGTAAACAGCCACCATCTCTTCATGAATAGTTTTTTGACTTTTTCCTTGCTTAGTGAGAAATTTAATTACAGCGCGATGCTCAATTTTCACCATCATCGTCTCAGTTGCCATTATGATTCTGTTTAACTAGAGATAAAACGCGAATTAATAATCATATTTATATGAAATTTTACATGAATGCACTATAACAATAGCATTACTTGATAAATAAGTCAATTTATATATACAACCACAGCTTCACTCCGATACCGAGAATATGTTGAACGCCACTCGTATTATTCTTTTTTTTTCGCGAGAGGTTTAGCTTATCCCACTTCTGAGGTTATAAAATTAGTCTTCTTTTTAATTTTTTATTTCTTTTCTCTCATTTATTCCGCACTAAATAAAAGACGTCCGATCGCTTTGACATCGAATGCTTTATTTTCAAATATCCCTACCTAACCGGCAGTGCCTCTTTATTCAGCCAGTTAAGCTTCTTTCTTTATTTCTTTTGTCTTTTACATTGTTCTCTTTTTTCTTTGGAAGTGTTGCCACATAAATTCTAAAAGAAAAAGTACTGGTTTCCCTACAACTATGAACTTTAACCCTAGAAGACTAATCATATTTTTTAGTACATTAAGACTAATCATTCGTCGAATCGACGACGCAAAGTTTAAACCCAATTTATAGAAAAATTTATTTACAAATTCTCCTAACTGGGAATTATTTATTCTCTTCGACTCATTTTTGAAATAAAACTCAATTTTGTTCTTTTATGTTATACACATTTAAGTCTTTATTTCTTTATTTTCTCTGGGAACATCATATATATGAGATCTCTTTTCTTTTTTTTTTAGTTTTTATGAAAATAAATAAAAATATTAATATAAAATAACAGTAACATAAAGATTAATTCATAAAAAAAAAACAACAAAAAATAACAATAACAGAAAAAAAAATTTATTTGTACACTTGGTGCAAATATCAATTTTGTGTTCTCCACATACTCGTACATTTATTTTGCACTTTGCACATTTGGACTTAGTCATTCGCCGCATTTTTGATAGACACAATTTGAAAATCTTCCTTTTTTTCGGGCTTTTTTCAACTGTGCTTTGCTGTGTTAAATGTTGTTCGTTGTCAGCACTATTCAGTTGAATATTAGCCCTGAGATTGGAGTGCAAAGTGCGAAGTTCTAGTCTTTTCTTCATCCACGGAGTAACGAGTCTGGAATGCAGCTTCTTCATAAAGTCTCTTCGTTTTAAGGCCTTAAGATTTTGCGAAACGACATTATGAGTGTAGATAACATAACTATTTATAAATGTCATATTCAACATTCCATAGAACATGCACATACTCGTAGGCCACCTATTCGTCTTTCGGGAACAAGACATGTTACGAGTACTACACATTTGGTCAAATGTGTCGACGCCTCCTTTTGTTTGATTGTAAAATTAAATTATGTAAGGTTTTCCCGAATGCATGTTAACTGTTCCTTCCTCGTTGCAGGACGAAAGCAAGTATACCAATTTATTGGGTTTCGGCTTATATGATAGAAGTGTTAACTCTTTGTCATAGCAAAACATTGACGTTCCACATTTGCGAGATCTTGATTTTTCATTTCATTTGAACGCAATGTTCCCACGCGAGTTAATTTGTACGGTAAACGGAGCAGCGACTTAGCGAATTGAACAGACGTGAACCAATTGTCCATTGTGATATTTCGATTTGTACCGTGGACAGTTTTGGTAAGTTCTTTTACACAATATTCTCCCAGCGGTATGTTCCCAGTATTCGTGCCTTTTCCGAGATATGGCATTGCGTCTACCATATATTTAGTTCCACTATCACAAAGCATAATTATTTTCAAACCGTATTTAGCTGGTTTGTTTGGGATATACGAGTACATACGAAATGACGCCCTATCCCGAAATGCCAAAAGTTGTTCATCAATTGTTAAGTAAAGACCAGGAGAATAGTTTTGGCGACATTTCTGAATAAACATTTCCCACAAGTTCCTTATTGGTGCAAACTTATCAGAAATAATATTACTTCTTATCGATTTATCATCAAATCGCAAGCAATTTATCAGAAATTTGAATCGGTCTTTGCTCATGGCGGAATTATATCTACTTCCCGAATATGTACAGTCAAAAATTTCATCGGCTGTAAGACGGTTATCTTTGAGAGCGGCAGAAAGTACAAAAATTCACAGCAAAGCGTTCATTTCATCAACCTCCTTTGGTTTTTTGTTGTTGTACATATTTGCCTGTTCTTACCTTGTAAAATTTTTCCAGGAACCGAAATTATTTTAGATCGTTTGTATTCTCCAAGCAAACTTAATGGTATGTTGTCTTCAGCATCTTCTTCCGTGACTTCTTCATCATTAACATTTTTCCAGTCCGAGTCTTCTTCTCCTTCTTCTTCTACATTGTCATCCATATCACTTTCACACTCGCTTTTATTTAAATCCTTGTCATCGTCACAAGCTGTTATTATTTTTTCAATTTCCTCAGTCAATATTACAAATTGAGAAGCCATTCTGAAACTGTAGTTCACAAATTTGTTACAAATACTTTCATATTAAAATAATATTCGTCGTTTCGACGAACGATCGCATTATTTTTTCCTCAAAACTACCCTTACCTAAGCTCACAAATCTTTAAGCGTCCGCACACAACAAGAACTCATGGATGACAAGAGCTATACGCAGAACGAACGGGATCGGGGAAAAACCAAGAGAGAAATTAAAGAAATAAAAAAAAGTGTTCGTCGAATCGACAAACCATAGTTTTCTAGGGTTAATGACAAACAATCGAGTGAGCCTAAAGAAATCGCGGATATGTTTGCTGAATATTTTCAAAGTATCTACAATTCAACCAATTCCAGCCCCTCCGTCTACCTGTGTTACATTAATTCCCTAACATCTGTTTTTAGTACTTCATGTTATTTGATTGATGTAAGTGATGTTGAAGTAGCATTAAGAAACTTAAAACTACAACGGAAAGCAGATATTCTTGGATTTTTTCCTATTGTCCTACGTCATTGTGCTGGTTCACTTTGTTTTCCGTTGTCCGGAAGGTGTGTTTCTTGACGATTGCAAAATTTCTATTATACTCGTAGACCCCGTATACAAATCTGGTAACAGACATCTTATTTCGAATTATAGACCGATCACTAAACTCTCAGTTATTCCTAAGCTCTTGGACAAACTTTAGGTTAGTAAAAATTAATGGAAATGGATTTTGGATGGGTCGTTCAACCACATCAAACTTAACGGAGTTTTCTACTTTTTGCATTAATTCTTTAGAAAAGCACAAACAAGTCCATGTAATTTACACTGACTGTTACGACAAATTTGGCAATGCCGTAGCTCGAATTCTGAGCGCACCCTTTTGACAGATGTCAATTCAAAACGTCATGTAACCTAGACTTTATTTCCTTCTTTTCTGAGCATGTGTCCGCTGGTGACGTTTAACGTTTAACGCTGGTAACGTTAAGAAGAATAAAACTAAGTAAGAATTAAAATCATTAAATTAACATTGTAATAACTTCTCTGTAAATATTTAGGAATTTTTTAATCGAATAAAACTTGCGGTTCAAAAAATTGCTTTCTTTGAAACACTGACTTTGTTAAAACTTTTAGCAGAGTAAACTTCACTACTCTTTTAGAAAAATTGAAGAAGGCCTATGGCTTTTTTGGTCCATTACTGCAATGGTTTGAGTCTTATCTACATGGACGAATACAATCGTTTTTCAAAGAGAATTTTAATTTCCTCGGGTGTCCCTGAAGGAAGCCACTTAGGCCCATCTTTATTCTTGCTCTTTGTTAATGATCTCCCTGACTTATTAAAACATTCTCACTGTCTTATGTATGCTGACGATATTAAAATTTACTAATAGTATCAACGCTTAATGGCTCCTTGATGTTCCAAAAAGACTTAAATTCGTTTGCAAAGTGGTGTATTTTGAAGGACTTAATATTAAATGTTGATAAGTGTTCCTGCATGAGCTACAGCAGGAGTGTTTACAATATTTTGCCAAACTACACACTTAATAACACTCATGTTAAAGTAGTTAACGATTATAAGGATCTTGATGTAATTTTTGATTCTAAACTAAACTTATTAAGAGGAACTCCTTTGATTTTAAGGATCGTTATACACTTAAGACTTTGTTTTGTAGTATTGTTCCTCCTGTTTTGGAGTAAGCTTGTGTTGTTTGCTGTACTAGTACTATTTCCAATATAAGTAAAATTAAAAGTATTCAAAAAAGATTTTGAAATTTTGCTTTACGTCGTTTTTTTTTTTTTCATCATAATGAGTTTCATCAGTCTTATTGTTCTAAATGTCTTTTACTTGGTATGATGAGTTGGTAGAATCGAGAAGAAAAATGTATAATGTCATGTTTGTTCGAGATGTTTTATGCGCAACTATAGATAGGGTAAATCGACTTATGCGTGTGAATTTGTATACCTCGTCTAGAATTTTAAGAAAAAGACCACTGTTATTTGTCTTATTACTTTGTATGGTCAACGCGAACCTGTTTCAAGGTGCATTCAACTATTTAACACTAACTGATCTGCGCTTGATATATTTTTGCCCAGGAATACATTTAAAAATACTTTAATGTTTATTCTAAAAATTATTAAAATTAAATTATATGATCTTTATTATACACTATTCACAAAATTATATTATTGCTAGTTTTTAAGTTTCTTTTATAAATTTTCATAATCTGTTGATCACAAAATCGTAGATAAATAAAATAAAATAAAATAAAGTAAAAACAGCATTTGAGGAAACGAAATAAGATTCATCATCCGGCTGAGTTCATAGGAGATGAGGGTGATTAAAATTGCCAAGATGTACAATAGATAACAACCGAGTACTCGTATATATCTGAGGCAATAAGACAAAGTAGCTTAGATTACAAAAAGTGTCTTTGAGATATTGACGTTTTTGTCTAAATTTGTTGTTTATGAACTTTTAATTTGTAAAAAATATACAGTTTGTCCAGAAAGTGTTTTTACAAGCAAAAGCATTGCTCCAATTTATAAAGGGTCCGCGATCTAACGTTTTTTTTTCAACTAGTGCTTATTTCGTGAATGATAACACTTAGCTCATGTCTGATTTGACAGATAATTAGTTTTATCCTTCCGCTGAACGAATATGGTTGTGTATGCGCTTGAACAACGCTGAGAAATGTTGCGACATTACTTTGAAAATCATGGTAATGTTGCAGAATGTGTGCGAAAATTGCGTACGGATTTTGGAAGAAGAGAAGCACCGTCAGCTCCGTATGTTCGTTATCTTGTGAAAAAAGTGAAAGAAACTGGCATCCTCATGATAAACCAAAGCGTGAAAAGCCAAAAACAGTGCGTACACCCGAGAATATTGCTGTGTGGCAGAAAGTGTGCGTGAAACGCCATCAACATCAATTCACCGTCGTTCTCAACAATTGAACATTTCGGAGACATCATTGAGACGAATTTTGCATAAAGACCTTGGTATGACGCCATACAAAGTCCAATTGGTTCAGGAGTTGAAGGCAACTGACCATCCAATGCGTTTTCGCTTCGCTAAGTGGGCCTGCAATCGACTTAGAGAAGATGCCGATTTTGCCAAAAAAATCATCTTTTCAGATGAAGCTCATTTTGATCTTGGCGGGTATGTAAACAAGCAAAATTGTCGCATTTGGGGCACAGAAAACCCGCACGCATACATTGAAAAGCCGATACACCCAAAACGAGTCACTGTTTGGTGCGGATTTTGGTCCAGTGAAATACAGCTGCACACAATCGATAATGTGCTTAAAAATTGGACCGATCGTGTAGGCTACTGCATGGCCAGCCGAGGCAGCCATTTGAATGAAATTATTTTCCATTATTAACCGGAAGAATGAAACTAATTATCTGTCAAATCAGACATGAGCTATGTGTTACCATTCACAAAATAAGTACTAGTTGAAAAAAAAAACGTTAGATGGCGGACCCTTTATTTCTCTTGCTAATAAAGACTCATCTACGCATTTTTTTTTCTTCTTTCTTTCTTTCTTTCTTTATTTCTTGATAAATTATAAATTATAAAAAATATGAATTTAAAATGATAATACTTCAATTACTTATTTAACTAAGAAATAGCTATGTACAATCTGTTGCCTATGACAAGTGGCGAAAGTACTTATAAATTCAAAAAATTTAGATTAAACAATAATAATAATAAAAAACTATTGATGGGGATAATGCAATGCGAAAATATAGTTTAAAGAAAAAAAAAAACGGTAAAACAATAATAATTTATATCACTGGATTAAAAATTGTATCTATTTCATTATGGTCAAAAGTAAAGAGCCATTTTTTAATACTATTTAAAAATACAGTTTTCTTCCTCTCACATCTAAGGTCTTCTGGTAAAGAATTATAAAGTCGAGGAGCGGTAGTAAAATAGAAACGTGAAAAGTGTGTTTTGAAAATAATTGGAATAGTTACGAAGTTTCTTGTGTTGACGCGCAAATTATGACTTTCATGAAATCTAACATCGTAAAAACCGGAATTTTCGAAAAATATTCTTAAAACTTTATAACAGTACAGATGTCTTAACGGAAGAATTGCTAAACATTTGAACAACTCGAAACTAGGTGTCCTACGATCGACTTTAGCCATTATTCTAATAACATGTTTTTGTTTAGATAATAAAGGCTCTATTTTATTAAAATAAGCGCCACCCCAGCAAGAGATACCATACTGCAACTTTGATTTAAATAAACCATTGTATACCATTTTTAAAACATTAAGATTGCAGTAGAGATTGAGATGGTACATTTGTCTGACAACCCTATAAAGATAATGCTTTAGATAAAGAGTGTGGTCATTCCAATTAAGCTTATTATCCAATATGATGCCCAGATATTTAAAGCTGTCGACACATTCAATTCTAAAGCAATCGTCGCTACAATTTATATTTTCATCAAAAGGCATAATACCAGGGGTAGTTGGGTTATTTAGACGAAAACGTAGGCAATTTGGTGAGTGATAATAAAGTGGTAAGTCATCACAAGTTATACCCTTGATATTGAATTCCATAAACTTAGTCTTACTACTAATTACCAGCTTATGCTCCTTGAACCATCGTCGTAGTATATCTAGGTCGTTATTAACATCCGAAAATAAATTAAGATAATTGTTGCTAGAATACGATAATGCAGTATCGTCAGCAAAAGCTGTAATTCTGCCCTTAAATGGTTGGATAAATAAGGAATTAATATATATTAGAAATAAAGTCGGACCCAAGACTGAACCTTGCGGAACTCCGATATTTAAAATTTTTTCAAACTCAATGCATTTTTGACTCTTACAATTTGCTTACGATTTGAGAGATAGGAAGAAAACCAGTGGTGAATAAAACCTCTGAAACCCGCATTTAACAGTTTATTTAAAAGCAAAGTATGATTCACCATATCAAATGCCTTAGTTATATCGATGAATAGGCAAGAAGAAATTTGGGAGGAATTCAGACTAGTATAAATCTCCCCAATCAGTTTTAATAATGCAGTTTCAGTAGATTTGCCGCTTCTGAAACCGAATTGATGCTCGCTAAAAAAGTGAGCCCTATCTAAGAAAGAAAGCATTCTAGACTTAATACCTCTTTCAAAAACCTTGGAAAAGACAGATAAAAGTGAGATAGGACGATAATTGTTCAAGACGGTGGTATCACCTTTCTTGTGAAGTGGTATCACTATCGCTATTTTTAAGGAGTCGGGAAAAATACCTTTATATACACAACTATTAAAAATGAAACATAGAACATCGGAGATTTGAAAAGATATATTTTTTAGTACCATGCTTGAGATGTTATCAAACGAAGTTGAGTTTGATCTTTTGATTGAAGCTATTATTTTTTGTATTTCAAGTGGAGTAAACTCTTCGAAGAAAAAACTCTCAGGCTGAAAACTGGTTTCTACTATACTATGGTCACAATAAGAAGTTGAACTAGCATTAGATATACTAGGACAAGAACCTACTTTGGAAAAGAAATTGTTAAACACGTTTGCAACTTCTAAAGGCTCAGAAATAGTAGAGTTGTTATTGTTTAGAATAATGTCTATGCTAGATAAATTTTTGTTTAGGATCTCAGAAACTACCTGCCATTCTTTTTTAGGGTTACCAATACTATTAGCTAATTTGTTGCTGTAGTAATTATTTCTACAGATTGGTATTTCTGTTTTTACCTCTCGACAAATTTTGACGTAATATTTCTTTAGTCTAGTATTATTTGGGTGTTTTTTAAGGAGTAAACAGAGTTGTTTTTTCTTTTGGATTTTTTTCAAGAGTGAGGTAGACATCCATTGTTTTAGACGATTTAGTTTGTTGGCTACTTTATATTTCCTCTGGAGACAGATCGATATATAGTGCTGTAATTTATTAAGAAACACATCAAATGCTAAAGATGGATTAACAGATGCGTAAACATCATCCCAAAATTCAAAGTTTAGATGAGTTCTTAAAGCGACAAAATCTATTTTGGCGGATTCTCTGACTTCGGATTTACTTAATCGGGTGATTTGAGAATTCAGTTGAATACAAGTCAAACTATGGTCAGTAATTTTTAAGTCATATACCATTGTTTTGTAGTCCACTCGACAGTTCCGGTGCAGTCTTATATAAATATGGTCTAAACAAGAATTATAACGCGTAGGTTCATTTAGCACGGACATAAAACCAAACGAATACAGGACAGACAGAAAGCAATCGACATCTGAAGTATCACAGAGGATATTAATATTAAAATCCCCCAACAATACTACATTTTTGGATCTCTGAAGTTCTAAAAATTCTATGAATTCTTCCAAAAAGCATTTGATTGTACATTTATGTAGTCTGTAAATGCAGATGAAACAATAGTGAATACCAGAAACTTCGCAACTAACACTTATAATATCAGCGCTCACCAATTTACATTTTTTAACTACACACTCTCTTAAAGAATTTCTAAAATATACCGCGACTCCACCAGCTGCATATGAATCGTTACAATGAGCATCAAATATAAAATTTGGAATGATATCAAATTCAGATCTCTCTTCCTAAAAATCCAAATTTCAGAAAGGAAAATGAGATCAGGTAAATGATCCAAAGATGTGAGATGAGAGAGAAATGCATTAATTGGTTTACACTTCTTAAAACTAGCATTTAAATAACAATATAACACAAACAGTTACTCGACTTTATTTTAAAAACATAAAAAAAAAACAACAAAACAATAAATTCTGTGTGAAGAAAGTCTTTTTACACATTGAGGTTTTACGTTTATGAATGAAATTTTCAGTAATAAGAGTCCTTTCTGTTTTTGTTTTTGCTGTTTATTCGATTCCAAAGGAGTAGAGAACAATTTCTTCGGTCCTTGCTTATCCGCCGAAGAAATATTTAGTGTGAAAAGTAATTAAAAATGCCTGGTAAAAGAGTTTCAAGTGATGTAATTCAGCTGTACTACTTATTATAACCACTATAGAAATAAGAGTGCAGTAGAGTTATCTCAAATGTTTGGTTTGACCGGGCAAATAATATATAAAATAATTAATCGTGCAAAAAGTAATGGACGATTGCATTTAATGAAGGAAGAGAGCAGGTCTTATAAATTATCAGAAAAAAATGAAAGGAAAGTATATGAAAATTCCTGAATATCTACTAGGGCGCTTGCAAATGAATTGAAGTTGGAATGTGGAATCGATGTATCTTACGAAACTATTCGGCAGGTGCTTTTAAAGCAAAAATATTCATCAAGAGTAGCACGAATGAAACCGTTGCTCTCACAAGACAACATAAGAAAAAAGAGGTCGTTCGGTACAGAGTAAAATTCAGCAGCCTGATTTACATTGGGATGGCGTTATTTTCTGTGACGAAACTAAGATAATGTTGTACGAGTATTATAACGAGGGTGCCAATAGAGTGTGGCGGCAATCTTTAAAAGCCTTGAATAAAAGAAATATAATACCAACAGTGAAATTTGATAAATTGTCCGTTATGGTGTGGGTTTGTATATCGAGCATAGGGGTTGGGGACCTAGTTTTAATTAATGACCACATGGATGCGAAGCAGTACTTAAGCATTTTGCGATCTCACTTGCATGGATTTGGAATCGACGGCGATGATTGAACCACAAAACCAAAATTCAAATTTTACCAGGACAATGATCCCAAGCACAAGGTACAAAGTACTCAATACACCTGCCCAGAGCCCAGACCTAAGTCCTATAGAGAATTTATGGGCGCATTTGAAAAAAAAGATGAGTAAAAGAAGTCCTAAGTCCCGATCGACGAAATGAAGATTACAAGCTGTTATCAAATCTTAAGGCCGCCACACAAAATATTGAATAAAAATAAGTTGATAAAATTTACTTTTAAATGCTAAAGAAAAATATGTAAAAACACTTTCTTGACATTGTAATTTTGTGAATTCTCTCGTTTTTGTTGTTTTTTGTTATGTTTTTTCCCATAAAATTGAACACATTTCTTTGTTATGTGTTTACTTAAATACTGGTTTTAAGAAATGTAAATAAAAAATTAAAAAAAATATGTAGTTTAGCCTGTATAAGCAAAAAGTAAATACATTTGAACAAATTTTTTAGTTGTAAAAACACTTTCTTGACAAACTGTATGAAGAACAATGTATTTAAGACGTGATTTTGCCAATTAAGTTCTTTTGCTAAAATTATGATTATTAATGTCTTATGTAGCATAAGTTCCTCTGTCATTCCTTCCGAAATTATTATGATGTCCCTAGGTTGACTTCTACCGTGAGCATCGAACTTGTCGAGTTGTAGAGGCTGAGTAGGGTCAATGACTCTCGAGAAGAAATTCTCCAGACGAGTCCTGAAACCAAAGGATGCTCCCCCCCCCCTCCCCAACTCCCAAAGCACTCCATCATTCCCCTGGGCTGGATCAAGGTGTTATACGACCCGTGCCGAAGATCAACCTGGCTGAGGGCCCAGTATCTCCAAAAATAGCTCAGTCGCAAACGGAGTATCCGGATACTTGGCGACCTCCGGATTAGCTAGCCTTATCTGTATATGGCGGATCTCTGTACAGATGGACATCCCTTTCTCCGCTACTCGTGGGACTATTATGGACAACAACCTGATAACAAAAACCGAGGCCGGTACTCCTCAATTACCGGGCGGTGGAACGGTGACTACACCGACTACCGGCAAGGCTCCTGCATTGCCGAGAGGAGGCAAAACTGTGGCAGGCCATGGTGCGCCATCCTCTAAAGGCAAAAGGAACAAGCCAAATAAAAAGAATTCAGGAAGTGTTAAGACTGTGGCAAGCCACGGTCCTATCACTTCCTCCGCCCCTAGCAGCAGCAAGTTTGTGGCAGGCCACGGACTTGTCGCTGCTACCAAAACTCCTTCGGGGAGTGTTAAGACTGTGGCAAGCCATGGTCCTATCACTTCCCCCGCCCCCAGCAGCAGCAAGTTTGTGGCAGGCCACGGACTTGTTGCTGCTACCAAAACTCCTCCCTCCAAAGAGGAATCTGGAGCTCAGCCGCATCGGCAAGCTCCATCTAAGGCGCTATACATAAGACGCCGAAATGCTTCACGCATTATCAAAACCTTCGGATCCATTCCGGAGGTGGAGAGAAGTGCGGAAATAAAGAGCAAGGTTGAGTGGGCTAAAAACATCCTAAAAGACGGATTTCCCACTGCTTCCATTGCTCACAAAATGTCAAAAGACTCCTCTAAGCGTCAGAGATCGTTGGAGGAAACCGTATCGGTTTCCAAGAGGCCCAAAATTCACAGTTCCACAACCCCTGGGCCATCCAACAGCAGATCTCTGAAGTCTTATAACGAAGTCCTAAAGGACGCATTGGTGATCGCGGTGATCGATAGAAGCGATACCGACGGTTCCATTACACCGGAACGGTGGCAATTGGTCAAGTTGAAGCTCTCCAGCAACTTCTTGGCCATCATGCGGGAGAACCCAGGACCACCTCCTATCACAAGCGACGCTGGCTGGCACCAAGGCCATGTCAAGCTCATCGCTTGCTCCGACCAGAGATCTCTCGATCTCTTCACCAAGGCCATCGATGGTTTAGGAGAGGTTTGGCCAGGTGCAAAACTCGAGGTCGTATCTAAGGAAGACATTCCTAGTAGACCTCGAACTCGTACCTGGATTCCAGCCGAACCCTCCTCTCCAGAAAATATCCTGGAAATCATCCGGCTCAGCAACCCGACTCTTCCGACTCATGACTGGAAAGTCGCGAAACTGGAGGAACTAAGGGGTTCTTATAGATGCGCGTTAATTGTGATCAATAAGGAATCCCTTAATCCTCTGGCGCAGACGAAAGGCATGATTCGGTTTGGATTCGAGTCCATTCATTTAAGGGTGTACAAAAAGGATGAGTTGGATGCTGATAAGCAACCTCCTCCTCCTTTAACACCTGACATCACAACCGTGGATCTTGGAGCATCGATATCCTTTCCAGAATTGGATAGCGACGACTCCAATCTGTCCGAGGTGACTACAAAGCCGTCGGTCTCCGATTCTGACACATTGTCGGAAATGGAAACCGATGGCGAAGCAAATAGAGGTTCTACACGATCAGAGATTGAAGATGAGCTCTTGGGCACATCTTCAGAATCGGAGGACCTCAACAACACCGTGGTGGAGGCGACTCTGGAAGACTGTAGCAATGATACGGTTTCTCCAGATTAATCTCCACCACTCAAAAAAGGCTTCGGCCACACTCATTCTGCGTCTTTCCAAAAGCGCAGAAGACATTATTCTAATCCAGGAACCATGGATTGCAGAAGGCGTGGTTCGTGGACTTAGGACACCCTCATACGTTCCGCTCTATACAAGAGACAAAGGTAAGATTAGAACTTGTATATTAGTGAAACGTAGCCTTAATGTATTTCTACTTCCCAACCTCAGTGACCCCGACCTAACCGTTGCCAGATTAGAAACTGCCAAAGGCTCATACTGGCTGGCATCGGCTTACCTTGGCCACGACCAAGTGGGCCCTCTCCCTGGTGATAACCTAGAAAGGGTGGTACTGGAAGCGGGAAGGCAAAAAACTGGCCTCATAATCGGATGCGACGCCAACGCACATCATACGGTATGGGGCAGTACCGACATCAATGATAGAGGTGAGTCACTTTTAGACTATATTTTAAGTACTAACCTCTTAATTTGCAATATTGGCAATGAGCCCACTTTCATAACAAAAAACCGACAAGAAGTGTTAGGTATTACTCTTGTCTCAGACAGCATCACCCAAAGGCTAACAAACTGGATGGTATCGTCTGAACACTCCTTTTCGGACCATAGGTACATCCAATTCAGTCTGAGTGATGCTCCCCCTCGCCAACCAACTTTCCGGAACTACCGGAAAACTGATTGGACAAAATATAGAGGAATCCTATCGGAAACGATATCCTCCAAACTATCAAGTCCCCCGCGTGACACCAATGAGCTCGACATGAAAGTCCGGGAATTTACTCTGACTCTCAATAAGGCTATGGCCGCTTCCTGCCCTCTTATTCAACCAAGAGGCAAGAAAAAGCCACACTGGTGGACATCGGCACTAGGACTGCTCAGAAACACATGCAGAAAACTTTTCAACGCAGCAAAAAGCACAAGAAAAGTGACCGACTGGGACTCATATAAAGAATCCCTCAAATTATACAAAAAAGAACTGAGGAAGGCAAAGCGACAATCCTGGAGGTCATTCTGTGACAAAATTACAGAAACCTCTGAGGCTTCGCGGCTAAGAAAAATCCTCTCCACAAATCCTATGATGCCCAGCTGTTTGAAAAAAACCGATGGCTCTTGGACAACCTCAAGTGATGAATCACTCAACCTGCTTCTGGACACCCACTTTCCAGGTAGCTCCCAACTCGCGGCCAGTAGCAGCCCAAACAAGCCTACTGCAACCGTGACCAAAATTCAGAGTCTGATTACGAGAGACAAACTGCTCTGGGCGCTACATAGCTTCAAACCATACAAGTCTGCTGGTCCGGACGGTATTATACCTGCCGAGCTACAGAGATCCTCAGATATTATTCTACCAGTGTTGGAAAATATTATGAGGAGCTGTGTAGAACTTATCCACATTCCACTGTTATGGAGAGAAGTCAATGTAGTATTCATTCCCAAAGCTGGAAAATGTTCTCATGTGGTCCCAAAGGACCTCAGACCCATAAGTCTATCGTCATTCCTTCTGAAAACTTTAGAACGACTGATTGATATCCATATTCGAGCTAAAGTTGATCCAAGACTTCTGTCTACGGCTCAACATGCCTACTGTAAAGGAAAGTCGGTGGAAACGGCTTTGCACTCTCTGACTAGCCACATCGAACGATCCCTACAATATAAGGAGTACACAATGGTTGCTTTCCTGGACATAGAGGGCGCCTTTAACATCGTCAACACATCCGCAATCACGACTGCGTTGTCAACTCTGTAGGTAGACGACTCACTTGGGGAGCTGATTAATCTAATGCTAACAAGCAGGATAATAAACTCCAAACTGGGTGAGACTTCTGCTAAAAGATATGTCAGTAGGGGTACGCCGCAAGGCGGTGTCTTCTCCCCCCTTCTCTGGAACTTAGTAGCTAACGAACTACTGATATACCTGGAAGCGGGTGGTAGCAGAGTGATTGCCTATGCGGATGACGTTGCCATAGCCGTCTCAGGAAAACATTTAAATACCATTAAAGAACTCCTCCAAGTAAATCTTAACAGATTAACCTGCTGGGCAGATCGCTGTGGATTGGGAATAAACCCCCATAAAACTGATCTTGTCCTCTTTTCTAGGAAATATAAAATTCCAATCATAGACCCTCCTTCAATAAACGGTACCAGTTTAGCTTTCTCCGATACAGCAAAATATCTGGGTCTGATTTTTGACAGGAAACTAAACTGGAAACCTAACATTCAAGAAATAGTCAATAAATTCTCCTGCAAGAAAGCCATTGGGAACAAATGGGGCCTTCAACCTCGCATAACCCACTGGCTATACATCTCGGTCATAAGACCGATACTCACTTACGGGGTGGTTGTCTGGTGGACGGCCTTGGAAAATGCAGTCAACTGCATTAAATTAAGCAGAGTCCAAAGAACAGCATGTCTATGCACAAGCGGAGCCTTGCGGTCTACCCCCTCTGCGGCATTAAATATTCTGCTTCACTTGACACCCCTCGACATTTTTAGCAAGCAAGTAGCTGCGACTGCAGCTATTCGCCTTAAAGCGACTAAACAGTGGACAAATAATTCATTTGGCCACGCCAACATTCTTAATACATTAGGAATCCTCACAGAGAACACCGATTACACCATACCTGAACTTTGGTTTGACAAAAACTTCCATGTAAGCTTCCCCTCTAGATCATTCTGGGAGGAGGATGCTTTCATGGAGGACAAGTCAATCTCTACACAGATGGATCTAAAACCGACAGCGGAGTTGATGGCGGTGTTTTCTCAGATAAGCTTAACCTAAGCCTCTCTTTCCGCCTTCCAAATCACTGTAGCGTGTTCCAGGCGGAAATTTTGGCGATTAAAGAAGCTCTGTCCTGGCTGAAGAAAAACGTGATATCTGCAAAGGATATCCGCATATTTTCGGATAGTCAGGCCGCCATCAAGTCCCTGGACTCGGTCTCATTGTGTTCTAAAACTGCCCTTGAATGCCGATCATCTCTCATGGAGATGGCAGAGCAGTTCAACATTCACCTCTGTTGGGTGCCGGGCCACAGAGACATTCCAGGGAACTGCAGAGCCGATGAACTCGCCAAAATTGGAACCACTCTACCTATCCTACCGGACAAAGGTAGTATAGGTATACCAATCGCTACGTGCAAACTAACACTAAAGCTAGATGCCAATAAAAGAACGGAACTTAGGTGGACTGCTGGACAAACATGTCTAGCGACCAAACAGATCTGGCCAAGGCTGGATCTGAGTCGAACTAAGTGTCTGATCCTTTTAGATAGGAAACATCTCAGCGCCATAATAGGTGTCATTACCGGACACTGCCTCATAGGCAAGCACGCAAGAAGGCTTGGCGCTTTTACTAACGATTTCTGTAGAAGCTGCATGGACGAGGAAGAGGAGGAGACAATCCCCCACCTACTCTGCACATGCCCAGCTCTCTCTCAGAGAAGGAAGCTTCACCTAGGAGCTTTCTTCTACAACGACCTAAACGATCTAGAAAAAATAGACGTTAACAGTCTCCTACGCTTTATTAAAAGCTCAAACTGGTTCCAGTAGTAAGAAGATCATAGATCCACGTGGCATCACAATGGGCCAATAGGCCTAAGTGGGTTGGTATTTCCAACAGCCACTCTTACCTAACCTAACCTAACCTAGGTTGACTTAAGATTTTATGATGAATCGGGATGAAAGTCATCCGCTTTAATGCCATTTAAACTTTTATAATATACGAGTAATTAGATCAATAAATCTTGCTTTTTCTTTTCATTGATTTCAAGTGGTGAAGAATAACATCTCAGCAGGTCAGCTATTTTGATGGTATTGAACCCACGGCGTTTTATATTAAGCGATTTGAATTCTTCGATTTCATTAAGTGATCTTTTGAAATATAATGTTCCGAACTCTTTTGTGAACATATAAACACGGACTTGACATACTCGTAAACAAGCTCATCAATTAAAATGTAGTCCAAAAAAATGCCGAATCAACTAAATTAGAAGATATTGCTTTCAAAATTAGACATGCAATAAAATCTTTACACTTCCTGAAAAAGTGAAAGTTGAAGATATTGTGCTTGGTGAATGTGATATTTCTGATATACTGTTTAGTTTTATAAGTAAACTTGTTCAAGGACCCGACGTACGCAGACAACGTTCAGATAACGACTACATAAAAATAAAATCATTGTGTTCGGATATAATATATGTTGTCACAAAAGGTAGAGTTAAGTCGTCTAAACAGTTAATGTTAGGGTTAGCAATGAAATCTATAACAAGTAGTAGAAAAGTAGTAACAATTCTCAATAAATATGGTCACACAGTGGGGTATACTCTTGCTGAGCGCTACAGTAGAAATGAACAGGATGTTCACTATTCCATAATTGGACCGCAACAAGCCAGGCCAAACAATTTCATTAAAAGTTTGAAAAATACTAGATTCAAAGAAGCAATTGTGAAGTTCTTGTAAGTGTTCTGAAAATTCAAAAATCATAGTGAAGGTTTCAGATACAGACATTTTAGTAATATTGTTAGGTAACATGTATAAATTTCCCAGTAAAGAAGTTTGGATGGTAAATGCTTCTTCAAAAAACAAAGATCATGATTGTATTAACTGCGTTACCTTAGCAGCAATTCTTGGCCCAAATTTATGTCGCGCGTTACCTGCTTTTCACTCTTATAGTGGTTGTGATTTTACATCAAGTTTCTTTCGTAAAGGTAAAGCAAAACCGTTTCTACTTCTTCAGAAAAAATAAACGATTTCAGGATGTGTTTGCTTCACTGAATGATATGAGGGATATTAATGACGATGCAAAAATGAATCTATTACAAGAGTAATGAGAAATTATTCAAAAAGAACATTAAAGGTTTTGATTCCAGTCTCATTCCTACATGGTGGAATTCTTTAAAACAAAAAAATTTTGCGTACTGTTTATGTAAACGTAATGCTACAAATTCCACCTGCAGTATAATGAGCGCGCAAGAATGTGGATGGGTATTAAAAGAACGGCTTGAACCCCTATGGTTTTTAGGAAACCCAACACCATTAAATGTAAATAGACACATATGATAACGAAGAAAACGATGACCTATTAAATGAGACTTTTGGCGATTCAGATTCAGACTCAGACTAGTGAAGAAAATGTGTATATTTTTGTTAAGTGTGTTAAACTGCTTTGTTAAAAATTAAGTTAGATTTAAGTATTTCCTTGTTTAAACTTGAAAGTTTACTGATTTCTGTCAATAAAAGTGAACTATTCATTGAAATAATATCATTTATGTCTTGAAAATAAATATTATTTTAATGTATGCCAAATCTATACCCAAGCGCGGCTTCTTTTAAAAACGAGAAATACACAAACATAATTGCCATTTGCCGTATCAATTATGAGGAAAATACCTATGACCTAGTACTGCACTTTATAAGTTAATTGCGCTATAATCATGGGTTGTCTATACATGCGGCCAAATTATTAAGGACGGTTGTCCTTATATATATAAATGGTAAGATTTCAGCTTTAATTTGATACCCATTGTGCGCGGCGGCGCAAAGTTTTCCTGGCCGAACTGTCTGAAACCCCGAAGAGTCTTTCGAAATTAATAACACTCGCTTATACGCGTTCAATTTGTGAAGTGGAGTTTATTTCTTGTTTTAGTAGACTCGTGGCGGCATCGTGGGCTTCAGAAAACAGCAAGACAAAACGGAAATTCTCCATTAACAACATGGCGTTAAATTCGTTCAGTTTTACAGTTCACTTAGGTCTGTTCTATTTGCCACACAGTACCGCCAGAGTTGTTACAAATTTAAATAAAGCATTATAATTTTTTAACATCCAGAGTTGTTACAATTTCAATTTCAAACGACATAATTTTCAACATCCCGCCCCCCGTGAGGCACCCTTGTCCTCGACCAAAGCCTCACCAACATCCAAGACTGCCAACTTGACAGCTGGTCTTCGAACAACTCCTGCAGACGTTTTGACTTCGGCTGAACGGACCTGATCGTCTCGGCCCGCAAATACTTTTGTGATTTTGCTTCGTATCTATTTGTTCCGCGGGACGTTGACGTCGCATACGAGCACCAAATCTCCTTTTTTGAGTGGCGGAACTCTCTCGAACCACTTGCACCGTCTAGTGAGTATTGGCAAGTACTCCCGCATCCATCTTCTCCAGAAACGGTCTTTTATTTGTTGGCTGACCCGCCATTGTTTTCGAAGTCATAGGGCCTTTTTGTCCACTGGGCCTGGAGTCTGGGTTGAATTCACGCCACCCAACAGAAAATGGTTTGGCGTCAAGGGTTCCTCTTCCTCAGGTGTCACTGGCATGTGTGTAAGTGGACGGCTTTTTATTATATTCTCTGCTTCGATAAGGGCACTCTGCAAAGTCTCTATTCTCGGAGCCACTTCGCTGAGTGAACATCTCAGTACTCTCTTTACTGTGCGCACCAGCCGCTCCCAGCATCCTCCCGCGTGTGGGTTTAGAGGACAATTATAAACCCATTCGATGCCTCTTGAACACAGCTCGGTCTTGATGGTATCGTTGTCGAAAATCTCGAAAGTAGCCAATTCATTTTTCGCGCCCACAAAATTGGTCCCATTGTCTCTCCTCATCAACTTAGGACCGCCTCGCCTGTTCACGAAATTTCGGATGCATAGGACACAAGAATCTGTTGAGAGATCGGCGGCAATTTCGAGGTGGACTGCTCTTACCGTCATGCAGGTGAAAAGCGCGATCCACCGCTTCTCTCTGCGTCGCTTAACAGTAACATATACTGGGCCGAAGTAGTCCAGACCAGTGTAGGTAAACGGTCTTATAAACGGCGTAACACGGTCCCTTGGCAGCTGTCCCATCATCGGCGGCATCGGTTGAGCATCTCGAACGCGGCAATACGGACATCCCAACTTAGCTCTTCGAACAGCGTAACGCAAGTGTGGCACCCAGAATCGCTGTCTTATCTCGTTCGTGATGACATCATTATTTTGGTGGCGCAGAAGACGATGGTAATGATCCACCAGAGCCCTTGTTATAGGATGATCCTTCGGCATGATGATTGGTCGTCTTGAGTCGAGAGGTATAGTCGTGGCCGCGTCTATGCGTCCGTGCACCCGTAAAAGGCCATCATCATCGATGTACGGTGTCAACTTAAAGATGCTACTGGTTCTTTCTACGACTAAATTCTGCTTCAGTTGCGCGATTTCTCGTGAGAATGCGTCAGCCTGGGCTTGGGCGCACAAGACTCGTTCAGCTTCGTCTACCTCGGCGACTGAAAGCTCTCCTCGCTGATCTGATTTTTGTCGACATTGTTTTATAAACCTAAGCACCCAGGCCACCATTCTCTTCATCTTAAAATATTTTCCGATTTTTGATATGTCAAATTTTGGGTTACTTACTGCGCCGATGTGTAGAAGTTGCTTCGGGCGTAGCTCTTCCCGGCATATGTGCTCACTGATGTTATCTGGCTGTGAAGGCCATGCTTCTTCGGGAAGCGCAAGAAACGCTGGTCCGTGCAGCCACTTATTGTTAATTTGGAAACTCGGTGGATATTGTGCCCGCGTGGCTTCATCTGCGGGGTTAAGTTTCGACGGCACCCAATGCCACTGTTTCATATAGCTGCTCTCGAGCACCTCGGCAATGCGAAAAGCAACGAATTGTTTATGTCGTCTCGGCTCCGAGTTGATCCAGTTAATAACCGTCTTGGAGTCGCTCCAGAAGACTCTGTCGTTCAACCGTAGTTTATGCCATTCCACAATAGAGTTAGCCAGCCTGACTCCCAGGACCGCTGCCGACAATTCGAGGCGAGGAATGGAGGTCAGCTTCTGCGGGGCGCATTTTGTTTTCCCACAGACGAACGACACGGACACTCCAGCAGCAGACTCGATGCGAAAATACCCAACCGCACTGAAGGCCTCTCCACTGGCGTCGACGAAGACGTGGAGAACTATTTTATCTGCTGTCGACAACCGAAGGTAATATCTGGGCACGCTTAACCGCAGCAACTCAGGAAACTTCGACTTCCACTGCCGCCATCGAAGAAAAATATCTTCGGGAATCTTCTCATCCCAAGTGATAGCACTCTTCCAAACTGATCGCAGCAATAGTTTAGCATAGATGGTGAAATTAGCGATCATCCCGATCATCATAAAAGTTCTCGCTTGGTGGGGCACCTGTCGCTCTCCATTACATCCCTATTAACCCTCGGAAATTTCAGTCTGAATATAAACACATCTTCCTCTGGTCTCCAACACATGCCCAGGATTTTTTCAAATGAGGCGTCGATGTCCATATTTACGATCTCATCTCCATGGTCAATATTCGGATCAGCTACAGCCTGCAACATCTCCCTCGAATTTGATTTGAAGCCTCTCAGTCTAAAACCTCCTTCCGCATGGATAAGAACCACAGCTTTGGTGACTTTGATAGCTTCTTCCACTTCGTCGAAACTGTCGACATAGTCATCGACGTAGTGATGTTCGACGATTGACTTGACGGCTCTTGGGTGGCTGCTCAAAAATCTCGATGCGTTCAGGTTCTTCACAAATTCGGCTGAGCATGGGGAGCAACTGGCACCAAATGTCATCACTTGCATGATGTATTCCCCGATCGGCTCATCTACTGTCTCTCGCCAGAGAAAGCGCTGTAAATCTTGATGTTCTGGCTGAACAAGCACTTGGTGGTACATCTCTTGTATGTCTCCTGACACTGCTATAGGTCGCATCCGAAAATTAAATAGCACAGCGACTAGTGGCGGGCGGTCGTCATGAGGAACGAATTTAGCGATACGTTGTTAACTTTGGCAGCTGCGTCGAAAACCAATCGGATTTTTCGGGGTTTGTTTGAACTTTTGACCCCAAAATGTGGCAGATACCAGATCTTATTGCTCTTCTCGACGACCTCTTCCTGCGACAGCTTTCTGGCATATCCTTTCTTTACGTAACTTGAGATGACATCTCGATAGGCGGCTGCGAACTCCGGATCCCTTACGAACCTCCTTTCTAACCCATGAAGACGTAGTTTGGCCATTTCGTAACTCTCAGAAACCTCGAACTCATCTTCCTTCAGGAGTAATCCTGTCTGATATCGATCTTTGATCTTCACGGTTGTGTGATTTAAAATGTGTAACGCTCTTTCATCGGCTATGGACATGAGTGGCTTTGTTGGTTCTTTCACACCGAAGTTCTCCATTGACAGGTATTCATCGACTATTCTATCCAGACGTGCGTCTTCCTCTTCTATGGTTTGGCTATTGTGGAGGACGAATTCTTCACCAGTAGTTGGACCTTCCGACTTCCCGTATACAAGCCAACCGAGCCTCGTCTCGGCAAAGATTAAGCCCTCGTTTAAAGATTCGATGGTACGCAACGGAACTCCAAGTTGGCAGTGGTCAAGCCCAATTAAAATTTGCGGCTTTGCATTCTCGTATTTGGTAAACATACGTGGACTACATTGCGGACTCATTTGTTGTAACTCAAAATCACTCAACGACTGCACAGGCAAGTTCAAGTTGTCAACCGTTCTCACTTCCTTCATCTCATACCGTTCGGCTCCCGGCTTGTCTGCACTGATTTGAAAATCAACCACGAACGACTTCCTCGCCGATGTCTCCTTTCCGAACCACTGCAATGTGAGATCCTTTGCACAACCCTTTAGACCCAGTCGATTTGCTAGACTTGTGCTTATGATAGTCACTGAAGATCCTTCGTCCAACATCGCATAATCCTGGAGTACAATGTCCTTGCCATATAGTCTGACGGGCATAACCCGGAACAACATTTTTTCCTTCTTGACTGGATTAGAGTTAAGCATCAGCATCTCTGGTTCTACTGTATTGGTAGGCGGCGGCGTCGCTGGCGTTTGACTTTCGTGCAACGATGGATGATGACTCTTAACGCAACCACCGATTTCACACTTTTTCGATGACTTGCAAAATCTCGAGCGATGCCCATATCTTAGACAGGAGAAGCATAACTTGTTCTTCTTTACGAAAACCCACCTGACTGGAACGTTTAGTTTGTCGAAGACATGACAGTTGACTACTGGATGGGGTTCTCTTCCGCAATATCGACACTTGTTGGCTGGCACACGTTGCTCTACACCATGTAGAACATTTTTCGGCTTCGATTTTTGCTCAGTATTGGTAGTCGGTAGTAGAGCGTTCGGAGTGACAAGGCTGACTAATCTCGCTACTCCACTCAACCACTCGTCAAAGTGTCTAATCGTTGGATACGGCCGAATTACGATACTGTGCTGTGCCCACTCCATCCTCTTGCTCATCGGTAGTGTGCTGATGAGCTCATCCAACAGCGTAGGGTTTGTTAGATGTTGATACATTCCGCTGGCTTCAAAAAACGTAGCTAGATTTTGAACCTTTGTCGCCAGTGGTATAAACAGCTCCAATTTAGATTCTGGCATCGGTGAAATTTCTCTCATCTTCTTCAGCTGGCTTCGGACCAAACATTCGGGTCGCCCAAAGTTGAACTCCAATGCAGACATCACACGATTCACGTTATTTGGGTGAATCAACAACGACTCGACGGCTTCCCATGCAGCGCCCTTTAAACATTTTTGTAGACGGAACATGTTGTCTACACTTGAGTAATTCATCATCGCTGTGGACTCCAAAAATGCGGTAGCAAACATCGGCCATCCTTCTGGTCGACCTCCGTACTCAGGTAGATCGATTAACTTTCGATGGCCCATTGAGCTGTTCTGGACTTGCTGACTAAAGGAGGGTGATGTGGACGTCTGTGGCGGAAGGGGTGCTGTTGGCTGATTGAATGGCAGAATTGCATATATTGGCGACATGAACGTTGGCACTCTAGGTATGGATGAGTGGTTGGCTTGTGGTACAATCACAGGTCTGGATGCGTGCAGGAACTGTGTTGATTCGGCTCCGGTACACATAACTACTTCTGTCGCGGTTGTGCTTATATTCATGTTAGAGTTAGACGTCGAAGCAGTATCCACATAGCGAGTACTTTGTGTCGAACAGCTGGCAGCGGTCGTGGACGGAGATCTTGTGTTCACGTTGACAGGATTATCAGCTTGACTTTGTTCTAGAAGTTCCTGAAGTCGTCGACGTTCCGTCCTTTCTTTTACTGCATCGGATTCGGCAACCTCGAGCTGTGCCCGTAGCTCTCGCAACTGTCTTTTGATTTCTTCCATTACCGTCGTCTCTTCTCCCACGATCGTGTTGTCTGCCTCTGAAATGCTTTCCTCACTGTTGGTATCTTCTTCGCTGATTCCGGGAATGCTAGACATATGATCTTGCGTTTTTGAAATGGATTTGGCTAATCGAGAGCTTCTTCGTAGGTTGGATTCGTTCGGCATTGGTCACTTGCACACGGCATGTATTAACAACTCACACTCACTTTATCAGATGTTGTGATATTCTTTGTAGGCTTCTTAGACCAAGTACAGACTACGTTGCAGGCACGACGACTTCGTGTGTGTCACGGGCGGTGACTCTTGCAAGGCAGCAAATGTGTCGCAGGCGGCGACTCTTGCAAGGCAGCAAATGTGTCGCAGGCGGCGACTATCTCGTTCTCGTTGACTACGAGTGCAGGGCAGCAATCTCTTATCGCGGGCGGCGATTCTTAAAGGCTTCGTTGTCAACGAGTTAAAACAAGAAATAAAGATGTGCGCGGCGGCGCAAAGTTTTCCTGGCCGAACTGTCTGAAACCCCGAAGAGTCTTTCGAAATTAATAACACTCGCTTATACGCGTTCAATTTGTGAAGTGGAGTTTATTTCTTGTTTTAGCAGACTCGTGGCGGCATCGTGGGCTTCAGAAAACAGCAAGACAAAACGGAAATTCTCCATTAACAACATGGCGTTAAATTCGTTCAGTTTGACAGTTCACTTAGGTCTGTTCTATTTGCCACACAGTACCGCCAGAGTTGTTACAAATTTAAATAAAGCATTATAATTTTTTAACATCCAGAGTTGTTACAATTTCAATTTCAAACGACATAATTTTCAACACCCATACCAACATTGATCTTTATGCCTGTAGTCCATCGAAAAATATGCGTAGTTAAAAGTTACATGGGAGGTACATGGGCGGATATGAACTGCCAACCCAATGCCTTCAAGAACTATTTAATGTGGTCTTTTGAATGGTTACTCATTTATTCTTTTCCTTTATCCCTATGAAAAGTTAAAAAATTAATGTACCGGAAGTAGCTTCGTTTTTTAAGTCATGGGCAAAAATTCCCGACAACCTTTGGTAATTTTGCATACTTCTCGACTAAACTTTCATTTCATATGCAACTCATCCTTGGTTTCGATGCCCTAGGACATCATACAGTGGGCTCTTAGACTAATTGATGTCTTCAACTGAATTAATTTTAATTACCCTATCGCCTTCTTTAATCCTGATAAGAATACATGAATTCCTGATCCATACAAATTTACAAATATTTTTGTTTTTTAATTCTCTTGCCTTTTTTAATAGATATCTAGAATAGCTAGTAAGGCACTCATTCATAAATATTTTACTGCTGCTGCTGTCTCCAACAGAAGCAATTTTATTTCTGCCTTCGGGTATTTTCTTCATCACAGCATTCTCACGCATAAGAGAAGAGAACTTCATGCACACGATGTTGGACATAATTTTTTTGATATCAGTATTCGGTCTGACTCTATTATATGGAACTAGATGCTAGGAGCCTTTGCAGTTCAATGTCAGCTAAATCTAGTTCTATTTTGAAATACTGCATTGAAATATCAATGTAAGATGTAAGATCATCTTAAACGCAGTTGTTTGAATCGACCGTCTAGGTTTGGACGTCAATAGCTTAGGAACGCTTCTTCAAATCGTAGTTGATATGAAAATTAAATTTGGTCTTTGAGTATTTTTCATGATGAATATTATTCAATGCAGCTTTAAATTCGACGGAATAGCCGACAGATATTAGAACAAACAACATCCAGCATTATTCAGTAAGGATATTTTATTTTTCCAAAAATACCATACACCCGTTTTTTATTTTTAGCAGAATGATGCGACTTACCAGGAAATACAGCACCACCTGTGCACAGGAAAAACAGACAGAAATACAATCTGTCTGTTATTTTGTGAAAATAGTGCGAAATTTCATTTTCACATTTCATAATTGACTTATTCAATAAATTTTATTATTTTTTCCGCGCTGCAAATATTTCTGTGCTGCTTTTTACTTTAGCTCTTTTGTTATGAAAAATATTTTTTTTTCTGCACAAAATGGAATTGAATGAACGGGACTGCAATTTTTTTTCACTTCAAGTTTAAAGAGTTCCAGGAAAAATATCATAAATGAAAAAAGAGTTATTTTTAGGTCAAATAACGAGATTTTCGGTGAATTTGAATTATAATTGGATTGGTATACGTACTCGTAAGTGGATATAATCGAAAAGATAATATTACCGCCTTTATTTTTGGGGCATCTACTTACAATAGGTAGCAGCCAGCATGCATTTTAAAACACATGTTTCCACTCGTACTTATTTAGGGCCCTAACCTGCTTAAATATAACTTCACCGAAAGAAGAAAGTCCATTCATTCATTGAGGTCACAAAAATAAATCCAACGAATTTTGTTATGAGCACTCGTTGCCCAAAGGATAAGGATACTAGAGATCATCCCTATGGGTTCCCTAATAAAACTTAGGAGCAATGCCTTCATCATGATGCTAGGGCAATCCTTTCCTATTTTGAAGGAAAGGAAGAGACATACTCGTATGTATATGTGAGGAGCCGCTATCAGAAAACGAAGCCTAAGTGATAACACATCTTTCGAAAGGAGACAGGCAATGATAAATCAGAGATGAAATTGGAAGTAAGCCGTCAGTAGCAACTGCGCTGCTGACTCTGGGTCTGAGTCTATCAGGACATGTTTCACAATTCTGCGTATTGTCAGTTAGAAAGGAGCATATTCTAGCTTCATTTTAACTTAAGATGACACTACAGTTCATGGCGGATTTGGGTCTCAATCAAGAAGTTCTAACTGCAGTTACCTATGCGGAGTTTGTTTACAATCTGAGTCAAGGATATTCTCTACTGCGCCAGTGCTCGTATTCATTGTACTCAATCTCTTTCGAATATGTTAATGACGATGTACAAACTCACATAGCTTTGTACATAACCTTCTATGTAGATGGGACCGGAAATTAGCCGAAGAATTGTTCTTTCATAACGGCTGCATTCATGGAAAAGCAAATTCTTCTGCAAAACGAAAACGGCTGGGTCTGAACAGATTGATGCGTGTGTAGATTCACTTAAGTTGTGTGAGAAAGAATTCTGCTACTCTTCTTAGCCCAAAGAAAAAATAATAATTCGCAAGAGTCTTCTTCGTTTGATTTTGTCGCTGGTGACGTTCTCAGCATTTAGAGCGTAGCCCAGGTAGACAATATTCCAAGCTACCCACTATGTGAGACGTCAGTGTTGAATGTCCTATTCGTCGCACCGTGGAAAAGTTTGAGCGCGAGTACACTCTTTTGGATCTTAAGCCACCAACCAGACAGAGATTGGTGCGAAATGAAGAAAACCTACCCGCCGTATCGGCCAGTATAGAAGAAGATCCAGAAATGTCGATTCGGCGCCGATCAGCTAAATTGGGTACCGCCACAGTGTTAATCCGGCTTATTTTGCGGTTGGATTTGGGCCTACATCCGTATAAGATTGTGCTGATGGAAGAATTGAACCCAGACGACCATAGACAATGCCGTAAGTTCGCTAATTGGGCGCTGGAAATGTTGGCCAGAGATCTGGATTTTGGCCAAAAAGTCAAATTCTCAGACGAGGCTCATTTTTGGCTCAGCGGCTATGTCAACAAGTAAAATAGCCGTTATTGGAGCGAACACAATCCACAAGTGTTCGGCCAAGCATCAATTGTATATACAAAGGCTGACTGTTTGGTGCGGTTTATGGCATGGCGGCATCATAGGCCCTTATTTCTTTCGAAATGGGGAAAGGGACACCGTTACCGACAATGGTCTCAGGTATAAAGCGATGTTAACCGACTTTCTATGGTCAAAGCTCGACAACATTGGTATATCCGAGGTGTGGTTCCAACAAGACTGCCATTGATTTGACACCACTCGATTATTTTCTCTGGGGCTATGTCAATTCCTTAGTCTAGAGACCAACATCCGACACGCTATTGCTGGAATAATGCCGCACATATTAGACCGAATCATCAGAAGTTAAACCGACCGCTTGAAGCACTGCCAGCGAAGCCGAGGCGACCATTTGAATGATGTGCTATTCCCCACATAATAGCATGAACGTAGCTTCAAAATAAAGCCAGAATGAATTTTAGATCTCACACCGTTTCCTAAAGTTCTTATCTGGTTACCCTATACATACATACTTAGTTTCTTCCCCATTGGATACTAGACCCATTTTGTCGATTCCGAAGCAACACTCGCGAGCGCGTTATTGACATCAAGCTGTGAGTAATTGAACTCATCTGGGCAAACAATGTTGAGGTTCCATTTATCGGGCATACTTATGTTCGATCATATTTTATAGATGAGTTGGTATATGCTTCTTACGAAGTAATCCCCCACTGTCTTAAGAAGCTGGCCGGATTGGATAGGCGAAAGTCATTGTGGTTTTCCTGTTATGTAGAAATAGTATCTTCGTACCCAGTCTGTCTGACGTTGTATTTGTTTAACGCCTTCACTTCGGGTGTTATACTCGTAGCCTTAACATCTTCTTCTACCCTTCAGCAACATTTTCAAATTCTCGAGCCTCAATCCTCCTCACTGAAAAGCCGGTGTTTATCATGTCTCTTCTGCTCATGGAACTCGCAAGCAGCTTTCTATTCAGCTGCGATCTGTAATGCTCGTTTGGCTACATGTGCTTGCCGGCATTCTTTGTCGAGAGCGACCCATCATATCGGAAGCGACATCTTTGATGGCGTGAGTGTCCCATCCTATGGTATTTCTTGATTAGTGGATATATTTTCCTATATAATCATCCAAGTAGAGAAGTAGGATAAACCGGTCAAAGAAAGATCACATGCCACAAAATCATTATGACATCCACTATGCTAATTGCAATTGACGAAAGGATCAGGAACAGTCTTTTTCCTCTCTTTCAGTAGACTGCTTATTTTGTGATGTAGTGATTCAAGGCCACCAGAGGAGCCAACATTTTATGACGTTGAGAACAGAGTTCCATGTCGTCAACCCGTTTAAAAGCGATACGAACTTCATTATGACTGCTGGTACTAAACTCCAGATTATACTCGAGACAGTCTAGCGGTGATCTTTTCTACCTTGGCCGTGGCACGGATTCTAGATGTGCCAACCGATTTAGGGGTTGATCCAGGAGTTGTTTGATCTTCTGATTCTGTTGACTTCTACAGCTCTTTCTCCGACACGTTTGGTAGATTGAGCTGAAACGATGGTGTGAGTGCAGATTTTCCCAACTGGTGCTACAACCAAGAAAGGCTGCAGTTTCAATGGACTAAAGTCGAATGAACCGTGCAAACTCATAGATAAAAACAAAAATAGTTCAAGATGAACCCCTTTAAGAAGCAAAGGTTGAAGTTTTGATGGGCAGAAGTCGGTTGATGCCAAATTCACCCTAAAAAACAACACTGGTGGTGTCTTTCTCGGCGCACAGAACCCGACTGAAACAGTTGTTGTAACCAGCAAAGACTGTAGTTCGAGTGAACAGAATTTGGTTTTTGCGAGAAAAACTACCTCAAAGAAAACTCCGAAAAGCCAAAGAAGATGAGACTAGCTTTACTAAAAGGATCCCAATATCACCTCTTAAATGACGCATATTGGGGGACGAAATTGCTGGTCTACATCGTCCAGGCTGAAAGGTTCATTCTGCGGAGCTATTTGATTCGTCATCGCCGTTATACAGTCTACACAAATGCTCTTTCCAAATACACAGCATCGACTGCGATTCTACTACTATGTTCCGTTGTTCGTTTCTACAGGTTTCGGCTCGGAGTTTGTGTCCGTGGCATGTTTTTTCACCTTTCGATAAAACTTCGGACCCTAGTTCCTAGAGCAGCATCTCTCATTTTCCTCGACCGCACGCTTCTTATGGTCCTTTGAGAAGCCGGTGTTTATCTCTCCTCTTCTGCTCGGAGAGCTCATGAGTAGCTCTAGTATTTCTATGCAGTGCAACTTTGTATTCATTTTTCTAAGCTACATATGCTTGCCGGATGAATGCAACTCAGCACATCAGATGGCTTTTAGCAATGCTGCCACTGGTCTTCACTACATGATGATGGTGGCATAGAACCTCTTAAGAGATTAAGGGAGACTCGATCAGAAAAGCATTTGGCGATCTCTTACGATTGTACCCGCTCGACGTCGTAATTCCTCACAGTACTAGTTCGTCTTTGCGTTATGTGCAGCATATTCGCAACCGTTCCTTAGATACAACAAGCTAATAGTCCGATTGGATATAAGCCCCTTGGAACGTTCGGATACCCATAATCCTGGGCAATCTGGTTGATAGTTGATTGATCATGAGTTCTCCAATTCCTCATATGAATATCGAGTTGCGGGAATCGTAAAGTCAATTAGTCTGAATCCGATATCGGAGGTATTGTCGTACTTTCCGACAGTACTGCCAAAGATACCGATCTTTCTAGATTATAATTAAAATCGCTAGGGCACTGCTCGTAGGACTTGTCCATTAGCTCGTAGAAGCAATCTTTACTCTCGTCATCTTCGACCTCCCTGCTCGCATATAACGCTAATGCTAACAAGATTTCTTGCTTAAGTTAGCCTCTAACATCAAATCCACATCCAAACAGGCGATGCTTTTGCCGTCGATAACAAGCGCTGTGGTAGATGTCGCTGTTTGTTATCTTCTTTTTGTCTGGCCCATTGCATTTCTTGGATGGTAGTCCAGGGTTTCCGCTAATTGTTCGGGTGCACGTGGCTTATTAAGGCACCTTGCTTCCTTGTTTCACTTGTTTCCGGTTCTCAACAATAAAACAATATTTGCTTCATAACTTGGTTAATTTCTTCCTTGGCCGTGCTGCTACCTCCACGGCACCCAATTTCTTGGAACTAATTTTCACAATATCCTGGATTCCGGGTATACTTAGGGAAACGGAGAGTGTACCGTCAGTCGTCTATAAACCTCCGTAGCGATCAGACGTGATTAGGCTTTTCTTTAAAGTGAGTGAATAAAAAGAAAAATTTAACAAAAAAAAACAAAAATTAGAAATAATCGCGCTAAGTGCTTCGGTGGTGCATTTACTTGTATAGTGCTGTCCGGCTGACAAAGCAGGGGTCGTGGGTTCGATTCCCGTAAAGTGTTGTCGACTTTTTATTTTTTTAAATTTAATCAAACGGACAAATTGCATACGAAAGTGAATCTGACAATGAGAGACAATAAGCGGCCCGCAATTCTAATAGTGGGACCAGCAGATGGCAAATTCTCACCAGAAAATGTGACAAAAAAGAGAAGGATGAGGCTTATACCACCTTCAAATCCAGATCCTTTAAAGCGCCCCACCCTGTCAGCTACTGAAAAGCTGTCTGGTAGAGGAAGGGAAGTGGCTCCAACAACGATAACAAAGGCGGCAGCTGATTCAGACAAAGAGGAATATCCATACATGTCTGATGGTGGAGGTGAGAAAATCTTTTCAATCTCCGGCGGCCACAGAGTCTGATAATGAAGAGGAAGAATTGCATGCAATTGCATGCAGCATTAAAGAGCTTGAACAAAAAGTTCTTGGTATTTAAGCCAAACAAGTGGCGAGAAAAGAGATGGAGAGACTGAGCTCCCTGCAACAGCCCATAATTAGCGAGGCTAAAGAGAATCCGCTACAGCCACAAAAACCAGCACAAGTGCCCACGAAAAAACAAGCACAGACACAACAAACGCAAAATACACAACAACAAAAATCACAACCGCAGCAACAACAGCACAAGTCCCAGAAACAGCAGCAGCAACAACACCAGAAACAACAACAACAGCAGAAAGTCAGCAGACAGAAAGTGCCTCCAATTAATACTTTCAAATTGGAATTAAAAGATACCATCGAACTATGTAAGTCGGCCATAGGCTGTAATTTTTTTTATAAAAAGATTAAGTGTAGATAGGCACGCGATCTACTGTAACACAGTGGAGCGCTACCACAAAATTAAAAGTCTTGAAGGATTCGACGACGGAGTTCTTTTCTTACACCCCGTAGGGTGAGAAGCTGCAAACAATGCTGCTAAGGGGATTATAACTGTCGACTGATCCGGAAGAGCTCCTTGCACTGCTGAAAGAGAAAGAGTGCAAAGAGCTCAAATTCGTGGGGGTCAAGCCATTTGTCACGGCTTGAGCCAAAAGGGAGAAGCGGCAACTACCGTTCTTCCTGGTCCAGCTAAGTCCCGACAGCAACCTGGATGATCTAAGGAGCATCAAAGTCCTAGACTACCAGGTTGTACACTGGGAAAAATTAAAGATGAGCGTCTGAAAAAAGCCAACTCTCTTGCGCGTTATGTAGGAACACCAGACACACCGCAAACTATCGGGGTTGTCCCGAATTTCAATAAATCAAAAGAGTAAATCTGGCGCTGCAGCAGAAGGTGGAAGTTAAACGTCCACCAGTGCATATACAAACATCAGCAATTACTCCTCATGTTAACTACGCTCAAATGGCGGCAGGTAGGGGAAATACGTTACAGCAAGCGAAGGTTGCTTCTCAGACCCCAGCTCCCAGAGCACCTGAACCAGTATCTGAAATGCTAACTATCTTGCTCTCTATCCAGGGGCAGATGGCTCAGCTACAATGTCATTTAACTGAACAGACTGCGCGGGTGGATCATGTATAACCACTACTGCATGGCCTAACGCACCTTTTGTCGTAATGGGTACGTACGTGAATTCATTGATTAGGTTCGAACCACGAGTCGCACCATTTAAGTTGCTTAAAAACCAAGCCCCTGATGTGTTTTTGGTTAGCGAAACTAAGCTTACCAAGAGACACAAAATGAGGCACAAAAGATATACGAGTACGGAGAAACCGACCCAACTCCATTCAGGGAGGAGGCGTTGCGATTTTCGTACGAAAAGGTATACGTTTTAAAAGAGTCGTGTAGCACGTAGGTTCCAGGTGCTGGTAGCATGCATCTTGTATATCCCCCTCCTTAGTGGAAAGCGGTTGTACATGGTGTCTGTCTATGTACCTAAGGCTACTCAATCCACTTTATTCATCTCAGAGCTCGAGACGCTTTTTCGATTCCTGAGGCTGGAATTGGAAGACAACTATTTTATTATCGGCCGAGATTTCAACGCCAAACATAGTGATTTGGGAAATAATACACCAAATACTAGAGGGAACCTACTATTGAATTGGTGGGGTCAGCACAGTATAATATATCGACTCGGGCTTAAGGCGACGGATAGTCCGTCGTTTCCCAGACACGGGTCCTATTTGGATCTTCTGCTGTTCGACTCACGAATACAACTGACATGCAATAACCAACAAACTACAAACTGTCTACGCACTTTCGTGTATGACAGCGACCATTGCGGTCTCAGCACCGAAATAACTGTTCCCACCGAAATTGCGGAATTGGATGAGTTTTTCCAAAGGCATTCCTACAATTATAGTAGGGTGCGTTGGACACACTTCACCAGAACACTGACTGGAGCACTGTCCTCGAATTCGCTCTACCTACCGTCCAACAGAAATCTGTCAAAGGAGGAGATTGACAGATATCTAAATCTAATGGACGAGAAAATCAAACGAACAATGGGCAAAACGATACCTCGGTACCAACACACTGACAAAGAAGACTTATTCCGCAACGCAACTATTGACGCGCCGCACCGACATAAAAGTAGACTGCTGTCAAGACTAAAAACCTTGTACAGACAGTTTACTGACAGACATAACCCGGAGATCATGACACTGAAGTCGTCGATTAAAAACCTCCAAACATTAATAAAAGAAAATTACAGAACATCTGTAAGTTTGTATTGGAACAATAAAATTCGGGCTGTAAACACCAGCAACCCGAATATGTTCCCGCAAATAAATAAAATATTTCGGAGGAAAAATCAAAACGACCTTCAGTGTCTTAAAATCGCCCGAACGACGAACAACGAACAAATACTGGTAACAGCGGGCATAGATCCAAATGAGGCTGTTGATGATGACAGCTTCTTTGTGATCGAGGATCCGCAGGAGCAGGTAGAGGCTATAGGAGCGACTTTCCAGGAAGTGTACAAGGCGAATGTTATCATTGGCCCGAACCACGATCTGGAGAATCGAGTCCTTGTGCACAATTTCTACCTTCGAAATGAAATTGTGAATTGGCGATTCGAGAGCTCGGGTTTCACCCAGTTCAGTGACGAGAATATGGCAAATAATGTCATCACCATCGATAGGGTACTACCCCCGTTCATTTCGAAGGAAGAGCTCCAAACGATCTTCGAATCACTTAGAAGTAAGAAATCAGTGGGAACCGATGAAATACCGAACATTGTGCTTCGACATCTCCCTCTTGTATTTGGATGTTCCTTGTGTGTGGTTTAACGTGAGAGCAAGTTTATTGGAAAAGATTTGGGTGTTCGAGAGGGCTTGTCTTAGGACTTGTGTTCGCCTACTGACACTTACACCAGAAACTGAGTACATAAAATTCTCTATCCTAATGAGGTCTTGTACAATAGGGCGAACCTAAGAGTGGACAATTTTGTCATTAAGTTGACTCAAAGGCACGTTGCAAGAGCAATGACCTCATCGAACAACCTGATATCCTGATACCCCAATTATATGTAACACGAGAGAGTTCGCTTTAACGGCTTTATTCCTCCAGAAGCGTTACTTTATCTAGATAGTAAAGGTCTGATCCAGGACAGATTGGCGGTGCCGCTAATCTTCAACGTCGCTCGAACAGCTGCGGACAGGCGACTCAACTACGCCAGAGACGTCGCACACGGCAGTACGGGGCGTCTCCGGTTCAGTAGGGCGGTAGGGAGTCGTGACATGAGGGAAGTTGCTCTACAGCACCAACAACGTTGGTGGCTAGTTTGAAGGAGGGGAAGTTTCGTCGTCCAATTCCTCCAGTACTAGGTAGCTACATAGGAAACAATGTCGGTCGTCTGATTATTATTTTATTAGTCTTCGCCGGCTTACATAGTTTTAGGTCGGATTAAGTTAGTTTTACGAAAAAAAATATTTAAAAACATAAAAAAGAATATAGATATTTATAAATATGTCTATATTTGTGTTAGATGTAAGTAGGATAAGTAGATTAAGATTTATTTTTAGGTAGATTGTATGCTTTTAGTTTTGTCCATTCACTAGGTCTTTACTTAAAATTTACTTTCTCAGTTTTAGTAATAATTAATGTTAAAATAAAAATAAATTAGATCGTAAGATACGTCGAAAGACATAGTTTAAGTGTTAGGTTTAACTTAGAGTGCCCGCATGGGGCCAGTAAGTTAGAATAAGATAATTTTAAGTTATTTAAGCTAATTGTTAAGCGTTTTTTTTTGTATACTCGTAACTTGTAAGTTTTAATTAATTCAATGTAATAAAAATGCACATAAACTGAAAAAAACTGACTGGAGAGTGTACTGATGCGCCTTTATATCCAGAACCCTGGACTAGACACTGAAAAGTGTAAAACCTATTCCCATAAGGAGAGCAAGAATCGGGAATATAAAGACGGCTCCTCTCTCGTTGGCGGCTCAAACAAAGCTTTTGTTGAGACCATTAAATCTGGTTATGAGTCACGCCCACACCAAACAAGTACTGGCAAGAGACGACCATGTCAGTATTTTTTCATTATGTTCACTCAGATCAGCCTTCAACATTCCAAGTCTGCTACTGCATCCCAAAGTCTTTCATGGTTGAATACAAAGGCTCACGCAATATTCATACAGGAACCACGGGTGTGGAATAAACGCACCTGTGGTTGCGAATGTTTAAAAGGTCTTTTTGTGCGGAGTTTACTTTCTCCATCTGAACTGTGCTCTGGCTCTCAGCCAACATTTGTTACGAAAGAAAGACAGTAAACAATCGACTAAACACTATACAACAGATAGGCTGTGGGGATAACCGGCTGGGAATTGCTCTTGGAGGCTTCCATGTTAGGCTAAAGGCACATCGAATTCAGAATCGGATGAAAGGTGAAGAAGAGGAATCCACCGAGAAGTATTTAGACATGCTTTAGAGATGAGTTCGGGATGTATTCGTAAATGCTTTATTTGAGGACTTTTGTGAAAAACTCGATGAAACTAGATGTTTTGCGAGGCAAAAGACGTACCAGCTGAAGCCCTGGACCACCCCAAACTTAGTAAATAAGTTAGTAATTAAGTCTAGTCAAATAAATAAGCGTCCACCGCCTTACATGACTAGGGCACCTGTTGAGTCACTGAAGCCAACAGTTGAACAGGAACATTAATTGACTCGTCCATTCAGATCTAAAGTAGCATCACGCTCAAGGCCTATTATCTGAAAGCAAACCAACTCAAACAGGTTTCCCAGAACTGATGGACACCAGTTATGTGAAGAAAAACATTGAGTTATGACATTAGAAGAATAAACGCCGCCAAATAATCTGGAAAATATTTAAGCTAATAATAAATCAAAGTTTATGGGATACTTACTTGCCAATGGCGTTCTGTGCTGTACATGTATATTCGCCTCCATCTTCCTCCTTGACATTTGACACATTGACATGACTGATTACATCGTCATGTATCGTTACATATTGTCCAACAAGAAATCGTGAATTGTCCGGTATCTACAGAACATCGTAAAATTCAACATCAACGAACGTCAACGTCAACAGGTGGTCAATAGATGTGTGGTTGTTGGATTCATTTGTAGAACCGTCCATCCACCCGTGTCAGGAAACCATAATACATCGGCAGGCACAACACCAACATCAGAACAATAATATTTGTCCATTCAAATTGCCAGTCAGGGTGTGTCCGTCCGGAAGCAGTTCCATCGAATGGTATAACAACAAGACGAAACGAAAAGAGAATAACGGAAATTCGCCATTAAAGTCAGAGGTTTACATTTATCCATTCACACATTTTAAAAACGAAAACTAGTTACGAGTACATAACATATACGATATGCTTTTGTACAATACGAGTACATAATAACTAGCTTTAGCCTCCCTTAGGGCCTCGAAGTTGATTTACTTATACATCATTGTAGAGGATAGTTTTTATATTTACCGGAAATCCGTCCAGAGACCATGTAAATTGCGGAAGTGGATTCCCTGTTGCCACGCATTTTAACGAGACCGTTGGCCCTGGCTGCAATGTTTGTTCCGAAAACCAATAGAGCAGTTCCGGTGAGGCATCTGAAATGAGAAAATTTATTTTGTATTCTCGTATTCTAGCTTCGGTATACGAGTACTCGTACACAAACACAAGTTATAAAGTTTGCTTAGGCATCTGCTCAACAAGATGAAGATGGACGATTCCTAGAAATTGTCCATCACAAGGACATTCACAAGGATCCGAAAGGAAATGAAATATCTCTGCTGATTGCCCTATAAAAATGTCTCTTGTTGGTTTCCTATCGATCCGCTTTGACTCGTAATTGCGGTTATCATCACGCACGACTCGTAACATTGTCCCAACAAATTGCAATTTCATCGTAAGGGGCAAGAATAGAGGAATAAACGTCCTTCCTAGTTGTTGCCTACTTAGGAGCAGGCAGTCAAAGAGCAAATATATTATTAGATACGAATTGGGTCCTTTATGGACTTGTCCGTCGTCGAGCCAACGACAGTTTGTTGCCGGAAATTTGTTTCTTTTTTATTTTCACTCTCTCTCTCTCTGAAACCCTTGTTTTCGTGTGGTTGATGCTTTGGGGTAGTCTTTAACTCGTATTTATAATGCAACAGCAAGGACGAGTGAATAATTTTCCATTTAAAATGCAGAGAATTCTTTGAAGTAATAAAGGAAAATAGATGCGCTTCTCGTCCTCGGATTTTTGCCGACTCAGTAGGAATTGTTGTGGAAATCGTACAGGAAGACTTTGTGCGCGCAAACTTCAGGCGATTTCGAAAATTATTTCATTAAACTTATGTATTTACGAGTAGAGACTTAACTACACAGCCGGATGAGGACATAGAGAAACGAGTACAGGTGGAGCAAGGAATGCACAAAAGAGCTCCGAATATTCGAGTTGTGTACGAGTATCTGCAATATGTTCAGAGAAAAGTTCACAGAGTCTGCCTGGTGTAGGGTGTCGGTGTTTTAAGACTTTTAGGAATGGCAATCGCTTTTTGTTCTGCGGTTACCTCGGAATGTTCATTGAATTTTAGTTAATGTCTTGCTAAATGGAATTCCATTTATTCTAGGGGGTTACAAAGTTGTCTGCAACATAACATAACAGAGGCAGAAAGACTTTAAAACTTTTAATGAGTTCTTTTTGGGGGCTTTAGACAGAATTGACTGGCGGGGAGGGATAATATAAGTCAATTTTCGAAAGTGGTCCTCTTTTACCCTAAGGTGTCGAGGTGGTATCAGTGGCTCCCTCCATTTTATTTTGTCGTGAAATTTATCCACTAAACCCTGTCTCTTGCTATTTGTTTAGCCGAGTCCCATATTTCCACTGATTTTTTCAGAATTTTTTCGACTGTAGTGTTCCATGTGGTTTTGGGTCCTCCTCTTTTAGTTTTTCCTTCTGGTCCTGTTTCCAAAATTTTCTTCACTTGTATGTTTATTCTCTTCCACGCGCACTAAGTGTCCAAACTCTTTTCCTCGAGTATCAGTTTAGCCGAATTGGCATGTAGTTGCTTTCTAATATCTTCGCTTCTTTTCTATAACGCTCCTGAGGTAGTATTTCAACTCCATATCTTGTATTTGTTTTCTATGTCTTCCTGTGAGTATTCGTCGATGTAAAAATTGATATTTTTGTTCCTGTGTGATCTCGCTGTGATATAGGAACTTTTTTTCTTAAATCTGCGTACAGTCTATTTGCCGCTTTTATCCTCGCCATCAATTCGTCTTCCGAATTACCTCCCAGGTACTTATATCTTCGCACCTGCTCAATGACTTCTCCGTACACCATCTCTCTTGCTACACCAGTATCATTTCCGATCACCACCACTTTTGTCACATTAACATTGAGATTTAGTTTCTGAGTTGCCAATGTACATATCTTTCCAAACCTTTACACTTTTTTGCATATTTTTTCACTATTTGCAACAGCACTATGTCACCCGCGAATGCACATGCTTGATAATAGGTTGAAGCTGTCCATAGCTTTCTGTAGATTTCCATCCTTTTTTGGCATTGTGCAGATAAATAGGAGGGGGCTCAACACACTACCTTGTCTCACACTCCTTCAGACGCCTTGATTTTGTCTGACAGCACATTGCATGTCCTTACGACATTAAATATTTCCTGGCTCGTACAAGTCCTTCCACCACCCCATTCCTTCTAAGACTCTCCCATATTTTTCGTCTGCTTCTCGAGTCAAAAGCTTTTTTCATGGCTATAAAGCAGGTAAAGACTTTTTTATATTTGGCAAGCTTTTTCTCCAGCACTTGTTGTACCGCGAAAATATAGTCTTGCATACTATGATCTGGTTGTACAGGGTCTTCCAATAGGGACTTCCGAGCTTTGACAATTAATAGCGGCCATATTGTTGAAGACACATCTGTCTAATTGGCTGTCATTTATTCAGTCTGTTTTGCCAAATCACCATGGACGGACATAGCGTTCAACAACATGTGGAAATGAAAAAATTGGTGTGGGTGTTTTGTTAGGTCAACGTTCCGCGTGCTTTGCCCATTTTATGGTTGCCATAATCATCCTATCGAGAGGACTATACAGTGTGGTGAATAAACTTTAGTCCACTGGTTCAGTAAACGATAAACCAACACCCGTACGTCGAACGAAACGCAAGATCAGCCGAAAACATCGCCGCTGTCCGTGAGAGCGTGCAGGAGAATCCGATGCAGTCGATTTTGCGTCGCTCTCAAGAACTCGGCCTTTTGCAGACCACAACTTGGCGAATTTTGCGTCGTGACTTGGGCCTGCACCCATAAAAAATTTAACTGACCCAGGAGCTGAAGGTACACGACCATTGACAACGGCATGTGTTCGCTGAGTGGGCTCTGGTCCCTAATTTTCATCGAAAAATCATTATCAGCTATGAGGCCCATTTCAGGATGAATGGGCACGTCAACAAACAAAATTGTCAAATTTGGGACCATATCAATCCACATGAGATCCAAGAGCGTCCAATGCATCCCTAAAAAGTTCTTGTTTGGTGTGGATTTTGGATCATTGGTGTATATTTCTTCGAGAACGACGTTGGCCAGACCATCACCCTCAAAGGCGAGCGCTATAGGTCGATGATTACCAACTTCTTTTGGCCTGAATTGGATGATATGGATACCAACGACGTGTGGTTTCAACAAGTTGGCGCTACGTGCCACATTGGAAATTCTGTACCAGCGATTCGAGGGAATGGTCATCTTACGTGGAGGTGATGTGAATTGGCCACCGAGATCGTTCGATTTGAACCCGTTAGACTTTTTCTTGTGGGGTTTTCTGAAGTTGCAAGTATATGCGAATAAGCCACAGCGACCCATGCTATCGGTCAAATTCAGCCTGATTAATGCGCCAGAGTCATGGAAAATTGGACATTTCGGATGTGCGCTACCCAGAGAAGCCGCGACTGACATTTGAGAGACGTGATATTCCATGCATAATGGCATCGATAGGCCTTTCAAACGAATAAAAAATTTCAATGATAACACACACACACTTTGTTTTTCTTAAATTTAAAGATAGGAATGATCCTTTACTATATCTGATGACTGTTTTTCAACTCTTTCCCATAGTCTGTATTCTAGGCTGGTCTCGTACACTTAAACGGCTGTTGTGAAGAGCGTTATCCCATTCGTTTGAGTCAGCTTTTTTGTAGATAGGTAGGGTAACCCCATATTTTCAATCCCCTGGAATAATTCTCCTTGTCCAGGTTAAGATATTTAAGCAATTCCGAAGTAATCTCATCAATACCCGGAGCTTTTGCGAGTTTGATTTTTCTCAGCGCTGTTTCGAGTTCTTCTCTGGTGATAGGGTTTTCCTGGTAATGTACTAATTCATTGTTCGAGTTCAATTTCAACTTACTCGTATGTTCCCTCTGAAGCTTCCTTATCTTCCTTGTTCAATAGTTTCTTGAAATATTTTGTCCAAACAGTGGTATTGAGATATCGCTTTGACGCTGATTTCTGATTTGATGTTGATGGGTTAGTTTGTAATGCAAACTAAATTTAGGATTTGTAGTGTTGCGCAGTCAGGACAGTCTATTGCTAATTTGCGTGATACTTCTGCAGATAGATATTGTTTGATGAATCCTTTAGCTTTGAAAAAAGTATTTGCTTTGTATTTAGATTATAAGGATTGGGAAGCAATGGTTAGTATGTGGGTTCACTAAATAATAAAGAAAAGCCCATGCATTGCCTGTGGCCAAGCGAGCCGCATTTAAAAAAACGCTACTCTCCAGATGGATAACCGATGAGCGGAAAATGGATGAACTTTAGCTTTCTTATACGAACAACATTCTATTGTTGTAGCTCTACTTCAGTGCCCCACCTATGGTGACTCCTGTGGCATGTGCGCTAAAATCCATTGGCCTTACATGTTCTAGGTATCTTAGAAGACTAATGCTCGCATTTTTGACCAGGTCGTAGCTGTAAGCTACGCAAATGGGACCAACAACTACCTAAAGAACATTGCGTTGAAAACGATTTAGGATATGTTCATCTGTCCATGCTTCTGAATGAGATGAAGGGCAGTATAGGTATACCAATTGCTACGTGCAAACTAACATTAAAGCTGGATGTCAATAAAAGAACAGACCTTAGTTGGACTGCAGGGCAAACATGTCTAGCTAAGCTGCATGGACGAGGAAAAGGAGGAGATAACCCTCCACCTACTCTGTACATGTCCAGCTCTCTCCCAGAGAAGAAAGCTTCATCTAGGAGCTTTCTTCTACAACGACCTAAACGACCTAGAAAACATAGACGTTAACAGTCTCCCACGCTTTATTATAAGCTAAAACTGGTTCCATTAGTAAGAGGCTCACAGATCCACGTGGCATCACAATCGGCCAATAGGCCTAAGTGGGTGGTATTTCCAACAGCCACTCTTACTTAACCGAACCTAACCATTTTGGCTGGAAAGTTTTAAGGAGAAATCGTCTTGTTGTCACGTATTCCAATGATACCGTCAGAATCTCCAATACCATTCAAAAGGCTTCAATTCCCTATTCGTTTGTCTTTCGCGATGACTATAAACAAGTCTCAAGGCCAAGCCATGTCCATTTGCGGATTGGACTTGGAAAATCCATTTTTCTCCCATGGGCATGCTCACGTGTGGGAAAACCATCGAATTTATTTGTCTTAGCAAAAAACAAGTTAACCAAAAATATTGTGCACCTATTAGCGTTTAAACAAATTCAAATTATAAATTGTTATAATTCCACCTACATATACATACGTATTACCATTATGTCTACTAGAGGTCTGCATTGAATGTCTTGAAACACGTTTCATTCCATTTTTTATGATGCCTCATTCATTGTATTCACATCTTGAAAAATCAAATGAATGAATCATCTGATATTTGATTCCTGAGTGAGTACTGCACACATTGATAGCAAAACATTTAGTTCGGTGTATTCTAATTGAACGCCTATACTGAAATAGGTACACCGAATATTCGGTGTACACTTGTGTATTTAATGACAATTGACTTTTCTGATGAAATCGAAAATTTACTCAATAATAAGACTATGATTGGAGGTTGTTCTGAAGCGTGTTCTGTTTATAGCGAAAATTAGCAGTCAGCAATAGATTTTATAATAAGGACTTGACAACTTTTTTTTTAAATAAAACGCAAACCATTTGAGATATTTCAAAAACTTTATTATCGGGTTGAAGTACAATCAAAACTCGAACTCGACTTCGTTCATATGACCACCGCGGTCACGTTTGCAGCGGTCGATTCGTTTGACCCAATTTTCAACGACTCGGCCACACATTTCGGCCGAAATGGCCGCTAAATCGCGTGCAACGTTGACTCTGAGCTCTTCCAACGTCATCGGCGTGTTGGCATAAACCAATGACTTAAAGTAGCAAATAGTCAAGCGGACGCCTGAACGGCAGCGATATTTTCGACACTTCGACCAATCCGTTGTCTCACTGACACGGCAACATCACACAAGGAATATGTAGACTCAAATTTTTGCACTAAACTTGTTATTGCCTGTCTACTAGGGCGAGAATTACGACCGAAAATTTGAGTTAACGCTCTTAAAGTTGCAGTCACCGGCTCCGAATTTCGGTAGAAAATTTTCATAATTTGAAGACGTTGCTCGTTCGTGTACTTTACCATGACGAAAACATTGAGTTTACTGAGTAAATTGACAGTGACAGTTTGATGATTAGTGAAAGAGTGCGTTCACAAATTAAATTCAAAGTTGTCAAGTCCCTATTGGAAAACCCTTTATATATTTTTTTTTTTTTGGCATGAATATGTTCATGCGCTGGGGTACGGAAAAAAACCGCGACCCAAAAAAAAGCGACCCAGGAAATGCAACGTGTGGGGTATTTTGTTGGTAGAAAATGTTTGAGGATATTTAAGGGAACACTGCTTGAGATTTTTGTTTGTTTTTGTTTTAATTTTTTTTCCTTCAAAAGACTCTTCTAAATCCTTAGAATATTCTGTTTCCTTGTAATTGTAATTTAAAACAATAACACTTCGTGTATCTGAGATCAACTGTCTAGCCAAAGAAAAAACTCTTTCCGAAGCAACACTACTTGCTAGGAGGAAACAAAAAAGGCCGATTTTGTGAACAATTGTTAAATTTTGTAGAACAACACTGTCCAAAAAGGTATTCAATTTTGTTTTAAAATTTGCAATTATATCTAAATCTTCTGAGTTAACCAAACATAGTTTTTTTAAACAATAAATGTGGACTAAATGAAGAGCTGGAAAATTTTCACTCTCTGACTGTTTGGAAGTTTCCTCAAAATGTCTTAGAATTTTAGTTAGCGCACTAATGTGACACAAATTAATATTAACAATTCTTTGCAGTTCGTTGTTTTCCTGTAATATGTTGGAGATATCGATTTAGCTCTTTGCTATTGAATCTAATAAATAAAACTATTAAAGAAGTTTTTAGGGAAGAATTTGTACCCGATTTCTTGAAATATTTGACCAGTCTAGTACATACATATATCAATCAAATCAGATATTTGAGGATTTGTTTTAATGGCTTTTTCTATTAATACAAAATATGTTGTTAAGTGAACGGAAGGCGACGATCATTGTTCGGCACCCTGTCCATTACTACAATGGACATGTCATGTAGGTCACATTCAAATTCACTTAAAAGATGGCTGATCTTTGAATTGATGTTTTGACATGAAAATTTAAGTAAATTATTTGAAAGAACTTAAAAATTTTTAAATAAATAATAACCTGTGCAGGATTCACCCTTCATCGATTTTAATCTTGTATTTAATTTTTCCTCCTTTATAATTACTATTACTTTGTTCTTATCATCCTACCTATTACAACCTTTTACTCTACTACAAGTATTTTTTGGCGAAACCCACGTTTTCCTTTTCCATTTAATTGATCTTTATCCGCATACGAATTGACCTCCTACAAAGGACAAAGCACTGGAAGAGTTGTCGACATGTAGTCGCCGCCACTAGCCGTGTTTGACGATGATGCAAAGCCGACCTCTAAGTCAACTCTCGAACAAGTCAATGATTCGACATCGCTAGCTGACTTCAAGAAGCAGATTGAGGACCTGAAACTATCGTTTGCCGAATCCGAGAAGGAAAGGATGAAGTTATAGCTAATATCTACCCATATTGCCACAACAGCCGCGAGCACCAGTCCAGCTACAGTTTCATCCACGTGTTCTACCATTCCAACAGCCATAAGTTTCCCTATCGCCAACAAATCGTCCCTCCCCTTAGGTTCGTACGCTTCCACTACGTCTGTGCAAATGCCGTACTCGCACTTTGCTACATCAACGCGCTTGCCGCCCGTAATCCAGCCAACTCCATGTAACCATGTAACAGCAGCATCACCAGTCAATTCGCAAACTACAAGAGTTGCCAGAATTTTCCGGCTAACCAGAACAATGGCCAATGTTTTCCGTCGCCTATAAAGAAACCAGAACAGCACATTGTTATACCAATTTAGAAAACCTGTCACGTCTTCAAAAAGCTCTCAAGGGCACAGCAAAATAGCATGTCGAAGCACTGCTTATTCATCCGAATAGTGTTAGCACAATAATGAGCACACTAGAATTTCACTTCGGGCGTCCAGAATTCTTAATTAGAAGTCAACTAGCCAAAGTCAGAGCCTTTCCAACTATACATGAATCCAGGCCAACCGAAATTATAAACTTCAGCACAGTTGGATACCAACTTGACCGTATTCTTAGAGAACGCTTGTGCAACACCCCACCTGACCAATCCAACATTCTTCGATGAATTAGTTTCTTGGTGGCCGTGGTGTAGTGGTAGTAGCAAACGCTTCTCACTCGGAGGGTCCAGGTTCGAATCCTGCCCATTGCAAGTCAGTTTTTCATTGTGTAATTGGAACTCAGACAGAAAAATTCTGCGTGTGAAGGCATAACACTGACACGTAGATTTGGCTGTTGCAGAGTTTCAAGCACAGAAAAGAAAAATACTGTGATATACCTCGATTCACTCTGAGTGAAGAAAAACTCTCCGTCCTATTCGGACTCCCACCCCCTGGAGAGCAAACATAGAAACCAAACACACCTGAGTTTCAAACCACTACAAAAAAACAAATTTCCTTTCTCCTCCTTCTATCTTTCCGCCCAACAGTAAAAGGGTATCTAACCCCTTAGGCGCGCGTAAATTATAAAAAAAAAAAAAATTGGGAAACTTCCTCTAAGCAAAAGGGAAGAGTGGGCTAAGCATACGATCGCTACCATGACGCTCTATCCGTATGTACGCGAATTTAGCAATTGGCTAACACAAGTCGCAGCATACGTCACCATAGCCACTGATATAAAACCTAATAACTCCATTAATATGCAGTCACCTTCACACGAAAAAAAGATTCAAAAATTTAAACACCGTGTGCGTTATTGGAGAAGACTGCCAACAAAAAGGGAAGTGTGTGACTTGTAAAGAAGAGCACCATTTATATCAATGTGTGAAGTTTAAAGCCAAAGAAAATCATTTGTGCTTTTGCTGCCTACGCTCTGGTCATAGTGTATCGAGATGTCCATATCGCAGAGAATGTGGAATTTTATCATGCCGTAAGTGTCACAACCGCCTGCTTCATGACTCTGTGGGAAAGAAAAAGCCGATCTATCCATTGATCTCTGCCGGTAATCAAACAGCCGCTGCAACAATTAGTGTAATCAAAACAACACCGAATGATATGCCGTCTGTTTCAAACAATACAACTGTCAATACCATTATAAAAAAACAATGTCCAAGGAAGATTACCTTATTCAAGTTTTTGCCGGTACAATTAAGTGGCCCGAAAGGTACTTGCAATGTCATTGCATTCATCGACGAAGGGGCGAAGATTTCCTTGATTGAGGAGAGTGTAGCTAATACCATCGGCATAAAGGGCGCTTCAGAATTAATATCACTCAAATGAATTGGCGATCAGACAAAAAGCGAAATGTCACAGCACGTAAATATTGAAATTTCAGGTGAAAATTTAAATTTAAAAAAATTTAAGATGAAAAATGTTCGCACAATAAGAAAAACTATTATTGCCACCTCAAAGTTTAAATTTGACAGAATTTCGGAAGAAGTTCAATCAAATACAGAACGTTCCGATTGATGCTTAGTTCGACCAATGGAATTAATAAATTTTGATGTATGCTTTTCAGTCCATAAGACTAAGTTAGGGTGGTCGCTATTCGGATCAAACGAAGAGAATGCATCACATGCAAATGTCAGTTTCGTCGATAGTGAAGGAAATGGGACAGGCGATTTGCATAAACTAGTAGAAGAATATTTTACTATTGAAAATTTCGGTTCGAAACCAACTAAACTTATCGTTTTTGAATTTGATAAAAGAGCCGTAAAAATTTTAAAAGAGACTACAAAACTGGTACCCCAAACGGGAAAATATGAGACCGGTCTCCTTTGGAAGTACGAGAATATGAAATTTGAAGACAGTTATAGCATGACACTGAAACAATTGCAATTAGTAGAACGGAAAATGGCAAACAATTTGGAATTTTCTAACTGGCAACGGCAACAAACTACGTCTGGTTTTTGATGCCGCTGTTCAAGTGCACGGAATGTCGTTAAATTCAATGTTGTTTAAAGGACCTGAAGAGTACCAGCCAAAACCACTCCTATCTATTTTATTCGGATTTCGCCAAAGGCAGTTAGGAGTATGTGGGGATATCAAAGATATGTTTCTTTGCGTTAATATCCACAAACAAGATCAGGATGCACAGAGATTCTTATGGTGGGACGGAAAGGAGTCTCAACCGCCAGATATATACGTAATGAATGATTTTCGGATCTAATATTTCTCCGTGTTCCGCTCAATTCGTAAAGAACCTAAACGCTAGTCAATACAAAGGCATTCATCCATGCGCTGTCAAAGCTATAGTCGACTGCCACTATGTTGATGACTTCGTTGACAGTTTCGATACGCTTGATGAAGCCATTGCAATAACGAGAACAATTGTACAAATCCATAGGCGCGGCGGGTTCGAGCTAAGAAACTTCTTGTCCAACTCGCCAAAGTTGCTGGACCCTATAAACCATGAGTCGTCACATTCGTCGCTAGAGCCGAACTTAAAAGGCATATGTTATAGTGACGTAAACACAGAAAAGATTCTCGGCATGTACTGGGACCCAAAAGCTGACCAGTTTTGTTTTGCGTTAAAGTTTGGAAGAATGCCGAAAGCGGTTTTAAATGGTGAAATTTGTCCTACCAAAAGCCAAGTTCTAAGCCTTACCTTGTCGATGTTTGACTCGTTCGGACTCCTAGCCAACATTACTATTGAGTCGAAGTTGTTACTACAAAGGTTATGGAAGGCAAATGTAGGATGGAATGAAGAAATACCCAATGGGATCTACAGTGATTGGTATGAATGGTATAAGCGGCTCGATCATTTGAAAGAGTTTAGAGTTCCTAGATGTTACCATAAAAATCTAATGAAGCCCTGCGTGGATGTTCAACTCCACATTTTTGTTGACGCTAGTGAGGTGGGGTTTTCTGCAGTTGGTTACTGGCACATAAGCGGTGAAAAGATGGTAAAAGTTGTATTCATTTTGGGAAAGACAAGATGCAGCCCCATCAAAGCTCTGTCCATTCCAAGGCTCGAGCTGGAAGCGGCCGTATTAGGTGTGCGAGTAGGATGCTATCATAAATGGGCATGAGATCAAACCGAAAAAGACAGTTCTGTGGTCCGACTCAAAAACCGTCATTCACTGGATCAGATCAGATACTCGTGCATATAAACAGTTCGTCGCTCAGCGAATCTCCGAAATTTTAGATTTTTCAGAAGTTGACGATTGGAGATGGATGCCAGGCAGACAAAACCCAGCCGATTGTGCAACGAGGCCGCAGAAAGAAAGAAACTTGGGTAACTGCAAATTCGCCCTGGATAAAGGGTCCGTCATTTCTAGAACGTCCTGAGGAGGAATGGCCAAGACTTCCGAAAGACATAGCGGCTCACGAAAAGCCCGATGAAAAGCGTTCGAATTCCATGTTCACCATTCACCGAAATAAGTTCAGATGAATCTTTACTTTGCCGATTGGTGCAGAAAGAGGCTTTTTCCATGGAGGTGAAAATTCTGTTATCAAATAAAGTTGTGTCAAAAAATAGCTCAATATATAAGCTGTCGCCTATACTGGATGAAAATAACTTAATTAGACTAGGGGGTCGTATCGATAATGCAAAATGCTTGCCTTTTGCCGCAAAACGACCGATTATCATGCCAAAATGTCATTCAGTAACGAAACTACTGGTGAGGTATTACCATGAACATTTTAGACATCAAAACCAAGAGGCCATCATATACGATGAGATACGAACGAAATACTGGATCCCGAATCTCCGACGACTTGTGAGGACGACAAAGCTAAGTTGCCAACTTTGCAAAAATGCATCAGCCGTACCAGTGCCTCCACTTATGGACCAGTTACCAGTCGACCGACTTACACCGTACGTTCGACCGTTTTCTTATACTGGAGTTGATGATTTCGGACCCTTACAAGTTTCTATTGGACTTCGACGCGAGCAATTCACCTGGAATTAGCCAAAGATCTTTCGACTGAGCGACTGTGGAACAAACTTTGTCGGGGCAAATAAAGAGCAATGGCTGGCAACTGAAAAGACACTGCAAAATTAGTGTACTCGCAGAGGGATTGAGTGGGTATTCAACGTTCCAGGAAATCCATCATCAGGAGGAGTATGGGAGAGGATGGTTCGTTATGTTCAGAGGGTTTTGTCATTCACATTAAAGGAAAGAGCTCCGCAATTGGAAACGCTTCAAGGATTGTTGATCGAGGCAGAAAACTTAGTAAACTCTCGATCTCTTACACATTTGCCAGTTGAAAGCACAGACGCCGAACCACTCACCCCTAACCATTTCCTTTTAGGATGCCCGAATTATGTACAAACACCAGCCGTCAACGAAAACATATGTCTACGAAAACAGTGGCACATACTCCAGCAACTAAAACAAACGTTTTCGAAGAGATGGGTGCTTGAATACTTTCCAACGCTTACACGTCGACCCCAACGCCGAATGGGTAGCATGCAATGGTCTCTGTGGAAAATCATTCCATGCCATATGCATCGGACTAACCCGGAGATCCATAACCTACCTCAAGGAGTATTGCAGTCTTTTCAATTTTTACTGCGACGAGTGCAAAGAGATCACCTTGGCTCACGTAATGTTGGCAATTAAATGCAACAACGAGTCTATCAATGCGATGCTAGCCGAGAATGGTCATATTAGCAGAACTACTTTGGACAGAATAGAAAAGATTGAAGACTCAATAAACTGCATTGATAGTAATGTGGATGCTTACAAGTCCACAGGAAGAATGATCGAAAAGCAACTGGCAGCGATCCAAAACCTATCGAAAAACAAATCTAACCACGACAACGAGAGCGAAGTGATCAAATATCACTTTGACAGAATTAAAGTTTCCTCAAAACAAATTTTGGCAACCTCCTTAAGTCCAACGAACTCACACACATAAACGACTCTATCAACCTTCTCCGTACTGATCTCGACTTGCTTTTTCAATCCTCCTCCAAAACAACACATCACATCCCGCATCCATCAGATTCTACGCTCGATGACCTGACCCTAAAAATGATTGATGTAAGCGAAGAACTCATAGCAACTCGGTTGACCGTTGCCGAAATCGGTAAAGAAGTGAGATTGGCTTCCCACAAAATGGACCCCCTCCGAATGGAAAAACAGACTCGAAAAGCTGAAACAGGGAAACCATACGGCATTCTTCGTTGAAGGGGCCCCTCAACACGCTGATGTTTCTTGGGTGCGGAATTTCTTTCACCAAAGTTACGCCATCACCATTAGCGAGTGCCAGATGATTTCCCCCGCTGACTCCAACAGTTCCTGCAGCTTCAAAGTCAACATCCCAACCAAATATTCGTGGTTGTTCCCTACTCCTCCTGGTAAGACAACTAAACCTGGGAAGATAAGAATTACTAAATGCTCTGAAGAACGAGAAAACGCACATCTCGAGATTAATGGAAGTGTTAAAAATAATCGTAGTGTTAATAATAAACTTAAAAAAAGACCCCTCTCCAATTCTCTTCCAAATAAAAAATATGCTTCCAAAAAACGAAGCTCTAATCTCGACCCCAACTGGAGCTTCAAAACAAACTTATTCCCCAATTTTAGTCCTCCCTCCTCACTTATCCGACACAATGCTCTTACACACCAATCTTCTAATCCCCCAATTACCCCCGTTCCACCGAAGTCCCCGCGCCGACGCGTCTCTTTCAACTTAACCCCAACCACCCATATTATTCCTTCTCAACCTTCTACGCCACCAAACTCAGCTAGCAACCCAATTCCCAACTTCGACCTTAAAACTGGAGCTAAGTACCCTAACTTCATTAACTCCCATACCTTAAACCCCACATTTCATCCCTCGTCCAACTCCATATCCAATCATTTATCTCTATCTCCCTCCTCCAATGCTCCTATTCTTGATCCTCTTTTTCCCCCCACTGTTAAACTAACACAGCAAACCAATGGCACTACAGAAAGTCGATATGCTCTCTCTAGGCTCAGAGAACGAAAGATATATGAAAACATTCGTCTCTTTCTTGCCTATTTACATGACAAATCTGACTCGGTCTGCTACGAAGGGAAAACCAAAACCAGCGTCATGGTTTCCATCCAGCAGGAAGGCCTCCCTACCGACCCTATCAGTCTCAGGAACCTTTATGTCAAGTACCACGAGATTTTTAACATGTCCCCTCAGAAAGTAGCAGACGACCTTGCTGCATTCGGCAACTATGTTCACTCTAAACGAGTATCACACCTACAGCGAAGCCGAGCCGACCACGACAAATTTTTTCGTCCATAACGTGCCTCCCTTGCCAGCGCTTAAACCATCCTGTCTCACACCTCCACCCCACAACATCCCTCTTACATTTTACTACCAGAATGTAAGAGGTCTTCGCTCTAAAACCAATGCTGTCCTACGTCAATCGCATGCTCTTCCCTTTGATATTTACGCCTTGACCGAAACCAATTTGATTCCCGACATAAAGAACCAGGAATTGTTCCCTCCTACTTTTAATGTTTTCCGCGACGACGATCCTACCCGCACAAATAAAGATTCCCCCTGTCGAGGCGTCCTACTGGCGATGGACAACAGCCTTAACTCTTCTCCCATTACAATTTCTTCATCCTCTAAAGCCGACTTTGTCGCAATAAAAATATCACTGCCTCTCAAGTCCCTTTACGTTATATGTTGCTACATCCTACCAGCTCAACCTATCGAATCTTACCAATTTGTTATCGATGCGATCGATCATTTAATTGACCTGTCAGACCCTATTGATGATATCCTTATTTTCGGCGACTTTAATCTTTCTTCCTCAGCTACAGTGGACTCCATCAGATGATCAATAGTTTTTCATCGCTTCAAATGCCATCTCAGCTAAGGAATGTCTCTTCTTAGTTCGCTTAACAGACTCAAGTCTATGCCAAGTCAGTTTTATATCCAATTATATGGGCAGGCAATTAGACCTTATTTTCACAACAGATCCAATTAACTCCTCAGTCTCACTTTGTCCCCTATCTCTCTCAACAATCGATAACTACCATCCCCCCCTTCTACTTTCATTTTTTCATAACTCTTCATTCCAGTCCACTCCCCCCACAACTCTCTCATCCCACGACTTTCATAAAGCAAACTTTCACAAAATCAGTAAATATCTCAGCAGATCCCTCTTTAACTTTCACAACCTAAGTATAAATGATGCCTTTTCCATTTTTTATAAAGAAATATTTAATTCTTTTTCCCTTTACGTTCCGTTTTCCCGCCTTAAAACATCATCTACTAGTCCTCCCTGGTATAATCGCAAGCTTCGTTCCTTACGAAATCAGAGAAATAAGTTATGGGCTGTTTTCCTGCGTACCAGATCCTTTACCGACTATTCCAACTATCTTCGTGCTTATCTTCATTTCACCGAACGTTACGATTCCCTTTACCAGTGCTACCTTAACAATGCGCAAGTCAACCTTATAAACCACCCTAAGTCCTTTTTCCAATTTGTTAACTACAAAAGAAAGTCCGATGGTTACCCTCCTTCCCTCTCTTTCAACAACAGGTCATCAACCGACCCACTCACCATTGCCAACCTATTTGCCACCTTTTTTAAACAATCCTTCACCAACGACTCCTTTGTACCAGATCCATCCTATTTTAGTTACCTACTGAACTTCTCCAATGGCCCACTTCTTTCTCATATTTTGGACCCGTCTTATATCGAATATAAATTACACCAACTCAATGACGAATTCACACCCGGCCCAGATGGCCTCTCTGCCATATTTCTTAAAAAATGTTCTTCCTCTCTTTCCCTTGTCCTTTCTAATCTCTTCCGTCTATCCCTTTCACAAGAAGAATTTCCTCAGGTTTGGAAAACCTCCTTCATAACCCCGATCCACAAGAAAGGATCAAAGAATGAAATAACCAACTATCGTCCCATCGCTAAACTCTCCCATATACCCAAACTCTTCGAAAGTATTTTGTATGAAGCTCTAAGCTTCCAATGCAAATCACTTATTTCCCCTAGACAACATGGCTTCTTAAAGGGTAGGTCAACCACCACAAATCTCGTTGAATTCGTATCCTTTCCTATCCTTTAAATTGTCTAGTTGCAACCGATTTTGGAAAGCCTTCGATAAAATCTCTCATCGGTTAATCATCTTTAAATTGTCTACCCTCGGCTTTGAACCCATACTATTAAAATGGATATCCTCTTACTTCGAAAACCGTTCTTACAGTGTTCGTTTTAGGTCAGCCTACTCCGCTCCATTTTTGGCCACCTCTGGAGTTCCACAAGGCAGCCATCTCGGTCCCCTTCTTTTATATTAGCCATAAATGATCTCGATATAATCATCAAACACTCGTCTGTCTCCCTTTACGCCGACGATACCAAATTTTTCAAAATCATTTCCTCTCCCCATGACTCTTTCGGCTTTCAACAAGATCTTGATAGTTTTTCGATCTGGTGCCTCAAAAATTCTTTGGAACTTAATATCGCCAATTGCCAATCCATCACCTTCTCACATAAGCGGAACCAATCTCCTCCCCTACTCTATCTTCTCCATAACCAACCTATCTCCTCCGTACAATCACTTCGCGACCTCGGCGTTTTGTGTGATAGCGAGCTCAACTTCCGTTTACATATGGATGAGATAATCCTCAAAGCCAACTCTGCACTAGGTTTTGTAAAACGGTGGTCCAAAGAATTCACCAACCCATACGTGAGCAGTTCCCTCTATATTACCTTTGTTCGCCCCCTCCTAGAGTACGCCAGTCAAGTATGGTCACCATATCATCGTGTTCATATCTCGAGAATTGAAAGCATTCAGCGCCGTTTTCTTCGATTTGCTCTTCGAGGTATGCCCTGGGACGATCCTTTTAATCTGCCCCCTATCAAAATCGTCTCAACCTTATCAACTTAAACACCCTCGAAGATCGCAGAGATGCAGCAGACTTTCTCTTCATTCATCGACTCCTTTCAGGTCACGTTGAATGCGCGTCCCTCCACAACTCCATTTTCCTCAACACTAACCCTCGTAATCTACGTACCCCTCGACTCTTCTATCTACCAACCCACCACACCTACTATGGCGCGAACGAACCAATCTCCCGTATGCTACGTCAAATCAACTTAAACCCTACCGTCTTTGACTTTCACCGCACCACTTCCTACCTCAAATCTGTTCTCCTTCACCACTCCAACCAACCTTAATTTTAAGTTTTAGTTTAAGTTTATTTTTTAAGTTATAGCTTGTATTAAGCCGAATAAATGGGGGCATTCGCCCCCACCAAAATTAGGAAGTACAAATTTGTTTAACCCCGAATCTTCCACAATTTTAAAAGGTCGACAATTTTCTATAACCCAGTCTTTTACTACTCGTACACAATTTTTTTTCGTCGTCATTGTCTACTTTTGCTCGTTCAACTTTGTTATAATTTGTTTTTTTTTTTTTTTAACATGTAGCATTTATGTTTCACCAAATTCGATGTGCCTTTTAGGTTATATTTTGTATACACTCAACTTCTGCTTGCAACTAAATTTTCAATAGGCTCACCATTTCTATTTTCAATAACACCAAACACATCCCAAACTGCCATCGCTTGGATATCTTCTGGCAGAGATTTTCTTTGATTATTACCACACTTCCTCCCTTAGTTGCGTTTTCTGGCAAGCGTGGTAAGCTGTATAACCTCTAAATCTAATAAAGGATTGTTTTGTAAAATAATCCGATATCAGACATACGTCTATTTTATTTATGTCTAAGATTGCCTGTAGTTCATGTTGATGGTTGATTTACCCATTTGCATTCAATAAGATAATTTTAATTGTTTTAGCCATTTTTAAGTTCGTTTTGTTTTTGGTTTAGAAGCAGTATTTTCGGTTCTGCCCTCAATTTTGTTGACCCTTTTATCCATTTTAGAGAAGGAGTTTTCTGGTTTGGTCATTTTATCAAGGATAAGTTCAAGGCTTTGGTTAATATTCCCCTGTAATTTGGTACTAATACCCTGTACTCCAGCGCCTTGTGCAGCTACAGTGGCATACACTGGTGCATCGTTTATAATATTTTCCTGAATATCATTGTTCGGATTGGGTTTCTCGCTACAAAGCATCCTCTGTAACTTGCCGGATGTGGTTCTCCACAATTGACACATTTTGCTTTTTGATTTCTAGGCTAAACACAATTTATTGTAACGGCTGAGAATATGGAAAAACTTTTTCTGCAGTAGGCGAAGAATCCCAACATCCCGCTGTCAGGCAGAATAGGCCACACAACCTGGACGATTATAGCCAAAATTTCCGTCTTCCTAACCAAAATGAAGTATGGATACCAATATCTAAGCTAAAATTCAACAAATGAGCTGAACTTGATGGCTTACCGGCCGAGGTATTCAAAGCTGCTAAAAATGACTTTGTGAAGAGCATGCACCAACTCATTTCTCAAATCTGGTCAAAACAGAGCACGTCTGCTGAATGGAATCTCTGCATCCTTTGTCCGATCCATAAAAAAGGACACCCGCTCAACTATGCCAACTATAGAGACATATGTACGTCTCCCCAACTTCGCATACAAGATCTTATCTTATTCATATTGTGTGAACGTCTAAAAGCCTTCGTCAACAATCTAATTGGTCCCTATCAGTGCGGTTTCAGAAACAGTCAGTCGACCAAATCTTCACACTCCGGCAGACTCAGTAAGTCTAAATTGATAACCACCATCTTTTCATTGATTTTAGGGCTGCATATGTCTGTATTTATGAGAGGAGCTACAATGGTCGGAAAAAGTATTTTGACAAAACTGTGTGTAATGTTATCTCGCTTGTTTTGATAGATTGGGAGAACTAACGGGTCTCTGTTGATGAGCAAAACAAAATATATAATTTTAACTGTAAGAGCGCAAAATATTTTCTTTATTACATTACGCATTCATTTCACTGTCAGCTGCAATGTAAGAACTGAACTAAAACTAACTGGAAAAAAGTATTTTGACATCACATTTTTTTTCCTTTCATGTGCCATGAAAGCTGGGCCCTGTTAATTACAAAGTCTTTTTTTAATATAATTTATTAATTTTAATGACATTCACTAAACATTTAATTGGTAAATATGGGAAAAACGTCGGAAATAAGCCAGACTATAAGAAATGAGATGTTGATCAAGTATGATGCGGGTATTTTGACCGAGTCGACCACCGTCGAGTGCACAACTCCACCAGTGCACTCGGCAATATTGTTGTGTGCTCTGCAAAAAAAAAAAAAAAAAAACACCGCGCGTGTGTGCAAAAAAATACAAAAACAAAAAAAAAGTGCAGTGTAGTGAAAAGGAAAATATCACACAGTGCGGGTATCCCACCTCACCCGCTCCTAGTCGAAGTACTGTTGCTTGCACTCAGGCACTGCCCGTACCGTATGGTAAATACAGTAACGGCATGTAACAACTGATGGATAGCGGGTTGTGAGTGAAAATTTTGTTGGTGCACTGTTTCATATTGTTGTAAGGGCATAACACCTACAACAATTTGATCCAGTAAATCAATGTTAGAATTTTCACTTCGCAGCCTTGCTTAGTATCGTCGGTGTTTGTGTTTTCTGTGTTTGTCTGTGATTATGACTAGGGAATTCAGGGTAGACGTAGCCAATATACGCGGGGTAAAAAGTAATCACTTTTCTGCGTACGTCCACGTCTGTAAGTACAGACCAGCTGTTTTGGCACTTAGTGAAACACAGGTAGATCCCCGCCCACACCTCTCAGATCTTTCTGATCTGAAGCTACCTGGCTACGAACTAGTGCCATTATTCTTCTCTCACCGCGGTCTCGCCATTTATGTGCGTAGTGATGTAGCTTACCAAACTCCACCACAATGTGATCCATGTTCCAATCCGGAATTCAACTTCATGTGGTTAAAATTCCATCTCCGTAAGCAAATTGTCCACCACTGCTTTGTTTACAGAAGCCTCAAACAGCAATTCGACCTTTAACGAGTTTTATGACATTCTGGACAGACAACACCCGAAGAACGGTGTGTTGAGATCTTCACTGCGGAAAACAACTTAACGCAGCTTGTAAATGAGCCCACGTGAATACCAGTGGTTGATAGTCATAACCCCAATACTTGTCTTTAACTTCTCGCTTTGATAAGTACACCGTAGATGTACTCTCCCCTCTAGGCTCGCCGGACCACTGTCTTATATCAGCTAATTTCTCATATACCGACCACACAGTTAGAGAAAAAATTCCTAAAAGAACCGTATGGCAATACGAGAAAGCCAACTGGAGCGGTCTTAACAGCTTCTTTAGGTATTTTAACTGGTCGTTATGCTTCCCCGATAACGACGTGGATGCCGCTGCTGATATGATTACAGACACCATTCTCTTTGGAATGAGATCCTTTATTCCTCATCGGATGAAGAGTATCAAACCAAAAGAAAAGGCATGGTACGACTCGAGCTGTAAAGAGGCCGTCAGGGTTAGAGAAATGTTTTTTCGGTCCTTCAAGATCAACCCAACAGAGGCAAACCGAAAAAAGTTCAAACGAGCCAGAAATGACTGCAACGCCTTTCTTAAGCGTGTGAAATTCCTATACGACTAAAAACTGAGGCAAAAAATACTGCAATGTCCCAAAGGCAGTAACAATTTTTGGTCGTTCGTCAAAAACATTAGAAATTCAGCCTCATCCTCCATCCCAACGCTCATTTACAATGACATTCCAGCTGTCAGCTCTTTGGATAAGGCCAATCTGCTTGCTGCACATTTTGCGGCCAGCTCAACACTCCCAGATTGTGCTTTGTCTCCGCCTACACTTGAGTGCGTGGAATCTTCAATGGGACGAATATACTTTCGCACTCTTGTAGTAGTAAGAGTACTTAGAGATCTCAACATACATAAATCCGCTGGTCCAGATGGTATATCTCCCCTTCTTCTGAAGAAGTGTTCTTCTACGCTGGCAAAACCACTGCGTAAGCTTTTTCATCAATCCTACTCTTTAGGACTCTTCCCGAGCAGATGGAAAACAGCATTTGTCCAGCCCGTCCCTAAAAAATGCGAATCATCTTCTCTCTCCTCCTACAGACCCATTGCACTTACGTCCCTTCTTTCCAAGGTCATGGAAACACTGATAAATCGTCAGCTCATGAAATATCTCAAAACACGAAAACTTCTCAATGACCGGCAGCACGGTTTTCGTAGCAACAGGTCCACTAGTGATTTGATGGCATGTCTCACCGAAAAGTGGAACCAAAGCGTACATCAATCTGGCGAAAGCAAGATAGTTGCACTTGATATTTCTAAGGCATTTGACAGAGCTTGGCATCAACCTCTTTTGTCGAAAATGCGTGCATTTGGGATCGACGACTCTCTTCTTCAATGAATTAGAAATTACCTTTCGGTACGTTCAATTCAAGTTGTCTTGGACGGTTTCAAGTCTGATATTCACAAAATAAATGCTGGGATGTCCCCCAGGGCTCTGTTCTGTCTCCGACACTCTTTTTAATTTTCATTAACGATCTCTTGTCTGCTACTTCTAATCCAATATATTCCTTTGCTGATGACAGTACTCTCTGCTTTTCATATTCGTTCCCGGACTCACGGCGAAATTTAACATCCAGCCATTATCTATGAATGGCACTTGCATCGTCGAAACCGAAAGACTTTCCATTCTCGGTATGTGTGTCAATGACAACTTACGTTGGAATGACCACATATTTGATATCGCCAAAAATGCTGCGAAATGTCTAGGTTTCCTCAAGCGATGTAAGAAATATTTTACCCCCTCTGATCTGGCCTCAAATATATAAGGCATTCATCCGCCCAAAATTGGAGTACAACTCCCACATCTGGTCAGGTACTCCTAAAACATCTCTGCACCTGCTAGATAGGATTCAAAACCGTGCGATAAAACTTATTGACGATACTAATATCAGTCAATCAATGCACACACTCGAACACCGACGAAATTTCTCGTGTCTCACTTTGTTTTATCGCTATTTCCACCACCAGTGCTCCACTGAAATCGCCAGTAGCATTCCGCCCATTCAAACTTTCAACCGTAACACCCGTCTCGCTATGAATGTTCATCAGTATACCCTCAAGCCCATTTTCGGACGTACTCTAAAATATCGTGATTCGTTCCTAAGCCGTACAACTCGCTTATGGAATGCCCTGCCGATCTCTGTATTTCCTGGTCGTTGTAACTTGCAAACATTTAAAAACAATGTACATCGGTACCTCTCTTTTCTTCCTCCCTAAATTTCCTTTGCCCGCGCTGTGTACAATCACCTTAAGGGTACTCAAACCCCTTGAGCGCGCACTCATTATAAAAAAAAAAAAAAAAAAATTCAGTGGAATACTTAAGCAAGCTATACAAAGTGCCTCGTCAAACTGTGTATTATCAAATAAATAAGCAAAAGAAAAATAAATCCACAAGTAACTTGCCACGTTCATGCAGACCACGCAAGACAACCAAAAGAGAGGAAAATTTAAAGATAATGTGCTAAAAACTCCAAAAGATGCAGCAACTGAATTGAGTGATCAGCATAATATTCAAATTTGTGAAAGAACGGTAAGAAATCGTTTAAAAGAGGAAGATTTTGCCACTTATGTAGCCAGATCAATATCCCAAATTTCACAGAAAAATAAGCTCAAACGTCTGGAATTTGCTAAAAAATTTTTACACAAGCCTTCATCATTTTGTCAGCAAGTATTGTGTACTGATGAAAGCTCTTTTCAGTACCATGCATCAAAAAAGAAAATTTTCTGCAGAATTTATAGGAAATTGCGAAAAAAAGTGTCACGTGTATGTGAACGAGTACCCCATGGAGGTGGCAGCGTAATGTTTTGGGGATGTGTTTCCTTTAATGGCATCGGAGATTTGGTACCAATCGAGGGAACGATGCACAAGGATCAATATTTTCACATTTTAAATAATATCCATAACGCGTTTACTTCAGGTGACAAATTGATTGCACAGTCATTTATTTTGCAACAAGATAATGCTCCATGTCACAAAGCCAAGATGATTACCAATTTCCTAAGGGATGTTGAAGTAAATACAATGGACTGGCCACCTCAAAGCTCCCGATTTATATATAACTGAGAATGTGTGGGCTTATGTAAAGAGAAACAGAAGTCCATGTTTGACAAGAACGCGCGAGGAGACAATCGCTGAGGTCGCAGACCTTGCAAACCCTTCAAAATTTGGTGAACCCAACACCAAGCCGATTGCAGAAAGTCATCAGTGCCAGCGAAGGGTTCATTTTCCATTAAGTAATGCCTTTAGTTTTATAAATTTTTGTTACCAGTTCTTTTTTTCGGATAAATAATATTTTGTCAAAATACTTTTTTCCCCATTCATTTTTCAATTATAATTTTTAATTTTAATACTATTATATTGAATTAACTTAAAGTATATTTTTGTTCGTCACCGACTGTACTTCGAGCCGTCAACATCGTTTTCGATTGCGTTTCTCTGCTCTCCTCAAAGTTGGTAACTTCTTTCTCCCGCGCTTTCTTCCTCTCGTTTCCCTTTTCGTCTTATCTTTCCACCAATCAAGTGAGTGAAAACTAACAAAACAAGTGATAAAAAAAAAGTGGAATATGGCCTCTGGGCCAAAGGTGCTCTCGGGTAATCGTTTTGCTGAGTTATATCAGCACTTCGACCCGCCTAAGAAAAAAATTAAAAAACAAACATATTCCCCTATAGTGACCAACAAAGACATTCCCTTCCATTCTAACTCTAAAAATCCCAAATTTATTGTTATAACCCCCCCTGACCCTAAAAAACTTCTCACTTCCATAAGTGTATTTTTATTAAGCAAAGCCATTGATGCAATTAGTACATCGTACGAGTACATAACCCAACTTCGAGATGGAAATTTGCTCATACTCGTTAAATCCCAACAAATCGCCAATCTATTTCTTTCGAAAAAAACACTTTCCAACCTCTGTCCTATCTCAGTTTCGCTACATGATCAGCTTAATGCTTCTAAAGGCACCGCATATGCACCATGCCTAATAAATGTCCCTGAAAAAGAAATAATCGAGGAGATGAAAGACCAAGGTGTCACCGATGTATTTAAATTTAAGAAATCAGAAAATGGTGCTCAAAGGGTCACAGGGCTAATGCTCTTTACCTTTGATCTCTTTCGCCCCCCTACGTCTATATAGGTGGGTTGGTATAACCTCAGGGTGGAGGAGTATTTCCCTAACCCTATGCGCTGCAAAAAATGCCAACGACTCGGTCACACTACGAAAAGATGCACTGGTTCTCAAACTTGCGAAACATGCAATCTTCCCTCACCACACTCTCCTGAAATTTGTACTTGCACATATTGTGCTAATTGTGCAGAAAATCACCCAGCATCATCAAAGCTATGTAAGCGGTATATGCAAGCAAAAGAGATTTTAAAAATAAAAACTATAAAAAAGTGCAGCATGGCAGAAGCCAAACAAATCTACAGCCAACAAAATCCAATCGCCCCATCTCTCTCTTTCTCTTCAGTTGTTAGGAACGGAACAGAACCTGTTTCTCGCAATTCGCCAGCCCCGTCACACGTCACAACCTCCTCCTCTTCAACCAAAAAAACAAATCTCACACCTACCACACCAATAGAAACTGCTATTAAAAAGAAACCGATAACCCAAACACTAAAACAAACAAGCGACTCTACTCCTCGCTCAATATCCCCCCCATTAATCTAAATCCAAACACAGCACCAAACTTTACGATCCCTCCTCTACCCGCCAGAACACCAACAGCATCCAACTCCATGTCAAACAAAAGCATTCTTTCAACAATCACACAAACTTCTCCTATAAACGATGAATCTCAATTTTCAAACTCTCCCACAAATTCTAGTAGGACTCTCAACTCTACGCACACATATAACACTTTAAATCTACACTCTAAAACCGACTTAACACACACAACCAAATTTACTTTACCCATGATCATCGATAACGAAAGAATCTCCGAGGATGATTATGATGAAGACATCTAATCATTTAATTGGTACTTCGAATACCGACTCTGTCTTTCAAAGTTCGAATCATTCAAACTCCTTTGGGAGTTTCGATGGTTCGGACTCGGGGCGGCAGAGGCACACAAATTATCAAACAAATTTACACCCTATTAACTTTTCACAGTATAACTCCTCTTATATTGCACAAAAGTCTTCTACGTCAGCTCATACAATCCTCAAGATTCTTCAGTGGAATCTTAACGGATATCTAAACAACTATCATGAACTTGAGCTGTTAATAAAAGAGAACAAACCCCACATAATTTCTCTCCAGGAAACTCACATTTACGACAATACACAAGATAAAGCTCCAAAACAATATTTACCATATTTTCATAATCTTAGTACAAATACAACCGCAAAACAAGGAGTTGGCCTCCTAATCCATAAGTCAATCCCACACACAGTTCAACCAATTAGCTCAGATATCTCAACAATAGCAGTAGAAATTGATCTTAACATTAAAATAACTATTTTATCTCTTTACATTCACCCAACCCAGACTTTTTCTTCTACAAACCTAGAAGATATTATTAGATAAGTGAACTCCCCACTAATTCTTACTGGCGATTTCTAAAACAAATGGACGAGGCAATTAAACAAACTATGGACACTACAATACCGCGGTATCGACGTACGACTAACGAAGACCTGTTCCGCAATCCTACTATTGACGCACTGCACCGACAGAAAAGTAGACTTCTGACAAGACTTAAAAACTTGTACAGACAGTTAACTGACCTACAAGACCCGGAGATTAGGACACTGAAGTCGTCGATTAAAAATATTCAAACGCTAATAAAAGATAATTACAGAATTTCTGTAAGTTTGTATTGGAACAACAAGGTTCGGGCTGTAAACACCAGCAACCCGAACATGTTTCCGCAAATAAATAAACTATTTCGGAGAAAAAATCAAAACGACCTTCAGTGTCTTAAAATGGCCCGGACAACAGACAACGAACGGTTACTGACAATAGCAGGTATTGATCCAAGTGAGGCCGCTGATGATGACGCCTTCTTTGTGATCGAGGATCCACAGGAGAAGGTTGAGACCATAGGGGCGACTTTCCAGGAAGTATACAAGGCCATTGATATCATTGGCCCTAATTATGACCTGGACAGTCGCGTCTTGGGGCACGACTTCTGCATTCGAAATGAAATAGGGAACTGGCGATCCGAGGGCTCTGGTTTCACCCGGTTTAGCGACGAAAATATGGCAAATAATGTCACGACCAGAGAGGGTGACCTACCCCCTTTCATTTCGAGGGAAGAACTCCATGAGATCTTCGACACAATCAGGGCTAAGAAATCAGTAGGGACCGATGGTATTCCGAACATCGTGCTTCGACATCTTCCTCTAGAAGCGGTGGACATTTACACCACCCTGTTTAATAATGCAATGAATAATGCACATTATCCAGCGCATTGGAAAACGGCGGTGGTTCAACCTATCCCCAAAAAGGGGAAGGATATATCCAATCCGGCGAATCTCCGGTCGATAAGTCTCCTTCCGAATATCAGTAAGGTTTTTGAAAAAGTAATCAATAGAGCTCTGTCTAGGTGGGTTGAGGACAAACATATAGTTCCGGATAATCAATTCGGTTTTAAGGCGGGACATGATATCTCACATGCCGCGTCTAAACTGGTGTCCGATATCCAATGGAACAAAGGCAAGAAACAGTGCACTGGTGCCTGCCTTGTTGACTTGGAGAAGGCCTTCGACACCGTATGGTTAGAGGGTCTTTTCTATAAGCTGACTAGGCTGGGCATCAGTAAACCTCTCTTGTACATTCTTTATAATATGCTAACCAACAGACAGTTCATCGTGAAAAATGGCGATGTGACTTCTGTTGGAATATTTCAAATTAGAAATGGTCTTCAGCAAGGCGCGGTCAATTCGCCAATCCTATTCAACATTTTTACAAGCGACTTGATAGGTTCACTTCCCCATACTATTGCGTACGCAGACGATTTGATAGCGTACAGAACAGGTAAAAAAATCGAGGTCATTAATACTCTCTTGCAAAGTGACTTCGATATGATAAGACGATTTTGCGATGACTGGAAGTTGAAAATCAACTTTCAGAAGTCGGAAACCATTCTCTTTAGGACGCCATTGTCTGGAGCCTCTAGGGATACCAGAACAAATTGGAGAAAGTTCTCTATCATTGGACAACGCGGACAACCTCTTGCCTGTCGAAATGTAGTCAGATACCTTGGAATCTGGCTAGATCAGTTTCTGTATTTTGGCAAAAGTGTAGATGCTGCTCTGGCCAGAGCTAGAGGTGCTTTTGCCCTTACAAAGAGACTGTTTTATAGCAGCCAACTCGATGCGAGGGTAAAGGTAATCTGCTACATGGCCCTTATTAGGCCCATGCTGGTATTTGGTTGTCCTGTGTGGTTCAATGTAAGAGCAAGCTTAATGGAAAAGATTCGGGTGTTTGAGAGGGCTTGTCTTAGGGCTTGTCTTCGCTTGTACAGAACACCAGAGTCGGAGTACAAGAAATTTTATCCTAATGAGGTCCTTTACAATCGGGCGAACCTAATACGAGTGGACAATTTCGTAATTAAGCTGACTCGAAGGCACATTGCAAGAGCAATGACTTCGACGAATAACCTGATATCTGGGGCTTACTACCCCAATTACCTTTACCACGAGAGTGTGCGCTCTGACGGCTTCGTTCCACCGGAAGCATTCCTCTACCTAGATCAGATAGGGTTGATCCAGGATAGATCAGCGGTGCCGTTAATCTTCCATGTCGCTCGGACAGCTGGGGACAGGCGACTCAACTACAACAGAGACGTCGCACACGGCAGTGTGGATCGCCTCAGGTTCAGTAGGGCGGTGGGGAATCGCGATAAGAGGGATGTCGTTCGGCAGCACCAGCATTTCTGGTGGTTGAATGATGGAGAAGATGTTTCGTCATCGTTTCCGTCAATTACGGAACAGCCTCACTAATGAGGCAGAGCTGACCAATCTATTTGCTCAGTAAATAGCGATGGCCAGCTTACATAGGTTTAGGTTAGCATTTAAGTAATATATACATGCGTTAGTGTATATAAAGGTATATACTAACATATGTATATTATTGTGTATAATGTCTAAGTGTGTTTATGTGTGTATTGTGCATTTAGGTTAGGTAGGCTAAGGTTTATTTTAAGTTAGATACTAAGTTTTTATAAAAAATAAAAAATTATGTCCATATGCTAAGTTTTTCTTAACAAATATTTTTTTCTTAGCCTTAAGTATTCAATATAAATAGTTCTAAGCAAAATGTAAATAAAGTCGAAAGACATAGTTATAAGTATTCAGAGTAGCTTAGAGTGCCTGTGTGGGGCCAGTAAGTTAGTATAAGTTTGTTAAGTAATTGTAAGCTAGCATTTAAGCATTTTTTGTTAGAATGTAAGAGTTAGTGTTAAGAAAATAAAATGCATTTAAAACTAAAAAACTAAACTTACTGGCGATTTTAATGCTTGGAGCCCCCTTTGGGGTTCCCAAACTTCAAATGCAAGAGGCAAAATAGTTGAGAACTTCTTAATAAATTCAAACCTCTCTCTCCTTAACGATGGAAGTCCAACACACTTTTCTACCCATAGCACCTTTACACACGTAAACCTTACATTAATATCTCCTCAACTTTTACCTAACACCTCCTGGAACAGATTGGATTTTCTGCACGATAGCGACCACTTCCCTATAATAACCAACCTTAATCTTAAAAACAATAACACTTACTCTAAGCCGATTCCTAAATTTTTAACCGACCGCGCCGACTGGAATCTTTTCCAAGCAAAAGCAATAGATTTTTTTACCAATAAACCACAATCCACAAACGTCAACAAAGAGGCAGCATTATTAAGTAAAGGACTTCGGTTCGCAGCCAACTTTTCAATCCCTCAATCGAAAAACAAACCAGTAAAAAACATGGTCCCTTGGTGGAACCCCGAAATCGCTACTCTGCGGGGAAAGAAACAACATTTATGGAAAATCCTTAGAAAGTATCCTAACGAAACAAACCTCATTAATTATCGGAAAGCGAATGCTTTATTTCGTAGGAAAGTCAAGGCTTCCAAAATTGAAAGTTTCCGGAAATTCACCTCAAATCTAAATCCTAACACGACAAGTAAAAAAATCTGGGCAGACATAAGAATCCTTACCGGTAATTATATTCCTCATTACATAAAAATTATACACACTAACTCCGAACCGCTAACGGACTCAAACTTGATCGCTGAACATTTTGCCGAGCAGTGGTCCTCTTACTGTAGCGATTCAAATTTCTCTCCTCAATTCCGACTGAACAAACTTGCAGCATTGAACCATAACCTAATCACTTGTAACCTATCTTTGTCTGCAAAACAATTGGAATTACCTTTCAATTTACTTGAATTTGAAAGCTGCCTAAACTCAGTCAAAGGAAAAACACCCGGGTACGATCGCATATCGTATCCGATGATCAAAAACACGCCATTCGAAATTAAAAACCGTATGTTGTTATTATTTAACAATATTTTTAATCAAGGGATATTACCACATGCATGGAAGACTACCACCACAGTTCCCATTGCAAAACAAAAAAAAAACCCAACTGACACAAATAGTTACAGACCGATTTCACTCTTGTCCTGCACAAGCAAACTTTTAGAAAAAATGGTTTCAAAAAGACTTCTTTGGTATATTGAAAAGCATAAATTTAAGCATAATATACACAAACCAGGTCACCTTCAAGCATGGTCGAAGTACAGTGGATTCACTCCTCCATTTAGACGAATTTATATCCACTGCACGCTCATGTAAAAACCATGTCTCAATCGTTTCAATTGACTTCGAGAAGGCATTTGAACGTATAGGAATCCACGTCATCTTAAACAAGTTAATAAAATGGAATATCGGTCCAAAATTATTTCACTTTATTAAAGCATTTTTAATACACAGATCTTTTAGGTCGAAAGTTAACAACTGCTTCTCAAAATTGCATAACACTAAAAATGGCATACCACAAGGATCTCCGCTCTCGGTTATTCTCTTTATAATTGCTTACAATGACATTAGTGATATAATTTTAAGATTTAAAAACATTGATCATTCACTCTATGCTGACGACTTGTACTTAATGTCCAGAACAAATGATATCAACCGTACAATTAATTTATTTAAAGAAGTTCTTAATGAAATTTGTAATTGGTGTATCCAGTCAGGAGCAATAATATCTTTAAATAAAAACAAACACCTACACATTTGCAGAAAACTAAATTGTTCTAGTTTTGATATTGCAGTGCGAAATATTCAAATAGAAACTGTTAGCTATTTAAGTATCTTAGGAATATTGTTTGATAAGAAATTTAGTTTTAAACCACATTGTATTGAATTAAAACAAAAATTAGCTCCTAGACTTAATATCCTAAAATATCTGGCATCACGCAATAGTTATATTCATACTTACACCCTTATCAACACAACAAAAACTATTTTTGCATCTAAAATTGAATACGGGCTCAACATATATGGTAAGTGTGCTCCAACAGACCTAAAAGTGTTGCATCCCTCAATCAAGAACATGCTGACAGAAGGAGGTTTTTACACAATCGAAGACAGAAAGGACATATGCACAAAGTTCACCAATTCACACAGACGCAGCCAAAATCTTGAAACGTAAAAAAATACCCAGACAACACTCAACGTTATACAAAGCTTTATACTTTGCAAGAGTCATCGATATCGAACCCAATATTAAATGTGTTCCCATCGAAAAATACCCTTCATGGTTATTACCACCTAATTCAATCGACATCAGTTTATCAAAATATCCGAAAAATACGACTCCCAAAGAAAAATATACCCAACTCTTCCTGCAACTCATGAACAACTATCCCAATAACACCTGGAACATGCTTTACTCAGACGGGTCTAAGAGTTGCGAGGGCACCGGATTTGCTATTGTCGACAAACATGGGGATGTACAATCTGCTGTGAAGGTTCCAACATATTTTTCCATCTTCTCCACAGAAGCTCTAGCTATATTGGAAGCCACAAAGATAGCAATATCATCAAAGAGAAAAACTATCATTCTCACAGATAGTCTCTCCACTCTCCAAGCTATAAGCAATATAAAAAGCCGAACGCCTATAATAAATAACATCCGAGATAACATTATATCGCAGAGTGGAAAGTTAAAACTCATCTGGATCCCAGGACACACAAATATTCAAGGAAATGAATCAGCTGATAAGAAGGCGAAAGCTATTTCCATATGTCCAAATACAGAGGTAACTCATTACCGACCCCCAAAAAACGATCTGGATAAAATTATAAACGCATACTGGCTTCTCAAAAAGAAAGAATCCTGGAGCAGATACATTCATCACTATGCCACAATTAACCCAGGAGGCACACCAGCAACTTATCCGACAAATACCACGGCTAGTATGAACAGATGCTTTCTACGACTTCGGCTTGGACACACCTGGTTAACGCATAGCCACTTACTAAGAAACGAACCTCAACCCATTTGTCACCTTTGCCAAACAAATAGCTTACTAACCATTAAACACATCACTATCGAATGTAGTAAAATTAAGCAAATCTGTGGAAATCTATATAAAGATAATATTATCAGTCTTCTCTCTACTCCATCGTCAAAAAACATTAATAATATTTATAACTTACTAAAATATCTAAAACTGGACAAGTATATTTAGCTGTTAACTATTTTCCCTATATCAGGGGAGCACCCGAGGATGTCAGGAGGTCGATTTTTGTTATACTATCCCTCCTGACATCATCGAGCGCTCCCCGCACCAGTATTTTTATGTTAATTTAATCTTTAAGTAATATATTAAGACCCCAGCCATAAGCCCTGTATGCTAGTGCTGTAGTTTTTTTAAGATTAATCATGTACATTTATGTTTTGATTAATAAATAATAATAATAATAATAATATTTTTGTTAAAGCTCATTATTATGTTATTATCATGAATTTTTTTTCAGATTTTTTCAATAATAATAAAGAAAGATATAAAGAAACTGTGCGATTTTTTTTTTGTGAAAATACTTTTTCCGACCATTGTATATAGAGCCATGTCTGGTTTTCGTGTCCCTGCCAAACTCTCCCTTCTGTGCAGAATGACGATTGACAACCGTTGATGTCAAAAAAGGGTTTAGACAATGTGACGCACTACCATGTGACTTCTTTAATATAGTACCTACTTGAAACAATTGTGCGGAACTCACAAGTCAACACAATCGTTTCAAAGTATGCACAACTACAAAGTGGAGCAAAAGTAATGACATAATGTGATTTGGCATAATTTTCGCAAATGGCGTCAAGTGTCATTGCGCTTTGACATTTATGTTGTAGACAATGGAGCGATACATATCAGAAGAACGCAGAATTTTTGTTACACTGCTTATTTGATCAATTTCCGGTTCGTTGTTTTAATGCAGCTTGAATTTCGTCGTCGTTTTCTTTGTCGTAATACATCATGTGCGCAAACAATTAACCTTTTGGCGTAAAAAGTGGCCGGCCCCGTATTATTCGTTCGACCGAGAATATCACTGCTGTGGCCGAGAAAGTGTCCACAAACATCGACGAGGCAACGATGCACACAAATTGGCATCAGCAAACATTCGTTACGTTGATGTTCCCTTATAAAGTGAAAACTGTTCACCAATTGCTGCTTGCTGACCGTAAAGTGAGGTTAACTTACTTCCATGCTCTGTTAAACCAAGTGGCAGGAAGAGGATGGATATCGTATCCAAAATCATAATTTGCATTTGCAGTGAAAAAGTGATTGGCCGTTATTTTTTTGAGGTTGCCAATGGCTCTACCGTATCCGTAACTGGTGAACGTTGACAACAGATGTTAAACAGATGTTTCTTTGCCGCAAGTTGATGGATTGGATCTCGAGCATTGTTGGTTCCATCCGGACGGAGTAACCGCTCACACAACTCGAGCAACTATGCAGATTTTGAATCACCAATTTTCAGGTCGTGCAATCTTCCGTTTTGGCAATTTGAACTGGCCGGTCAGATCGCCAAATCCGACGGAGGCTTGAAATCTCCACAACCCTTGCAAGTTTTGAAAGCCAACAATGAAGAAGAAATCACCAATTTGGAGTCAGATATTTTGCGAGCAACAATTCAAAATGTCATAAAACGAGCACAAATGTGCGTCAACTCAGGAGGTGGTCTTTTGACCGATATAATTTTTTCAACTTAATGCCATCAATAAACTGAAAACAGGGCCCAATTTTTTTCATTTCTAACGAAATGGCAGCCAGTTCACATTATGACATTACTTTTGCCCCACTTTGTACTAGCGTACGCCGATGATATGGACATAATTGGCAGAACTCAGCGGTATGTCATCGGTATGTTTGCTAGTATTTAACTGGAATAGGTTAGCGGCAAAACCAAGTAAATGCTGTCAACAAGAAGGGACACACAACATCTACGACTTGTACAGGACGTCAGAACCGATAGCAAAAACTTTCAGGTAGTAAGGGAGTTTGCTCACCTTGCTCCTGCTATCAATTCTGTCAGCATCAGCTCCGTAGAAATAAAACGAAGATTAACTCTTGTAAATCGCTCCTACTTTATGACGCTGAAGCACGGAATCTATCGGTCATTCTGAGAGGAACATTCTTCGTAGGATATTCGGTCCCGTTTGCGTTGACTGGCTTTGGAGGAGAACATTCAACGATGAACTACACCAGCCGTACGGCGACATCGAAATAGTCAGAAAACTGCGCATCAGTCGCCTGAGATGGTTGGAAATACGGGGCGATTTGGCAACAATATTCTGATCCGTCTTCGAATATACATTGACTACGCAGTAGAGGGAGCTCTCGTAGAAGAAGAGCAAGTAGAAAGGGACCTCAGCCTACTTGGAGAGCGTAGCTGGAGGTAGCTATATATGGATCAAGCTTGTTACTTGAGACCCAGGTGTACCTCGTACTACCTAAGTAAGTAAGTAAGCTTAGAGTGCCTACATAGGGCCAGTATTAAGGTGTTTTTTTTTATATCTTGTAAGAGTAAATGAATGGAATTGAATAAAAATGCAATGAAAAGGGAGATAAAGCTCAAAGTTAAATACTAAGTCAGGCTTAAGAACTAATTAAGAGTATCTTTACTTACCTCCTAACTGAAGTTCAGCTGTTGATTGTATTTGCTCCCATTCATTCGACACAAAACATTGATACATTCCCGGATCGTCTTTAGTCACTTTTTTAATAATCAGTCTTGGTGGATCTGTGAGTATCTGCAAATGAGAAAATGAAATAAAAAATTGAAACATTAAGCTCTAACTTGAGTCATAGGCTTCTCAGCGCGGACTACTTTAGTGATTTTGCCTGAAAATTTGGGTCAAAACATTAATTCCTTCCTTATCATGCAAACAGAAGACGATAATCCTTCTTCATTTTGTGGAGGTGAAACATTATCCTGTTCTAATTTTATTTCCATTTTAATGCATCTATACGTAGTTGGGTTAAGGAGTGAAAGTCTAAGCTCCACCGTTAAAGTCGTTTGAACTCTAACTCATTACTAAGCAGACTTAGATTAAACGCTAAATTCACTTATGTACGGATGCATGTACAGTATATACGAGTATGAACATGTGATACTTTTAAGAGTCCTAGGAAACTTCCACATGTGGGTGAAGGTAAGGATGCAAGTATCCGTACAGTGAATGCTAGTTATATGTGTACATACCTCAACTCGATTATCTCTGAGAATTGGCTTTCCATCATGCAACCAATTAATGTCATGCACAGGATGTCCAGATACGATGCACTGAAACTGTGCATCCTTGTCAACATCCACAGTCTGTACCTGTGGCTGAAGATGAGCGGTTAATGGTGCTGAAAGAGAAACGAAAAGCAAACCATACAATGTGAGTGCACTGTAGCCAATTTTTATAATTTTTTTTGCAATTTTTCTACATCATGCAAAGTAAAGGCAAATTTCATTAGGATTTCCACTTTGTATCATGGAATGGGATAAACAATGACACCGTCAGTAACCTGGCTGCTGGCAATGGGAAAGGCAAAGAATATAGGTCAGTGGGAAGGAAGGTGCATCAGTGTCCAGTTAGCAGGTAGAATCTTTCGGAGATGGCATATCCTTTAGTTAATTAAATTTCATTGAATACCTGTGACAGTGAGTGACACTTGGATTGTCTCCTCGCCGGCAGTGTTATTTACCCAGCAGAGATATTTGCCACTATCCTCTAGTCGAGCCTGAAAAAGAAGAATGAAATGAGTTAAATCAGCGAATGTGGAATGGTAAAGCCAATGGAGTGGCAATTAGAAGATACTTCTTTGAGTAAAGTCTAAAATATGCGCTCGTACGTGGGTGTTAAGGAAATCTACTTAAAGTAAAGTGGATCGATTGCGGAAGGAATCTATTTCCAATTTATTGACTTACTTTTGTAATTTTCAATAGCCCAGCCGATATCATTGTTATCCGATCGCTTAGTTGTAGTGGCAGTAGTTGTTCGTTCTCCTCTTTGAACCATCTGAAAGCAGAAACCAAAAAACGACTTTATTAAGCAAATTTTTGATGGACTGAGGCTAGATAGATCGATTTTTGGATCTCTCACACAATGCCTATCAAGGCTTAGCTTTTGTCTACATTACCAAAGCATCAGAGGGTAACGATAAAGGTGATTAAAAGCTACGATCAATATTTACCGATCACTCAAAAATAAGTTGTATTGTCAGCGTTTCTCCGAAAACTTGCTGGTGTCGTTGTCTGTTCATCTACCAGATTATGCCAGTGTTTACCGGGCAGAGCATTTCGCGTTGAAAGAGGCTTGCTTTTACTGAGAAAATCACCACCACATACCCAAAACACTGCTATCTTCATTGATAGCCAAGTAGCAATTAAAGCGACTAAATCAGCGAAAACATTCTCAAAACTAGTAAGACAATCTCAATCTAACTTAATTTTCCTGGCTTTTTTAACATTACCATCATCTAGATTTGCAGTGATATTGCACGTAAAGAAGCGGCAGATGAACTGATTAGCCGGGTGTCAGGCCTTTTACTTACTTACTTACTTAGTTATGGATGGACTTATGCCTCAACCAATAGGCCTTTCCAGTTAGATCAGTCTCTGGCTTACTACTTTCAGCTGCGCACTCGAAGTTGATTGAAAAGCCTTTCCATTTGCGGGCGCAACATAAGGCAAGGACTTCCTTTACTGCGTCATCTCTTCGGGCAGTAGCATTGGTGTTCATTCACTCCATGTGTCCTAGCCATCTTAGGCGACTAATGTACACTTTTCTGATCAGGTCAATGTCACTGTACAGGTCGTAAAGTTCGTCGTTAAATCTACTTGCCCTAAATACGTTAACGCAAGCGGTACGAAAAATCATTCGAATAATACTACTTTCAAAACGGCCGCGAATATTTTCATCCACTTCCGCTAACGTCCACGCTTTTGCATCATAAGCCAGAACTGGGATAATGAGGGTCTTATACAGAGTCTCTTTAGTTTTATATTCCTTGACAAGACACTTTGCCTTCTTAGGCCGAAGAAACAGCGATTGCTAAGACTAACTCGTGGCTGGATTTATGATGAGATGTCGGGTAAGGAATTCAAAATCCCTGACTACCTTAAAGTTATAGTGTCTGTGCCAATTCATATATCATATTTCTGCCGTATCTATTCCAATACCTGCTACAGACGTCTGAGTTCTGTCAATGATGTCATGGGCGCACGCTAGCATTTGATCAGGCTTTTGAAAGATTATTCTTCCGGTGGTGACTTATAAGTTCCGCACAATTCGTTCAAGCATGATTTTAAAGAAGTCCTATGACAACGCGTTAGTAAAGCCCTTTTTGACACCAAAGGTCTCGGTTAAGTCGTTACCGACCTTGATCGAACAGCGAGCGTTCTCTATCGTCATTCTGGACAGACGAACTAGCCTGGCCTCTATATAGCTCGTTTCTATAAATGCTGTCATATGTGCCCTTAAATCGATAAAGAGGTGATGTGTGTGGTTACAAACTACACTGATAGAGCCATTAGATTGTTGATAAATTTGATGTAAGGACACTAATGCTGTTAATAATTCGCGCTGTTAAAAGGGTCTTCTCTCTCGTGAATCAGGCAAACTTCAGTTTGGTGGGGTGGACCGATCTCTTCACTTTCACCGTCTAGGTTGAACGGCTCATTCTGCACTGGAGGTTGTCCTTCGCCGTTTAATTTTCTCACTACCTCGGTATATCGATTGTAACTCTACTACTACATTTCCTTGTTTGTCTCTACAGGCCTCTTTTCGGCTGGACTCGTCTTCAAGACAGCCAGCTACGTCATCGATATTTGAGATTGTCCTTAACCAAATTTTGTTTAGTGCTGTGTAGTCCACTGCCGAGAGCCTTGGTGCGCTTGGATGGTTGGGTTGGATAACGATAACGGCGGGGCTGCTGTACTCCGATACTGAGTTTCTTATGAAGTTAAGCCTTTTTTGTGCTCCGTTTATGAATTTTCTGTCATGCCAGGAGTAACGATATGGTTTTCTTCTGATTTGTATGTCATCTGTTAAATGTATTTGATCAATTCCTATTTTGCAGTATCTGATCAGGTTGCCGTTTGTAGAAAATGAACTGAAATGATGTGGTGGGCTGTACCTTTTGTGAATAGTGCGTACTCTGTGATATCGTTTTGAAGAGACAAAATGTTTGAATTTAAAGCGCAAGTGTTGAAATAGTTTGGGGTATGCGATTCTTTGGACTTGGACTTTATGCAGGCCACTATTGTCACGTTTGCTACTTTTCGCCAATCACTTCCTAGAATAAGTGGCACTGGAGAATTTTGGACTAATGCAATGGGGGCCGAAAGTGTACAAAACTTCATCTCTATACACTTGCAGATCAATTTATCCAATGGGTTTGCATTCGTTTTCAACTGAGGTTATGTTTACACCTTCGTAAGCCTGGATGTCAATTAAAGATTCTTCTCAGGCACAGTCAATAAGTGCGGATATGTTGTTTTCAAATGCAAAAACGTCTATGATGGGCCGTCTTCTTTCATTGCATTTACCTTCTTTTGCGATCTATCGAGACATGAATTTGACATATGACCCGCTTTGTTGCAGTTCGGACATGGGATGAATGGAAAGGGGGTGTGATTCCTTTTTACGTCGCGGGCATTCGTATTTATCCATTTTTGGCGACCATAGATTGCTGATTGCTTCTTGTGGAAATTAATACTTTTTAGATTTTGAGAGCTGCAAAACAAACGAGATAAGTTGCTCAAGGCGGAAAATGAACCCTCTAAACCTGTGCCCCGAAAAAAGCAAAGACTCGATAAAATAACAGAAACAAGGGTTTTACGGACTACGCGTATCACCCATCTGGCAATGCTAGAGGCGGATCCTCCTTTTATATTAAAGAGTCGATCGAGCATAACGGAGAGCTCGAGCTGTGCAAATAATTGCCGTACGTGTAAAAACCGGACGCAATTCCATTACTATATCAGCCATTTACTTCCCCCCGCGATCCAAGGTCACAAAATATATCATCAAGAATATATTTATGTTATTTCATTTGGATCTGCTTTTATAATTGGCAGTGACTTTAATGCTAAACACACTTTTATTGGAGCTCAAGATGTGTTTCCCAAAAAGGCAAATTGACCTATGAAGCTGGTATGGAACCCAACTGTGATTTCCATTCGACGGATAAGCCGACTTATTGGCCAACAGACACAGTGAAAATAGCCGATCTTGTCGATTTTTTCGTTTTCAAAGGAATTTCTAACAATTACTTGTATATAAAGGTTGATGAAAGCTTCGATCTTTCCTCCGACCATTCTCCAGTCATACTGACAATGAGTGACAAGCTCATTAAAGAACAAGAACTGCTTCGACTAACTGTAAGAAATACAAATTGGAAAGGATTCAGGAAAGTAATCGAAGATAACGTGGAATTACTCGTAAACGTCTCAATAAGATCACCATTTGAACTTGAAATCAAAGTTGACTACTTCGTGGAAATCGTTCAATGTGCTGTGTGGAACAACGACAAAAAATGGCGAAAAATAGCACAAATTACCCGCCAGAGGCAAAAGAAATGGTAAGGGAAAAATGGAAAGCACGAAATGGCAGGATAAAAGACGTCTAAATAAACTTTGTAATCTTCTCAAGGAGACTCTAAAAACCCACAAAAATTGTGTTGTAAATACGTATGTCGAAAACTTGACGGCAGGAAAAGAAACCTTGCTCGTTTTGGAAAGCATTTAAAGGCTGCAAAAGGCCCAAAACCCCAGCGCCACCAATTAAAATCGATAACAACGAATAGGCGAAGGAGGATAAGGAGAAAGCGGATAATCTAGAAGAAACTTGTAAGCCCTTTGATGGGCAAACAAGTGTACACTATACTACTATATCAGAAAGGGTGTTTGATAACTTTACAATAGCAAACGCAACTTTTGCTGAATTAAGGAATATTATAATGGACTGAACCGAAAAAAGCTCTCAGGTACGACCTGATAACCGGAGAAGTCTTTAAAATTCTGCCCTTAAAAGTACTCATTAAGCTTTTACATATTAACGTGGCTTATAGGCTAGAATACGTTCAGTGCCAATGGAAAGTTGCAGAAGTAATTATGGTGCTAAAACCAGGTAAACCTTCGATTGATAAAAAATCGTAAGACCGGTTTCTCTCCTTCCGATACTATCAAAATTTTTTGAGAGGATCCTGCCAATTATTGCAGACAAAAATCTTATCCCCATGACGTTTAAAGACATATTGGCCGGTGTACCGCAGGGAAGTGTGCTCGGTCCACTCCTGTATCTCTTATATACAAGAGATATACCACAAGTCAAGAGGACTGTACTTGCCACCTTTGCCGACGAGACTGCCATTTTAGCTGTCGTAAAAAAGAATCAACGGCGAAACTGCAAAACGCTCTAAATAAAGTATATGACTGGATAAGGATCTGGCGAATAGCTCTCAACAACACCAAATCTGTGCCTAATTTGGTCAGAGAAGCTCAGCAAAGTAAATACGACTATAGTTGAAATCGTGCATCGAGTTCAAGACATTGAAACTAACTCAGTCGATGCACTCACTCTTGACAACAAGTTGGCTTCAGTAAACACCGAAATTGTAGATGTCGTACGGAGATCAAATCTCTTGGAGAAAAACTCAGCTGAAGTGCGAGAACTCAACACTAAGTTACTGTCATTGCAGCAACAGATCGATTTACCCCAAAAGAAAGAGATCGCAGCTGACGCTGTTTTGTTTGGTGTTTCTAGCCTGCCCGAAGAAAACCTAACGTTGCTCTTTGACTGTTTATGTTTAACTGCCAAGTGCAAGCCCCAACCCTAAAGAATATTTTTCGCTCTCGCTTTCGAAATACTAAGAGCCCAGCTGCACCACCAATTAATCTCAAACTGTTGGAGAGAGAAACACTCTACTGAAGTTCATCGCTGAGTTCAGGAAACATAAACAAAGCCATCAATTCTCACTGCGTGACTTGGGTATAGAGTCTGACAGTGCTTGCTTTCTGAACGAAAGTCTAACCAGGAATACCTTATACTCTTCTGTATCATGCCCTTCGATTCAGAAACAATCAACAACTGTACAGTGCGTACAAAAGGCATGGATCAGTCTTTATAAAACTAACAGCCGATGGGGAAAGTATTGTTGTAAAGAACGTTGAGTCCTTAGGACCTGCCGCAGCGTCAAACTAATTCTGCCCCAAGCAATGATTGTGTTCTTCAACTTTTTTTGTTATATGCTTTTGTTTAAATGTTTCTTTCTTTTTACTGTAATACATATTCTGTCTACTTTGTTTGAAACGATGTTTTGCCAAATTTTTTCCTTTGTTTTTATAATTTTCGTTTATCAAATAGCAGTTGCATTTCTCTTTTCTTATTTTGATTCTGATTTGTTGTCGAGCAACTGATACGTCTGTAGCTATAAAACTTACGAGTACAGCTAACTATAGTAGGGGGTTCGCTGGCAACAACATGAATACGAGTTTATACAACATGATTCGAATTATGCGAGCTCAAAAAAATGGTACACGAATATGTCACTTAAATGCACAGAATCTGAGCAGCAAATTAGAGGAATTCAGATACTAGTTTGTAAAGTCCAAGATAGATATTGTGTCTGTGTCCGAGACATGGTTTCAACCAGATATATGCGATGACATCTACTGCCTAAAGGGCTATAAGCTTTTTCGAGCCGATCGAATGTTCAGAACTGGTGGGGGTTCGGCTCTGTATGTGCGTGAGGGGTTGAAGTTGCAACTTCGTGAGTAAATCGGATGATGGCTGTCCATTGGAATATGTACTCGTTAATATCACATGTAACACTGAAAGCGTATTAGTTGGATCGGTCTACAGACGTTAGTACTATACAATTTCCTACTGCTATTCCTATACAATATTAATTGGTGATTTTAATTGTAATTTGTTGGACAAATATTTATCAAAAGACTTTCTTAGTACATTTGAGGCCCTCAATCTTAATCCCATAAACCGCTCTTCACCTACTCACTTTACTGATTCATCCAGTTCTTTACTAGACCATCTTCTTGCAAGCGATGTCGATAAAGTTTTGCTTTACAATCAGCTACAAGCATCTGGTTTCTCCAAGCACGATTTAATATTTACATGCTTGGATATAGCTTCTCAGGTTGATCAGCAAAGTTTCCAATATCGTGATTTCAAAAATATAAATATATATGAACTGATGCGAGACTTTAATAGCCTAAACTGGAACTCACTATACTTTATGCAAAATGTAAATGAGCAGATATGATATTTAGGCCGTAACGTCAACTTGCTGTTTGATTTGCATGTTCCTTTAAAAACATGTGTGGCGAAGAATACGTCTCCATCTTGGCTGAATGGCGACATCTCTGCTCTGATATCACGACGAGATGCTGCCTACAGTCAGTGAAGATGATACAAGATGGAACATTTTCAGCGATCTTATCGCAGACTCCGATATCAAGTGGTCGGAATGTTAAGATTGGCAAAAATGAACTTGGTTCATCAGTTTCTAGCAATAAAGTTTGGAAAAACCTGCGGGAAATCGGTATTGGGATGCAATCTAAAGTGCTACCTGATAATATTGATTGCGATGTTCTCAAAAAGAAGTTCACCTCAATGCCACAGTCCTCGCCAATAGTTCATTAACTGAAGATGAATCAACTTATTTTAGTAGCACTTTCAACTTTATAAAATTACAAGAGGAAGACATTGTTGAGGCAATTCTATCAATAAAATCGAATGTTATTGGCCTTGATTTAATACATCTAAAATTTATAAAACTGTTACTACCGCACATTTTTCGATTCATAGCACACATCTTTAATAGTATATTGACTACCTCCGAGTTTCCTTTTGAATTTTTTTTATTTTTAAAAAACCACAGCCAGAGTTCCGACCAACAGCCATATTAACGTTCCTTTCAAAGGTTGTTAAAAAAAGCAGTTCTCAAGGAAATACAAAATTACTTGACATCCAACAATCTGTTAAGGACCTGCCAGTCAGGTTTTCGACCACAACGAAGTTGCAAATCCGCCTTACTCCTAGTAACTGATGAAATAAGAACTGCAATAGATAGTGAACACATAGCGCTTTTAACTCTCTTAGACTTTTCCAATGCATTTGACACTGTCAACCACTAAATTTTATGTAAAAAGCTGCAAAACTCTTATGGGTTAACTTTCGATTCTTGTAAGTTGATCTTCTCGTATCTGAGTGGGAGACAACAACGCGTTGTCGCAAATGGTCACTCATCCAGTTTTATGGGCGTTTTGGTAGGATCACAAGGATCTATACTTGTCCCAATCCTATTTTCACTTTATATTAATGAGCTTCCGCTAGTTGTAAAATACTGTCTAATTCATCTATACGCTGATGATGTACAACTTTTAATCAGTCAACCCTTCCCTGAACAAAATAAGGCAGTTGCTTTAATGAACGAGGACTTCTTTCTTATATCCAGCTGGTCAAAAAAAAAAAACAACCTCTACCTAAATACTGCCAAGTCGAAAGCCCTGCCCATCTATCGTAAAGCGTTAGATGTCTCAGTTTTAAACTCATTGAAGCTAGAGGAGAAAATCATTGACTATGTCAGCTCCTCTCGAAACCTAGGAATGATTTTCAATAGTACCTTCACTTGGCACGACCATTTAAACAGTGCTATCGGAAAAGTTTATGGAAGCCTTCGTCTTCTTTGGGTAAATCAAAGGTTCATGCCTAAAAAAACTAAACTATTTCTTGCAAAAACTCTTTTACTTCCCGTTTTACTATATGGATGCGAAGTTTTCTGTGATGTGGACTATGCAAACAGCCGCAAACTAAATGTTGTATATAACAATATTGCCCGCTTTGTATTCAACTTACGCCGATATAACCATATATCTTTTTTCTCGATACAAGTCTGCGGTACCAGTCTAGAATATTTATTGAAATTTCGTTCTCTAAACTACATGCATCAAATCTTTCAAACACAACAACCCGATTACCTTCATAGTAGGCTCAATTTTCCCCAATCAACAAGGTCTTTTGCACTTATACCATCTCGATTTAAATATCTTAAAACTCAGCGTCAATTTTTTATTCATATTGTACGCCCTTGGAACGCCCTGCCAATCGCCATGATAGGAATCCGAAGCACAATAAATTTTAAACGCGTTCTTTTCATTTATTTGGCAAATCATTGAATGTTTAGTAAGTAATATACGTACATATACTCGTATATCATCAAGAACATATTTATTTCGATTAGATCTGCTTTTACAATTGGCGGTGACTTTAATCCTAAACACACTTTTTTTTTTGGAGCTCAAGATGTGTTTCCCAAAAAGGCAAATTGACCTATGAAGCTTGTATGGAACCCAACTGTGACTTCCATTCGACGGGTAAGCCGACCTATTGGCCAACAGACACAATGAAAATACCTGATCTTGTCGATCGGGTCGATCTTTCCTCCGACCATTCTCCAGTCATACTGTCAATGAGTGACATGCTCATTAAAGAACAAGAACCGCTTCGACTAACTGGAAGAAATACCAATTGGGAAGGATTCAAGAAAGAAATCGAAGATAACGTGGAATTAAACGTCTCAATAACATCACCACTTGAACTTGAAATCAAAGTTATCTCTTTCGTGGAAATCATTCAACATGCTGCGTGGAAAAACACACCTCATCAACGACAAAAAATGGCGAAAAATAGCACAAATTACCCGCCAGAGGTAAAAGAAATGATAAGGGAAAAATGGAAAGCACGCAGGAAATGGCAACTTACTCGAGCTCCGCAGGATAAAAGACGTCTAAATAAACTTTGTAATCTTCTCAAGGAGACTCTAAAAAACAACAAAAACTACGTAGTAAATACGTATGTCGAAAACTTGATGGCATACGCTGGGCAGCCATCTTGTTGATACCACATGCATGCATAAATATTAAGTGGCACGTCTTCCAATAAATTTAGTAAGTGGTTCCCCAAAAAATCTAAATAAACCTCCGCATTCAAATTCTGCGGCAGCTCGAATGGGCCAATAATTCTATCATTCAAAATTCCCGTCCACATGTTTACTTTAAAACCATCCCTTTTAAAAGTTGATTCGTCCGACTATAGAATTTTTTCGAAGAATCTCGGATCTTGTCTGGACCTCTGCACCATCGTTTGACAAAATTGGACTCTTTCTGGATAATCTCGGGGTAGCAGCCTTTGGACTCGCTGTACATGGTACGGATGGAGCTGGTTTTTCCTTAGAATTCGGTGTGCTGTACTTTTCGCAATACACAATCACGGGATCAACGATCAACACTAGTCCAGAAGAAATCCAGGTTCCACAGAAACGGTCAGATAGCAAATTAAAGTCGCAATGCAATTGTTTACGAATATAGTCAATATTATTTTGTTTAATTATTTTTGTTCATCATATCATTTTGTTAATTATTCAATTTAATTTTACTTTGTATTGTAACTTGAAATGTAAATGAGATTATGTTGTGACTCACTGTACATGTATCGAATAATATGCTCGCGATATCAAATTAATTATAAATTTTGTATTGATCGTTCGATACACGTACAGTTGAGTTGAATTATATATCACACAGCAGCACTCATCAGCCCACTCATGCAATCGTTATATGGCTCGCATAATGGTCCCTTTTCACTCTCTGTTAATTGAGAACAATTTTAAAATTTGCAAATGTGCGTGAGTTGCGTGAAAGTTGATGGCTGTTGCTGAGTGACACTCTCGTTCACTTGGATTTAGACCATCGAAGAGGTAACAATAAATTGTAAATTTAATTCGATTTTCATTCGCTTTTTTTCATTCGTTTTATTCGCCTTTTCATTCGCTTTTCTTCGTCATTTAATTCATTATTGAATAATTACAAAACAGCAATGAAGTCCAATAAAGAAAGCCAAGATTGTAAGCACGAAATCAACACGAATAATACAGAATAATGCGCTGTAAGCGAAGTCTATCTCGCTCACACTTGGTACTCATTTTAACTTACTAAAAAGAATTAACTATGAATCGGTTTTTTTTTATCAAACATTTTTTTTGTCCTCAGTTAAGCGTTGGTTTAGCAAGTGTCATACCATTTTGGAATCCAGACTAAATACGTTTTTTAAAGTTACTTGCCAAAATGGCATAGCACACTTTTTTGTCAGTACAGTCAGTTCAAATTGGGTGATTATTGATTTTCAAATACATGGATGGACAAAAGGGAATATTTTAGTTAAAACTGATATAGTTCTGTTTCAATTTTGGACCGTAATTTACAGAAGAGTTACTCAGGGTTACGTGACAAAAAAAAAATCGAAGAAAAGTAAAGATTTGCGGTCACACCACTTGAAAGATCGTCACAGGGTATCAGATTTCTAAATTTTTTCTTGAGTGCCAATAATTTTAAAAGTACATGACTTAGATTTTTTTTTTATAATTTTGTGATAACCGACATCACTTGACCTATCACCCGTTTGCGACTTGACGTTGATTTTTGGGACATCCTGTATACAAGAGCTATACCACAAGTCTAGGGGACTGTTCTTGCCACCATTGCCGAAGACACTGCCATCTTAGCTGTCGGAAAAACAATAGAAAAATCAACGGCGAAACTGCAAAACTCTCTAAATAAAGTAAATGACTGGACAAAGATCTGGCGAAACGTTCTCAACGAGACCAAAACTGTGGAAGTAAACTTTTCTTGCAGAAAAATACCCATCCACATAAACTCGGTCTGTATTCCGTTTGCTAAATATTTGGGCATGACACTCGATGCAAAGCTCAAATGGAAGACGCACGTGAAAAAGAAACGTAAAGAACTAGCAACTAAATACAGAGAAATGTACTGGCTACTTGGAAAAATTACACTATGCAAGCAGGTGCTAAAACCGGTGTGGACTTATGGAATACAACTCTGGGGTTGTACCAAGAAAACAAATATTAGTATTTTACAAACTTTTGAAAATAAAGTGCTAAGAGAAATTGTACATGTGGTATCCAATGACTTTTCGTCTAGATAAAAACAACAAATACATTTTGGATGGAGAGAACACATGAGAGAGAGAGATTACAGCTTATAAGTTAATCTCTTTTATATGCCACATCTCCCTCTCAAGTTTGAAATACAATTTTGAATTCATTAATTTTTGAATATATTAATAAATTTTTTTATTTTTAAATAAGTTAATTGAATAAACTTTATAATAATAATTTTACTTTTTTTTTCTACACGGCTTAAAATCTTAAAATTCAATTTTTAATTTTTTAACTATCCAAAGTTTAGTTAGTATATTTTTATTTTTTATAAATTTTTTTGTAAACAAAAAGCAAATAAAAAATACATGTTATATCAAGGATGTTCTATAGGTTGTTATGGTTTTAATACAATGACATTGGCAAGGTTTTCGCATGACCGAAGTGACGTCACCCTAATTTAATCCAGCAGCCCCAACAGCCCAGAGTGGTGCAATTGGTTAGGACACTGGCTAGTAAGCGAGGGGTTCTTAGTTTGAGCCCAAGGACTAACTAACGAATCACTTTGTTCTCTTTTTTTAGTTTTCCCATCAAGCTAGGGCATGAGAATAAGCGTGAAAAGGATAGTTAGCGATAGTACTAATGAAGTTAGAAAAGGCAGGTTTTAGAGGGTTTATGCTGAATTGGTTTGGATCATATCTCAAGGATAGGAGGCAAATGGTTAAGATAGGCGACCATTTTAGTGAGTGCCTTGATATTCAGGGATCCGTTCTTGGCCCCATCTTATTTCTAATATTTATTAATTCTATATTTAGTCAAAATTTGAAGGGTACACAAACTGGTTTTGCAGACGATATAAACTAAGCTCACCAAAAGACACAAAATGAGGCACAAAAGATATAAAATAGTACGGAGAAACCGACCCAACTCCATTCAGGGAGGAGGCGTTGCGATTTTCGTACGAAAAGGTATACGGTTTAAAAGAGTATACAGTCGTGTAGTACGTAGGTTCCAGGTGCTGGAAGCATGCATCGTGTACATCCCTCTCCGTAGTGGAAAGCGGTTGTACATGGTGTCTGTCTATGCACCTAAGGCTACTCAATCCACCTTATTTATCTCAGAGCTCGAGACACTTTTTCGATTTCTGAGGCTGGAATTGGAAGACAACTATTTTATTATCGGCGGAGATTTCAACGCCAAACATAGTGATTGGGGAAATAATACACCAAAAACCTACTATTCAATTGGTGGGATCAACACAGTGTTATGTATCGACTCGGCCTTAAGGCGACGGAGAGTCCGTCGTTTCCTAGACACGGGTCCTATTTGGATCTCCTGCTGTTCGACACACGAATACACCTGACATGCACAAACCAACAAACCATAAACTGTCTACACACTTTTGTGTATGACAGTGACCATTGTGGTCTCAGTACCGAAATAACCGTTCCGAACGAAATTGCGGAATTGGACGAGTTTGTTCAAAGGCATGCCTACAACTATAGTAGGGTGCGTTGGACACACTTCTCCAGAACACTGACGAGAGCAATCTCCTCGAATTCGCTCTACCCACCGTCCAATAGAAATCTGTCAAACGAGGAGATTGACAGGTATCTAAAACTAGGTTAGGTTAGGTAAGAGTGGCTGTTGGAAATACCAACCCACTTAGGCCTATTGGCCCATTGTGATGCCACGTGGATCTGTGATCTTCTTACTACTGGAACCAGTTTGAGCTTTTAATAAAGCGTAGGAGACTGTTAACGTCTATTTTTTCTAGATCGTTTAGGTCGTTGTAGAAGAAAGCTCCTAGGTGAAGCTTCCTTCTCTGAGAGAGAGCTGGGCATGTGCAGAGTAAGTGGGGGATTGTCTCCTCCTCTTCCTCGTCCATGCAGCTTCTACAGAAATCGTTAGTAAAAGCGCCAAGCCTTCTTGCGTGCTTGCCTATGAGGCAGTGTCCGGTAATGACACCTATTATGGCGCTGAGATGTTTCCTATCTAAAAGGATCAGACACTTAGATCGACTCAGATCCAGCCTTGGCCAGATCTGTTTGGTTGCTAGACATGTTTGTCCAGCAGTCCATCTAAGGTCCGTTCTTTTATTGGCATCTAGCTTTAATGTTAGTTTGCACGTAGCGATTGGTATACCTATACTACCTTTGTCCGGTAGGATAGGTAGAGTGGTTCCAATTTTGGCGAGTTCATCGGCTCTGCAGTTCCCTGGAATGTCTCTGTGGCCCGGCACCCAACAGAGGTGAATGTTGAACTGCTCTGCCATCTCCATGAGAGATGATCGGCATTCAAGGGCAGTTTTAGAACACAATGAGACCGAGTCCAGGGACTTGATGGCGGCCTGACTATCCGAAAATATGCGGATATCCTTTGCAGATATCACGTTTTTCTTCAGCCAGGACAGAGCTTCTTTAATCGCCAAAATTTCCGCCTGGAACACGCTACAGTGATTTGGAAGGCGGAAAGAGAGGCTTAGATTTAGCTTATCTGAGAAAACACCGCCACCAACTCCGCTGTCGGTTTTAGATCCATCTGTGTAGAGATGGATTGACTTGTCCTCCATGAAAGCATCCTCCTCCCAGAATGATCTAGAGGGGAAGCTTACATGGAAGTTTTTGTCAAACCAAAGTTCAGGTATGGTGTAATCGGTGTTCTCTGTGAGGATTCCTAATGTATTAAGAATGTTAGCGTGGCCAAATGAATTATTTGTCCACTGTTTAGTCGCTTTAAGGCGAATAGCTGCAGTCGCAGCTACTTGCTTGCTAAAAATGTCGAGGGGTGTCAAGTGAAGCAGAATATCTAATGCCGCAGAGGGGGTAGACCGCAAAGCTCCGCTTGTGCATAGACATGCTGTTCTTTGGACTCTGCTTAATTTAATGCGGTTGACTGCATTTTCCAAGGCCGTCCACCAGACAACCACCCCGTAAGTAAGTATCGGTCTTATGACCGAGATGTATAGCCAGTGGGTTATGCGAGGTTGAAGGCCCCATTTGTTCCCAATGGCTTTCTTGCAAGAGAATAAAGCTATTGTAGCTTAATTGACTCTTTCTTGAATGTTAGGTTTCCAGTTTAGTTTCCTGTCAAAAATGAGACCCAGATATTTTGCTGTATCGGAGAAAGCTAAACTGGTACCGTTTATTGAAGGAGGGTCTATGATTGGAATTTTATATTTCCTAGAAAAGAGGACAAGATCAGTTTTATGGGGGTTTATTCCCAATCCACAGCGATCTGCCCAGCAGGTTAATCTGTTAAGATTTACTTGGAGGAGTTCTTTAATGGTATTTAAATGTTTTCCTGAGACGGCTATGGCAACGTCATCCGCATAGGCAATCACTCTGCTACCACCCGCTTCCAGGTATATCAGTAGTTCGTTAACCACTAAGTTCCAGAGAAGGGGGGAGAGGACACCGCCTTGCGGCGTACCCCTACTGACATATCTTTTAGCAGAAGTCTCACCCAGTTTGGAGTTGATTATCCTGCTTGTTAGCATTAGATTAATCAGCTCCCCAAGTGAGCCGTCTACCTGCAGAGTTGACAGCGCAGTCGTGATTGCGGATGTGTTGACGTTGTTAAAGGCGCCCTCTATGTCTAGGAAAGCAACCATTGTGTACTCCTTATATCGTAGTGATCGTTCGATGTGGCTAGTCAGAGAGTGCAAAGCCGTTTCCACCGACTTCCCTTTACAGTAGGCATGTTGAGCCGCAGACAGAAGTCTTGGATCAACTTTAGCTCGAATATGGATATCAATCAGTCGTTCTAAAGTTTTCAGAAGGAATGATGATAGACTTATAGGTCTGAGGTCCTTTGGGACCACATGAGAACATTTTCCAGCTTTGGGAATGAATACTACATTGACTTCTCTCCATAACAGTGGAATGTGGATAAGTTCTACACAGCTTCTCATAATATTTTCCAACACTGGTAGAATAATATCTGAGGATCTCTGTAGCTCGGCGTCCGGACCAGCAGACTTGTATGGTTTGAAGCTATGCAGCGCCCAGAGCAGTTTGTCTCTCGTAATCAGACTATGAATTTTGGTCACGGTTGCAGTAGGCTTGTTTGGGCTGCTACTGGCCGCGAGATGGGAGCTACCTGGAAAGTGGGTGTCCAGAAGCAGGTTGAGTGATTCATCACTTGAGGTTGTCCAAGAGCCATCGGTTTTTTTCAAACAGCTGGGCATCATAGGATTTGTGGAGAGGATTTTTCTTAGCCGCGAAGCCTCAGAGGTTTCTGTGACCTAATGGACGAGACAATTAAACGAACAATGGACAAAACGATACCTCGGTATCAATACACTGACAACGAAGACTTATTCCGCAACGCAACCATTGACTCACTGCACCGACATAAAAGCAGACTGCTGTCAAGGCTAAAAACCTTGTACAGACAGTTTACTGACAGACATAACCCGGAGATTATGGCGCTTAAGTCGTCGATCAAAAACCTCCAAGTATTGATAAAAGAAAATTACAGAGCATCTGTAAGTTTGTATTGGAACAACAAAATTCGGATATGTTCCCGCAAATATATAAACTATTTCGGAGAAATAATCAGAACGACCTTCCATGCCTTAAAATCGCCCGAACGACGGACAACGAGAACATACTCATGGCAGCAGGCATCGATCCAAATGAGGCTGTTGATGATCCGCAGGAGAAGGTAGAGGCTATAGGAGCGACTTTCCAGGAAGTATATAAGGCGAATGACATCATTGGCCCGAACCACGACCTGGAGAATCGAGTCCTTGTGCACAATTTCTACCTTCGAAATGAAATTGTGGGTTTCACCCAGTTCAATGACGAGAATATGGCAAATAATGTCATCACCAACGAAAAGGTGCTACCACCCTTCATTTCGAAGGGAGCGCTCCAAAAGATCTTCGAATCGCTTAGAAGTAAGAAATCAGTGGGAACCGATGAAATACCGAACATTGTGCTTCGACATCTCCCACTAGAAGCGGTGGACATTTATACCACCCTGTTTAATAATGCAATGAATAATGCATATTATCCAGCGCATTGGAAAACTTCGGTGGTTCATCCCATCCCCAAAAGGGATAAAGATACTTCCAATCCGGCGAATCTCCGCTCGATCAGTCTCCTTCCAAACATCAGTAAGGTTTTCGAGAAGGTGATCAATAGAGTCCTGACCAAGTGGGTTGAGGACAAACATATAGTTCCGGATAATCAATTCGGTTTCAAGGCGGGGCATGATGTTATTTATGCTGCGTCTAAACTGGTTTCTGATATCCAATGGAACAAAGGCAAGAATCAGTGCACTGGTGCCTGCCTGATTGACTTGGAAAAAGCCTCCGATACCGTATGGTTAGAAGGAATCTTTTTCAAGCTGGACAGGTTGGGCATTAGTAAACCACTGCTGTATATCCTTTTTGATATGCTCTCCAATAGACAGTTCATCGTGAAGAATGGCGATGTGACCTCTATTGGAACATTTAACATTAAAAACGGTCTGCAACAAGGTGCGGTAAAGGTGCTATAGGTGATAAGATGTCGTGGATGTTTTATAAACGTCGTATTTAAAACAGTGAGACCGTGGGCTTTACATGCTGCAAGGATGTCTTCACCAGCAGAAGAATTTCTGGTTCCAAAGCCTTTACCGCCGTGTCAGTCCTCATAATCTATATTTGATTCTCCAACGTGGCCGTTTAAATCTCCGCCTACGAAAAGCATCTCCTCGATGGGTATATTTCTGAGTAAATTTCTGAAATCTGACCAAAATTTACCCTTTTCCGATTGATCGCAACAACTACATTTGAAAGATTTTGAAAATTTATTGTTATAACTATTTGTTTGATTTGCATAATTGCTATTTCTAAAATTATTGTTACTATGATAATTAGTACCTTTCTTAAACGAATCTCGAATATGATGTCTGCTGCCTGTTGAATGGTTTTGTTGATGATGTGCTGGACTTGTGTGAATGCCATCTGCACTAGAACTAGATGTTGTACACTGGATGTCCTTCGTTTGCTTGTGAGCGACTTCTGCTGCACGACATATTTCCATAGATTTTTCTAGATTCAAATCTGCTGCACTTAGTAACACTTCTCTTGTAGCCTCTTATCGTGTATGCCTAGTACAATTCTATCGCGTATTAGAGAGTACTCCAAAGACGAAAATTCACAGTTTTTTGCTAGCAGCTTAAGATCTGTCATGAAACTGTCGAATGGTTCAATATTTGATTGGTTTCTGCTGAAAAATTTAAAGGGCTCATATGTTTGGTTTTTCTTTGGTAAGCAATATTCGTCGAAAGCTTTCTTCACAGGAGCGATCTTATTTTTGTCATCATCAGATAAATTGAACGAATTAAAGAGGTCAAGAGCATCTTCACCAATCTTATTTAAAAACGTGTTGACTCGTACTACCTCACCTTTTTCCTGGACACCAGCGGCAATTTCGAAGATTTTGTAGTTTTGCCGAAATCTTTTCCAGTTTTCTGCTAGGTTCCCTTCCAATTTTAATGGCTGGATTCTTCGAACATAGTCCATCTTAGGATGACCTAGAAATGTGTCTTGGGCTGTATCTAATTTAACCTCTAACGGGGACGGCTTCTCAATAGATTTGTCTTCAATTGATGCTATGGTATCGGATAAATCGCCAGTCGACCACTTGGTGAATAGTGTCTTAAAATTATCCACTTTTTTTTTCGGTGGGGGCCAAATAAGATCTCTTACTTTTCACTTTAATTATAAATTACTTTATTATGGGTGTTCTTCCAAGACGGACTGCGCCATGTGACATCCAATGACTTTTCGTCTAGATAAAAACAACCGCTCACTTCAGTGTCGTCAATGCGAATGTAAATACATATACATTTTGGATGGATAGAATACATGAGAGAGAGAGAGAGCTTAATAAGTTAATCTCTTTTATATGCCACAGTACATGCACAGTCCTAGAAATTCTCTACGAATAAAATTTATTGCGATATCTTCTAAACCTCTACTAAACCTCTGGACCTGGCACGATAAATTGAAACCGCGTTTGTAAGCGCAAAATCAAATATTGTTTTGTCGTAATCCTTTATTATTTTGATTTTTAAAACCTTAGTAGAACAAAAGTTAATACATATATATAAGATAATTAAAATACTATTCTTACGTTCTATGGCTTCCGCTTACAAAATTGAAATGAACGAATTTTCGTACTTTAAGACATATGTAGTTAATTTACCCGTTAAACTGGTGTTGCCAACTATTTGAATCGGTTAATAAGGAAATCCAACAGGTCACTTGCAGACTTCAGTTCTCATTATAAAGGTCTTATATAATTTAAGATCTTGTTATACTACATGAAATTTTTCTATTCGGCTTGTAACTGTTGGATTTCTTTACTAACCGGTCCTTTCTATTAACAGCGTTAAAAAAAAAAGCAGAACATGTAGGATCTTTCAATGGAAAGTCACCCACCAAACGAGCTTGTATTGTGATGAAAAAGCTGCTTGATAAGTTTTACTTAGTTCCGGTATTAAATATAATTATCGAAGGGAGGTATTTTTAGTGAGTAAGAATCTCATGCTCCTATGAGCACGCGCTTGCGATCCTCATAGTGTCTGATGGAAGATTTACAATTTGCTACCTAAGTATCAGAGTTTCGTTCATCTTTTGGTTTCTAGACAACAAGCGATCGTTCAATTCTTTAAGAATTGAAGGTCTTGGGAATTTGTACTTGAATGCAGTGATCCACGAATTTCAGGTTAGGTACGATTCTCCTTCGATATGTTGCCAGTCTCTTGCAACATCCACAAACCTATTTGAAAAAAACTAGCTTAATTGAATTATGCTAATGATTGAATATAGCTGCTCTTTCAATTGACTTCAGAAAACTATCGATGTCGTAGCTATCTGCACCTGAGAACTTTGGAACGGTTTGGCTGATGTCTGGATTTATTCTGATCGTTGAGTGGTTGACATTTTTACTTCTTCAAGCATTGAATTAGTTTTCAGGGAATCGAGAATAAGTTTGTTATTTGATACTATAAATTCGATTACCTCATCCTTTGCCTTTCTAGTGATTTCGGCCTGTAAGGCATCTAAGGCGAACAGCTCGAAAGTACTTGTTTCAAGCGATGTTTCAAAAAGTTTTATTATGGAAGACATTTTCGAATACCGACTACCCCATATGAGACTCTAATGAGATCCGGTTAAATAGGACATTCTTCGGAATGTCTCTTCATTAAAATCATACTGATAGCTATCACTAAGGATTTAGAAGAGCCATTGATATATGAACGTATGAAGTATTTTGGTGTTTAGTAATGCCTCCAGTTGCTACTGCAAACAAATTTGTGCACGTCATGACGGCCTTTACTCGGGCAAAGGATAAAAACGTGTAGCAACAAACATCTCACTTCAGATATCCTATGTTCTGACTAACCTGCACTCATTCTAGATCATACGGTTTGGCCAGATATAGACAATTTTACCCTGCCAGGTACAGTTCACTTGTACAAATATTGAAACGAAAATAGCGACTACTGACACAGTTTCACAAAATCTCACTTCAATTACCGTTGGACATCAGTAGTTACCAAAACCAAAAGCCTCCTTACTTCCTAAATATTTTACTCAGCATCCCCTAAATAATTAAAATAAATATAAATATGAAAATCACCAAACTAAATATACCCTTCATTTAAATTTTTAGAGCCCTATGGTGTCCTTGGTCCTTCCGCTTACTGAATTCTCATGAATAATTCCAAGGTATTATGTTACCTTATTTCATATCCAACAGACTACTCGTAACCATTCCGAGAAAGGACTCTTTACGACCAACCAACTCTTTCATGTGGAACTTTTCCTGGTAAATTTCCCGTGGACAACAACACTGCACGCAATTAATGAATTATGCAAAAACAAAAGTTGTGTCCTTGCAGCGAATGAAACCGAATGAGTTGCCCACGTTTTAGAATATCCTTTTCTCTATTTTCTATTTTTGTCAACAAAATAATAATAATGATCTAGGTTCCTCGGTCCTCTTTTTTGTGGCGAAACTTTTACTTTTGTTCTCTGTCCCTTCGGCCTAGTTTTTGGAACAGAATATATGACCTAAACAAAACCTTTGTTGTACAAAGGATTAGACAATGCATGAGGAATATAAAACAACGTGAGTGAAGAAAGGTTTTTAATGTCAAGGAAATTACATTTTTATGATAAATATTTTGGGAAGTTTTGTCGCGGCTTCTACTAAGTAAGTCTTAAAATGAATTTTTTAACAACCTTTAGGAAATATTTCGAAATTGGAGGGTTTCAAAGTCTTTCTACACATTGCTTCGCATTTCTAAAATGTTTTTCTTTTACCAATTTTTGCACTTGAAGAAAATGGACTTACCGTCCAGACCTTGCGAAGTTGATGGACGGCTGGAATGAGCTGATTGCCGAATCCATTTAGCCACTGGAATGCTGATGATTGATGTTATTTTCCAGTCTTCCTTTCTAAGTTTCGATATGTTAGTGCTCCCATTGCAGATGACGGGCAAGCTTCCAGAAAAATTAGATTCGAAGTGTCTCATTCCGTCTTGTCATTTCCCCTAACTTAGCTAGGGCTTAGTGCCCGTAATTGCCTCACAGAATTGTTTGAAGTTATTTCTATTAGCTTTCCTTAATTCTTTGTTATAATTTGTAATTGCCGCTTTGAATAGTCTGCGCGTTTCGGATCTTAGTTTTGAAAATTTTTTTGCTCCAACACGGACATCTATTCCATCTCTGCTTCATTTATAGGGCAACATTTTTCAACCGCTTAGTGGAACTAAATAAAAATCACACCTTCAAAATCGCACTACAAGCTGCTCTGACTTTATTTCTGAGGCCAAGAGCTTATTGATATTTTTACATTTGAGTGATCAATTATTGTTTCTACAGCTCCTTCTTCGAACCTCGGCTGTAACTTGAGTATAGACTGCTTTTCCGACCGTATTTTATGACGGCCTACGTTGAACATGGCAAAATCAATCGATGTACTCATCATGAAGTTTGTCCACTATCGGTGCGGAGATTTCGTGTATTTTATATTTGTTCACGTTTCGTTACATCCACAGACAATCGTAAAATTTTCATTTTCGCCGCTGTCACTTTCTCCTTAAATAATACTTTTCGTACATTGTCCAATATTGCGATGCATGTAGGCATGTTAAAGCTAGCGGAACGACTGTAGTGTACGAGTACAGCAAACACCTAAATTTAACCGGCACTTTTCTGTCACAAAATTTTGCGGAGTCTTCGCGTCATTTGAGCCACCCCACATGTATTCTATGTGCCATCTTCATCACATTTTTCTTGGTGGTTGATTACAGAGCCTGATGGCATCTTACAGACCGGCGCAGTTCTGGGCCTCGATCGACGTGCCTCGCCAGTGAGCTATTATATTTATTTATAAAGCATTGCCCCTCTAAAGTAGAATCCAAGATACTTCGAGCTATATCATTAGCCTTGTGACCAGATGTATAGGCAGCGCCAAATATCACACAAATATTACAATGACAGAGCCTGCGTATCTATTGAAATTTTTGGCATTTCGGTACGATGATTTCTTCCTAATTGATGTCAGGAGTTAGGTCTGCTGGTTCCGAAAAACGGCTTCAAAGCGCTGTTTTAATAGAACACTTTGGACAACGTTAAAAAGCAACGGACTTTGTACACTGCCTTGGTGTGCTCCAACCTTAACTTCGAGTTCTCTGGGAACACCGTGCACTAAGCTATCATTTTAACATCATCATACACATTGCGTATCATTCTAACATAAGATCTCTGGGAACTCCGTCGAACGCTTTGTTAAAATAGATGAAGATAATAAGTAAGTATATGCAGATCTATTGAAAAGTCACGATGTTTTCCATCAGCCTTGAATTTCATCATATGTATGTCCAACTTGGAGACAAAACCGCAATAACTGCAATAGATATTGCCGACTGTCTAACGCTCTCCAACATACTTTTATAGTATACGAGTATGATGTTTGTTCCACTAATATGCGTGTGTTTCAGTTTTTCGTGACGCTTTAGACTTCTCACCACTTTATTGAACAAAATGCATTTAAGTCAACGATTTCTGATTGCGACTCATACAGGTTCATTTCTTTTAACTGCTTCGCTAACTTCGGTTTCCGCACAAACCTGCCTTTTCCTTTTAGAGCCAAAGTAACGTTACTTCGCGTTAATTCTTCTTGAAAAAATGAGTTCAACGCTGATCATACTCTGGCAGCACCAACGACGAGTTCTATGACCTTTTAGACCGACTATATGCTCAGTGTCCCTGCTATGACACTAAATTTGTGTTAGAAGACCTAATGCAAGGCTAGGCAAGGAAGCCATATTTAAGAGGGTCATCGGAAAACAAAGAACGCACCACATCAAAAGATTCAAGATTTTTGTCAACGAGCCATCAGAGAAGCTTCTTCTGATGTGACTGCTTTCAAAGCGCTGCCATGTAAAACACTTTAATTCGACGACGAATATAAGCAGCACTACGAGCAGAACAGAAGAGAAGAGCACAGGCTTCTCGGAACTTAATTAAGGTGGCGCTATAGTCCGAGGAAGGCCTGGGCCTCAACCAACTAGCTGCCTCCAATTTCGCACATTAAGTTGGTTGATATCGCCTTCCACTTGCGTGCGCCATTTGAGTCGCGGTCTGCTCTAGTACTTTTATGCAGCACCGCTTTGCATGCTTCTTGATTTGTTTGCATGTGGTGACCAGCACTCGACGTCAAACTACGGGTTTCGTTGCTGTGGCCGAGTGAAACCCAGCACATTAGAGACTGATGTTTTTTTGGCAATATTTCCACTGGTCTTCGATACTTTATGCTGGTGGCATAGGACCTCTTAAGAGGTTAAAGGAGACTCGGTCGGAAAGGATTTGGCGATCTCTTACGATTGCAACCGTCCTTTGACGTCGGACAGTATTAGCTTGCCTTTGCGATGTTTGGCATAGCGGCAAGCGTACCTTGGCTAAAACAATACTGAATGAGTTCCTTGCGTCAATCGCTATGTGGTCAATCTGTTTGACGGTTGAGTGATCAGGAGTTCTCCAAGTCCCCTTGCAAATATCGAAATGTGGGAACCGCGCGCCAGAAAGTCGATTAGCTTGAATCCGTTATCGGATGTGATGTTGCGTAGGCTGTATCTTCCGCCAGTACTACCAAATATGCCCTCACTTCCTAGCTCTGCATTAAAATCGCCGAGGAGGATAATTTTAAAGTCATAGTGAGGGCACTTCTTGTAGGTCTTGTCCACCAGTACGTAGAAGCTATCTTTGGTGTCGCCATCTTTCTCCTCCGTGAGGGCGTGTGCGTATATGAGGCAAATGTTGGCAAATTTAGCCTTTATGCAGATCTTTCACATGCCGGAAACTCAAGACTTCAAGTCAGCCTCTAACAACATATCCGCATCCTAGTAGGCGCTGCTTTTGCCGTCGATAACTATTGCCGTAGTAGATGTCTCTGTTTTTCATGCTCTTTTTGTCTATTGTCAGGCTTATCCTATCGGATGACTTGGATGGGGTAATATCTGCTAGGTGTTCGGCCTCACTTGCCTATTAAGATCCTAACATTCCACGTGCAGATCCTAACGTCGTAGTCCTTGTTTCGTTTGCAAGGGTTGTCAACAGTAGATCCGTCCGTATTTGAGGCTTGTTGTTGCTTCATAACTTCGTTCATATTTTCCATATCCGTGCAGTTACCCCGGCGGCGGTTCAATTGTAGATACTTCTAGGACGCGGGGTCAGTTAGACCGAAGCCACTAACCCATTCTAACCCATATAAAGAGCTCTTTCGTCGCCATCTCTTTTCCAAGACCCTGATTTAGTCTTGGAAATCCTTACCGGCTGACCTCTAAATATGTCGGGGTAGCCCAGATAAGGTGTCATTTGTTTTATTCCGGGATTTTACTTCACCGCTGATTTCATCTGTTATTTTTGTCTGCTGTTTACCACTCGCGCTTATAAGTTTGGAAAGTCAAGTCTGGATGGACATCGACCAGTATCCTATGTTTACCATTAGAAGGTAAAATAAGAATAATTTATGTGTAGAAACAGTTATAGCTCTAGATATCGCCAGGCTGACACCTCCCAGTGCATACATCACCCAACCAGGCTTCCCGGAAAGAAAAGGGACTGAAAATGAAAAACTGGAATCGAGCGATTTAGAAAATAGAGCGATTCAATTGAAGGAATGACGTTCGAAAGTTATATCAGAGAATATAACGAGCATGCCAGGACTAAAAAGCTAAAATGGAAGCCTGCAAAGATAAACATGGACAACTAGTAATAGAGTCGCAGTCGGTGTTGAGAATCTGAAAATACTACTTCGTCAGACTGTATAACAATGGTGATAGTCAACATACCGCTGCATGGTAGAATGAAATATTATGGACGAAGATGACATAAAACTCTACCCTCCTGACCTAGACGAAGTTAAGGTAGCAATATCAGAGTTAAAGCCTGCTATCCTTGAGATAAGTTGTTTGGGAACATCTACCAGCTCATCTTTTAGATATGGCCAGAAGAACGCATACCCGTTTGTCCGATCCACAAGAAAGGAGCCCCTTTTTGACTGCGCCATCTATAGAGGAATAAGCATCCTAAGGGTCGCCATATTAAGTGTGCGTCTGAAACTATTAATAAACAATCTGATTGGTTCATATCTGTGCGTTTTCAGGCCAGTAAGTTTCATACCACGGCAGAGCGTCACCATTGGCAGTAATAGCTTTGAAGAAGTTTATGATTCCGTCTACCTCGGCCTCGCAATTTACAAGCATCAGTGGAGAAATCAGACATAGAATGACTCTTGCCAACCGCTGTTTCGTTGGGCTCAGGAGACAATTGAGTAACAGAGTCCTCTCCCGTAAGACCGAACTGGATTCATACATGACTCTTGTAACCCTTATAGTGGATGAAGAAGCATTTGGACGCTTCAAGAAAAAGATACTACTTAAAAGCAGACTTGGTTGTGATATGCCCAATTCCTGTAAGCTACAGGCACGATTTCGGTTCTTTCCATCACCCAGTTCTCTCAAATTTCTGAACGAGAAGAAGCTGCACATCGACAGAGAAAAAGCCTCTCGTACTGTTTTAATGAAATATTTTACTGAATTGTTGCAATTTAAATGCTCATTAAACAGTCCTTGAGCAATCCATCATTTTCAGTAGCAGGTTCGATCCTAGTGCCTTTTCTAGAATTCTCACCAAATTTTCGTTGAGTTATTGGACACGTAATAGGAGAACTTAAATCCTTTGGAAGGTTCTTCTTCGATCATGTGATTCCCAACTTGAACTTCCTGTTTCTGTCAATGGCAAGAACACACAGCGAAATTTGTAATCCCTGTCGCTTATGGTTTTCTAGTGCAGTCTGAACTATTTGGTGCGGGCTTATATTGCCCAAGACAACTCTAATGATCTTCTGACAAAATGACCACCATAAAGGTAAAAGACGAAACATCTATCGGTTTATCTCTTTGAAAAGAAATCTCGCCGTTTGAAAAGAAAAAAACGATGTTGGCACCCCTAAAAGTTTGGATGAATGCCAAATCGGCGAATGAATTAAGAAGTGAATCACATTAAACCCACGAGGGCGCAAAAGAAAAGAAGAAAAAATAGAGAGAGGGAGTGAAAGAAAAATTAAAACTAGGAAAAGAAAAATTCATTTATGGATACTGTTATGCAAACTCAAGCAGTTAAACTGAGAAAGCTCACCTGTATGTCGGCACCGGATGTCCCTGGGCTATACACGGTAACGTTGTCTGCCCATTTAGCACAACATGCCTCATTGAATGTTTCTCCACGTTAATCCTTGGCTGTACCATACCTTTGGGTTCCGTTACAATGATTCGTCCTGGATATGTTGATATTTGAATTTCACCTGCATTAGGATGGAAAATGTTTCACATGGTTACACAAAGATTCAACAATAAATTGATGGAAAAGAGATGGAGAGAGCAAGGGAACAGGCAAAAGGAAACAATGGCAAGGATTATTGAAAACAAATTAAACGGTTGCAGGTGGATGAGTTCCAGGATGCGGATAATACAAGTACACAACAAACGAGAGAGACTGCACCCCGTAGGAAATTTATTATTTCATTTCCAACTAGATGGCAACATAGAGGTAAGCACAATCGTAGAGGGAGACTACCTTAATGACCCTTGAATGGAACACGAATTAATAGCTTTGCCAGCATATACGAGTAAGAGTTCGAGTACGAGTACAAGTACTCCCCATTTGGTAGTGGCATATGGGAAGGAAGGACTCCAAAAACAATATCAAGCCTCGATTCAACACAAATCGACCCCCTTTGTCGAGGGGTCATCGTTTTCCCGAATTACTCTCTGAGATTTAATGTGCAAATATTAATGCCTTGCACTCAATTACACCAAGGCAAGTATAAATGGCATCCTGCTATATTGTGAGGGACTGTAGAACAAATGTTTTCCCACTGCGTTGCTCCGCACAAGTCCACAATAATTGCCACCATACCATGATCCATGAGCCTCCTAAGTATGAAAGGGGAGCTTTGCTATTTAATTACAGAAATTCGAATGGAGTAACAGCGGCGCGTTAAATGATGATAAATCATCTAAAGGAAGTTGAAGGGATTTCCTGCACAAGCTGTAGCTGGAGCAGGCTTTCCTGATAAAATATGGCAGAATGGCGGCAGCAGACGACTTAGAGGTTGACTTTGTTCGGTGTACACCGGTAGTAAGTTCACATTAAGGAGCTGTACTAGATGTTTTGTGGAGTTTTTAGAACTGTGATTACGCAGTGTAAATCAGTGCAGCGTAAGTAACTAATGGGTCTCGTATATTCGTACGTAATAAAAAGTTATGTACTGGACAGCCTTAGGAATAATTGCTGATTTGTACATATACTCGTATGAAATGGAGTCATTTTTCCTGGAAGCCTTGAAAAGAAGAAAGAAAACTTTGAAGTTTGCGTCCTTTATAGTAATGGACGCGGTATAACTCGAACGTTCGCTTCTCTTTAATTTCTTGAATGGAATGTCAGGAGTGTGATAATAGGACCAAATCGATTTTTGATTTGTTGAAACTGGGAAAAGAATTCTTTAGTATGCGATTTCTTAGTAATAGCTAACTCTTACATCCTACAAATGGCAAGGTGTTTCCCGCAAGAAAAGCGAGAACAGTCGAAGGAGGTGTTGCAGTTGTGCATATCAGCTTCCATCAAATCGTCATCAGCTGCGTGACAAACCGCTTAATATTCTACAATATGCATCGATGCATGGTAGTTCAAGACTTTATCAGCAAAACATTTAAACACTTTTTAGACAGCTTATTAGCTAAGTGAAAATGGTCACAGAAATTGGTCCGATAATCCTCTGAAAGCTAGTTATTGATTTTGAAATGTTTTTGCTATTATACCCTGGCCGTCGCTGAGTATTGAACGATTATGGCAGATATTGCGCGGCGTTAATCTTACTTACTTACTTAGACGGCGCTGCAGTCCGGGTTGGACCAGGGTCTCAGCAAACACGCTTTTCTAGCATGAGCGTTTTTTTCTCAGCTGGCTCCAGTTACGGAAATGAAGTTAGTTAAGATCGTCTTCTATTGCGTCATTCCTCTGTGTTGGAGTAGAGATCTTTCCGTTTAGACTGAAAATTCCTAAAAAACTTTTTCTAGCCGGAGAGGATTTCCATCCGCTTTCGTTAATGGTCAAGTTTCTGCGCTGTAAAGCAGGAAACCCCCGCCAAAATAGACTATGCAATGGAAAAGCTGTGGATCGTCTTCACATAGGCTTTCAACAAAACATGACCTACGCCCTACGAAGATCAAGAAATCCAAAAACTCCCTACATTGGGGAACTAAGCAACTACAATGCATTAGGTAAGTGGCAAGGAAACATTTCAATGCAGCCAAAAACTCAAACTTATCCTCCGACTGGGACAAATATAAGGGCAGTCTGAGGAAATACAAGACGCCAATCTGCAGCGTTAAAAGAAAATCATGGAGAAAGTTTTGCTCCAACATTGAAATCACAACAAACTGTGCGAGGCTAAGGAAAGTTATATCTATGGAACCTACAGTAGTTGCTGATCTTTAACACAAGTAGCAAATACAGACACATTCTTCCCTAGCCAATATGAAATCCCAGAGGGGATACTAGAAGAAAACAAAATAAGTGGGGTTATAGGCTCATTCTCTGCTTGCAAATCCCTTGGACTGGACGGAACCATACCAATCATGCTTCAAAAAACAAAGCAGTCTATGATACCGTTCCAAAATAGACTATTCAGCAACAGGATCAACTATGGATATACATTTTTTTTACCAAGGCTGATGAGTTCAGTGATACCCATCCAAAAGACCTTGGCCCATAAGCCTAGCCTATATAAAAGTTTTCATCACGGTGGCAAAAGTCTCCACGACAAAGAGCACATATTAGCAGTCCTCCTTGACGAAGGAGACTTCAACAGTGTCATATTGCCGCTATCAGTAGAAAATTAGGAAGTGTTGGAGTACATATTGCTCTAACCTAATAACCTGTATGTTCCGCAACAGGAACATCAATGCGACACTAGATAACACGGTATTGAGTGTTACCACCTCAAGGCACACCCCTCAAGAAAGAGTGATATCACTTATTCTGTGGACCCTAGTGGTTAATGAAATATTCTGAATCTAAAAAAGGAAAAAATAAAAGTCAATGCATATGCGGATGATGTTGTTCTGATGGCCATCGGCAAGTTCCTCCCCATGATCACTGACATTCTAAACTATGCCCCTAGAATCCTTGGAGACAGGGCTAAGCTCTACGGGCTGGGAAATAAAAAACACATAAAAAGATAATGCCACACTTCCTTCCATAGACGGGACAACACTTCGACTATCGAGTTGGAAGCTCAATGTCGAAGAACGAGTAAAGAAAGCTGCGATCGCCTTCCAAGGTATATTTGGAAGCAAATAGGGACCTAGCTCCAAGACTGTTCTATAGATGTACATGGCCATCGTCAGACCAATATTAACCTACGTCAACTAAGCAACCTAGCAACTAGCAACCTTAGGTTAATGACAAAAGTATAGAGGATTGTATGCATAGGCACGACTCATGCTATGATAACGACGTTAACGGCGGGAATGGAAAATATACTTGGCTTCATGCCCCTAGATCTACACATGCAAGAATTTGCAGCGAAAAGTGCTTTAAGTTTAAGTCAGCTGAATGGGTGGAAACCAAACTGAGTTTATACTTCAACACGGACTACATAATACCCCTTCACGACTTCGAAACACAATTCGCATAGAGGAATATGACAGAAACCAAATGGTAGCAGACTTGTTATCCATTTTCACGGATGAATTAAAGATGGAGGCAGAACGGCTCGGCGATCTTCTGCTATCAATTGAACTTACGATTCTCACAACGCCTGTCAGACTAGAGCAGTGACATCCTTCCGCTTATAGCAGAGGCAGCCAAACTTACGACAATAAAGGCAATATCACTCGGGGATATTGCTATATTTATTGACAGCCAGGCTACCATGAAGTCCACAGCCTCAGTCGAAATCAAACCGAGCCTTGTGAAGCGCTGTCGAAAAGAGCCTTCTTTTCGTGCGGCATAAGGTTATGCTATGATGGTTCTTTGGCCATAAAGGAATGGCAGGCAGTGAGCATGTATCCTCCCTAGAAAGAGAACTGCCAGATTAACTTATCAAACCCCCAGTCTGGGGTCTGAGAATAAAAGTGGAGCGTACGAAACAAATACATGAAAGGCGGAAAAACCTTCCAACCTGCGAGACCTTAAGACAACATTGACCGAAACTCAGCAAATCAATCCAGAATAGAACTATCTATGGTTTTCGAATATCAGACCATAATCTTCTGCAATAAAGCTGCGTCTTACAGACGAACTTTAGGAAGTTATGACTTCCACGAATTCTCAGAACTACCTGCTGCTTCACTTACATCTCTTTTCAAATTCGAGGATGCAAAAAGATGGATTCGATCCGGTCGAAACCGAAACTAGGAACCACAATCCGATCCCTATCCCCTTTCAATTCCCCCACCCGGGCAAATACAATGGGTTTACACAGACCTAAGTGTGATGATGAGGTATAGAATAGTTTCGGCTATAGAAACCTCATCTACCCACCAACCTAATCAAACCTAACCTAAAGCAGAGCTGGGATGATCACCGTCTTGTATAACGTATTTTTGGTTGTTCGAGAGTGACCTTTACTACTGTGTTCTAAGCCCAAGGGAACAGTGATTAATAAAGTGATTCTTTGTATGTCGTTATTGAAGTTGATAGCGAAGCCAAGAGTGACAAAGTCCCTATCAACCTCAAAGTTGTAGCTATCTATCGCGCTGTTTTGTCCTATGTATCAATGTTGTGTGTTCCTCTGTTTGACCGTTAAATCCTTTTCTGCTGCTTCTCCGTTTTGTTATCATCCACCTTGACGGAGCAGCATACATTTTTCATCGTCATCAAGCTTAGCAGAGATGCGTTTCCAACAGCACTTTCGTAATAATTGGGTCCTTGATGCCACCACTACAAAATCTGCACAAAACTGCTACTTTCTACGGATTAATTGAATTCTCGATAATCACGCGCGGATTTTCCAAACCCCAGATGGGGCAATTTTGTTTGTTAACATAGCCGCTGAAAACGCGCTTCATCAGAAAAAATAATTTGTGGGCCAAATTCGACGTCCAATTTGAGCTCCTGTAAGGTCTAAACTGGAAAGCGATAATGAAGCGGATGGTCGTCTGCCTTCAGTCAATTGGACTTTGTAAGGGAGTAATCCGAGATCTTTGTGCAAAATTATCATCAGGCTGGTGAGTGAAATATTGAGTTGTTGAGATCGATGGCGAGTTGATGTTCTTGGCTTGAGTCGAACATTCTCGACCACAGCATCCACATTCTATCGTACAACGACGTTGACCGTGAGTGTTGTTGGCAAACAGGCTTGTCTTATGAAATTTTTGCACAAACTTGTGTACAGCAGGCGCAGGTGGGTGCTTCATTTCGGCCAAAACTTTTTAGCAATAAACGCACTGTTTGGGAAGTGTTTGCAATGTTTCCCAACGTTGTTCAAGCATAATGCGATTCATTTCGACCTGCTGAGGTGTGATACTGACTGGCAATCAATATTTCTAGCGGGAAGGAGCTATCAGTGTCAAAGGAAGGAACCTTGTATTTTTGCGCTTAAGTTCTTACTGAACCCTCTGTTGAGTTCCAAGTTAGTTCGACTGAACGCAGTTCCTGGTATGAGTTTATTGGGTATCGTTTTAGTCCCAGGTCACAATGAAATCACGTTGATGAACATTCAGGACAATGATCAGAGGAGATTTTATCAGGATCCAAATCTGTGTTAGGACAACCTGCACCCCCGGTGATGGCTTTCATTAACCGTCCTGATTCATGTGAGCGTCCAGGATGTCGGCAGACCAAGAAAATGCTCCCCGACGTCTAAAAGAGATCAGCGATTTTCCTTAGTGGTAAAGACTATAGATATCTTACTAGCACCGCACGTAAAGAGGCACCACTTTTGCTTGGCACTAAGTGTCGTAGCTAAAATTTGCCGAAAAAATGGCTGTGTTAAGTAAGATGAAAGCACCGTGCCAATAGTTTTTTTGTTTGTTACCAATTATTGTTTTCATTCTGTTGGGGGAAAAGACATGCTCTTCCATTAACGATAAGACTGCTTACAAGCCAAACATTCAATGTTATGACAAAGGACTACTTTAGGGAAGAAAACCTCTTCAATCAGCTCAATATTACGAATGGAATGATTTGAATAGTACCAACTGTAAGTAATCTACTCTCCAACAGAACCATTGTAGGACAGCTATTTGCCTTCGATTACGAAAGATGTCAATGAATAAATACTCGAAGCACCACCAGACCGGAAAGCCAATATTTACTACTCGTAAACTGTCGTAAGTACCAGCTTTTTGCATTCCATTATTGTACGTAAATCATTTACCAAAAGCTACATTGACAGTATATTATGACCTATCTACGTATACCTACAGTGTATCCACACAAAGGACGTCCGTTATCCGTTGTTCTGCCCAAAAAAAAAAAAAAAAAAAATGAAATATTCAGTTTACGATAAAATCCGATAATCTGAATACGGAAAGACGAAGTCTTATAGCAACTCTAAGTGGTTCATCCTTTGTTGCATTGAAATGTCTTTCAAAAGCAAAAGTCAATTTCCATTAGAGTGGCAGCAAAAGTTGTCAAAAAATGTGAGGTGAGCCAACTTCAACCCTCTGTAAGTGCTGGAGCTCTTTCGCAGTGTATTGAATAAAGTCGATTGGTAGCATACCTCATACTTAACCTTGGATAGAGAGGAATTTGGTTGCTTCATCAATCACTGGCCTACTTTTGACAGAAATTTATTTCCATTTTCAACTAAATGATATAAATTGTGTGTCAGAAAGTATTAAGATGCATTTTGCCTCAAACCAATCTTCAACCAACCTTTGTTGGGGTTGATGATGTACTCATTGATGCATTTAATAATAGGACACTTACGAGCATGTACATGGGTATAATAGATACCAACATACTTGAAAGGGATGATGAGGATTGAGGACTCACCTGTCGCTCGTGAAAAATGTGGGAAACGTCAGCAAAGAAAACGAGTGGGGTTAAGTGAGTTCTTTCAAACGAGCTCCCACAATCCGGGAGAAAAACCGCACGTAAATGGCATGTGGATGCCGATGATGTTGCCAATACTAATACTGATGTTGATGCCACCAATACCATGCCATCGGAAAGGAGGGACCATCTTCTATTTCTCAGTAATGCATGACCTAGTTTCATGTGGCTGATAGTGGTTTCCATTGCACTCCTTCAATTTGTGTTAAAGGTTCGCTTCGGCGACACATTGCCTTCACAAGCATACGAAAGAATTTGTTTTCCCTCTTTTCAACATCGGGAATGACATGTGTTCTCATTTCGTCAGCTCACGTTCACCGACCACTTCGTGCGGCAGGGCTCCTCTTAAGCTCCATAGCTGCATCAGAAGGGTTACAAATTCACATTCCTCTTTGAGAGGGAAAATTAAGAATTTAAGTGGAACCAGGGATGTGGGACAAGAAATTGCTATTGGGGAAATGATTCTCTAGATTCTCTTACCTGTCAGTCTATTCACCGTACGGCATGTGTAGCTCTTGTATGCATCATTTGGTCCAGCGTTGTTTATGTACAATTCTCCATTGGAGAGGACTGTGTATTTGCCACCGATATCTGTGTTTGGATACAAATGCATTCCAGTGTCCTGCACCCATGCAGTAACCATGACAAACTCTGACATGTAACTAGGGACCTACAATACACCGTTAGATGAGGATTTTTTTATTTAAAAAAATATCCCCTCGGTAAATGGGGATAGCTCTGTTAGAATTCAACTAAATGATATTTACCTGACATTTAAGTACTGCTGTGTTGCCTGTCATAACGTATTCATCGTGCACCTGAACTGAGTACTTCTGGTTAACAACTGAAAAGAGATAAGAACAAGAAAAACGTGAATTCAGTTAAAGCTCAATAAAACAACATGTTACCGCCAACGGGGAATATAACATTTTGGAGTACAATAATGCGCAATAATTAACAAAGGGTTTTCAATGGTAGCCAACCGTTTTATTGAAGCCACAAACATCGACAATTAAGCTTCTGCACATCAGCTCCTACGACGGGTATGGAGTAAACCCAAACCCAAACAAGCTCAAGCCCCCCAGAGAAGTACTAAGGAAAACGCAACAGCACCAGAACTGGAGCAACAATAGTCATCTGTGTTCAACAAACTGGGTGAACAGATAAAACCACTTGTAGAAATGTTGGAGGTTGAGGTGAGATGCACAACGCCAGGGCCAAGGAAGTCATTCAACGAAATAATATATCACAGACATCGCCACGGCTAAAAACGGTAGCGAGCCTAAAATGAAGACCGGAGCAGAACAAGAAGATCCCAGACTCGAAGCACAGGCAAAAACCGCTTCCAGGTGATGGGAATAAAAAGCCTCGTAACAAGGCGGGCACGCAGAGCGAGAAACAAATTGCGAACACTCATAAAACCATACCGCAAAAGGCTGACAAACCGGCCCACCAAGGAGAAAACTCGTGCCGACGCAATTGTGATGACAGCGAAGGGGGAACTTTCTGCATAGGAAGAAATAGGAAAGTGTTGCATCGTAGACCTTCAAGATAAGTGAACTTTCCAGCAGTTGCCATCTTTAGTTGAGAAGTCCAGCAGCTGCCATCTTTAGTTTCAGAAGTCCAGCAGAAGCCACATTTGTTGGAATGTCAAAATTTGGATCTGGTTTTTCTTTTCCCGTGAACCTGGTGATAGGCGCACGTTCTACAGAGTGAACATTGCATCAAATCTTTTTATAATTAATTGTTGTAAAATAAAGTGAATTATTTTTATTGAAATCCTAACATTTGGCGACGAGGTGTTCAACGAAAACACGCTAAAATGGCGTTGGAACCAGCAACGTTAAAGGAAATTTTGTTACAGCAGCAGCAGTTTTTTGTAAGGTTTATGGCGTCGAACAAGGAATTCATGGACAGAATGTTGGGAAAATCAACTAGTATCCGCAGCTCAATATCACTGTTTCGGCAATTTGATTCCGAAAAGGAAAATTGGGAAAGTTATTTGTTCCAGCGCAAGCAACATTTTGCTGCTAACTCCCTTGTTGACGACGACTTACGAAAAACAGATTTGTAGGCTGAGTGTGGCCTGGCAGTAAACGATCTGCTCACGAAATTGTTTGAAACAGGAGACGTAAGTATGCGCACATTTAAAGAGCTTACAGAAAGGTTAAGTCGTCATTTTTCTTCCAAATTGCATGTGCTGGCATCCCGATGTAAATTTCTCCGCACAAAAATGCTTCCGAAGCAGTCATACGCTGAGTGGATAGCTGAGCTGAAAGGATTAGTAAGGAATCGTGCTTTTACATGCGGCAAAGAGGGTTGCAACCAGTCCTATGTAGACCAAATGATTAGGGACATGCTGGTTTTCCACACTCCCCACGATGCAGTTCGAAGTGCAGCTACGCAACGCAAAAACCCATCTCTTGAGGAAATCGAGGACATCGCTACGGGATATGAGTCCACCCAGCTGGCAACTAGTATTTTAAAAGACATCGAAAAATCATGCGAAGAAGCTGAGGTAAACGTAGTGCATCACCATAGGCGTGTAAGAAAATTCGTGGGTCGCTCAAGAGCAAAATCGTGTCAAGGCTGTGGAATACATCACGATGGTAGCCAGTGCCGCCACTTAGAGTCTGTATGTGACGTGGCGCGTCAGGCCGAGCGAACCAAGGCGACGGCCGACAAGGTCTCGAGGTAGAAATCATGTGGGACACAATTGTGTGGAAACACATGCCATCAATCAAGTGGAGGAGAAATTCGCGGTGGTGCAAGTCGGAAGGAAAGTTTCGTATGCAATTCCCGATGAAGTTGGTAAGTGTGTTAGTAAATGGGCGTACATTAACGTTGCAATTGGACACAGGCGCTACTGCTTCGCTTTTAGGATTGGATGGCTGGAGGGAATTAGGAAAACCGACTTGTACCAACTTCTCGGGTTCTGAGATCGTATGGGGAAGCACCTGTTCCGTTAAAAGGGTCTATTGATCTGAACGTGTGTTGGCGAGATGAAGAGCGTCAGTTGCAAGCGCTGGTGGTAGACAGCATGTTGGCTTCGTTGGGGGTGGCCCTGGTGTAGTGGTACTAGCAATCGCTTCTCACTCGGAGGGTCCAGGTTCGAATCCTGCCCATGGCAAGTCAGATTTTCATTTGTATAATTGGAACTCAGACAGAAAAATTCTGCGTGTGAAGGCATAACACTGACACGTAGATTTGGCTGTTGTAGAGTTTCAAGCACAGAAAAAAAATTCTGTGAATTATACCTCGAATCACTCTGAGTGAAGAAAAAACTCTCCGTCCTATTCGGACTCCCACCCCCTGGAGAGCGAATATCGAAACCAAACACACCTGAGTTTCAAACCACTACCAAACAATTTTCCTTTCTCCTCCTTCTACCTTTCCACCCGCGCCGTAGCAACAGTAAAAGGGTATCTAACCCTTAAGCGCGCGTAAATTATAAAAAAAAAAAAAAAAATATTGGGACTGGACTGTTTCAATGCATTGAGTTTTTCGGTTGGGCATAGTAAACTTGAAAAAGCTTTACAAGTTGTGGAAGGCCCTTGACTCCAACTCGGACCGAAAGCAAAGGCTGTTTGTAAAAATTATAGGTCAGTATTCAGTCCTGGCCTCGGGTGTAGCACAAGTTTTGTCGCGCATCTCACTTTGAAGTCGGAAGGCCGACCGCGATATTTTAGGCATCGTCCTGTCCCATTTTCTCAAAAGGAGGATGTGAGGATGGTTAGTGACCCTAGGAATATTGAAAGCTGTGGAAACCGGTCAATGGATTTCCGAATGGAAGTCTTAGGCTCTGTTGGGATTTTAAGGTCACCATCAATCCCCAACTGGACATCGATCGCTGGTGCCTCGCATAAATGAGCTTTTCTCTCGTCTTCAAGGGGGCAAGTTGTTTACGAAGGTGGACCTCTCCGACGCTTATCTGCACATCCCGCTAGAAGAGGAGTCGAAGCAATTGTGCGTCATCAACACGGAGCAGGAATTGTTTCAATATCAATGTCTTCCTTTTGGCATCGATAGTTCAACTGGCATTTTCCAGCGATATATGGGACAACTCACGGCCGATCTGAATTTCTGTGTATCATATTTGGATGATATCATCTTGCCTGGTCGAACTGATGTGGAGCATTTGGAAAATTTGGAACTGTTACTTCAGCGTTTCAAAAGCAATGGACTAAAATGTAAGCTGAAGAAATGCGGAAGTTCGCGGAGGAGCAAATAGAGTACCTTGGGCACATTATAGATGCAAAGGGAATAAGACCATCAGAGTCTCATCTGAAGGCTATTCGAGATTTGCCAGTGCCCGAGAGCTTGCAGGAACTGGAAGCGATTATAGGTAAGGTGAATTATTATAACCAATTCATTGGTAATTTTGCACAACTAGCCGCACCGTTAAGCAAATTAAGGGCTAAACAAGAGCCATTCATATGGGGTAAGCAACAACAGCAGTCATTTGATGAATTTAAGTCACTTATCATGGAAGTCTCGAGTCTTGTTCATTTTCGTAGTAACCTACCGAGTGTGCTCGCCACCGACGCTTCATCGCATTGAGTTGGGGCTATGATCTCCCATAAATATCCGCATTTGCTCCAAGACGTTGAATGATGCGTAAAAGGGATATAGTCAAATCGAAAAGGAGGTGCAGGCAATATTTTTCTGCGTTAAGAGGTTTCACCAATATTTATTTGGCCGGCATTTCGAGTTGTTGACCGACCATCAACCTCTGGCCACACTGTTCAATCCAGAAAAAAACATACCCGTGGTGACAATTCATCGCCTGCAAAGATGGGCCATAATAATTAATGAGTTACACATACTCCATTCGCTACAGGTCGACGAAGCACCATGGGAACGCAGACTGTCTATCTGGTTTAGCAGTGGGGCCAGACGTCGAGTTCGACAAGTTGGTGGAGAATACCGTACAGCGAGTGGTTGAAGAAGTCGATGCTGTCTTGAAAGATTTTCCGTTGAGCGCGTGTGTCATCGCTGCGGAATCACAAAAAGATAGCACATTGCAGAAAGTTTTTGATCACATAAAGAAGGGGTAGCCTAATTACTTACCGTCTTCGGATGCCGAGATGCAACCCTTTTTCCGTAGGAAGTTCTCTTTGTGTGTGCATACTAACGTTCTTCTTTTTCAGACAGAAGTTTCATGTAGAGTAATAGTTCCCCGCAAGTCGTTAAACGGTGCAACATCTGCCAGTTAAACGCCTGCCAATCTTCTAAGGAGTATTCCAGTTGGCCGTCGACAACAGATGTGTGGTAGCGCATCCATATAGAATTCACCGGACCTTTCAAGAAGAGCATGTGGTTGGTGGTAATTGACTCGAAGTCGAGTTTCCCGTTCGTTGTCAAGATGCCGTCAACAACGTCTCATGCTACAATTTGCGCATTGAGATCAATTTTCACACTGGAGAGCCTTCCAAAGATGCTGGTGTCGGACAACGGGCCGCAGTTCGCGTCCAAAGAGTTCGCAGTTTTCTATAAAATTAATGCTATTCAACACCTAACTGCAGCACCTTTTAATCCCGAATCGAATGGAGTGGCCAAACGTATGGTTCGTACGTTTAAAACAGCGTTAGCCGAGAATCTTCATGAATCGTGTGAGGAGGAGGCACTTGCTACATTTTTAGGTACCTATCGGTCTACACCGGGTGAATCTGGGTTGTCTCCAGCAGAAATGTTACACGGCCGAGTGCATCGAACGATCCTTTCTGCTATGATACCTGAGGAAAGAAGAAGAAGGAGTTTTCGCGGGGATCGATTTAAGTTCTCCCCTCAAGAACTCGTATTCGTGAGACAGTATCAATCAAAAAAGAAGTGGGCGTCAGGAGTAGTTGTCCGTGGTACCGGAAGAAGAATGTACCAAATGCAAGTACATGGCAAAGTAGGCAGAAGGCATCAGAATCAGTTACGAAGGCGAACGGAGTTTAAAGACGATGTTCCGAAGGAAGACACACCGTTTATAAGTTTCGAGTTATGCACACCACTCCACCATAAGGATTGCAGTCCAAAACAGATGATTTCCAAGAGGACCTCCTTGGTTTCATCTGCTCAAGAATCTCATAATACTGTTCTCAGTCAGTCAAAACCAGGATCTGAAGTAGGCACACCCATTCATCGCGACGTGCAGGTAAGAATGGATATTGGCAAAACACCCACGAGGTCTGAGTGTTTGCGTCAGAAGAAGTTGAGGTTTCAGCAGAATTAAGTGTTCAGCATTCTCGGTGAATCTGATACGAATATCAGACGCAGCCAGAAAGGAGACCTGCTGTTGCAACCGAAGGAGACAGTAGAAAAAATAGACAAATTTAAAAAGATGATTGATGAAACCCTTCGCAATAATGTGGAGATTCGAGTTCTGATACACCGCATTACCCTGGAAGTAAAGGACATCGCCGATATCACGACGAAGGAGGAGATCTGCGAATCAGTTCAATGACATGGACAATACAGATATAATTAGCCTGAAAAACGGCTATGGATACATTCAAATTGCGTGCAAAATGTGAAAGTCAGGGAGAATGCAAATTGAATGGGCAAGCTGCCGCGTCCGGGAATGATAAACCTTAACTACGTGTTTCAGATGCTTTGAATTCGGTCACACTGCAAGCCAATACAAAAATGAAATGGATCGCTCTAAGCAATATATAAAATGTGGGGAAGAAGGCTAGCAATGGCTGCAACAAAGACCCGCTTTGTTTCTTCTGCAAGATGGACAACCCGGAAAATGCTGGGCATGTAGCCGGTAGCAGTGAATACACGGTCTTTAGTAGAGCTACCAGTATTGTATCGTCGCGAGACCGTGCTTTCACGTATCTAACGAGAGAAAAATCTAACCACGGAGTTGATTAAAAAGACTTTTTATTTTTTGTTTACTTTACTTTATTTTACTGACTAAAAGTCCGCCGTCTTTAGCGTCGCTGCAACCTTGTCATCTGTCATCTCACCTTGTCATCTCATCGTATCTCTTTTATAACCTTTTCTATGCGTAGCCAAATCGGCTTGCGCAACCACTCCCATAACACTTACGATCATGCACCGCTTGTTCCTGTTTATTTTGCAGCTTGGGTGGTTTTTCTTTTTTCGGTTTCAAATGTCATCCCATTTGTCATTCACTTCCACACCATTCTACGCTTTAAGCTAGCGGGCATGTTTGACGAAATATTGAATATCAGCGAGCTAACCCACAGCGTATGACAATAGACTAAACTTTATACTTTCGGGTCTTTCGGGTAAAAAGACGTCAAAGCTCCAGGCAGCACTTTCTGGAATACTGCCAAACATCGGAGAACATATCCGGCTAAAAGAATCTTAATATCCAAAGTAGTAAGCTCAGTCCTGTTATACGCTGCCCAGTTTGGGTGTGGGCCCTAGTGACAAAGGATGCAAGGAGAAAGTTATCATCAACATATCTACTCAGCACATTAAGAACGGCTTTGGAACGAATTTGGACGAAGCTGGTTTTATTAGAGGCTGCATGATTCCCGTCGATATCCTTGCGGATGAAATCCAGAGAGTCTATATTATAATAGGAGAACTTCTAGCAACCAAGGGGCGACAGCCGTCAAAAGGAAAGAGAAACTTCAATGACCAAGCTCAGTGGAACGCCACTATGAAGATGGACCTACAGATTGATCTCATCCACAGACGTTTAGACAAACCGAGCGCACGGAAACTGTAACAACTATTTTACGCAGTTCCTATTTGGTCGCGATGGCTATCGAAAATATCTACACCGCTTCGGGCACCATACCTCACCTTTTTATCCAGACTGTCCAAATCAGGAGGAACATACAGAGCGTGCAATATTCCATTGCATACCCTTTCCGCAATGGAGAACTGACATACCAAACCATACAGGCAATAATTGACCAAATATTGTGGCCAGAATAAAATTGGATGGAGGTTTGCACATTCATAACAAATGTTCAAAACGAGCTGCAAAGGATCGAAAAATTAAGACGTGCAGGTGCAGCAAATAAAGAAGACATAGTGTAGATTGCTTACCAGCCCTGCGAAGTAATACTTAACGGCAGTTCCGTGGGAAGAGTGGTCGAAGTGTGTAGGACGTGGTATAGGACGTCGGCGTATTCCTGGTGTCGAGCAATCAGTCTGGTGAATCGTGCATGACGGTAGTCCGGGCTACAAGTATCATGTTCATGTGGTGAAGCTTCTGCTGAAGGTAGGGTATCCAACGCCTACGAAACGACATTTGCGGCTGCAGACGAGAACGAGAGGAGAGTACTCGCAATAGAGCACTTCTTCTTTACCATCCACGCTCTAATCAATTTAAGCTTCTTGGTAACCAACCCTCTTTAGAACAACTCTGACGTGTTCGGACCCCATTTCTAAAACGAGTTCTATTGTTGTGTCGTGACCTTGGAGTATAGATAGTGGTGCAAGGAACCTGAATAGGGCATCGGCTGCTGTCATAACCTCAGCAGTGCTACTAACTCCAAACTGTTTAGACAGACGTTTATTAGGGTCATAGCTCTCTAGGTTGTGGGTTCCAGGTGGTGGAGACTTCCTCACTGTGCAAAAAAGAAAATAATTTAGTGGAAAGCAACAGCTTCAGATGCTGAGGGATATAATATTGGTGATTCCAGACAACGTTTTAAGGACAGTAAATTTCGGCTTTGCACATGGAGTGCTAGGACCCTGAAAATAACACGTGGTTCCAAACATTTCGTGGAGCAGATATATCGCAATCTTAAAAGCGCGATAGGGTGGGCACTACTACGGCGACTACTACAAAGAAGGAAAACAACGATTATTTGGGAAGACAAGGAAGACGCTGCTAAAGAATGCTTTTACGAATTCGTCGGCAAGACATTGAAAAATATCCGGAGTATGACCTATTGCCTAAGACGATTTAACGGCAGGATAGAAAACGAGACCATTTTTGGTAAGACAGTTGGTAAGCATAACCTACACGACACCATGTCTGGCAACGGACTTAGTCTTATTGACTTTGCGGCGGGTCTAAATATCACTATAGCAGGCACACAGCTTCCTCATCTGAATATATACAAAGCGACGCTAAATCAAACTCATAATTTCGCTATTGACGTATAGCATGCCTCCATTAACTCGAATCACCACCTTGTTGCAGAAAAGATACGAATGCGAATTTTCCAAGCACCCCAGCAAAGTAGAACTACTGTGAGAAGATACACCGTAGAAAAGCTGAAAGCGCCGTAGACCGCATCCGGAAATTTCTCAACGACTCCTATGCCGCCAGCATCAAGTACCAAAGACCAGTAGCAACGCTGCCAACATGCCACCAGAGACGTCGTAATTGATGTGCTGGGTTCTACCCGAAGCGTAGAAAGTGGGGCTGCAACGAAGGACGAGACCCGCTCGTGAGCTCTATGAGCAGAAGAGACCGGAAAAACATCGCCTCCTCCAAAAGTAGTAAAAAGTGCACGAGAACCACGAATAATATGTGGAAGTTTTACCAACAGGTAAAAAGAACATGTCAAGGCAAGAAGACCCGTGCAGAAGCCTGTAGAGATGAAGAAGGAAGCCTTGTAGTAGAGTCTAAGCCGGTGTTGAGACAGTTTCTGTGGACTGTATAACAGCGACGAGGCCCAATATGATCACTTAGACGATCATAGCCAAAAATCCCGTCCACCTGACCAAAACAAAGTAACCATAGTAATTTCCAAGCTGAGATTTAACAAAGCAGCTGGACCTGACGGCTTACTGGCCGATGTATTCAAAGCTGGTGGTAATGACTTTGTGGAAATCATACCCCAACTCATTCCTAAGATTTGGTCAGAGGAGTATACGACTGATGAATGGAACCTCAGCATCGTCAATTATAGAGGTATGAGTCTCCACAACATTGGGTACAGAATCTTATCTGTCATATTGTGGGAACGTCTGAAGCCCTTCGTCAACAACTTGATTGGCCGCTATCAGTGCGGTAATAGACCAGGAAAGACCAAAATCGACCAAACCTTCACACTTCGCAAATCCTCGAGAAAACTCAAGAAGTCCAACTCGATATCCACCATCGGATGTGACGGCATTCATACAAACAATTTATATACCTACAGAGCCATGTCTTGCCTTAGTATCCCTGCCAAAACCTTCAGATTATGCAGAATGACGATCTAGAACGCTCGCTACTCCGTCAAGGGAACAAAGGTAAAAAAGGTAACAAAGGTAACAGTAATAACAAAACCAAGACCTTCGATGTCAGAAAAAGACTTAAACAAAGCGTTGCGATGTCATGTGATTTCCTTAACATCGTAAATTGCGCAGGCGCAATCTTTCAAAAGTCTTCGAAACTAGCGTACCCCGATGGGAGAATTCAGATGGCTGTCGCCAGTGCGTTTCCTAGTACTGAATTGTATGCTGCCAAAATGGGTGTAGCTGTAAATGAGGGCAAAGCCAAGTATGTGATGTCAATAAGAAAGGACAAACAAGATCGACGAATTGGACAGAACATCACAGTCTACTGCTATAATTATGAGTTCGTAAGGAGTTTTGTCTACCTTGGCGCTGTTATAAATTCTGCCAACAAAACCTCAGCAGAAACAAAACGAAGAATCACTCTGGCCAATCGCTGTTTCTAAGCTAAGAAGAATTGAGCCGCGAAGCGAAGAGATCCCAGGCATATTTTATGGTGTTGAGGCATGGGCTCTATCGAAAGCGAATGAAGATATCCTCAGTCCTTTCGAGAGAAAAATCCTTAGTACAATATTCGGTCCCGTTTGTGCTGACGGGCTTTGGAGGAGAAGATTCAACAACGAACTATACGAGCTGTAAAGCGACAGAAAACTGCGCATCAGTCGCCAGAAATGGCTACGGTGTGTAGAACGAATGGACGCTAATGCTACGTCGCGCAGAGTCTTCAAATCTTACATGGAGACACAACGCAGTAGAGTAAGACCTCACTTTAGGTGTCGACTTGGAGTGCGCAATTGGTGGCGCGAAAATGATGGGGTTAACTGGAGAGACATGTTAGTTGAGACCAAAGTTCGCCCCGAACTGTAACGTCATCTAAGTAAGTAAGTAAGTACAGCTGCGACCCTATGTTGTCCGGCAGACCCAGCCAAGAATCTTTTCATGAGATGCTATTAGACATCCCGACCCTTGAGGAACATTTCCAAAAATCAACAATCTTTTTCTATTTACTTCAATAGATAGAAGCACTCTTGTGATATTCAGTGACAACCAAGCAGCTATTGAAGGCTTATAAGCCCAAAAGACAAGAAAAAAATAGGTAATGCAATGCCAGGATCTTTCAACCTGATTGATGCGAACAGTGTCTGTGCAGAGCGTATTAATCCGCCAATTCTCAAATCGTAGCCAGAGCAATTAATCCAAACATGACTGATATTTAAGCTGCTAGATTTTCCAGTGCAAATAACTTTCCTAGCAAATGGAAAAAGAAAGAAATGAAATTTGCATTTTTGATTTTACTTGGATACCCCGACTTCGCATTTGTAAATTCTCACAATTTATTACCACTCGCATCTACTCGTACTTGTACCTCTCTCATGAAATCACGATTCGCAGTATGATATCTCTACTATCTGCTTGACTGTGTCCTCAAAAAGTTAACCACCATGATGCAATCATGTTCAGGAAATGTCCCACCCACTGTCCTGTCAGATGCATCGTGAACAAAAAAAAAACAAACAAGACCCAAAAAAGAGCAAAAAATCACTCCTCATTCCTCAGGATAAAAGACAAACGGAAGAAAGGACAAAATAGTTAGGAAAAGGATGACATACCACTCCAAATGACATTGACTGATGAATAGGTAATTTTGTTCTTGCAGCATGCAGCCACCCACTGCAGCCTTTCCATTCCAACATCCCCACTTCGAGATCATTTTCTTTGCCATCCATTTTCTCTTGTTTTCCGTATTCTTTTTTTTTTTTTTTTTTTTTTTTGTCTTTCTATTATTCTTCTCTACTGTGTATAAATAATCCTTTTACTAAAGCAAACAACAAAAAGGACTTGCGAATGCTCATCCAACTATTCACAGAGTCATGCCGCCGAGATCTTAGTGTACGGGTCCTTAGGTACGGATGGGTAGTACACTACACTCGTATAGCGAATTCCATGTTTGTTTAAACTCGCTGTGAAATGTTTGCGCGTGCAAATGTATGTGCGTATGCGCTGCGGGTTTCTTGTTGTCCTTTTACAAATTGTAACGGTAAAACGCTCCATCTTACGTTGTCCTGCAGCCAGTTGACAGGAGACTCAGACCGAAGAAGGAGTAAAAAAAAAAACTTTGTTACGAGTAAAAGGCACACACACGGATAGAAACCACACCCAACTTACTGGCTTCATTGACTGCTGCTGGTACCTACATTCATACATACACCTATAGCAGTGCCAAGTCTTGTACTGTTCTGGCTCCTGCTACTGCTACTGCAACTGCAGTTGTTGTTATTCTTTAAATTTACTATTGTCCTTCGTTGCTTTTACTCTGCTGCCGCTACAGTGATGACAATTTCCATGAACCAACTGAAATTGTATCTTTTTCAATGCGTCCTTCCTGTTTCATGCTCCTTATTTTAGAGACCATCCGTCATACCCTTTCAAACAGTACGAGTATATCGTTATTTATCTAGTTTTGGTGTAAATGAACTTCCCTCTGCACAACGGTTATTTATGGAAGGAGTGACTTTTTCTCCGGACGCTATGTGCAAGACAACTTTTCAAATTAAAGTTTGCGTGATGTTCGTTTTCGTTTAGAGCTCTCTTATTCACTTCTTTCAATTTTCTTGTTGTTGTTGCATTGTTTGCTATACCACAGCAGACAGGATAGGATTTTAGGGGTTTGCCATTCATTGCATTTATTGTCCATTTGCAACTGTGAGATATTTCTAAGGAAATTATTGAGCATTTTCCGAAAAGCCAAATGGTCAGGATAATGGTCCCGGAGGTTTCTGTTTATGTTTGTCAAGAGAATTTGGAATATTGGATATTTAGAACTCAACTCGGTGTACTGGAGTACTGGAGTTTGCAGTGATAAGAATGATCCTGTAGAGGACGCTAGTTGCGATTTAGGGTTTTGGCCTTTGTCATGGACTAGACCTCTAAAGAAGCTACAATATCGCACTTAAGTTTAAAGGAACTACCTATCATAGAGTTGAACATGAGGTAGTTAATACCAAGTGGCCGTTCTAGTATATCTATATTTCAAGCAATCGAGTAGCCTCTTTTCGACAATCCTGTGAAATTACATGTGAAACTTTTTTTTGTTCAGGCTAAAACGGCAAATGACTTCTGTTCTATGATCTATACAACATGGGTTAATATCTTGGGGTCTAAATTCCGACTGATAGGGCAATGTTGGCTTATAGCTATTATACCTGAAGAAGAATTGATTTTCGTAAGATCAGCACGGTTCTTGATTAATAATTCATTTTCCCCAGCCACGAACGACGAAGGCAGGTATGAACAAATTGGCCAAGCATTAAGAATTCAGTTTCGAATGCTTAGAAGGTTTCTTACCACTATATGACGAGGGATCGGAAAGACGGATAACTTGGTTTTTTGTGCTATTTTGCTGCATGATGTGGTTGCTGTAGATATAAGCTACGAAACGAACCAAATGACACAAATTCGTCGTTACGTGAGCTTATTCCACTATCATTCGGTACTGTAGCCTCTACTAAAGGCAATAGCCCAAATCATTAAAATACTGTGATTCCAGGAAGATGGGAGTAAGGCAGATGCGAAGTGTCAACCTTGTTGGAGAGGAGAAATCCACGGAAAACCAACTGGACATAATTTAAGTCTGAACTTGGCAAGTGCGACAGTTCTCCCCCTAAACTCAGCAAAAAACAAAAGCTACGGGTATTTGCTCAGAATCCAAACGGTATCATCACCAAGCGTTTTGATCTGGCGTTTTGATTGTTCACCTTGAAAACAATAGTGCAGCAATGCCTTCCACCAAGGAACGATAGACTACGAAAGTAACAAGAAAAATTATAATCAAGCCACTTAAGACTAATTTGGAGGAAGACTGGATCTTTATAGATCGAAACAACTAGCCTATAAGAAGCTAACATGGATTTCGGTCTTATAAAGGCTTTTATAGGCTTATCAAACTTATCATCATCATCAATCAACCAGGCTGGAATTACTCAGAAAATCTAATGACACTATCTACACTAAGCCGAAAGCAGAGACTCTCCATCTCATGCTTGATACTCACTTTCCAGGTAATCTCATCAGAACCAGACTATAACCAGCTATCCTCACCGAAGCCGCAAGTAAGCTGAAGAACACAACATGCCGTGGCTGGTATCTGCAATCCGATATGGTGACGGATGGGGCCGTCGAACACGATGCTGCTTCCTTTATACCCAGATATGTTACAAAAATGTATAGACCTGCTACTGGTGACTTTGGAGAGTTACCACTGGCATACATACCGAAACCCTGGCAAACAGTGACAGCAGTGCTTATACCGAAAATTGGAAAAGATTATAGCGGGCATGTCGCCAAAAGTTTCAGACTTCCATCAGGTTGTGGAGCATGGAGAGGATGGTCGAGCAACATGACTGTAAAAATGATTTGCGAAATCATCCCTGTCTAAGATGCAACAGGTCTATAGACGCGGAAGATCCTGAGAGAGTACCCTTCAAGCTCTGGTAGCAGAACTGAAGGCACAATAAACAAGAGAGGATAGCGGTGGCCATCATCATTGACATTGAACCTGCTTTCGATAACGCAACTTCTGACGCATATGCTCAAATACATACATGCAGATGATGTAGTTGTACTGTCAGTTGAATCAGGCCTAATAACCGTCTCCTCTAAAGCCAGGGAGTTCTAGATACAGTAAAACCTGGTTAAGTTGGGCACCTGCCGTGCAGGAATTTTCGGCCAACTTAAACAGGTGGCCTACTTATAAGGGTGTGGGTTTTTTTTCGAATAAAAATTAAAGACCAGTGTTGTACATGCATACATATGTGTTAATTTATTAGGATTTAAAATATGTATTTAAAGTTGTCTGCTTAATGATTTTACATTTTCCTTTGTGTTGTTCGATTTTGGTTTTTATGTGAAGAACTTCTGACACCAGATTCGGTTGGTTCGAAGACACATATAGAAGCAGCTGATTTATATTATTTAGGGCATCATTCGCTGTTAGAGGTTGATGGTCCACATCTTCATCTTCTCCAGATTCCTCACTTATATCGCATGGATCAGTTTGGAATTCTTCTAGAACTTGTTGCATTATTTCGGCTTGTGAATGACCCAGAATCTCGTGTACAACAATGCCTTCATCCACTTTCATTATCTCATTTGCCGATACCAATTCCGTTCTAATGTTTTCAGGCAAACTTGCGATGGTTTCCGCAATTTGAAGCTCGTCCGAGGGTCCTTCGGATGGGTTGGCATCGACTGGAAATCCTGCACGATGAAAGCATGTCGCGATTGTAGATGTTTCGACCTCATTCCAGGCAGACACAATCCATCTTATCCCGTCCAATACGTTTACTGACTTAGAAAATTCAGACCCAGACTCGCATTCATCAATTTTTGCCAGTAGAGAAAGGAGCATTTTAGATCTGTATCTGGTTTTCACGTTTTGGATGATACCCTGGTCCAATGGCTGAATTTCTGATGTGAGATTTGGCGTCAAATGCTTAACGACAACATTTGAATATTCCATCGATATAGTGTGGCTTGTTGCATTGTCCACCAGGATAATTATTCGCCTTTTTTGCAGCTTCATTTGCCGATTGACAGAAGAAAGCCAATCATTAAAAATTACGGTTGTCATCCATGCTTTTTTATTGTGTGCCCACGTGACCATAAAATTATTAAGATCGATTTTGTTTTGGCGAAAAACTCTTGGCATGGCAGCATTTCCAATAATAAGGGGCTTTAATTTTTCACCTGTGGCACTACAGCAAAAAAGAACACTAAGCCTTTCTTTCGCCATTTTTCCACTTTTGCATTTATCGCCTTTAGCAACAAGACTTTTTGTTGGAAGTTGGCGGTAAAAAACTCCTGTTTCATCTGCGTTAAACTGGTCTTTTGGTGGAAAGTCTTTTAAAAGTTGAGGCAACTTCATTTTCCAAGTGGTTGCAGCATCATGGTCCACATTAGCACTTTCACCACATAATACCCGGAATTGAATATTATTCCTTTTCCGAAAAGATTCCAGCCACCCATTGCTCGCATGAAAGTTTTCAATTTTGAGCTTATCCGCTAATTGCTTTGCTTTTTCTTGCAGCAAAGGACCACTCACGGGGATGTTTTTTGATCTGCATTTCGTGAAAAAAGAAAGAACTCCAAGATTTACGTCTTCGAAAAGAGTCCTTCTTAGCTTTCGTCTCCTTTCATCTGATACATTAGTTCCTAATGTATCTAAAATTTGTCTCTTTTGGGCCTTAATGTTAGCAACAGTTGATTTAGAGATACCGAATTTGTCGGCCAAAGTCCTTTGTGATGTGCCTCTTTCTATTTATTGTAAAACTTCTGCTTTCTTACTTAAAGAAAGCTCAGTTAAAGATTTCCTCGGTGGCATTTTTAAATCTAAAAATATGATTTCCATAATTAACAATTTCTATGCACTCAGATCTAATGTTTCTCTTACATAAGTTCAATCCTCAAAATCACTCCTTTTTCTCGCTTGCTTTACACTAAAATCACGCGCACTTTAACTTCTGAAGCTCACAGACTAAAAAATTGGATTGTCTTTACATGCATATGCAACGCGTTGAAACATGAATCAACCTCTCGTTATTTTACCGCTACACACTGTACATATGTATGTTTTCGAACCATTCGTTTAACTGTCAGTCGAATATGTATGTACATGCAGAAAAATGAACACACGACTATGCAGCCAGCAGAAGAATTGAATATACGATTTCGGACAACTTTCGCAGGTTATTTTGTGTGGAAAATGAGATAAAACGCGAACATTTGTGGCCAAGTTTCAAGATAGGCAGGTGGACAACATACAAAGGTGTTGGGGAACACATTTGTATGCGCTTTTTTTGGTGCAGCTAAATATTGGTCAACTTCGGCAGGTGGCCAACTTACAAGGGTGGTCAACTTTGCAGGTTGCACTGTATTATCTGCGACTGAAATGGGCTTTCATTCAATTCTCTCAAAGCTTAGGTTGTTCTGTTTACGAGATAGACTAATAGCAGTGTAAATGTGACATTTCAACAATGTTGCCTAGAATCGTCATAAAATAAATATCGCACATACCAACGGCAATCGAGCAGCCTACAACCGAACAGCAAGCAGCAGTGCGCGCAATTTCTTACACACAAACAACTCCAGGTGGCCATAGACCACATTTGCAGAACAAACCCGATTGCAGTGAAAACCACTGCCACGGGCGACAGGCAGCCGAATAAACCGCTACACGAGGCACGAAGAAGAACACCATAAAGAATAGGAGCCGATAACATTCGACTATTCCTCCACCATCCGTGAACATACGTCTGACGAGACGATGATAACGGAACCTCCGACCGACTTCCGTGCGACGTAATGCTGAATTGTACAATACACAATTTGTGTGTGACGAGAGTCACCCTCTCGTCACTTAGTATTCGTTGTCTAACCAGAGCGGTTACCGTTACCGAATACAGAAAGTTTAGTTAATTTAGTGCGTTTTAATTTTGTTGAGCTATCCGAACAAATGTCAACATTCCCGCTATAAGTAGAAACTTAGGAAATGCTGGAGTTCATCCTGCATTGACGTGCCTGATAACCTGTATGCTCCGGGACAGGAACAACAATGCAACACTAGGTAACACGCTATTGTGAGTCGCCATTTCAAGGGGCACTACTAAAGGAGGAGCGATATCACTACTTCGGTAAACTGTAGTGTTTGATGAAATACTTCTGAATCTAAAAAGCGTTGGAATAAAAGCCACCGCATACATATGCAGATGATGTGGTGATTATGGTCACCAAGCCCTTAGAATCCTTGGAGACTGGGCCAAGCTCTGTGGCCATACCGCAAAAAAACAGAGCTTGCTCAGTGTCTTCCAGGCTGAGATATTGGCTGTAGCAGAAGCAGCCAAACTTGCGGAAATAAAGGTAATATCCCGTGAGGATATTATTACATTTATTGACAGCTAGGATGCCATCGAGGCAGTCGAAATCAAATCGAGACTTGTGAAGCGCTGTCGCAAAGTGCTTAAGGCAGCGTGATATTACGCTATGCTGGGTCCCTGGCCACAAAGGAGTTGAAGGCAATGAGCGTGCAGACGAGCTAGCTCGAAAAGGATCCAACTATGACTGGAACTCAGCAAATCCAGAACAAATAAGATTCTCTTGAACTACTCGTATCTACACTTATTGGATTGCTCACAGCCTGTGACGACATAGGTTCACGAGGTGATACCCTCCAATTTTTGTGTCACTGTCCAAAACTTACATCAAATCTCCATTCTCTTCCAATTCGTCCTCCCATTCATCGCAATGAGTCTACACAGACCTAAGTACGAACTCGACTCCAGATACCTCAACAACCCGGCAACCTAACCTAAGCTAAAGGAGTTTTCGGCAACACACCAAGATTGCCACCGAGGAGGAACTTATTGGTCTACCCGGCTCTGATAAGACCAACAATATTCTATGCGTCGGTAGTCTGGTGGAGCAAGCTTTCACGAAAATCCGTCACTGCTGCTTTTAGCATGTATGACTCCAAAACCGATTTAGAATGAGGCGCTGGTATTTTTCGGGAAGACGACAACGTTAGATTTCATCCCTCGTTATGTTTTAAAATTTGATTCTGTCTTTCAAGTAGAAATATACGCAATCCTGATGGAAGCGAACTGCAAACATGTGCTTCTGTAGAGACAGCCGAGCTTAAAGCCTTGCTGGACTCTTTCAAGAATCCACTAAGTTTTATTTGGGTCCTAGGGTAAATTGGAATCTCGGGAGAATGATGATGAGCCTGCTAGGCATGGTTTAGAACTGCCAATGCCCATTGACAGTTGGGTTTCATATGAGTATTGTATAACTGCAGACTCCCCAGAATGCTGGCAGATCAAGTAAATAATTCCCGACATCTCTAAGTGGTAAGAGTCTTTCCTGAGATTAGTTAGAAATACTGTAGACTGCTAACTGGCGCCATAAAGGGGCACTACACATGCTATTTAGAAACACCATCCTACGACGATTGCAGTGGGAGTGATGATGACCGGCCTACGATCGCATCAGGCTGCAAGTAATCGGCGCTGAAGTGATTGGTGCTGGTACTACAGATGTTTTTTTTTACCTGAATGCCCAATTATGGCGGGGAAAAAAAGAAGGAGAATGGTAACTTTTATGCTATAGACGAAGAAAATGTAGAAGTCATTACTAGGGTTACGCAAGATCTATTGGGAGAAAACCAAACAACAAGTTAGAAAAATCTTTCCAGCGCCCAATTGAGGGGAACATATAATTCCAAAGGAGCTAAGGATAAACATGGCTATGCTCAGAGACTTAAGGAAAAAATATTTCTAAGCACTAGAAAGTCAAATTGAACAAATGGAAGGATTCAGAAAGCTGGAGCACAAAGTGTTTGAAACCCTTATAATGGGAGAAGTATACAAAGTAGCATGAAAGATCCGGAAGAAGCAGCCTGTTGGACTTAGAAAATAAAAGAAAATGTCAAAGAGAACAATTGGGCATGCAAATTAGAACAGTATCATTTAGAAGAGCAAAATATATAGGTTATTGGTTGAAGGCAGAAAACTCACAACCAATGAACCTTTACCCATTCGGAAGGTGGTGTTTCCTGGAACGATCTACAACTGAATATTCTATAAGCCATATAAAACTTTTTAATTAAATAAATTTTATGTAAAGTTGGATACTGTAGTTCTGGGAAAAACATTCAGATGGCACTTCACTCTACGGGAATTCCTTGGCACCTTGTCATTTAATTACAAATGAAATTCCCTCCATTTGGCTCATAGTCCTTGGGTGTCGTAAAGAGACGATCTAAATTAAATCAGCAGCGCTGTTAAAGTCTTTCCCTTTCATAGCTCGTACTTATTTTTTATTAAATTTAATTACATCAAAGGCGCCTATAGTCACAACAAAATACTATCAAACCAACCGCTCATAAAGTGTTCACCAACACTTCAAAATTGGGGAAGAAAACAGGAAGGATTTTTCCACTTCATTTCGGTCAGCGACTTCCTCCCATCAAAGGAGGATCACACTTAAGTTTCACCCATCTGGAGCTCTCATTAAATTAATTGAAATTACTTTTGCTAGGACACGCAGCTTTCGCTCGAGTGAATCCTGTCGAAACCGATTATTCTTCCCTCGCCCCATTTGTGGGTTGGGTAAAATACTCTGCGAAGGAGTACATTTTGTGCCCGCGTAATAAACCACAGGAATTTAAGTAAGCTCTCCGATTTATCACCTGTTTATAGGAAATAGTTCCGCCTTAAAGGATGTATTTTAGCCGTGGCAGTGGTTTTGGTAACGCTTAGAGAAATTGTGGGTAATGTCAGTGGTCTATCAGTGGTGTTTGGGGTACAACTACGCTAATGAGAAAAACTTATAAAACTAGGGTTGCGTCTCTTGAAGGAAGTATTGTGCAATAGGGGGATGTACATTGCCAACCAAGGTTTTGATAAGTAATTCGGCTTACAAGTCGTAAAAAAAGACCATTTATGCTAACCAAGCGAAATGCATTACTCCTGGATGAATAAAGGAAAACCAAAATAATTATTCTGTAGCTACGAGTACCATTGAGAAAATGAAATGTGTGTAGATGAGATACAGTCCTTGACAGCCGAGGTAACCGAAGATCTTGCAGCTCTGATAGTAAGTTCCCCTTCCCATCATCTTAAACTGAATCCTGAGTACTTTTTCGGAACTTGTTCACGGGAGAAGGCAAATGACGCGTTTTCTGCGAAAGATAGCAAGTAGCATGTAGCAGAACATAAAGGATATTTTTCCAAATCAACGGGTGACGTGTAAATAATTTGAAGTGTGCGATTAAGAACAACCAAAACATTTAAAAAGTCCCACTGCTGTACTCTGAAAACTCAATCGAACGAATACAGGATTCGGGTGCAAAACTAATGCTAACAGCTGAAAATAGTAGCCTTCTAGTAACGACTGAATATTAAGGCAGAGTAGGTTAAGACAAATACAAATCCTTGATAAACAGTTAATAAAACATTGCTACCAGATGTATCTTACTTACTTACTTAAGGGAGCGCTGCAGTCTGGGGTGAACCTGGCCATGCACAATCAAGCGTCTCCAGTCAGCTCGATCTTTAGCTAGCTGCCTCCAGTTTCGCACGCTAAGTTGGTTCCACTTGCGTGCTTCACCTGAGTCACGGTTTTCCTCAATTGCGTTGTCGCTTGAGGGCGGTTCCAAGATTTTTCGGACCATAGCATTGGTGTTCATCTGCTCTACATGACACACCCACTTCAGACGTTGTGCTTCAATCTTATGGCTAAGCCGATGTCGCTGTGCAGCCCGTACAGTTCGTCATTGGAGATACCTAGTCCATTCACCATTCTACGCAGACGGGACCGAAAATCACCCCAAAAATTTTTCTCTCTAAACAGCTGAGAGCAGCCTCATCCACTTTTGATAAAATTCATGCCTCTGCGTCATAAAGCAGTAACTTAGGTTGTTCGAGAGAGGGCTTTGCTAGCCAATTGTCTTTTTAGTCCAAAGAAATAGCGGTTGGCAAGAGGTACTCTTCTTTCGAGCTCAGAGCTGGTGTCGTAGTCTGGATTGATAGCGGAGCGTGGGTAGGCAAAGTCCTTAACTATCAAACAGTTACATCTATCGAGTGTGACGTTATGTCAGAGATGCCGATGTTGGGTGTCCTTTCCTGTTGACAGCATATACTTAGTTTTGCCCTCGTTGACCGTTAAACCCATCTTCGTCACTCCGCATGTCTTAATACTTTTACTCACTTTCTGATATCAAAGGTCTCGGTGAGTTCTTTACCGACCTTGTCATCCTGCACTAACGGATAGGTTTCGCAGGGATACCAAAACTAGACATTGCTCTGCATAGCTCGTCTCTATAGATGCGGCTTTAAAATCGATGAATAGGTGATTTGTATCAATTTCGAGCTCAAGGGTTTTTTTTCCAAGATCTGCCATAGTGTCAATCAAGACACACTGATGTGGACCAATCAGGTTATCTACGATTGGCTTCAGGCGTTCACACAATACAGCAGATAAGATCAGATTATCTTCTTTCTTAAGGATCAGACAAAGAATGTCCGTTATAGTGGCCGAGTGAAAACCAGCACATCCGAGGTGGCATCTCTGATAGGTTTTTGGCAGTGTTGAGACCGCTTTTCAAAACATGATGCTGGCGACATGGGACCTCGATGGGAAATGGATTTGGCGATTCTTTGCTATTGTAGATGTCCGACGTCAAACTTCCTCACAGAGATAGCTTTATTTTTGCGGCATTTATTCTAAATCGTATAATACCTCGGATAGAACAAGGTAAAGGTCTGACTCGATCTTGGCCCCTTGGAAAATTCGGACACCCATAATATTGGAGGAGTACGTTGCATCGATCAATCTGGCTGACGGTTGATTGATCTGGAGATCTCCAAGTCTCCTTATGAGTATCTAGATGCAGGAACCGCCCGCCGCAAAGTCGGCCTGAATCCGTTTTCGGAGGTGGCAGCTTATAATTTTTGACAGTGCTATAAAAGATTGCACCTTCGTCATCTTTCTCCTCCGTGGAGATTTGCGGACGTATAAGACTAAGTTTTTCACAAATTTAGCTTTAATGCGGATTGTCCCGATGCGCTCGTTAACATGCCGAAAACTCAAGACTTCTTGCCTAAGTCTGCCACTACCAACAAATCCACATCCAAATAGGCGTTGCTTTTGCCGTTGTTTGTTGCAGATCCGAAGTTTGTTGTTCTCGTTTCATTTGCAGGAGTTGTCAACAGTAGATATGTCCGTCCCCGTGAACTGCTTGGCAGTTCTAACATCAAATAATTCTGCCTTCTGGAAGGCTAAGCACAAAATTAACTGTTGCAGTAAGTTCATGAATTGGACTCCAGGGGAAAGATTTGAATTGCTTAGGATCTGATAAAAGCATTATATATTGCTTCACAAGGAAGTCTACCTCTAAGGGCGACGAATCAAACAAGCCGTTTTGTCTCCAATCTGCAATCCAATCACCAAACTGCAGTCATCAACGACAAGGTGTTCTTTTACCCACAGCCGTGGTAGTAGCGACAAATTGTAATGGACGTCGCAACGAGTTGAAGGTGCTAATATGGTAGATCCTGAATCTCAAACTGCGCTAATAATAGAAGCAGCAGTTCAATCAGTAAGCTGGGAGGAACGAATGCTGATATAGTAAGAACTAAGAAGTAAGGTGGGTATCTCTATAAACAAGAGGTGTGGGATTGTTTTTTTTTTAATAAATTGTTAGACAATTGGACAATTGTTGAGATAGGTGTCTTAGAAACCTCTATTGTTTTGTAAAGTAGACCCATGGGCTCTGCTTACAGACCCTCATCCTCATTTGTAATCATTCTTTCACACAATTGGATCACTATCTCGGCGATGGCGGTTTTCAATATTCGCTTTCAGAGTTGGAATTGTTTGCGGATGGCTGGCGTAGACATTACTTTTAACATAGAAAAGCAGAGAGTACAGTCATCAGCAAAGGAATTTATTGGATTAGAAGTGGCAGACAAGAGATCATTGATGAAAGTTGAAAATAGTGTCGGAGACAGAACGGAGCCCTGGGGCACACCAGCACTTATTTTGTGAATATCAGACTTGAAACCGTCCAAGACAACTTGAATTGAACGTTCCGAAAGGTAGTTTCTAATCCATTGAAGAGGAGAGTTGTAGATCACAAATGCTCGCATTTTCGACAAAAGAGCTTGATGTCAAACTTCGTCAAATGCCTTAGAAATATCAAGTACAACTATCTTGCTTTCGACGGATTGATGTACGCTTTGGTTCCACTTTTCGGTGAGACATGCCATCAAATCACCAGTGGAGGTGTTGCTACGAAAACCGTGCTGCCGGTAGTTGGGAAGTTTTCGTGTTTCGAGATATTTCATGAGCTGACGATTTATCAGCGTTTCCATGAACTTGCAAATGAACTGCGCAATGGGCCTGTAGGAGGACAGAGAAGTAGATTCGCCGTTTTTAGGGACGGGCTGCACTAATACTGTTTTCCAGCTGCTCTGAAACAGTCCTAAAGGGTTGGATTGACGAAAAAGCCTACGCAGTGGTTTTGCCAGCGTGGAGTAACAGCTCTTCATAAGAAGGGGAGATATACCATCTTGTACCAGCGGATTTATTGATGTTGAGTGCGAAAGTAGATTCGTCCCATTGAAGATTCGACGCACTCAAGTGTAGGCGCAGACCGGGTACAATCGGGAATTATTGAGCTGGCTGCAAGGTGTGCCGCTAGTAGATTGGCTTTGTCTAAAGAGCTGACAGCTGGAATATCATTATAGATGAGCATTGGGATGGAGGATGAGGTAGAATTTCTGATGTTTTTGCCAAACGACCAAAAGCTTTTACTACCTTTGGGACCTTGTAGTAGTTTTTGCCTCTAAAACCTTTCAGTCATTCCTAGATTGTTTAAACTTTTTTCGGCTTTCCTCTGTTGGGTTGATCTGGAAGGATCGAAAAAATATTTCTCTAATCCTGACAGGCTCTTTACAGCTCGAGTCGTACCATGCCTTTCTTTTAGTTTGATACTCTTTATCCGATGAATGATGAAGGATATCTTCACAGCAGCGGCATCCACGTCGATATCGAGGAAACATAAGTTAAAATTCCTAAAGAAGCTGTTAGGTCCGCAATTGGCTTTCTCGTATTGCCATACGGTTCTTTTAGGAACCTTTGCTCTAACTGTGTGGTCGGTATATGAGAAATTAGCTGATATAAGACAGTGGTCCGGCGAGCCTAGAGGGGAGAGTACATCTACAGTGTACTTATCAAAGCGAGAAGTTAAAAACAAGTGTTGGGGTTATGACTATCAACGTCTGGTATGCGTTAAGTTGTTTTCCGCAGTGAAGATCTCAACACACCGTTATTCGGGTGTTGTCTGTCCAGAATGTCGAAGCCACCCAGAATTCAGTATGAGGATACAGGGATACAATTCTTTGTATGGAGTCAGACAGTGCATCAAACTCGTTAAAGGTCGAATTGCTGTTTGAGGCTTCTGTAAACAAAGCAGTAATCGAAAATTTGCTTACGGAAATGGAATTTTAACCACATGAAGTTGAATTCCGGATTACAACATGGATCACATTGTGGTGGAATTTCGTAAGCAAAGTTCGTAGCCAGGTACCTTCAGATCAGAGTGATCTGAAAGGTGTGAGCGGGGATCTACCTGTGTTTCGCTAAGTGCCAAAACAGCTGGTCTGTATTTACAGACGTGGACGTACGCAGAAAAGTGATTACTTTTTAGCCCACGTATATTTGCAAACACCAAAAACACTGACACCGACGATGTTACCAATCCTGTGAGCATTAGCTGTAAAATAATAGGTCTTTCGAATCCTACACTCTTGTTGAGACATTCTACGTTCCACCATGGAATGGGCGAACCGATCGATTGTTTCCTACCTGAACATGTAAGCTCAAAGCACTTGATTAGGCACTATTCAGGTTCTCAACATCTTCCTACAGCATTGAGTTTAGAAGAAGCATCAACAGCCTTGCAGATCTTCTCCTTAAAGTTTTTCCAGTTGGTATGATAAGTTGTTTTTCTTGAAATCACAGCATTCAATGAGTTCGGCTACTGCCTTTTGCGGTCGCGGTTGCCGACGCAACAATGAACCTTTGTTCAAGACCCTAGTCAGAACGATGTCCTGTCCGTTAAAATTATCTTTGATGATTTGGGAAAGTACTTTATTGTTAAATTGAATTAATCATAATCACCAAACATTTTCTTTCATCGTAGAAATCCAAAAAAAAAATTGGAAAATGTTCCTCACATGCCAGGATATGATCCCACCTAGTCAGCATTTTTTGTTCACTTCAAACATTTTTTATTTTTTTTGATAACCTAATATAAAAGGTATCATGTAGTATATTCTACAAAATGTTGAAACTTTTCCTGTGTAGTAATTCCCTTTCTCCTCACATTTTACTCGTCATGCCAAAAAAGGCGTACTACAATACATAGAACATTCTACCGATAGGTAAGGAATCCCTCTACATCCTTTGAAATGAAATTACTTCAGTAAAACAACTTAATTAAGGTATTTCCCAAACTTTTGACAGCACAACTCCCACCGGATCGTTGGCATTCTAATCAAGTTTCACATATGAGGCACAACTTCCGCCCAGTACGATAACATGGCTGATTTTCTGCACAAACTTTCTTTTAAAGCCGACGAAAATCGAGTAAAGCATCGGATTGCTTCCTTAATTTGAATTGGAACAAATAAACTGCCGGTTGCATTATTAAACCAACCGGTCATGTTCGACTTTTCCCAGGAAATTGTCTTCGGTGGCCAACATAAGCCATTTCAACATCAACCTCCTCAGAGTTTGGCTCAAATGTGTAATGTTGGCACATCATCATTGGCTGACTGGTTAGCCGCACGTTGCTTCCCACAGAAAGCCAAAGCCATCACCATATCCTGTTTTACGTATGACTGAACTTTTGCTCAATTTTGCGCCCCTATTTACTTAGGGTTGATGGGTGCAAATAGATTCCCACCCCAATCCATCTATCTACATATGTATGGAGTTAGCTGTTGGGTCATCGACAGGACATAAGCGGTGGCATTTGGTGGAGCAAATGTTAAATGGAGCTGAAGTTAAATTTTGCCTGGAACACAGGGCGAACAGTCCATCGGGATTAGAGGAAAAAATCGGGGTTGGAGTTAGAGTTGGAGTTTGAGTCATAGTGAGCGGCAGAGTCATTGCCTCCTGGGAGGGATGTGATTAAAAGTTTTTAGCCTCAGCATGTTATACACTCGTCGGTTTGGGATGTACTCGTATTTTTGCGGATTCCAGCTGGTTTTGTCTGTTTTATTTTTTTTTTGTATCCCTTTTTACACATCCGTTACCGATGTGAATTTTTGTACGGATGTAATTTAAACTTTCCAACAAAACCGTGAATTTACGAAATTTTTACTGGAATCCCTGATGACACAATTGGTTTTTTTTTGTTTTTTTTGCACACTGAGTTCTGGGATCATTTTCGTAAAACAACAGACTGAGGTGGTTCGTTGGAATTTTTTCCATTTTCTTATTTTTGAAAAATATAAGAGAAACAATGTTTCAGGCAAATGAATTGTTATTACAAAAAAAAAAATGAGCGAAAAATGAAAAACAGTACTCACCACCGCGTACGTGCACCTCCCGGCTCAATACTGTCCCCACCAGGTTCCGCAGTTTACATCTGAAAATATTTTTTTTTTATTTTTTTAATGATTGGTAAGCTTATAGGGAAAATAAATTTTTGTTTAAAAAATTTCTACGATTTTTTTTTGAAGTGTCAATGGAGTGATTTCTTTCAATGGGAATTGAGAGAAACATTTATTTTTATTTTATTTTTTTGCTTTGTTACAGCGTTAAAGGCGGTGTGACGCTGTGATGCGTTGTGTTGTTTGAATTCTGTTCTTTTTTAAGTGGAACCTCTTTTGAATGACAGCACTCGTTTATTTTAATTGGAAGCAATCGTTGCAAGGATTTCTGTTTAATTCGAACTATTGAGAATCATTATAATGTCAGTGAATCTGTCTTTTCTCTTGTTATTATGAAAATCTGTTGCTTTTTTCATGCAATATTCAGTAGAAGAAGTACAAGTAGCATCAGACGTCTAACTCTAACATAGAGGTCCTCTGAACAACGATATGCAGCGGAAGAATTCTATGTGCTTCTTCAAATCAATCGAAGATCATATCTGATTCTGCGGCGAGTATGCCATAGCATATCTAGCTAGCGCCTTGAAGTCTCTGGTCCTTCTAATTAGGGTTTATGTCGTAGAATTTATAATATAATGAAAATTTTAGCATCGACAACCACATTCAACAAAAAGGAATAACCAACTTCGGATTATGGTAGAACCTCGCAGTTGAACTGTTAGACAGGAGCGGCTAAAAACCGAATTTTACCACAATCGAAGAAAATGCCAGTTGTAATGTCGATGGAACCTGAGAGCAGTCGACGAATGAAAAGAATGGCAGCTATATTCATAAGTTCTTCTAAAGAATGCAAATAAATTGATAAGTTTGAGGCTGTCCTTCAAGGGCAGAGCACGGAGAGCAAATCGGAGGAATCGACAATACTCCCGATTCGGAAAACATAAATTCGGTGAAAGGGGAACCAAGCTTGGCTCACATACCCAAGCAGAGGCGAACAAAGGTAACATAGAGAGATCTGGTTACGGGTTGGAACATTCCCTGGACCACCTTTTAAGAATAATAATAATAATAATCACTTTATTATTAAGTAAAATAAATTACAATAAATAATAACAAAAGTTATAGCCCTAGCTACCAGGGCTTTCGGCTAAATATTTAAAATTAACGTAAACAATTTTACTAGAGAGTTATAAACTTAACTAATATTATATGTCATTTTGAATGTTTAAAGTTGTTAATAGTGTGAATATTAGTTTAATATTGTATTCTGTAGGTGTTTTCAGTAGTTCTGTCAGTGAGTCTTTGCAAGCAATGTTTTTTAATGTGTTCCTGATCTTTTCGCAGTCCATAAGGTGTTGTGTGGAGGGGGTTACATTTTTGGAGCATAGATGGCAGCTAGGGGGTTCGGTTTTTGCTAGTAGGTGTTCGTGAGTCATGCGTGTATGACCCATTCTGAGCCGCAGAAAACATTTTAACATGTTTTTTGGGCAGCTTGTTGATAGTCGAGTAATGATGGCTGTACTGACCCCATTCGATTTGTATGTTATTTTTCCATAAAGTTTTAATATGGTTCTTGAGGTCTTTTTTGTTGTTTATGTTAAACATGACGAGCGGTTCAGTTGTTGCCAACCGTGCAGCTTTGTCAGCTTCTTCATTGCCTTTGATGCCCATGTGACCAGGTACCCATGCGATTTTAAGTCTGTTTGTGTATTTGATGAGCTTATCTCTGATATTTTGAATGATGGGAGAGTTATGGTTGATGTTTTTGATAGCATTAATTCTAGACAGACTATTATCAGTGCATATTAATGTTCTCTTGTATTTTGTGATTTTGGTTGCTTGGAGTATTGCGGTTGCTTCGGCCGAAAAGACGGTTGCGAATTGGGGTAGAATACCCTTAGTAAGAACGGTGCCATTTTCGTCTATGACTGCGAAAGCCGTGCAATCTCCTGTTTTGGAACCGTCGGTAAAGATGATGGTTCAGTTTTCCGATTTGAGTTTATCGGAGAGTTCTTTAAAAACGGCCTTGTATATTTCGCTGGTGGTTGAGCTTTTTGTATATTCAATTCAATTGTCAACCTGTGCGGACCTGTTTTTCTTTTTCTCCCGTATACCGAGTTCAGTTATTATTTTCCACTTTATTTTCAAAGTCCCGTAATCTGCCGACTTTGTATATCTACCGTTGTTCGTCGACCTAGTTTTGTCTGCCGATTCCTCAAACTTAACTGTGCCAGTTTTGACCCCAAAACAAAACAAAACCAAAACGAAAACAAGACAAAAACAAAACAAAAAAAAAAATCCAAACAAAAATTAACCTCAATAAACTAATAATGGAAAAGTGCTGTGCTAGTGTTTTGTGCTCAATTGTTGACCCCAACGCCGAATGGGTAGCATGCAATGGTCTCTGTGGAAAATCATTCCATGCCATATGCATCGGACTAACCCGGAGATCCATAACCTACCTCAAGGAGTATTGCAGTCTTTTCAATTTTTATTGCGACGAGTGCAAAGATATCACCTTGGCTCACGTTATGTTGGCAATTAAATGCAACAACGAGTCTATCAATGCGATGCTAACCGAGAATGCTCATATTAGCAGAACTATTTTGGACAAAATAGAAAAGATTGAAGACTCAATAAACTGCATTGATAGTAATGTGAATGCTTACAAGTCCACAGGAAGAATGATCGAAAAGCAACTGGCAGCGATCCAAAACCTATCGAAAAACAAGTCTAACCACGACAACGAGAGCGAAGTGATCAAATATCACTTCGACGGAATTAAAGCTTTCCTCAAAACAAATTTTGCCAACCTCCTTAAGTCCAACGAACTCACACACATAAACGACTCTATCAACCTTCTCCGTACCGATCTCGACTTGCTTTTTCAATCCTCCTCTAAAACAACACATCACATCCCGCATCCATCAGATTCTACGCTCGATGACCTGACCCTAAAAATGATTGATGTCAGCGAGGAACTCATAGCAACTCGGTTGACCGTTGCCGAAATCGGTAAAGAAGTGAAATTGGCTTCCCACAAAATCGATGGAATACCCGATCAAATTCAGTTCCAGGCTAATTCCCCGTACAATGTCTCAATTCATAATGAATTAGTAGACACGGAGTCTCATTTGCCATCATTTTCAAATACTCCTCCCGCCACCCTAACAACGGAAACCGAAACCGTCTTGCCTTTACCAACTAAAATCCCGCCCGTCGCCGCTCCACGCAAACTGCTCAATCAATTTGGAACTTCATGGACCCCCTCCGAATGGAAAAACAGACTCGAAAAGCTGAAACAGGGAAACCATACGGCATTCTTCGTTGAAGGGGCCCCTCAACACGCTGATGTTTCTTGGGTGCGGAATTTCTTTCACCAAAGTTACGCCATCACCATTAGCGAGTGCCAGATGATTTCCCCCGCTGACTCCAACAGTTCCTGCAGCTTCAAAGTCAACATCCCAACCAAATATTCGTGGTTGTTCCCTACTCCTCCTGGTAAGACAACTAAACCTGGGAAGATAAGAATTACTAAATGCTCTGAAGAACGAGAAAACGCACATCTCGAGATTAATGGAAGTGTTAAAAATAATCGTAGTGTTAATAATAAACTTAAAAAAAGATTCTCCAATTCTCTTCCAAATAAAAAATATGCTTCCAAAAAACGAAGCTCTAATCTCGACCCCAACTGGAGCTTCAAAACAAACTTATACCCCAATTTTAGTCCTCCCTGCTCACTTATCCGACACAATGCCCTTACACACCAATCTTCTAATCCCCCAATTCCCCCCGTTCCAGCGAAGTCCCCGCGCCAACGCGTCTCTTTCAACTTAACCCCAACCACCCATAATATTCCTTCTCAACCTTCTACGCCACCAAACCCAGCTAGCAACCCAATTCCCAACTTCGACCTTAAAACTGGAGCTAAGTACCCTAACTTCATTAACTCCCATACCTTAAACCCCACATCTCATCCCTCGTCCAACTCCATACCCAATCATTTATTCTTTGATCCCCTTTTTCCCCCCACTGTTAAACTAACACAGCAAACCAATGGCACTACAGAAAGTCGATATGCTCTCTCTAGGCTCAGAGAACGAAAGATATATGAAAACATTCGTCTCTTTCTTGCCTATTTACATGACAAATCTGACTCGGTCTGCTACGAAGGGAAACCCAAAACCAGCGTCATGGTTTCCATCGAGCAGGAAGGCCTCCCTACCGACCCTATCAGTCTCAGGAACCTTTATGTCAGGTACCACGAGATTTTTAACATGTCCCCTCAGAAAGTAGCAGACGACCTTGCTGCATTCGGCAACTATGTTCACTCTAAACGAGTATCACATCTACAGCGAAGCCGAGCCGACCACGAGAAATTTTTTCGTCCATAACGTGCCTCCCCTGCCAGCGCTTAAACCATCCTGCCTCACACCTCCACCCCACAACATCCCTCTTACATTTTACTACCAGAATGTAAGAGGTCTTCGCTCTAAAACCAATGATGTCCTACGTCAATCGCATGCTCTTCCCTTTGATATTTACGCCTGATATTACGCCTTGATTCCCGACATAAAGAACCAGGAATTGTTCCCTCCTACTTTTAATGTTTTATTCCAACTATCTTGGTGCTTATCTTCATTTCACCGAACTCTACGATTCCCTTTACCAGCGCTACCTTAACAATGCGCAAGTCAACCTTATAAACCACCCTAAGTCCTTTTTCCAATTTGTTAACTACAAAAGAAAGTCCGATATTTACTCTCCTTCCCTCTCTTTCAACAACAGGTCATCAGCCGATCCACTCACCATTGCCAACCTATTTGTCACATTTTTTAAACAATCCTTCACCAACGATTCCTTTGTACCAGATCCATCCTATTTTAGTTACCTACTGAACTTCTCCAATGGCCCACTTCTTTCTCATATTTCGGACCCGTCTTATATCGAATATAAATTACACCAACTCAATGACGAATTCACACCCGGCCCGGATGGCCTCCCTGCCATATTTCTTAAAAAATGTTCTTCCTCTCTTTCCCTTGCCCTTTCTAATCTCTTCCGTCTATCCCTTTCACAAGGAGAATTTCCTCAGGTTTGGAAAACCTCCTTCATAACCCCGATCCACAAGAAAGGATCAAAGAATGAAATAACCAACTATCGTCCCATCGCTAAACAATCCCATATACCCAAACTCTTCGAAAGTATTTTGTATGAAGCTCTAAGCTTCCAATGCAAATCACTTATTTCCCCTAGACAACATGGCTTCTTAAAGGGTAGGTCAACCACCACAAATCTCGTTGAATTCGTATCCTTTGCCCTCTCTGCCCTAGAGAATGGCAATGAAGTCGATGTAGTTGCAACCGATTTTAGCAAAGCCTTCGATAAAATCTCTCATCGGTTAATTATCTTTAAATTGTCTGCCCTCGGCTTTGAACCCATACTGTTAAAATGGATATCCTCTTACCGTTTTTACAGTGTTCGTTTTAGGTCAGCCCAGTCCGCTCCATTTTTGGCCACCTCTGGAGTTCCACAAGGCAGCCATCTCGGTCCCCTTCTTTTTATATTAACCATAAATGATCTCGATATGATCATCAAACACTCGTCTGTCTCCCTTTACGCCGACGATACCAAATTTTTCAAAACCATTTCCTCTCCCCATGACTCGTTCCTCCTTCAACAAGATCTTGATAGTTTCTCGATCTGGTGCCTCAAAAATTCTTTGGAACTTAACATCGGCAAATGCCAATCCATCACCTTCTCACATAAGCGGAACCAATCTCCTCCCCGACTCTATCTTCTCCATAACCAACCTATCTCCTCCGCACAGTTTCTTCGCGACCTCGGCATTTTGTGTGACAGCGAGCTCAACTTCCGTTTACATATGGAGGAGATAATCCTCAAAGCCAACTCTGCACTAGGTTTTGTAAAACGGTGGTCCAAAGCATTCACCAACCCATACGTGACCAGGTCCCTCTATATTACCTTTGTTCGCCCCCTCCTAGAGTACGCCAGTCAAGTATGGTCACCATATCATATCTCGAGAATTGAAAGCATTCAGCGCCGTTTTCTTCGATTTGCTCTTCGAGGTATGTCCTGGGACGATCCTTTTAATCTGCCCCCTATCAAAATCGTCTCAACCTTATCAACTTAAACACCCTCGAAGATCGCAGAGATGCAGCAAACTTTCTCTTCATTCATCGACTCCTTTCAGGTCACGTTGAATGCGCGTCCCTTCACAACTCCATTTTCCTCAACACTAACCCTCGTAATCTACGTTCCCCTCGACTCTTCTATCTACCAACCCACCACACCTCCTATGGCGCGAACGAACCAATCTCCCGTATGCTACGTCAAATCAACTCAAACCCTACCGTCTTTGACTTTCACCGCACCACTTCCTACCACAAATCTGTTCTCCTTCACCACTCCAACAAACCTTAGTTTTAAGTTTTAGTTTAAGTTTATTTTTTAAGTTATAGCTTGTATTAAGCCGAATAAATGAAGGCATTCGCCCCCCACCAAAATTAAATTAAATTAAATTTTTGGCTAATCCTTAAGGTCTAGCAAGATGGATGAGTCCGACAACAGCCATGGTGGGTATGTTATTGCGTTGTGAAATTGCATTATAAACGGGATGGCTAGGCTGCGTGCGCACTGTTGAGCGTTGTGGATAGTCGGTGGTATTTTTGGTGTTTTCTTACGGGATATCGTTCTTCTGGCATCTTTTATGATTGGTGATTTTGATGATGATGTAAGTTTAGGTATGAGAAGTGACGTGAGATAGTCGAAACGTTGCTCAACTGATGGCAGACCTGCTTCTGTTAGCATGTTTTTCACCGGTGTCGTTTTGAATGCCCTAAGGCTGCACCTTACAGCTGCATGATATTGTGGTTTCAGTTTCAGGATTGTTGATTTGCTGCATTTACCGTAAATAACTAGCCCATAGCCCATTGTTTTGAGGGTGTTTGTGTGGGAAGCACCGTTTTTGCAGGAAAGATACTTAATTATGTTAACTCTAATAGCTAGGCTTTTTTCCATATATAAACAATGTTCAATAAAATTAAATTTACTATCAAAAATAACTCCTAGAATATTTAATTTGTTGACATTACAGATATTATTATTATTAACATTAATTGACAATAATTTTGTGCAGCTGGTTTTTCTGCAAATGTGCATTACTTTTGTTTTGTTAAAGGAAATTTTAGAGCCAGAGGACTCGCACCAAACGTTAATGTCTGATATTATTTTACCAAATGTGGAGTTTGCCTTATTAAGTTCCTTGCATTTTGAGAATATAATCAGGTCGTCCGCATACAGAATGTGTCGAATAGTTTTATTTTTATTTATGATTTCACTCAGCTCATTGAAAGCGATTATAAAAATAATAACCGAGAGTGGGGATCCTTGAGGGATGCCATCTTCGGAGTTATATATGTTGGAATATATATTGTTTACTTTTATTCGAAACTTTCTGTTTTTGAGAAAAAAAATTGATATAATTCAACATCTTAGGACAGATTTTCCATTGAATGAGCTTCTTGATTATAGTATGTGTTCCAATTCTATCGAAAGCTTTTTCAAAGTCAATCGATAGGATTGAAATGTGATTTTTTGTGGATAAAGCGGAAGCTATGAATTCGTCTATGTGAAGGAGTGCGTCTATGGTGCTCCGACCATGCTTGAAAGCGACCTGATTAATGTCGATAAGATTGTTTTGTTCTATGTACCAAAGTAGTCTTCTAGCTATGATTTTTTCCATTATTTTACCTATGCATGGCAGCAGGGATATTGGGCGGTACCCACTAATTTCGCAAGGTGATTTATTTGGTTTTGCAATTGGAACTACACTTGCGATTTTCCACATTTGTGGAATAACACCTGTATCAAAGATATGGTTATACGAGTATAGTGATACTATGCGTGTTTTTAGTGCTGTTGGGGAGTTTTTCAGCATGGGATATGAAATACGATCGAAACCTGGCGTTTTACCTCTCATTGAAGAAAGGCAATTCTCCAGTTCTATTGGTTTGATTGGTAATTCTACCAATCTGGCTTAGCTGAGGATGACGTCTCATAACAAGGAAGGTTATTGTTAAGTAGGAAATGTTTTTGGTTCAAGCAGTTGGAGGAGAAGTTGGAGTCCTTGACATAATTTGACCAGGCTTGCGCAAAGTGGTCAGCAATTTCGGAAGGGCAGGTAAGCGTATTTGTTACAGTTTTAATGACCTTTATTGAGTTTTGCGTGTAGTTTCCCGTAAGTGACTTTATGTCAGCCCAGAGTTTTTTGGATGATGCTTTTGGGTTAATACTAGCTGTAAATCTTTCGAAACAGTCTTTCTTTGCCGCCCGACGAAACATTGCATCGGATTTCAGGTAGGCGACCAGATTAATATCATTTGGGTGTTTTTTGAAGTCGTACCAGGCTTTCTGCTTAATTTGTCTTAGATTTTTAATTTCCTTGTTCCACCATGGTACATACATTTTTTTGGAAGCGCTACTTGTCGGATTGATTTTGTTATTACAACTGCTTCTCTGTTTATATTTTCTGATGGAATATACGATGTTAAGACGTCTAGGACCGTAGTTTCGAATAAGGGCCAATTTGCCCTGTCTATTTGAAACTTTGGCAAACATTTCGTAATTTTGGGTTGCCTTCCAAACTCCAGAGTTGTAATTAACGGGAAATGATCGCTTCCGTGAAGGTCAGGGAGTTCTGACCATTTAACGTATGGGAGTATCTGTGCAGAGATAAGGGATACGTCGACTTGTGTAAATGTTTTATGGGTGGAGCAATGCGTGGGGCTACCATCGTTTAATATAATTAGGTTAGATCTAGCTAAGAAGTCTTCTAGAATTTTGCCTCTTGTATTAGTAGATTGAGAGCCCCATAGAGGGCTCCAGGAATTGAAGTCTCCCGTTAATAATACGGGGGTGTTTATGCCGTACAGTATGTTTTCAATGTCAGCAACACAAAATGTTTGGTCTGGTGAGATGTATAATGATGTCACTGTAAATGTATGTTATAATGTGATTTCAACGGCGATTGCTGATATTGTAGAGTTTATATTAAAAAATCTGTGCGGAATGGATCTATGAACTAGTAGTCCAGTTCCGTGTTTGACTGATGTGTTGGCTGGGAGATTGTGGAAAAAAGGGAAGTATTGCTTGGGTGAGTATGGATTAGAATCTTTGTAGCGTATGTGTGTTTCTTGTAAGGAAATTACGGAAGGTTTAAGGTCGTTTATCAATAATTGCAGCTCATGGTAGTTGTTACAATAACCAGTCAGGTTCCATTGCAAAACCCTAATCATCATTATAAAGGCGGGGGTCTTAGTAGCAATATATTTTATTATATTGGGCAAAGAGCTGAACTGCAGGAGATGACAAATGACTTTGTACCCCCATCGCCAGTTAAACTGTCCGCGCCACATTTCACCAGCAAAGCAGTGTGAGATGGGAATGATCTCCCGAGTCTCCAACGCTCCGCAGAAACGGAACGCAGCGCGAGTTCGTCCGCGACCAATGGGGGTCCAAAGCCAAGCCAACCGATTATTATTGTTAGATGCTTTCGTCGTCCGTTACGGGCGGTTGCAGGTAATATTGTTTTGGGTTAAAAAGAGATTGGGTTAAGGTTGATAAGGATGAGAGTGCGTGGTAATGCATCTCATTGGTGAGTTTATCAACGAGTCTGTTATATTGTTACTGTGGGGAAGTGGTGAGAATATTGGAATGGGATGAGTGATAGATGAGTTTGAGTTGGTTTTAGTGAGTTGAGTGACAGATGAGTTTGAGTCGGTTTTAATGGGTTGAGTGTAAAACGACTTATGGTTTACCGGTTTTTTAGAGGTTAAGATACGGGGATTAGCTGGTGGCGAGGTTTTGGTGTTGTCGTTTGTTACGTGGGTGGAAATTTTATTTTGAATGGTTGGCGTTTTATGAGTTGGTGTATTGATTGAATTTGTGCTGTGATTTGAATTGGGGTCTGAAGTATTGTCTGCGTTTATGTTTTTTTTTTTGCTAGGTTTAGGGCGATCTGGTACAGTTTTTTTTGTTATTTCTGCAGTAGTGGGAGTGGTGATAGTATCACTTTCAGCAACTGCTTTATTTGTTGATTGTCTTTTGTGACAGCGGAATATGAGAGAGCAGTAGAGTTCATTGGGTTTTGTTCTATGTAGATTTTTTTTGCTTCTGCCATGCTGCATTTATTTATGGTTTTTATTTTTAATGTTTCTTTCGCTTGCTGGTAACGGGGACATGATTTGGAGGATGAAGGGTGTTCTTCAAAACAGTTTGCACAAAAAACACGTGAGCATTTGTTGGGGGCGTGGGGTGGAAGGTTACACGTTTCACAAGATGTATTGCCATTGCATCTTTTGATGGTATGGCCCAACAATTGGCAGTTTCGACAGCGCATCGGATTAGGGAAATATTGCTCAACTTTGACGTTGTACCATCCAATACTCACAGTGCTTGGGGGTCTGAAGAGATCAAACGAGAAGAGTATGAGACCTGTGGGGCGTTGAGTTCCGTCTATGGATTTATTGAATTTGAAGACATCCGTGACGCCTTGTGACCTCATTTCAACAGCTATTTCTTTTTCGGGGACATTGAAAAGTGCATATACTGTGCCTTTGGATGAGTTAAGTGTCGTGTGAAGGGTAATTTTAATTGGGCATAGGTTCGAGAGCGAATTTTTTGATATAAAGAGGTCGGCTATTTTTTGGGATTTAACCAAAATTAAGAGGTTACCATCTCTCATTTGTGTTATGGAATCGTAGGCTGTACTTTTCTTTACTAGTTGAAGAAATTACCAAAAATTTGGGGTTATTTGGGGTCGAGAAGAATACGTCGCTTAGTTCTATAGAGGAGGGTTTTTTTCTTTTTTTGTGTTTGGGTTCGATTAGCAGGTCCGTATCAAGCCCGCTGAATCGATTGCCCAAAGGGACACGTGGCCCAGGGGCCATAATTTATTTATTTTCACTTACTTTCACTATTTGCACTTTTCTTTTACACAGAGAAGAGCGGCGGAAAACAATAGGATACACACGATATTGCCGGCTTGAAGGTTAGTCGGTGACTGCGACGTTTTAAGAAAGGAGTCGTTCGCAGATCTTCGCAAAGAACAAACGTGTTTCGGCTTTTTCTAAAGCAAAAAAAAAAATAGTGAATCAGTTTCCTCCTAAAGATAATCAGACAAAGTCTAGTTAGTTGACTCGGTAGCCGAGCGGCCAGCGGCGTCGGTGATCGAAAAGTAAGACGCGGGTTCGAGCCCATGCTAAATCTGGAACTTTTTTTTTTTTTTCTTTTTCTCCTCAAAGTGTGATAACAACAAATCTAAAAAGTAAATAAGCAAATCACGTGATGGATGGTGGAGAGCGCTCCGCTCTTCCCATAACGGGAGATGTGAAAGGCAACAATAGTGTTACCGGTGCCGTGGCGAAGGCCATTAAAAGGAGGAGGAGTGTGAAAACCCCTCCTAATCTAACAAAAAAGAGAGTAAATGCCGTTCTAACAGAGGATGATGAACATTATGAGGGAGGCAATAACAAATTTGCTTCTCTAGCGGCATCCGAATCGGAAGATGAGGATGAAATGTTAAAAGACATTAGCAGCAGCATAGAAAAGCTGCAAGAAAAAATGATAGCTGTGAAGCTAAAAAAAACTGCACGCAGGTAGAGAGAGAAATTAGAGGCAGAAAGCGCCCAACAAAAAAAGCAACACGAGCAGAAACAACAACTGCAGCAACAACAAAACCAGCAGCCGCAGCAACAACCACTGCAGAGACAAAACAGCAGCAGCAGAAACAACAGCAGCAGCAGAAACAGCAACAGCCGCAAAAACAACAACAGCAGCGGCAGAAGAAGAAGGAGAAGGTGCCTCCTATCAACACCTATAAACTAGAGGTAAATGCAACCAAGGACCTGTGTAAGTTGGTCATTGGTAACAATTTTAATATTAAGAGATTGGGGAACGATCGCCATGCCATCCGCTGTAATACAGTGGAGGGCTACGCGAAAGTGAAAGAGCTCCTAAAAGAAACGACGACGGAGCACTACTCATTCACATCGAAGTGTGAAAAGCGGCAATCGATGCTGCTGAAGGGGTTGGAACCGTCTTCTGATCCTGAGGAGATCCTTGCACTGCTCAAAGAGAAGGAGTGTGAAGGACTCAAGTTTGTGCGGGTAGAGCCATTTACCATATCTAGAGCCAGCCGGGAGAAACAGAGTCTGCCGTTCTTTCTGGTGCAGCTCAGTCCCGAAAGTCGTCTGGATAATTTAAGAAGAATCAATGTTAGACTACCAGGTGGTTCACTGTGAAAAACTAAAAAGGAGTGAAGGCGTTCTACAATGCGTTCGCTGCCAGAGGTTCGGGCACGCCGCGTCGAACGGCCAAATGCAGCCTCGATGCGTGAAGTGCGCTAAGAACCACAGTTCAGAGGAGTGTGCTCTGGGTAGGGACGGAGCATCCGATAGGTCGCAGCTCTCGTGCGTGTTATGTGGAAACGTGGGACACACCGCAAACTATCGGGGTTGTCCTAAGTTCGCTGACATTAAAAAAGCAAACCTGGCTCGGCAGCAGAAGGTGGAGGTCAAACGTTCACCTGTCAGATTTTAAACACCAGCCGTCACGCCCCAAATTTCCTACGCCCAAATGGTGTCAGGTAGGGGAGTTACGGTGCAGCAGCGGGTGTTGCTTCTCCCGCGCCAATGCCGAGAACAACGGAAGCTGCACCTAACATGCTGGCCATCTTGCTCGCAATCCAAGGGCAGATGGCTCAGCTGCAAAAGCAGGTGCAAGAACAGGCCAAGCGGGTGGACCAGATCTACGCGCTGCTGCCGGGCCTAACGCAACACATGTCGTAATAGTTACGCACATGGTGGAGCAAACTTTGAAGGTCCTTGCGGTGAATGTTAATGTTTAAATTGCTACAAGACCAAACTCCTGATGTGCTTTTCGCTAGCGAAACCAAGCTAACCGATAAGCACAAACTGGAGTACAATAATTATATTGTTAGAAGAAGAAACCGGCCCAGATCCAAACGTGGAGGCGGTGTCGCGATCTTTATTAAAGAAGGTATAAAATTTCACAGAGTGTACAAGGGAGTGTTGCGCAGGTTCCGGGTGTTGGAAGCAGTCGTCATTTACATACCGCTCCGTAGTAGAAAGCGTACTTGGCCTCTGTTTATGCACCTGAGGCTTCACAATCCACCCTATTCATTACAGAGCTCGACACGCTTTTTCGACTTCTGAGGCTGGAATCGGGGGAGAATTATTTTATAATCGGAGGGGATTTCAACGCTAGACACAGAGATTGGCTAAATAATTTGCCAAATACTAGAGGGAACCTACTACTCAATTGGTGGGGTCAGCACGATGTCATGTACAGACTCGGTCTTAAAGCGATGGATAACCCGTCGTTTCCCAGTGGCGGGTCTTATTTGGATCTACTGCTGTACGACGAACGTATACGACTGACAGGTACGAATTTACAAACGCTAAACTGTCTGCGCTCATTCGTGTATGACAGCGACCATTGCGGTTTTAGCACCGAAATTACAGTTCCCAACGAAATTGCGGAATTGGAGGAGTTTGTCCAAAGATATTCTTACAACTACAGTAAGACTCGATGGACACGCTTCTCCGCAACCTTGAAAAGAGCGCTCTCCTCGAACACGCTCCACCCGCCGTCCAATAGGAATTTGTCAAACGAGGAGATCGACAATTACCTAAAACAAACGGACGAGACAATTAAACAGACTATGGACACTACAATACCGCGGTATCGACGTACGACTAACGAAGACCTGTTCCGCAATCCGACTATTGACGCACTGCACCGACAGAAAAGTAGACTTCTGTCAAAACTCAAAAACTTGTACAAACAGTTAACTGACAGACAAGACCCGGAGATTAGGACACTGAAGTCGTCGATTAAAAATATTCAAACGTTAATAAAAGAGAATTACAGAATTGATGTAAGTTCATATTGGAACAACAAGGTTCGGGCTGTAAACACCAGCAACCCGAATATGTTTCCGCAAATAAATAAACTATTTCGGAGAAAAAAATCAAAATGACCTTCAGTGTCTTAAAATAGCCCGGACAACAGACAACAAACGGTTACTGACAATAGCAGGTATTGATCCAAATGAAGCCGCTGATGATGACGACTTCTTTGTGATCGAGGATCCACAGGAGAAGGTTGAGGCCATATACGAGTACATATGTAACTGGAAGCGCCACTATCTTGACAGAGATTAAGAAGAGACATTCCTTAGTAGAAATGGGATTAGAAGCAATTAAAAAAGGTAGGTCTTCAGATAGAGAGTCCGATAAGTCAATTAAATTGTCAATTGTATCAATACCAAGTTGGTAGGATTTAACAGGTTGAGCCGAAAGATTGTAGAATCACATAATGTGCAAAGATCTACGATAAAGTATGATTCTAACTGACATAAAGTCGATCTTAGAATAAGGCGATGTGGCAACGAGAAAGGAGTCGAAGCTGTTCTGAATGGTCAGTAGAACACCTCGACAAGGAGAGTCAATCATCGTCGGGAGAAACATTGCAAAAACGAGGGAATAACTCCTTGTGCTTTACGTTGAAGGTAAGATTAGTTGTAGTCAGAGCGTAGATATCAATTGAGAGAGCATGAAATTGATGCAAAACAGGGTGGGTTTTAGAATGCAATCCTCGTACGTTCTGCTAATAGAAGGTGAGAGGTAGGTTCGAAAACAATTATCGTGGTCAAGTCGACCGCGTTGGAGGTGTGAAACTCTTTTAGAGTATACTTAGTTCTTAAGGGCGGCAAGATCGCCTGCGACATTTTGAGGAGGCGCATTGAAAATCTCGTGATACTGTATATAACGTTTACTGAGACCGGTAGCATCAGTATTGAGGTCTTCCAGCTGGATGTAAATCAAGCCGCATTTTTTTGTTTTACCCTCGTAGCACGCCGAGTCAGATTTATCGTGTAGATAATCGAGATATAGACGTATGTTCTCGTATATCTTTTTATCCCTAAGCCTAGAGACCAAATTCGGTGGTATCGCTAGTTTAGTAAGTTTTAAGTTTCATTACTACCTAAGTAAATAATGATATCCAGGTATGTACACTAAGATCTAAGTGATCCTAGAGGTCTGCCCAAACAGCTAACAGAAAGTATGGCAGTAAGACCATTTTCTATAATATGACTTTAGCAATTTCGTCACATTTAGTGGAGTGGTAATGATCAGAGCTGTGATAGCTGAGATGAAATTCCATTAATGTCTCATGATAGAAGGACATGTAAGCATTTCATATTCAGATCTATGCATGATAGATGATGTGTCCGCTATCTTTATCGCCTCACATCTAGCGTCTATCTGCTTTGAGACAGTTTCACACATACACTAGGAATGGACAGTTAAAGCTCCTTTATCTGACGGACTATAACTTATGGCATATGTCAAAGGTTAAAGCACTTTTCGCATAGGCATTTGTTCTCTAAAATGTTCCTGTGTAAATTTTACTCCTAACATTAGGTAACTCCTTTGCCAAATTCAACAGGATGTTGCAGCTGAAATCAACTTAAGGCAATTGGCTGAAGATAGAAATCAAAAACCTCAAAGTTCTTGATGCACGGATAAAATATCAAACAACTCTTGTCTTGTGAAAACATCCTTTGACGTGTTAAAGCTCCGAAGTGGCCTTGAGAAGCAGGGCCCAGAGGAAAAGTGCTATCGAACCTCTGATGGCAATGTAAACATATTGCAGGAAATTACCAAACGCATACGCAATGACATTTGTACTTAAGCCATTGTATAAGCCTTCCAGCCATATGGCAAGAAATCAATATCTTACACTTAATCCGATTATGTCCTGAATTTTACTTTTTATTTTTTTCTATGGAAACAGGGCACACAGACAAAGAACTAGACCATTGTATTCCTTATAAGTCCGTTTTACTGGAACTCAGTTGGTAAAGCATTCAGTGATAGAGTGTCCAAAGTACCAGCCCCCACCACATTAGCGGCGGTGATCTGCAGCTTAATGCGAGCGTAGACTGGACACTCACAGAGATAACGCCACACACTTGACACACTTAGGCACACAAGTGTAGTGCTCCATCATGGGGAAGTAAGTAGTCTTTCATTCTTCTGAGCCTAGACCCGTAGGTTCATCTGCGATATCATTTTTCATGATTCCATAGCGACCTAGGACCCAAACAAGACTCAGTAACTTATGTTGTTGAAAAGCCTTAGGCGCAGCTTGATGTATTTCTTCCTTCCACTGACTCTACACAAAGTGCAGATGGAGCATGCCATCCGGAATGCTAATACCTTCACTAGGAAGACAGACGCAAGTTTTCCTAAAAAGGAGTGGTGTCCTCTTTAAACACACGGTGCAAACCTCACTACATTCCATTCTTTATGACGACAGAACAACAGAAATTCTATTGTCATTACACCAGATTCGATGTTCATAACATCAGAGTCAAAAGAAGTGGGTGGAGATATTTTTTTTTTTAACGGACGATGGCTTTGACGCTACAGCTTATGATATGATATAAAGCAGATGCAGGCATGCTAGTGAAACCGCTCATTCAGCCGATGAAGGCCGTTTTGCGGTGTCTTTTGTGGCAGTATTGAAAGCTTGTTCGACTAGACAACTGGTCTTAACATAGCCAAGCATAATAGACCCAAATGAACCGCCTGACTGATGAACCCCATGCTTTTCTGAAAGCCGATTGCGCAGTGGAAATTTTCGAAGCGCCTTGATTAACTTTGTTAATCTAGATCACATCTAGTGAGGTCACCATAGTAGTGCCGACGATTCTTGTTACAACTGCCAGGACATATTGACCGTAGTCTGTATCCACAGTTAGGGTTCTATTCAACAAAATTGCTCTTATCTGCAAAACTTGCGACTCGTTTACTCATATCCAAAGCAGCTTCGGTGAAAATAAACAGCGTGTGTCCAGAGCCTGCTAAATTTTGAAGTGTATTCTCGTGCTGCAGTTTAGACAGTGGATGAGTTCACAAAGCAGTTTTGCGCTCATAGGGCTTAACTACATCTCATGCTCTTCAACATGAAAGAAGGTCTTGACGAACATGTAATCATCTTTTCCGGATTTCGTTACAAAGGCTCCTTTTAGTTGGTTACAAAGCTTCGTTTAACATGCTAGACAGTGTATATAAGAGTACCTGTGGGTTTTGCGGCTGTCGGCAATTTAGATCATTACTTCTTTTGGTAAATGTATCCTTAATAGCCACACCCGTCGGTGGTGGAATTTTGCGGCTGTAAGCAAACCATAAGCCCGGCATAAATGTATCATAGTTCTTAAAACATTCGTGACTTTCCTCTTTTTTAGAAGAAGCAGCAGCATGTATCGCCACTATGATTTTGCCATGCATCTATGTACCCTTCTTAATATGAATAGAAAGGTGAAGGATACCAAAGAAGACAGGTCTAATCTCGCCATAGAAAGAAGGACTTTCTGTGTTTTTGCCAAATTTGCAGGTCATACGCAGGAATTGACTTTCGAAAGGGTGATGACATCAAAAATTATGTCTTTCTGTCTTTTAGGATATTAAATTGACTAAAGTAGTCGACGGTACTAACCAGTGCATCATGCCACCAGCAGAACACACCAACAACAACCGAATATGGATACAAACGTATCAAAGTACAAATCTGGTGAAGATAAATTGGTGCAGGTAAACCATCTTAAAATCACTAAATTCATTCATACATAAGTCTGGCAGTGTAATGTACAGATACCTTCCAGCGGATATAAACCAACCTACAATCAAAGACGTTGGTAGGCGCTAAACGGAGACAAGTTTCCTGAACTCTTAAACATGTAGACATCAACAACATATTGCTCTCAGAACCATTAAAAGAAAATGTTTTTATTAAACGAGACAGCTCCCAGGGATCATCTAAGCATCTTTCGATCCACTGAGCACCTGTCTATACAACATAAAAAAAATACAAATCACGTTCTTACCTATAAACTGTTGAATGTAGTTCATGCCGGTACTTCTCTGCTGTAAATGGGTAGAACATAAGGCTGCCATTCGATAGAGTGAAAACTAGATCCTGTTGCGGTGGTATAGGTGTCCATTCAATCTGCAAAAAATATAAAACAAAAAACAGAAAAACATCGCCCCCGCCCCAAAACATTTAATCTTCTTTTAATGCTCAGTTAAGTCGTGTATCCCGTCCCAGAATAAATTTAAATAAACGTCAAAGCGAAAACAATTGAAAATGAAGGATAATCAAAGATAAGCAGAAAGTTAATAAAACAAAAAAGGACAGAAATTCCCCACCCCGCCCATAAAAAAAAAAAAAAAAAAAAAAAACAACTCAAATGTCCCTAATCAAACACTAATCGGTCTTACTCACCTCCGGCTGTGGACTCCCATGACCCGAACATTCTATCAGACCTCCGGAATTATTTGAAAACTCGACTTTATGTGGCGGCTCATGCAGAAATATTGGTCCCTGAAGGTCAAGTCCATTAACGTAGGCTGCGCATTCCCAAAAATAAATAAAGAAAAAAGAAAGAAAACGAGAATAAGTCGAAGAAAAATTTAAGAGAAACGTTCATTTAATTTCCCAATTTCTTAAGTTCTAGAAGGGATAAGGAACGGGATTAGGAGCAAAACGGAATATTCTATCCCAAAAGCAAAGTCAATCCCCAGGAGGTTCGGATTTTTTTTTTTTTTTTGTTTTTCATTCGCCGAATCACTTCTTGTTTGTGTTTGATAATATCGTTAAGGAACTCTTGCCGGATGAAAGGAGTTGTACATGCTCTTCTCATTTTCGTTTTCATATATCCTTCGTCCATGCAAATTAGATTCAATGGATTTTTCATTATCCTTAAATGTCTCGATACGCCTCCGTAGGACTGATATAATCGACCTTTCCTTTTGGTCCTCCCTTGCTTCCTACACCAAAACACTGTTTTGTTTTTTTTTTTTTTAGGAAATGAAAGGGAAAAGTAAAAATAAAAATAAAACAAAGTCGTTTCCTTTTCCGGACTGTTGTTGGTTTGCTTTGGTTCTTTGACATAAACTTAAATTTTATTGAAATCGATGTATCGAACCACACAAGGATCCAACGACTTTATTGAGACATTTTTGTTGACACGATGAAAGTTTTGTGTCCGAATTCCTTTAATGGTTTCCCAATCTATTTGGAAATGGCTCCGATATCCTTTAAAAGATTCTGCCATTACATAATATCTGCCAATGAAGTGAATTCCCTTGCTCGTTGTGTCTGAAGGACTACATTTAGTCCTAATACGGTTACTGTAACCGATACAAATACCAATACTCATGCGTTGCGTGAAACTCAACTTTTGGGTAATGAAGTATTCATTCATATTGTTCCGCCAGATACTTGGCAGTTGGAGGGGTTGGGAATACTGCATATCTCACCATTTTGGCCACACATGAGGGAGGCATCCTGTGCGCGGTGTGCCACATTTTTGAGAAGAACATTTATTTTCCTTGTGAGAAACTACATTTCATTTTGCGCTCAGGAGTCCTGTTAGCTATTCATGAGGCTTGCGGATTGTTGGTATACGTATGACACAAGTTGTGATGTGGTTGCGAGAGTAATGGAAAGTTTTTATTTTGCACTTAGGATCCTGAATTTCTCTAGAGACACGAACAAGCAGGGAGCAAGTCTACATGAAGTTGAGTTATTAAGTTTGGGGGGCGGTTGCTTGTTAGCAATTTAAGTTAAAGATGGAAACGAATTTTAAAGAATTCCTGATGAAGTTAAGGACGTTGATAGGGGATCTGTGGTGAAAGAAATCATTTTGTTCTCATCAAAGTTTCAGAAGCAAAAGTTAGCTATTACGAAACTGCTTTATTATGCTGGAGGGAGAATTATGTAATTATGCAATATTTATTGATTACTGCTTGTGAGACTATTGTGGCATGCACCACATGCCTTTAGTGGGTTGTAATAAATTAAAATACATTTTTTTCGGGTTTCTCAAAAACACGTTACCATATCCGAAACAGATTCTGCACTACGCAAGCTAAGACCAATCGAAATGGTTTCAAACATCCGACCTCAAAACTATCTCGATATTTTCTAATCATGCTGTGGTGTCATCGGCCAGATACGACCAAGGCAGAGCGAATGTTAAACTTCTTGCCAATCTGGCTTTCTTATTGTGTCTCTTAAACCAGATCAATCGATTAAAAATCCTTACTCTCACAAAGATGCTTGGCAAAAGTGTAGAGCCAGTGCAAGAAGTTTACATTCTTTTCTACTGAAAAACGACAGGAATACCGCTGAACTTTTGAAGATGCCGGAAAGCATTTTCTTTTTTCCACCTGCGATATAGAAGACCATTCCATTCATTGCGATCCCAGCAATCTATAGAGACCATTACTGAGGACGCAGACAGTCACAACGCGCCCCAAGTAGTGTTAGATGTTAGATAGAATATCTGACATAAATAGAGTCAGATGGGCATGCCCTACGCCATCCAGGAAGTGATGTTGGATAGACTTAATAAGAAGAGAATACAAAACTGTGAAATCTACTATGGAGAATGATATAGACAACCGACTTAACAAGCACAACAATTGCAGCTTTTATTCAAAAAGAGTAAATTCGCCAACATTTGCTTCATAAACGTCCAGGCCCCGGCAGTAGAGAAAGACAACCTTACCAAAGACTACTTCCAGTCTCTCGACAAAACCTAAATATGACGTGAAAATCGACCTAGGTGAATTTTATACCAATCTAAGAGTGCTTTGGTAATACGATCGGAAAGCACAGCCTCGACGACACCACTTCCGGAAACGGAAAGGGGCTAATTGACTTTGCGGCGGAATGTAATATAACTGTAGCCAGCACACAGTTTCATGCGTTAATATTCATAAAGGGACCTCGTAAACCCCTGGCCAATTAAGTGTCAACCAAATTAATCATATTGCGATCGACGTAAGATTCTCCACCAGTAGTTTGGATGTCTAAACATTATGAGCAGCTATCATCGCCTGAAGCCATTATCTTGTTGTAGCTAAGATACAGATGCGGATATCCGTAGCAGCCGAACATTGTACCATTGTGAAGAAATTCAACAATAAATGTGTACAATCGCAGTGCAATGCTGGGCCTAACCTCTCGAGAAGTCCGACACCGGCATCATAAAAACGTAAAAGGCCAGTGGCTCAACTGAAAAAGAATAATCAAAGGGGACTCTGCTGATGTACTGAGTTTGACCCCGCCCCAAAAAACAAACACTTGGTTCAAACTAAAGCGAAAATGCCAAAGCTATAAGACCGAACAGAAAGTTGCAAGGATGGAGAAGGAAACCCCATAGTAGAGCCATATTCGGTTCTGAGAATCTGTGAAGATTATATCTACAAGATGTCAAACGGTGATGACGAACAACATCCCACCGTCGTCGGGCAGAATTAACCATTCAATCTGGACGAGAAGAGAAAACATTTCTATTTACATGACCAAGGACAGCAATTCTCAAGCTTAAGTCAAACAAAGTTGCTGGACCCAATGACTTAACTGTCGGAATGTTTAAAGCAGCACTTGATGTTTGAGTACATTAATCATCTCTAAAATGGGAATCGACGAAAGTATACCCGACTAACGGAACACCAGCATTGATTGTTGGATCCTAAAGAAGGGAGATCCCTTGATGTGAACAAAGTAGAGGGAAATTAGCCCTCCTCAACATGACATATACAATTCTGTCTGCCGTATTATGTGAATATCTGAACGTCAATAGTATCACCAGCCCCTATCAGTGTGGTTTTAGGGTAGCAAATTCCACCATAGATCAAATTTTCACAATGCCATATATTGGAAAAGAACCAATAAGGTCCAAATCGATATATACCACCTCTTCATCGATCTCAAACCCACATATGACAGCATGTATAGAGATTAACTATGCAAAGCCATGTCTAGTTATGGCATCCCTGCCAGGCTCATTCGAATACGCAGGATGATGATGGAGAATAACGCTGCTCCGTCAACATCGGTAATGATAAAATCGAACCCTTCAATCCCATGAAAACGACTTCAACAAGGCGATGCGTTGTCGTATTAATGTTTCAACATTTTTCTTGAAAGAATTATGCGAATCTCGCACATAGTGGGAAGAACACAAGGAACATTGTGACAATTCAAGCAGAAGCGGCAAAGAGGAACACACAGCACCGACCCCCAGGACAACTGGCAACAACACCCGGGATAGATACCGAGGTCCCATGTGGTACATTACGTGATTACCGCTCCCAACTCTACTTGATTTCGGTGATCTAGTGAGAATCGATGCTTTCAGCGGGGTGAAGCCGTTGACCTCATCCAAAATGATGCTTTCTAGTGAAGGAAAACTATAAATTTGTTTGACATCTTCACAAGAAAAGCTAAGTTCAGCGGGAGTAGTTAAATGGCTATGGATATTGGTTTACTTCTTAATTGGATGGCGCTACAGTTCGGGGTGAACCTGGGCCTCAAATAACATGCCTCTACAGTTAGTCCGGTCTTTAGCTAACTACCTCCAGTTGCGCACTCCAAGTCGGCTGAGGTCGCCTTCTACCTGTGCAGGCAACAAGTAGATTCTGCTTGCTGGAGCATTGCTGTCCGTTTGCTCTACATGACCTAGTCATCGCAAGCGTCTGATGAACAGTTTTCTCACGACGTCGGTGTCGCTATATAACTCGTATAGTTCGTCGTTGAATCTTCTCCTCCAAAGCCCAACAATGCAAACGGGACCGAATTTTGTACGAAGGATTTTTCTCTCGAAACGACTGATAATATTCTCATTCGCTTTCGATCGAGTCCAAGATTCAGCGCCATACAGTAGGGCTGGGATGGTCTTACATATATAGTTTCCTTAGTTAACTCGTCTATATAAATGTTGTAATTTGCGGTCTTAAAATCGTCGAAAAGATGGTACGTATCTACTTCGACTTCTTGAGTTTTTCTCAGGATCCGCGGAGTGTGAGGATTTGGCTGATTGTGCATTTTCCTTGTCCCAAACCGCACTGATAGGGACCAATAAAGTTGTTGATGAAGGGCTTCAGACGTTCACGCAATATGGCAGATAAGATTTTGTATCCGATATTGAGGAGTCTCATATCTCGGTTGGGAGGTATTTTTTTTTTTTGGATCGGTCATCATTAGATTCCATTCATCAGGCATACACTCTTCTGGCCGGATCTGAGAAATGAATTTGTACATGTTCTCCACAAAGTTATTTCCAGTAGCTCTGAATACCTCAGCCGGTAAGCGGCCAGGTCCAGCTGATTTGTTGGATTTCTGCTTAGATATTTCTATCCTTTTTCTCTTTTTCTTTTCGGTCAGGTGGACCGAAGTTTTGGCTATCATCGTCGAAAGTGAATGGCCAATTATGTTTGAAAGCGGAATGTTGGGCGTTTCCCCGTAATACAGTATGCTGAAAAAGTTTTTCCATATTTTCCGAACTAACTGTGATTCTACTACAACGTTTTCTTCCTCATCTCTACGGGTCTTCTTGCGTTGACATGCTCGTTGGTAAATTGGTAAAACATCCGTACATCATTGTGATATTCTTACAGTCTTTTCTTTTCGTACAGCTCATGAGCGGTACTTATCTTTAATTGCAGCGCCGCTTTGTAGGCTTCTTGTTTAGCTCCATGTGTTTGCCGGCATTCTTTATTAAATCAGGTTGAGGAGTGTCTGATGGCACGTTAGCAGTATTGCCACTGGCCTTCCGTTCTTGATGATGGCAGCATATGAGTTGTTGAGAGATTTCAGGATACGAGCTCGGTAAAGATTCTGGCGGCCTCTTGCGATTGCAGTTTTTCTACGTTATATCTTCTCACATTAGTTCTTCTTTGTTGTGACACACAGATAATCCGCATTCACACCTTGATTGCAACAATTTGGTTAATGGAGTCAATTTTGGCTGCCTGGAACGTTCGGACATCAAGAATACTGGAGACATGCCTTACATTTATCACAAGATGATCAATTTGATTTAGCGATTGATGATCCGGAGATCGCCATGTGCATATTGAAATGAGGAAACCGTGTGCTTCCTATAGTGATATTTCGTTCCGCCGTAAAGTGGATAGGCCTAAGTCCTATGCTTACCAACTGTCCTACCAAAGATGTGGTTCACCAAGTACGATTTTAACGTCATACATCATTGCTCATATGTCTTGTTGAGGAGATTGTAGAAACGTTCTTTGGTGGCATCGTCCTTCATTCAATGGGGGCATGGGCTCATATTATGCTAATTTTAGCGTATTTATGTAGCCTAAGTTTGCCGCATATGGCAAATCAAAGCATAGTAGACATGTATCACAGTTTTTCAACCTCTTCATGTCCGGCCCATCCCATTGCACTCGCTAGATGACGGTTATATCTGTGTGATAGCAGTTAAGGGCATTTGTTACCGCCACTGCGAGGTAAGGCCATCACATGGATACGAACTCCTTTGTTGCGTTCCTGGCCCAATCCAAGTAATAGGACACTCAGCAGGATATTGCTTTATTATCACCAACAAAAAAGAAGTAATTAAAAGACGCAATACGTTTTTCAAAATTGTCTGACGGCTCGTAGTTTTGTAGAATGTAACACTCTCCATATGAACTTCCTATTTAGGATGCGGGCAACGTTTTGGCAGCCAATTTAAAGCAGGTGGAACAGATGCTTGACACAATGCTTTGTAGGTGCTTATATGGTCGGTGCAGGAATATAAAGTGCAAAAACCTGCCTCTTTGGCATCGAGAGCTGAATCCAGGTGTAATTGAATCATGTCCAAATTGATCCAGTCCCACAAGGAAATGCCAATTTTCCTATGCGATGGGCCTCAATACATCGTCCGATGAATTTGGTGCAGTTTTCCTACAATTCATCTCTGGACAAGGCCTTCTATGTCGCGCTGTCGGTTTTCGGGCAGTGAAGGGTCCTTGCGGAAAGACATTTCGGCATGGCTAATTTCATTCTATGCATTCGTCGTTTTCTCGAATAAACTTTTACAGAAACATATTAGTGCTGCTTTCACCAGAGAACGGCTTCATATCGGCTGAGGAGGAAAAGGAATCATGATGAAAACTTTATGGAAGATTCAATACTAGCGATAGCCAGGCTGAAATTCGAATGAACTTATTAGGCAAAGCACAGAGGATAATATTTCATTCTTTGTTAGAACTGCTTGGGCCCTAGGTTAGGATTCAGTTATTTCCCGCCAACTTAAGCCGCTCGGCAGTTCGACCGTCACTACCGGCAGCCTTGTAGACAGAGTTGTTGCTCATCGTCAGGTTATATGGTTTGTTTTGCCTGAGAGCGAAATCTCGTTGTCGTCATAGGTAGTAAATTTGAGCGAGTGCAGCTAAAATTAACGTTTTTCATATAACGCTTCGGCGTACAGAGAGCTAGGTGAATTCCTTGTTAACGATATCGAACGTCTTTTGAAATCAATTAACGTCAGGTGCAACGGTTCACAAGGTGTTGTTGACGTTGTTCATGTAATAGAGATTGACACCGACACTCGCTTGCTCAGCGTCGACTGTAGTTTCCAGGTGGTGCTTCATGCTCGAAGACTGCTATGGCTATAAATTTGGCAACTCGACGAACTACATCACTCATGCGAGACGAGCAAAGAACCACCCAAGATTTTCATTTAGGCATTTTGTGGAGTTGAGACGACCTGCCAGCTCGTTAGTGATTCTGTAAACGGTTCTGCTGTCACACCTATTTACATCTGCAAAACGTTTCTCCCTGCCAAACGGTTCGTACGACCAATCTCCAGGTATCTGTATCCAATAGCTCTGCCATCCGTACCATCCTGGGGCAATGTCTTCCACTACGGAAGTGCAAACATTTTTACAGCCATCCAATAAGCTGGAACTCCCTGTTGCTTATTGTTTATTTAGCAGACCGTGCGTCCTTGTTTTGCTCCGAAGAACAGATTTAAGGTAAACAGGGTAGTTGCCAAATTAAGAGAAAGTCTCCGATAGTAACAGAGTACAATACAAAAACCTTCATCTTGTAAAAACAAAGTATAACCTGCGGCCACCCCATGTTGACTTCATTAAATTGGTTGGGTATCCCATGTTATACCTGAGTTTTCCTCATCATTCCTTGACTCAAATAACGCATGAGTTGTGCGTGTCTTGCCCGTTTGACATTTCTTTATCAAGTCATTCAATAAGTGTCATTACATTTGCTTAAACTACACTCTCCAACATCCAACAGATAAGTGAGCACGCATTTCATTTTGTCCTCTTTAATCTACCTCAGGCTATTTAGCGTTAAGCCATATTAAAGCCACCAACACGCTGAGGAGCTTCTCCTTTTCCTTCTCCTGTCCTATTGTTTAAGTAAGAGAAAAGATGAAAACGAAAAAAAAAAATTAAAAAGAAAATTAAAACGAAATGGCAAGAAACTGACTGGCAAATCCCTAACACAATACACTGTCCCTAGTCCATTCACTGTGGTGACGACGTAGTAAACAGCCAGGACAGGGTATGAGAGGAGGAAAAAAAAGGACGTTTCCATTAATATCCGTCATTCAAGTATTCGTATCTAACAAAAAGAGCTTTGAGCCACGAAAGAGGCACTCCTACTGAAGCGAAGTAGAAATCCACACCAGCCCATCACTCCTTAAAGCCAACCCTCAAAGTAGGCATTAATGTTAATGAAAAAGATTGCAACGAAGGATAACAACAAACAAAGGAAGACTGCTTTCTGCCATCCTCACACACCAGAATGCATTCATCGGTTGAATATGAAATTGAATGCGGTACGAGCTTTGTAGGGAGGTGGCATAGAGTGCTGTGGAGGTGCGTCATTTACATTCAACGCACTCTTATGTAAACAGTCGATTAGGCCTAGACCTCTTTGCAGGTGGAATATCCATATTCTAACGAACTAGATACTAGAAATAGGTATAGGATACATGGATATGAGTACGGATACATACAAATCCATTCGGCCACCTACTGTGAGACAAAGTTCAAGTCCTTATATCCATGAATTATATTTCCGCGATTTACTTTCATTTCGGTGAGATAGGAAAGCCTATCTTTTGTTCGTGAACCTTCCACCCCTTCCCCGTATTGGGGATCATTTACCAACCTAGCTTTCTGTGACAGCCTTTTGTTTATAAGCATTCTGTTCATTCCTGTTGTGCACGTTTGCTAACCAACACTCACCATCAATGTAAATAGGCGGGTTGGGGGGTAGCCGAATGAAACTCTGGAATTTTACACTTCTGCGTGTGTGGGTTGTTGCAATGGCAGAACATAAACGGGGGTTTAGAGGTAAACGGTCGGCATACGTGTACATTTTGGATGATGACACTTATTAGCAGCAGCAGCAGCAGAAATGCGTCCTTAGGTCCTTGTTAGCAGCATCTGCAATGAAATGCACTCAGTCGTATCGTTTTTTGTTGTTGCTGCAGCAATTGTTCTAGGTGATGACTTTGACAGTGTACGGGGGTAGTGATGGTGCCATTAAATTGGCAAACACGGTTCAACTGGTGCAACCCTTTTAACCTTTCTGCATACTACTACGAGTACACTACTGCCGCTGCAGTCTTTAGTATGTAATACACTTGAGGGTTGATGTTTTACGCGCTTTTCATATGCAAACTCCAATGGATACTCGTACACACATACATATACGGGTATATGGGTACTAACGACGGTCGGGGACATTAGATGCACGTGTGGCATGATGATTGTTGGGTGGGTGGCTTCAGAAGGAAAAAAAAAATAATAATATCTCCAAAGCACATGCTTTGTGGATAGGCCTGTAAAGTATTTGACGTTGCTCCGAATACAAGTGTTGCACACTTTTATTTTTATTCAAAGAGCATCCCTTTTTAGTCGATTGGCTAAATGGGTGGCGAGTTATGCTTTAATTAGTGATGGCAGCAGATGCTGAAAGAGCAATCATCGAGATCCTTAATTATCCTCAAGTGAACTATTGAATAGATTCACATAATTGGATGCCATTGTGGCCCTTGAAAAATTGTTCAATCAACGTGTAACCACCTGAACTCTATTCAGAAATATCTTACAACAGATGACATGCTACATAAATGGACGGATTTTCTTTGAATCAAAACCAATTAGAGCCGTTGAACAACTGCCAATTAGTCTCAAAGGGCACATTATAGGCAAATTGTGAATTAGAAAGGAGATTTCCAGGAATGGCATCAGTGTTGCTTTAATAATTTTCATATACAAAATTCAATGGGGTAGCTTACAATCCTCTTCAGTTAAGCTGCCTGTGAATTTTAAGTAAATCATTAGCATGGAGAGGAATATAAAGGAATAGTAGTAAACGAATGTCACAGCCCTTTGTTAAGTCCCAAAGGGAATTATAGGTCACTTTCGGATCTCTAAAAGAGCTCAAATGTAACTTTACGAACAGATTCATGTCAATAGAGTTTCTATAGAGCTCTCAAAAGATACGACCATAGATACGACCAAAAAAGGTTGCCTTAAAGTCGTACCAAATTGTGATGCTGGTATATGGTACGAGCGGCATCTACCGCATTAACGGGAAACCCATGGAAACGGAGGATATGTTGATGCGTCTTCATACCCAGAACTCTGAAAAGTGAAAAATCTATTCTCATAGAATCAGGAAAGAACGGCTCTGCTCTGGTTGTGGGCTTAGAAAAAGCTTCCGTTGAGACGACTTAATCTGGGTGTGGGTCAAGAGCTTATTTTCAATTTCTACTTACATTCCAAGTCTGCCTCTCGTGTTGAATACAAAATCTCACATATTATCTTGAAAAGATCGATCCAGTAGACGATCTTGGAGGAAAGTAGACTCACCTGGCATCACCTAACGAAACTCAGCTATTTCGCCCTAAGAAATTGCAAATCAAGATCAATTCAATCATTATGCAATCAATGCTCGTTGACCAGCGGAAAATTCTCACAGAACTACGAGTACATGAGGAATTTCTTTCAAATACCACAGTTGTAGGCTCTTCCAAATCGTCCGAGGTGGCAATTGTAAAGGATTCGCAGACAACCACAGTCGCACAATGTTCGCAACTGAATATCCCTGTATTCAAGGGAAAATACCTAGAGTAGCAATCGTTTTACGATATACTCGTAGTTACCAAAATAATTTACAACAAGGCCACTTTGGGTATAACCGAAATGCAATACCTCAAACACACTTGGATGTTAAACCACTTCACCATCCCAACATTGCACAATATCAAATGAAAATAACTAGATCACCTGAGGGACTTTAAAAAAAGATACAAGAACGAGAGAGAAATTGAATCCAAGCATTCCGACAGAATGTTCAAATTGAGTCAGCAAGATAAATCCCGGCGAATCATCCTAAGGCCATTGTTGAGGCATCTTAAAATTGCATTCAGAAAAATAATACGAGTATGTCCCTTGGTTTGTAAGTTTGACTTCAACACTTTTCAACACCTCCTTTGGATGGCAAAAGAAAATGCTAATAACTGGAGCTATGTGTCGCAGAATGCCGGACGAGTGTTGGCAACAAAAAATTAAAACACTCCTACGTTGTTTAAGTAACAGAGGACGTTTCTAACATTAGTTACAACAGAACAACATCCTGTTTTTTTTTTTTGGTTTTTACCTGCACAGGGTAATTAAGTAGATTTTCGAGCAACTTTCGATACAATATTTTGTATTTGTATTTATTAAGTAAGTATCGCTTACACGGTAAGATCATGGAACCTTTTAAAGTGTTAAATCTTAAATTTTTTTTTAAGTATTAGATACAAATATGTGCAAGTACGAGTATGTACAACAATAATATTAATATATGTATATTTATGGGCAATGAATTCCACATCCGTACAGAATTTACGAAAAATTGGCGTTCAGATATCAAGCAGGCATAGCTCGTTTCAAATAGGATATATGATCTAACTGACTGAAGGAAGCGTAGCTTATTGAATAGGTATGCCGGTTGTGCTTAGTTTGAATTATATTATGCAAGAGACTAAGCGTTCTATATTTGAGCAAGTTATCAAATGTACATCCGGTGATTTTTTTATTTTTATTTTTTTATTTTTTTTTTTAATGAGGGGTTTGTGTACCCTTAAGATGATTGTTCACAGCGCGAGCAAAGGAAATTTAGGGAACAAGAAAAGAGAGGTACCGATGTACATTGCTTTTAAATGTTTGCAAGTAATAACGACCAGGAAATACAGAGATCGGCAGGCCATTCCATAAGCGAGTTGTACGGCTTACGAACGAATCACGATCTTTTAGAGTATGTCCGAAAATGGGCTTGAGGGTATACTGATGAGCATTCATAGCGAGACGGGTGTTACGGTTGAAAGTTTGAATGGGCGGAATGCTACTGGCGATTTCAGTGGAGCACTGGTGGTGGAAATAGCGATAAAACAAAGTGAGACAGGAGACATTACGTCGGTGTTCGAGCGTGACAATTGATTGACTGGTATTAGTATCATCAATAAGTTTTATCGCACGGTTTTGAACCCTATCTAGCAGGTGCAGAGATGTTTTAGGAGCACCTGACCAGATGTGGGAGTTGTACTCCAATTTTGGACAGATGAATGCCTTATATATTGAGGCCAGATCAGAGGGGGTAAAATATTTCTTACATCGCTTGAGGAAACCTAGACATTTCGCAGCATTTTTGGCGATATCAAATATGTGGTCATTCCAATGTAAGTTGTCATTGACACACATACCGAGAATGGAAAGTTTTTCGGTTTCGACGATGCAAGTGCCATTCATGGATAATGGCTGGGTGTTTAAATTTCGCTTTAAAGACAGCAGACAGCATTGTGTTTTGGAAGCATTAAATTCCACTCTTTTGATAGTTCCTCAATTGGTTATGCTGTTGATATCGGAATTTAATGAGCTTAGCATACGCTGCCGCTCTCGTTCTACAGCCGAAGAGCAGGACCGTGAGTCCGGGAATGAATATGAAAAGAGAGTACTGTCATCAGCAAATGAATATATTGGATTAGAAGTAGCAGTCAAGAGATCATTAATGAAAATTAAAAAGAGTGTCGGAGACAGAACAGAGCCCTGGGGCACACCAGCATTTATTTTGTGAATATCAGACTTGAAACCGTCCAAGACAACTTGAATTGAACGTTCCGAAAGGTAATTTCTAATCCATTGAAGAAGAGAGTCGTCGATCCCAAATGCACGCATTTTCGACAAAAGAGCCTGATGCCAAACTCTGTCAAATGCCTTAGAAATATCAAGTGCAACTATCTTGCTTTCGCCAGATTGATGTACGCTTTGGTTCCACTTTTCGGTGAGACATGCCATCAAATCACCAGTGGACCTGTTGCTACGAAAACCGTACTGCCGGTCATTGAGAAGTTTTCGTGTTTCGAGATATTTCATGAGCTGACGATTTATCAGCGTTTCCATGACCTTGGAAAGAAGGGACGTAAGTGCAATGGGTCTGTAGGAGGAGAGAGAAGATGATTCGTTCGCCTTTTTTAGGGACGGGCTGGACAAATGCTGTTTTCCATCTGCTCGGGAAGAGGCCTAAAGAGTAGGATTGATGAAAAAGCTTACGCAGTGGTTTTGCCAGCGAAGAAGAACACCTCTTCAGAAGAAGGGGAGATATACCATCTGGACCAGCGGATTTATGTATGTTGAGATGTTTAAGTACTCTTGCTACTACACGAGTACGAAAGTAGATTCGTCCCATTGAAGATTCGACGCACTCAAGTGTAGGCGGAGACAAAGCACAATCTTGGGAGTGTTGAGCTGGCCGCAAAATGTGCAGCAAGCAGATTGGCCTTATCCAAAGAGCTGACAGCTGGAATGTCATTGTAAATGAGCGTTGGGATGGAGGATGAGGCGGAATTTCTAATGTTTTTGACGAACGACCAACAATTTTTACTGCCTTTGGGACATTGCAGTATTTTTTGACTCAGTTTTTGGTCGTATTGGAATTTCACATGCTTATGAAGGGCGTTGCAGTCATTTCTGGCTCGTTTGAACTTTTTTCGTTTTGCCTCTGTTGGGTTGATCTTGAAGGACCGAAAAAACATTTCTCTAACCCTGACGGCCTCTTTACAGCTCGAGTCGTACCATGCCCTTTCTTTTGGTTTGATACTCTTCATCCGATGAGGAATAAAGGATCTCATTCCAAAGAGAATGGTGTCTGTAATCATATCAGCAGCGGCATCCACGTCGTTATCGAGGAAGCATAACGACCAGTTAAAATTCCTAAAGAAGCTGTTAAGACCGCTCCAGTTGGCTTTCTCGTATTGCCATACGGTTCTTTTAGGAATTTTTTCTCTAACTGTGTGATCGGTGTACGAGAAATTAGCTGATATGACACAATGGTCCGACGAGCCTAGAGGGAAGAGCTATCGAAGAGATATCGAAGCCACCCAGAAATCGTGTGTATATTGAAATCGCCCGTAATAACGATTTCAGTATGAGGATTTGCTTTGAGTAAGAGGAAACATGGTCATATCGTTTTAGGTTAAATACAAAGCGGGCAATATTATTATATACGACATTGAGCCTTCTTCTGGAGTCGTAGTCAGGACAGCAAAAGATCTCAGAATAATATAACAGAATCGGTATTAGTAGGGTTTTCACTAACAAAAGCTTTGTCCGTGTACAGAGAGCACGTAGTCCACCGTATACCTTACCTATAATGGCGTTTATGTGGGTAGACCAAGTAAGGGTCCGGTTAAATATCAGACCAAGGTTGTTGGCGAAGTCAACGTACTATATTGGACTTTGAGGTAGCTGGATTGATGGAAAGTGAGTAAGATCCAATTTTCTTTTATGGATCACAAGAGCTTTTGTCTATTGCGCATTAAGGCGTAGTTCGTTCTTAGCCAACCAAACAAGTATACGCTGGAGATCTTCATTTACCTGCGCATTGGCTTCGTGAATTAAATTCATTGACAAGCTTAAGTAGATCTGGGCATCATCAGCATGTTCATTTATACAGAGCGAAAAAAGCAATGGTCCAAGAATAGAGCCTTGCGGTACCCCCCCCCCCCCCCCCCCCCTCTTTACTGACAAAGGACATGAACATCGGTTACCCGCTACAACCCGTTTCTGTCTCCCTTCTAAATAGGAAAGTATAAGTGTTGTGGATTGCAATGAAAAATTGAACTCTTCCCTAAGCTTTGAGCAAAGAATAGTGTGCTTGACCGTGTCGAATGCTTTCGAAAAGTCAAGTAACGTCAGGATTGTGACATGTTTTTCATCAACAGCTTTTCTAATTTCATCGATGACCATTAATAACGTAGTCTTACAGCTTTGTTTTTGATGGAAACCAGATTGGTTCTCACAGAGCAGGTTTTTAGTCAAAAGATAGTTTTCTATTTGAAAGGAATGGCAATTTTGAGATTGGTCTGAATTCCACCGTATTTCCATTCGATTTCTTAGGAATAGGAATAATTTTAGCGTATTTCCAATGAGCCGGAAAGACTCATGTCATTAAAATTGAGCTGAAGACGTTGTGTTATAAAAGGCAGTAAATATGGAAGCAGAAGCTTAACAAATTTTGGGTGGATTTCGTCGAGTCTCATAGTGTATGCCAAAAAACCGGAAATGTAGTTTGTCTCTTCGTGTTATAAAATATTTCGAAATCATATAAATAGTAGCAATAAAACTGGACAGTAAATGTTTTAAAAACCAATGCCTAGGGTTTTTAGCGTTACCCTTTGATACAGGTTAAATTTAGGATGACTGTAATAAAGTAACAGGGAGTCCATGTATGCACATTTTGTTAATATAAGTGAATCGAGGTAGACTTTCTTTGCAGTTTATTCGTTGACTAGCAAGACTGAACAGACGGAATATCTCAGTTGTGTTTCAGTATTTTAAGTTTTTGATGCGTGTTTTTTTTTATAATATATCTGATCCCACTTGGTTAGTGGGTGCAGTTTTATCCGACGACGAAGAAGACATAAGTTTACCTACATACGAATAAAAATAAAAAGTGTTATGCAGAACTTAATATTTGGGCTGTTTTGAGTAGATTTCAGACCATGGTGCCGGTCCTGAGCATGGTCCTGACCAGGATGAACAGTAGGACTTCGAAATTAAGGAATCTACCCTGATTTCGACATTGAGGAATACCCAGGTGAGATTGAAGCAGATGAAGAAGAGTTTGAAGAGGTAACTGCTGAAGGAAAGGTATGGCGTAAAGACCCCCCTAAATCCACGTGGTCATCAGCAGCATAATATTTTTAGAATCCCTTCCACAAAAGTCGGTCCAACTACGACAACAAATCATTAAGCATGAAGCATATTTTCAAATAGCTAATTACACCGGAATTCTGGAATGTCAACTTACGTGAAAATAATCGTCGGGCAACACAGACTTATAAAGAATGGAACACAAAGTGAAGAAAAAGATTATGAGGAGCAACAGGACAGCAGCCAAGAAATTAAACTGGTTGTTATTTGACACTGGGAGCCAAGGCATTATATTTATAAATGATTGTTTCACTAGTTACACTAGAGCTCTATTTATGGAAGCCAACAAATATAAAGCTGAAAAATGCTATAAATATCTTTGGTTCTAAGATTCGCAAATTTTGATGAGGAAGATAGATAAGGGCAGGGTTGTTGCAATCAAATCGTTCGTTGATTTGGAGACGCTGGAAGACTAATTGTCTTGTTTCTCTTTTTTTTTCTTTTTTTCCAAATCGTTTGATGTTTGATTTGGATGAAAATTTCCATCTTTTAAGCAACAACCCAGCCATTCACTATCGTACGAAGCAATAATGATAGCATTTTTTATTGTAATACTAATGAGGGCAACTCCTTTTTTGTTCTACATCAAAACACTCGTAGTATGCGGCAAAAGTTTGATTTACTAGTGCGCAACCTAGAAACACTCGTGTACTTACAAAGTCTGATTTTTCTTACCGAAATATGGATTGTTTCTTGTAAAAAGAATACTATGCTATTCCTGGCTACTCATTCCACCCCAATACAAATGAATCGTATTCCGCAGGCGGAGTCGGTGTTCTTGTGCGTGATTTGCTAGTTTTTGAAGTAGATCGTTGCAGGTGGTTGAGTGCAGATGTAATTAAAATCTCTTGCAATATTTGGGATGAAAATTTTAATTTTTTTTATATGCATAGATTACATTCTTATAACGTTCAATCTTTCCTGAATGAGTTTTCAATCTTTTTAAGCATGAAAAAGGTGCGAATCTTTTTAGGCCACTTCAACATTGGTATTTTAAACTCGAACACTGTAGCAGATTCCTACCTAACTCTAACTGCTGAACATGGACTGACTTACCTCCTTTATAAATGAAATTACGAGGCCAACTTTACTTTTTACTTTTAAATTCATTTTTATTGTATCTTGCATTATTAACTTAAATTCTAGACAAAAATGATTAAATCTAATTTAACAACAACAGTTACTTAATCTAGCTTACTGGCTCTTACTGCCTTTCGGCCTTAAAAACCATCTTACGATTAATCTTCAACAATCGTCAACATCGTGCACACGCTCCATCAAGATTTAACCAATGTGAGAAACCACTGGTCACTTCTCGGCTTTTCACGAGATCCCCCTAACTATCCCTAATCTAACTTACAACTAAGAGGAATATGTTACCTTAGTAACGTACTGACCTAGTAGAGCGAACCCTTCTTGAAGCCACCAGAATTCGGTGTACTGTTTCTCGGCATCGATCCGATCCCTGTTCGCAATAGCGGGACTAAAACGGAGGAGCTCCTGAGCATTGGCAACATACCCGTCGTAGGTGAGCCGCTTGTCCCTCGCACCGCGGTGGCGGTGGTATATTACTGGGATACCATCACTACTTTGTATTAACCCTTTAGCATCAATATGGAGAAAAGCCTCTGGCGGGATAAAACCCGATATAAGTGAGCTCTCATGGTACATTTCATTGGGGTAATAAGCCCCAAAGATCAGACCATTATCGTTTGTCATTGCCCTTGCAACGTGTCTTCGAATCACCTTAATCAGGAAATTGTCAATCCTATTCAGATTAGCCCCATCGTATACGCGCTGCTGCCAGGCCTAACTCACATACAGCCGTAATGGGTACGTACATGACGGAGCAAACTCTGAAGGTCCTTGCTGTGAATGTTAATTCACTGATTAGGCTCGAACGAAGAGCCGCAATATTTAAGTTGCTTAACTACCAAGCCCCTGATGTGCTTTTGGTTAGCGAAACTAAGCTTACCAAGAGACACAAAATGAGGCACAGAAGATACAAAATAGTACGGAGAAACCGGCCCAACTCCATTCAGGGAGGAGGCGTTGCGATTTTCGTACGAAAAGGTATACGTTTTAAAAGAGTATACAGTCGTGTAGTACGTAGGTGCCAGGTGCTGGAAGCATGCATCGTGTATATCCCTCTCCGTAGTGGAAAGCGGTTATACATGGTGTCTGTTTATGCACCCAAGGATACTCAATCCACTTTATTCATATCAGAGCTCGAGACACTTTTTCGATTCCTAAGACTGGAATTGGAGGAGAACTACTTTATTATCGGCGGAGATTTCAACGCCAAACATAGTGATTGGGTAAATAATACTCCAAATACTAGAGGGAACCTACTATTCAATTGGTGGGGTCAGCAAAGTATAATTTATCGACTCGGCCTTAAGGCGACGGATAGTCCGTCGTTTCCCAGACACGGGTCCTATTTGGATCTCCTGCTGTTCGACTCACGAATACAACTGACATTCACTAACCAACAAACTACAAACTGTCTACGCACTTTCGCGTATGACAGTGACCATTGCGGTCTCAGCACCGAAATAACTGTTCCAAACGAAATTGCGGAATTGGATGAATTTGTCCAAAGGCATTCCTACAATTATAGTAGGGTGCGTTGGACACACTTCACCAGAACACTGACTAGAGCACTCTCCTCGAATTCGCTCTACCCACCGTCCAATAGAAATCTGTCAAACGAGGAGATTGACAGGTATCTAGGACTAATGGACGAGACAATCAAACGAACAATGGACAAAACAATACCTCGTTACCAACATACTGACGAAGAAAACTTATTCCGCAACGCAACTATTGACGCACTGCACCGACATAAAAGTAGGCTGCTGTCAAGACTAAAAACCTTGTACAGACAGTTTACTGACAGACATAACCCGGAGATCATGACACTGAAGTCGTCGATTAAAAACCTCCAAACATTAATAAAAGAAAATTACAGAGCAGCTGTAAGTTTGTATTGGAACAATAAAATTCGGGCTGTAAACACCAGCAACCCGAATATGTTCCCGCAAATAAATAAAATATTTCGGAGAAATAATCAGAACGACCTTCTATGTCTTAAAATCACCCGAACGACGAACAACGAACAAATACTGGTAGCAGCGGGCATAGATCCAAATGAGGCTGTTGATGATGACAGCTTCTTTGTGATCGAGGATCCGCAGGAGCAGGTAGAGGCTATAGGAGCGACTTTCCGGGAAGTGTACAAGGCGAATGTTGTCATTGGCTCGAACCACGATCTGGAGAGCCGAGTCCTTTTGCACAATTTCTACCTTCGAAATGAAATTGTGAATTGGTGATTCGAGAGCTCAGGTTTCACCCAGTTCAGTGACGAGAATATGGCAAATAATGTCATCACCATCGATAGGGTACTACCCCCGTTCATTTCGAAGGAAGAGCTCCAAACGATCTTCGAATCACTTAGAAGTAAGAAATCAGTGGGAACCGATGAAATACCGAACATTGTGCTTCGACATCTCCCTCTAGAAGCGGTGAACATTTATACCACCCTGTTTAATAATGCAATGAATAATGCACATTATCCAGCGCATTGGAAAACTTCGGTGGTTCATCCCATCCCCAAAAGGGATAAAGATATTTCCAATCCGGCCAATCTCCGCCCAATCAGTCTTCTTCCAAACATCAGTAAGGTTTTCGAGAAGGTGATCAATAGAGTCCTAACTAAGTGGGTTGAGGACAAACATATAGTTCCGGATAATCAATTCGGTTTCAAGGCGGGGCATGATATCATTCATGCTGCGTCGAAATTGGTTTCTGATATCCAATGGAACAAAGCCAAGAACCAGTGAACTAGTGCCTGCCTGATTGACTTGGAGAAAGCCTTCGATACCGTATGGTTAGAAGGACTCTTTTTCAAGCTGGACAGGTTGGGCATTAGTAAGCCACTGCTGTATATTCTTTTCGATATGCTCTCCAGTAGACAGTTCATCGTGAAGAATGGCGATGTGACTTCTGCTGGAACAGTTAACATTAAAAACGGTCTGCAACAAGGTGCGGTAAATTCGCCGATCCTATTCAACATTTACACGAGTGATCTGATAGGTTCACTTCACCATGCCATAGCGTACGCAGACGACTTAATCGCGTACAGATCGGGTCCAACGATTGAGGTCATTAATATGCTTTTGCAGCGTGACTTCGACAAAATTAAGCGATATTGCGATGACTGGAAGTTGAAAATCAATTTTCAGAATTCGGAAACTATTCTGTTTAGGACGCCTTTGTCTGGGGCCTCTAGGGATACCAGAAAGAATTGGCGAAAGTTTTCGATCGTGGGGCAGCACGGGCAGCCACTTGCTGGTCGAAATGTAGTCAGATACCTTGGGATCTGGCTAGATCAATTTCTGTATTTTAACAAACATATAGAGGTTGCTTTGGCCAGAGCAAAAGGTGCTTTTGCCCTTACAAGGAGACTGTTTTATAACAGCCAACTCGATGCGAGGGTGAAGGTAATCTGCTACATGGCCCTTATCAGGCCCATGCTTGTATTTGGATGTCCCGTGTGGTTCAACGTGAGAGCAAGTTTATTGGAAAAGATTCGGGTGTTTCAGAGGGCTTGTCTTAGGACTTGTCTTCGCCTATACAGAACTCCAGAGTCTCAGTACATAAAATTCTATCCTAATGTGGTCTTATACAATAGGGCGAACCTAATAAAAGTGGACAATTTCGTCATTAAGTTGACTCGAAGGCACATTGCAAGAGCAATGACCTCATCGAACAACCTGATCTCCGGGACTTTCTACGCCAATTATATGTATCACGAGAGAGTTCGCTTTGACGGCTTTATTCCTCCAGAAGCGTTCCTCTATCTAGATAGTAAAGGTCTGGTCCAGGACAGATTGGCGGTTCCGCTAATCTTCCACGTCGCTCGAACAGCTGCGGACAGGCGACTCAACTACGACAGAGACGTCCCACACGGCAGTGCGGAGCGTCTCCGGTTCAGTAGGGCGGTAGGGAGTCGCGACATGAGGGATGTTGCTCGGCAGCACCAATAAATTTGGTGCTGGTTGAGGGAGGGGAAGTTTCGTCGTCCAATTCCTCCAGTACTAGGTAGCTCCATAGGAAGTAAAGTCGGTCGTCTGACTATTTTATTAGCCATGGCCGGCTTACATAGTTTTAGGTAGGATTAAGTTAGTTTTTAAGAAAAGAAAAATATAAAAACACAAAAAAAAATAAAAATTAAAAATTAAAAAAAAACAATATATATATATATATATATGCATATACTTATATATTAAGTATATAGGTATTATGGATGTATATGTATATGTATGTGTGTATGTATTAGATGTAAGTAGGTTAAGTAGGTTAGGTAGTCTATAAGTTTTTAGTTTTAAGTTTTTATAATACAAAAAAACAGTCCATTTACTAAGTTTTTAGTTAAAATTTATTTTCTTAGTTCTAGTATTTAGTAATGTTAAATTGAATATAAAATTAGAATGTAAGATTCGTCGAAAGACATAGTTTAAGTGTTAGGTTTAGCTTAGAGCGCCCGCATAGGGCCAGTAAGTTAAAATAAGATTATTTGTAAGTTATTTAGGCTAATTTTTAAGCATTTTTTTGTCTAGCATGTAAGAGTAAATTAATTAATTAAATAAAAATGCATTTAAACTGACTGAAAACTGAGCCCCATCGTAAAGGACTTTGTTGGGATAATATTTTTTGTACTCTGATTCTGGTGTTCTGCAGAAGTCAAGACAAGTCTTAGGACACTGCCTTTCAAACACCCGAATCCTTTTCATCTGATACGGCGCTACATTGAACCACACGGGACAACCATACGCGATGACTGGCCTGATTAGGGCCACATAGCATATGACTTTAACCCTGGAGACAAGTTGACTGCTATGAAACAGTCTTCTTGTCAGGGCTAAGGCCTTCTTGGCTCCAGCAAGACAAGCATCTATATGTTTGTCAAAATACAAATACTTATCGAGCCAAATACCAAGTTATCTCACTACGTTTCTCACCGGTAATGGCAGTCCGTACTGTCCAATGATGGCCAAATTTCGCCAGTTATGTCTGGTATCCCTAGAAGCCCATCTCAATGGAGTCCTGAACAAGATTGTTTCCGAATTTTGAAAATTGATTTTCAATTTCCAATCATCGCAATACGCCTTAATATGATCGAAATCACGCCGCAGAAGAGTATTGATGACTTCGATTTTTGGACCTGATCTGTACGCCACTAAATCATCTGCGTACACTATGTCATGATTGAGGGAACCTACTAGATCACTTGTGTAAATGTTAAACAGTATCGGAGAAATCACAGCCCCTGTTGTAAACCGTTTTTAATGTCAAAGATATGACGTTGTTACATTTAACAACGAACTACTTTCCCATAAGCATGTCGTAAATCATATACAGCAGAGGTTTCGGCATACCCATTCTCGTCAATTTATAGAAAAGCCCCTCTAACCATACGGTGTCGAAGGCCTTCTCAAAGTCGACGAGGCAGGCACCCGTACACTGGTTCTTGCATTTATTCCATTGTATGTCGGAGACCAGCTTTGACGCAGCATGAATAGTGTCATGCCTCGCCCTAAAACCAAACTGATTTTCCGGAATTATATTATTTTCCTCAACCCACCTTAACAGCGCTCTATTAACCACTTTCTCGAATACCTTGCTAATATTCGGAAGCAAACTAATTAACCGGAGATTTACAGGGTTAGTTCTTACTTTATCCCTTTTCGGGATTGGATGTACCACTGCTGTTTTCTAATGCGTCGGATAATATGCATTATTCAGCGCATTGTTAAACAGCGTAGTAAATATATACACTGCTTCCAAGGGCAGGTGTCTTAATACGACGTTTGGAATACAGTCTACTTCCGACGAATTTTTAGTTTTTCAGAGACTCGAGGATGCATAGGAGTTCATCTTTTCGCAGGAACAAATGCGAGGAAACTCGCTCATTGGCGATGATAACGTTTGCAGCGTTTTCTTCACTGAATACGGTGATACCGTGATTCTCGGACCGCCAATTTTGGAGTTCGTTGCGCAGATAATAGTGATTTACGTAAGCCCTGTTGTCAATGTCGTGATTACGGCGAACCGGATTGTTCACCGTATACACGGCCTCGAAAAAGGCAAGTCTACTTTCTCCTGTGGGTCTTCGACCACGAAAAGACCGTCGCCTGAGTCGGCACTCTCTGGACTTATGCCGAGGGTCAATAGTATCTGTCTGTTTTCTGTCGTTTGTGGAATTCGGACACACTGAATGTCATTATGATCTTTCCTCCTGAACAATTTATTTACCTGTGGGAACATATTCGGACTACTGGATTTTATAGCCTGAATCTTATTGCCCCAGTACAGACTTACAGACTTACTGTAATTTTCTTTAATTAATTGTTTTAGGTTTTTGATCAGTGACTTTAGTGTTCTTATTTCCGGGTCGTTTCTGTCAGTAAACTGTCTGTACAACTGCTTAAGCCTCGAGAGATTGTTGGAGTTTTGTATTTTTCCACCTGACTTTCGTCGGAGTATTCTATCCGAGGGATAGTCTGCTCCATAGTTCGTTTGATAACGTCTTGCATTGTCAGTAAACTACGGACGATTTCTTCGTTTGTCAAGTTTCTGTTCGTCGGGAGATCAATTCCATTCAAACGTAAATTACGCTTTAAGATTCTGGAGAAGCACGGCCACCGTACCTTACGGTAGTCGTATGGGTACACTTGATCGTACTGCTCTAGCTGCGTTTGCTAATTACGAGGCCAATCTCTAGTACATGTTTAGATCATGTTTTTTTTTGTAGTCGTTTTGTGAAAATACCCTTACTTCAATGTGTTGGTATTAACTTTGATTTCCATATCACTGATCACTGCATGACTGGCATCCTGTTCAATAATCTGAGAAATGCAAAGCGGACTATTCCCACTCACACACCCACAGTGACTAAGATTAGGTTTGATCTTTTAAACAGTAAGCTTTGCTTAGAAAATTGCGAGGAAGTCTACGCCGAAGGCAATGCTTCGAAGGCTTACGACATTTTTCAGCAAATCCTACAAAACCATGTTAGAGCTTATAGCCAGAATTTAGACTCAAACCCTTGATAAACCATAAGATCCTTAAAAAAATTAAACTTATAAATCAATTACGGAAAAAATGTCTTAAGCATCCACTTAATTCCATATTGATAAGCCGTTTCAAAAGAATGTCTAAAAAAATTAACAAAGAAATTAGGATGTACCGTGATAGGTATTGTTATTCCAAAGTACAAAGTGTCCAAGGTAACCCTAAAAATGAATGAAAAGTAGTAAATAGTATCATTGACCGTAACTGTCGTAATGCTCCTAGCCCTATTGTACTGAGCAACCAAGGTGCTGATATTGTAGATCCCACATCTACGAGTATAGCTAATGAATTTAATGACTTCTTTGGCACAGTAGGTCAATAGTCAATAAGAGAATGTGCAGCATATTGTATTCGTTGCATTGAGTCTAGTTTAGTAGAAAACATATGAAGTAGCGGAAGTTTCTGTTTGCCCCAGATTACTGGTCTTGAAATTTTACGCATTCTTAACTCTCTGAATAACTCGTGCTCTTGTGGTGAAGGTGGGCTCTCTAATATTACCCTTAAGTATATCGCTCCAAACTTAGTAGACGTTCTAGCTCACCTTTTTAACTTAAGTGTTTTAACTGGAATTTTCCCAGACAACTTAAAGTGTGTTAACGGGAACCTACTTTTTAAAAAGGGAAATAGAAAGGATAAAAACAACTACAGGCCAATTTCCCTTCAGTCTACGATATCTAAAATTTTTGAAAAAGCTGTTAAAAACAGAATGTTAGATCACCTCAAGAGGATGCTTTTTTTAGTCCTGCGCAGTATGGGTTTAGGGAGGGTTTCTCCACAGAAGATGCACTTCTAGAGTTCTGCTCGTTAATAAACAATGTTGCCCCGGTCTCCTCGTAGACATAACAAAAGCGTTTGACACGATCGACCACAATATTCTTCTGAGCAAAATATACATACGAGTATAATGCAGGTTTTCGCGGTTTTATGTTTAATTGGTTTGTGTCCTATTTAAAGGTTAAAGAAAGTTAAAATTGATGAGCGTTTTAGTAACCCGATAGTAATAAACCTAGGTGTACCGCAAGGTTCTGTCCTGTCTACGAAAATTCAGACACTTGCTGTTTTGCAAATGTGCGCTATAAAGAAAGTGTGTAGTGCTAACATTTTAACCCAATCTATGGTGCTATTTAAGAAATTGAAAATTCTGCCAGTTAGACATCTATATTACTACAAAGTCTCAAAAATTTTCTTTATGAGAGGTGACTACATGCAAAGCCCTATGTCTGACGAACATAGTTTGCGTAGCAATTCAGGCTCTTACCCAGTTGTGTGCTGCAAATTTTTCAATAGACTTCCGTCATATTTGCGAGTGTTAAGAAGATTGTCCGAATTTTTAAACATGGCTTCTTCCGATTACACCCCCGTGGAAACCATAACAATCGCTCCCCACCACCAATAATACTGCAATTCTCAAGCCAACACGAAAGAGACTCTGTACTTCGAGTTACTGCTCTTTATCGAAAAGATAAACAAAAAGAGCTTTGTCTCCGTGACTTAGGAATTGTTTCTGATTCCAGCTGTTTTATCAATGAAAGTCTCACAGGGAAAAATCGTGATATTTTACGCTCTGCTGTGAAACTGAAGAAAGAGAAGAAAATATTCGCGGCATACACCAAGATGGGCCTATATGTGTTAGGTTTAACTTAGAGGGTATGGGGCCAGTATGTTAGAATAAGATTATTTGTAAGTAATTTAAGCTAATTTTTAAGCGTTTTTTGTTTAGCATATAAGAGTAATTTAAGTTGAAAAAATAAAAATGCATAAAAACTGAAACTGAGTTTACGTTAAGTTAATAAAGGATGCAAGAAGCTTTGTCGTTCAAACTCACCAAGAATTGGAAGCTATCACCCAGAAAAAAGAAAACAAAAGAACCAACAATGAAAATACGGAGTTGCCGTTGTAGTTTTTCACCCCACTACTTTCATTCATTAATTTTTCTTTTTTTTACTTTTTTTTCTTATATTTTTAAAAAGATTTTATTTATGTTTATTTTTATTCACTTTCTTATTTTGAACACACCTGCTAACACAAACACAATTATAAGCCCTGATAATAATTTAACAGTTTCAATGGTCATGGTAAGTTTTTCACTCTATTTAAACTCATTCTTAACTAGTCGCTTAAAGGCTTCTGATTTTCCTACAAAAAATATATTCATATCAGGTACTGAGGAAAACGCAGTTGCTGGAGCTAACGGATATATTGTTGGCATAATTCGTGCTCTCCAGACACAACACAAGGGCATTCATATCTGCCATATTAACGCTCAAAGTTTGTATCCGAAAATAGATGAATTTAGGCATATTTTCGTTGACTCTAAAACTGACGTCATATTTTTTTATTTATTTTTTTTTTTCCCGGCGAGGGCAGGTGAAAATCTTCCATCAGACACTATGAGGATCAGAAGCGCGTGCTCATAGTAGTGTGAGATTCTTACTCACTATAAACACCTCCCTTCGTTGTTAATTTTAATACCGCAACTAAGTAGAACTTATCAAGCAGTTTTTATTTCATAAGTTAATCACGATTGGTAGGACACTTTCCAATGGAAGACCCTACATATTCCGCTTTCTTAATGCGGTTTCAATTTATCGCGCAAGGTCCAACGGTTCAGTTCGTTGAAGACGGCGTAGTATGTTTCGTTCGTCCAAGATTTCTAGGACTGTATTGTTGATATGGCCGCTTAACCGGACTTTATGTTTTCGTGTGCAGTTCCTGACTTCATCTTCCACGAAAGGAACTCCGAGGTCTCGATGCAGGTCATTATTTCTTATAAACCATGGGCACGCACAAATTGTCGTAGCACTTTATTTTCAAAAGTTTGTATTATATTTATATTTGATTTCTTAGTACAACCCCAGAGTTGTATACCATAGGTCCACACCGGCTTTAGCACTTGCTTATAAAGAAGCAGCTTGTTTTCTAAGCTTAGCTTGGAATATTTACCAAGTAGCCAGTACATTTCTTTGTATTTGGCCTCTAGTTCTTTTCATTTCTTTTTAACATGCGTTTTCCATTTAAGCTTCGCGTCAAGTGTCATTCCCAAATACTTAGCTTCGTTTGCAAAGGGGATACACACCGAGTTTATAGAAATGGGCAAGTGATTTATCTTTCTGTAGGTGAAGTCAACATGTACAGATTTTGTCTCATTAAGGGTAATTCGCCAGATCTTTGTCCACTCGTAGACTTTATTTAAAGCAGTCTGAAGTTTCGCCGTTGAGTCTTCTATTGATTCTCCAACCGCTAAGATAGCGGTGTCGTCAGCAAAAGTAGCGAGAACAGGTAAAAGGCACAAAAGTGGGCACAGTACGCTTCCCTGCAGTACTCCGGCTAGGATATCTTTAAATTTCGAAACATCATTTCCGTATCGAACGCGAAAAATTCTATTTTCAAAATAGCTTGTCAATATATTATAAAGCTTTAATGGCAAAATTCGTCGCAGTTTGAACTTCAAACCTTCATGCCATACTTTGTCAAAAGCTTGTGAGACGTCAAGAAATACGCTCGAACAAATCTTTTTTTCTTCCAGGGATTTTTCAATTACATCAGTAATTCTATGCACCTGATCAATTGTTGAATGCTTAGTCCGAAATCCAAATTGATGGTTGGGAATAAGATTTTGGTTTTCGATAATTGGGAGAAGACGTTTTAGCAAAATCCTCTCAAAGATGTTCGACAGGATCGGTAGAAGAGAAATGGGTCTGTATGATTTTTTATCGTTTGGAGGTTTTCCTGGTTTTAGTACCATAATGACTTCAGCAACTTTCCACTGGCATTCAAGCCTCAGAGCCGGGTTAATAATGTGTAAGAGCTTTATAAGTGCTTTTTGAGGTAGCATTTTCAGAACTTCTCCGGTAATAAGGTCATACCCCGGAGCCTTCTTTGGTTTTAATTTCCTTATTACAGTTTTAATTTCAGCAAGAGTTGCATTTGTCATTACAAAATTACTATATGCTATTTCTAAAGAACTGGTGTCGGGGACCAGTGTTGGGCCGTCGGAGGGCTTGAAAATTTCTTCAAGATAGTCGGCAAAAACCTCCGCTTTTTCCTTATCCCCCTTAGCCCATTCGTTATTGCCGACCTTGATTGGTGGCGCGGGGATTTTGGGCCTTTTTAAGCATTTTAAAGCTTTCCAAAGCGAGTAATTTGTTTCTTTTCCTGCCGTCAGGTTTTGAACATATGTATTTACTTCGGAATTTCTGTAACTTTTAAGAGTCTCCTTGAGCAGATTACAGAGTCTGTTTAAGCGTGTTTTATCCTGCGGCGCTCGAGTTGTTTGCCATCTTTTGCGAGCTTTTCTTTTTTCTCTTATCATATCTTTTACCTCAGGCGGGTAGTTTAAGTTACGTTTAGCCGTGTTTTTTCGTTGACAAGGTGTATTGTTCCACGCAGCACATTGGACTATTTCCACGAAAGAATCCACTTCGATTTCGAGTTCAAGTGGTGCTTTAAGTGAAACGTCTAGTTCTAGGTTATTATTAATCTCATTTCTGAATCCTTCCCAATTAGTATTTCGTCCAGTTAGTCTTAATGGTCCTTGTTTTTTAATAAACGTGTCGTTCATTGTCAGTATGACTGGAGAATGATCGGAGGAAAGATCGAAGCTTTCATCAACGTTTATATCCGAGTTACGAATTCCTTTAACAACGAAGAAATCGACAAGATCGGGTATTTTCGTTGTATCTGTTGGCCAATAAGTCGGCTTGCCCGTTGAATAGAAGTCACAATTGTGTTCCATACATGCTTTATAGAGTATTTTACCGTTTTGGGAGACACATCTTGATCCCCAAAAAGTGTGTTTGGCATTGAAATCACCGCCAATCATAAAAGCCGATCCAAGAGAATTGAATATATTTTTAAATATATGTTTTGAAGGCGTAAATCGTGGAGGACAGTAGATGGCTGAAATAGTAAAGGAGTTCCGTACCAATTTTACGCGCACTGTAATTAGTTGCACAGACTCGAACTCTACTTTTATATCTTCGTTGTGCTCAAGAGACTCTTTAATGTATACAGAGGATCCGCCTCTCGCGTTTCCCGAAGGGTGATACGCGTAGTAATCTTTAAAACCTCTAATTTTTGCAGATGACCCATTTTTCAAGTGGGTTTCGGAAATCAAACAAACGTCAATGTCGTTTTTCCTTAGGAATAACTCAAGTTCATAAAGTTTTTCTAAGATTCCGTTTGCATTCCAGGTGAGTACGTTTAATTTTTCCCTTTTCATTTTTTAGGCGAAGGACGTTTTTTATTGAACCTATTTTCAAACTTCTTTAGCTTATCTAAAATAAGTTCATTGATTTTGTTTTGCTGCTCAAGCTGCGCGAGAATAACGGAAAATACTTGGGAAGCAGGATCTCCGGAATCTTTTGCCTTTAGCTTGGTAGCTTCAGCGCATGTAAGTTTTTCCGATGCTTTCTTTTCAACACTGGAATCAATCACTTTCGCCTTGGCGTTTTTAACGATATTTTGAGCAGATTCCGATGTTTTTTCTTTAGTTTTGGGCTTCTCTTTTTGTGGCTTAAACAACTTGTCACGTCTATTTTGCAACTCCTTTGCTACTTCACAGCCACGGAAATTTGCTACGTGTTTACCCCTGCAGTTAACACAAGTCGGAGGGGTTTGTTTGCTTACGTTGCATTCTTTGGACAGGTGTTTACCTTTTTGGCAGTAAGCTTGCGTATGGTTAAATTCCTGGCATCGCTTACACTGCGGGATCAGTTTCGAGTTTTTGCGTCGAGGCTCAATTTTAACAATAATGTTGAGGATTGACTTAATATCGTATATTTTTTGGGTATTTTCAGTGTTCGCAAAGGTTAGCATAAAGAGGGGAAGGCTACGTTTAATTGTCATATCCTTTCCTTCAATTTTTTGTTTCTCTCGCTTTTCGATGTTGACGACATCAATGATTTTAAAACCCTTGTTTTTTAAATCACTTACGATATCTTCTTTTTTGCAAGACGGATGCAGTCCTCTGGCGACGACACGAATAGGTCTTTCGCACTTGTTCTCGTATGTGAACCATTGGATTTTTTCGACGCTTAACTTGCGAGAAAGAATGCGATAGTTGTCCGTCCTTGACGTTGACTTTCCATACATTATTATTGCGCGATGTTACTATATAGTCCGATCTCGGCAGGGTCATCAATATGTTTTGGAGTTTCTTGTAATCTGAAACTCCAGTGACATTGATTGGCGGGGGTGTTCGTTGTTTTTCCGCTTTGATTTTTTCAGGACTCATGTTATTGTTGCCATTTTTCTTCGATTCATCTCCCTTTGCTTCACGTTGAGAGACGATTTTGGGAGAAGACGCAGCTTTACGCTTTTTTCCGGGACGTTTTTGCAAGATCCAGTCGGTTTCTCGACCTAGCTCTTCTTCATCTGTTTCGTAGATATTTTTAACAGATTCAATAGACATAACGTCGCTGTTTGACTTTTCCTTGGTTTTCAGTTTTTCCAGTTCTTTTTTAAGATCTTCGCATATCGCTTCCATTTTGGTTAGCCTAGTACGAAGTTCGGTATTTTCGTCTTTCAGGCTATTTATTTTCGCTGAAGTACATTCTTCGCAAGACGACGTTTTTGGTGTCGTTGGACTTCTTTTGTTATTTTCTTGTTTTGGAGATCTAGGTGGTGGAGATCTCGAAACCCGTGAACTTTTTCCGAACGGGTTGATAAGATGCAATAATTGGCTCGCCCCAGAATCCATCGAGCCGACCTCCGTAGAGGGTGGATTTTCCAGCATAGCTGGGCTGCCACCTGGGGTAATAATTCCATTTGTTTTACTCATTGCATAATTAGTATACACTTCGCGCTCAGTATACGGAGGGTGCATTTTAGTCGCCTCTTACGACAGGCATCCATACCTCGGGTATATTCTAACCCCTACCCGAAGGGGTAACGTCATATGTGTTTCTGAAACATGGTTTCATGCTGACGTACCAAATGAAATTTATAAAGTAAAAGGGTTTGAGCTTCTTCGGTCGGAGGGGGAGCTGCATTGTATGTTCGGAATACTCTCAATTTTGAATTTGTATGCAAATCAAGCTAGGACTGTCTTCTCGAATACTATTTCATAAACATCAAATGTAGTCATGAGAAAATATTGATTGGTGTAGTCTACAGATCAAATAACTTCATCTCTTTTACTCCACTCTTTACCACCCTTGAGGAGAAAGGCTACATTGCCACTAAAATCATTATATGCGGCGACTTTAATTGTAATCTGTTAGATACATCCGGCTCCATAGGCTTTTTGGAACAAATGAAATCGCTTGATCTAAACCCAGTTAACACGTCTACCCCTACCCATTTTACGACCACTGCTTCAACTCTGATCGATTCAATTTTTGTATCCGATATGGGTAAAGTCCTGTTATATAGCCAACTCTCAGCACCTGCATTCTCTAAACATGACTTGATATATATAACTTTCCAAGCTAAATATGACTTTGTTGAATCTAAAGTCATGTTTAGAGATTTCCATAACTTAAATTATGCTCAATTGCAAGCTGATACTATAGGCACAAGTTGGGAGCGTATTTATCGGATGCCCCTTGTCAATGATCAAACTAACTTTCTGCAGGAAAAAATTGCTTTCCTCTTTAACAAACATATGCCGTTAAAAACAAAACCTGCTAGGCCCCCTTACCTTCAATGGTTTACCCCTAATATCCTACAGCTTATGAAAAAGCGTGATGATGCCTATAAAAGCTGGAAAAAATACAGAATGCCTGAGTTCTTAAATATATATCGCAAATTACGTAATGAAGCGGTTTCTAAAATAAGAAACGCCAAGCGTGTCTTCTACTATCGGAAGTTCGGTAGCTGCTCCTCAGGCAGAGAAGTTTGGAAACATATCCGTGAACTTGGGTTAGGAAAACAAAGGCCTAAAACTCCCGATGATATAGACTGCAACTACCTTAACTCAACCTTTTTAATGTCAAGTGATCCACCCTCAGTAAGCTTAACTACTTTCGACCAGCCACCGGATGATTGTAGAGAATCATACTTTGAATTCTACAGATTACGCGAGGAAGACGTTGCAGAAGCGGTACTATCGATCAAATCAAACGCTATGGGGATCGATGAAATTCATCCAAAATTTGTTAAGCTTCTGCTTCCACATTTACTGCCTTTTATAACACAACGTCTTCAGCTCAATTTTAATGGCATGAGTTTTTCCCGCTCATTGGAAAGACGCTAAAATTATTCCTATTCCTAAGAAATCGAATGGAAATACGGTGAAATTCAGATCAATCTCAATTTTACCATTCCTTTCAAAAGTTTTTGAGAAATGCATTCAAATTCAGATACAAAACTATCTTTTGACTAAAACACTGCTCTGTGAGAACCAATCTGGTTTCCATCAAAAACAAAGCTGTAAGACTGCGTTATTAATGGTCATCGATGAAATTAGAAAAGCTGTTGATGAAAACCATTTCACAATCCCGACGTTACTTAACTTTTCGAAAGCATTCGACACGGTCAACCACACTATTCTTTGCTCAAAGCTTAGGGAAGAGTTCAATTTTTCATTGCAATCTACAAAACTTATACTTTTCTATTTCGAAGGGAGACAGAAACGGGTTGTAGCGGGTAAGCGATGTTCATGTCCCTTGTCAGTAAAGAGGGGGGCGGGGGAACCACAAGGCTCTATTCTTGGACCATTGCTTTTTTCGCTCTGTGTAAATGAACTGCCCAAGATTGTTGAACATAGGGCAATCCACATATTCGCTGATGATGCCCAGATCTACTTAAGCTTGCCAATGAATTTAATTCATGAAGCCACTGCGCAGGTAAATGAAGATCTCCAGCGTATACTTGTTTGGTTGGCTAAGAACGAACTGCGCCTTAGACAAAAGCGCAATAGACAAAAGCTCTTGTGATCCATAAAAGAAAATTGGATCTTACTCACTTTGCATCAATCTAGCTACCTCAAAGTCCAATAGAGTAGGTTGACTCCGCCAACAACCTTGGTCTGATATTTAACCGGACCCTTACTTGGTCTACCCACATAAACGCCATTATAGGTAAGGTATACGGTGGACTACGTGCTCTCTGTACATGGTCAAAGCTTTTGTTAGTGAAAACCCTACTAATACAGATTCTGTTATATTATTCTGAGATCTTTTGCTGACCTGACTACGACTCCAGAAGAAGGCTCAATGTCGTATATAATAATATTGCCCGATTTGAATTTCACCTAAAACGATATGACCATGTTTCCTTTTACTCAAAGCAAATCAGCGGATGTCAGTTTTTTTTTTTCAGTTTTAAAGCATTTTATTTCCCTAATCATTAACTCTTACATACTAACAAAAAATGCTTAAGTGCTAGCTTAAAATTACTTAACAATCTTATACTAACTTACTGGCCCCACACAGGCGCTCTAAGCTACTCTTAATTCTTATAACTATCTCTTTCAACTTCATTTAATACTTATTTTCTATACTTAAAGCTAAGAAAAAAATTGCTAACAAAAACTTAGCATATGGACATAATTTTTTATTTTTTATAAAAACTTAATATCTAACTTAAAATAAACCTTAGTCTACTTAACCTACATACACAAAACACACATACACACACATAGACATTATACACAATTATATACATATATTAGTATATAGCTTAAGCTATATTTGTATACACTAATACAAGTATATATTTCTTAAGTGCTAAACTAAACCTATGCAAGCTGTCCATCGCTATTCACAGAGCAAATAGATTGGTCAGCTCTGCCTCATTAGTGAGGCTGGTCCGTAATTGACGGAAACGACGACGAATCATCTTCCCCATCATTCAACCACCAGAAATGCTGGTGCTGCCGAACGACATCCCTCTTATCGCGATTCCCCACCGCCCTACTGAACCTGAGGCGATCCAAACTGCCGTGTGCGACGTCTCTGCTGTAGTTGAGTCGCCTGTCCCCAGCTGTCCGAGCGACATGGAAGATTAACGGCACCGCTGATCTATCCTGGATCAACCCTATCTGATCTAGGTAGAGGAATGCTTCCGGTGGAACGAAGCCGTCAGAGCGCACACACTCGTGGTAAAGGTAATTGGGGTAGTAAGCCCCAGATATCAGGTTATTCGTCGAGGTCATTGCTCTTGCAATGTGCCTTCGAGTCAGCTTAATTACGAAGTTGTCCACTCGTATTAGGTTCGCCCTGTTGTAAAGGACCTCATTAGGATAAAATTTCTTGTACTCTGACTCTGGTGTTCTGTACAAGCGAAGACAAGCCCTAAGGCAAGCCCTCTCAAACACCCGAATCTTTTCCATTAAGCTTGCTCGTACATTGAACCACACGGGACAACCAAATACCAGCATGGGCCTGATAAGGGCCATGTAGCAGATTACCTTTACTCTCGCATCGAGTTGGCTGCTATAGAACAGTCTCTTTGTGAGAGCAAAAGCACCTTTAGCTCTTAGAGCAGCATCTACATTTTTGCCAAAATACAGAAACTGATCTAGCCAGATTCCAAGGTATCTGACTACATTTCGACAGGCAAGAGGTTGTCCGTGTTGTCCAATGATGTCCAATTTCTGGTATCCCTAGAGGCTCCAGACAACGGCGTCCTAAAGAGAATGGTTTCCGACTTCTGAAAGTTGATTTTCAACTTCCAGTCATCGCAAAATCGTCTTATCTTATTGAAGTCACGCTGCAAGAGAGTATTAATGACCTCGATTTTTTGCCCTGTTCTGTACGCTATTAAATCGTCTGCGTTGTATAAATGTTAAACAGGATCGGCGAATTGACCGCGCCCTGCTGAAGACCATTTTTAATTTGAAATATTCCAACAGAAGTCACATCACCATTTTTCACGATGAACTGTCTGTTAGTTAGCATATTATAAAGAATGTACAAGAGTGGTTTACTGATCCCCAGCCTAGTCAGCTTATAGAAAAGACCCTCTAACCATACGGTGTCGAAGGCCTACTCCAAGTCAACAAGGCAAGCACCAGTACATTGTTTTTTGCCTTTATTCCATTGGATATCGGACACCAGTTTAGACGCGGCATGTGAGATATCATGTCCCGCCTTAAAACCGAATTGATTATCCGGAACTACGAGTATATGTTTGTCCTCAACCCACCTAGACAGAGCTCTATTGATTACCTTTTTCAAAAACCTTACTGATATTCGGAAGGAGACTTATCGACCGAAGATTCGCCGGATTGGATATATCCTTTCCCTTTTTGGGGATAGGTTGAACCACCGCTGTTTTCCAATGCGTTGGATAATGTGCACTATTCATTCAGACCAACCAGTTACGTATAAAAACCACATATGACAGTATCCATACGAAGTAATCGTATTCATATACCGGTATTCAGCAGAACATGTGTTTTTTTTTAATCTAAAGTGGAGTTTCAGTTTTCAGTTTTAAATGCATTTTATTTTCTTAACACTAATTCTTACATTCTAACAAAAAATGCTTAAATGCTAGCTTACAATTACTTAACAATCTTATGCTAACTTACTGGCCCCACACAGGCGCTCTAAGTTACTCTAAATTCTTATAACTATGTCTTTCGACTTTATTTACATTTTACTTAGAACTATTTATTTTGAATACTTAGGACTAAGAAAAAATATTTGTTAAGAAAAACTTAGCATATGGACATAATTTTTTATTTTTTATAAAAACTTAGTATCTAACTTAAAATAAACCTTAGCCTACTTAACCTAAATTCACAATACACACATAAACACACATAGACATTATACACAATCATATACATACATCAGTATACACCTTTGTATACACTGATATATGTATATGTTTCTTAAATGCTAACCTAAACCTATGCAAGGTGGCCATCGCTATTTACTGGGCAAATAGATTGGTCAGCTCTGCCTCATTAGTGAGGCTGGTCCGTAATTGACGGAAACGACGACGAAGCATCTTCTCCATCATTCAACCACCAGAAATGCTGGTGCTGCATAACGACATCCCTCTTATCACGATTCCCCACCGCCCTGGTGAACCCGAGGCGATCCACACTGCCGTGTGCGACGTCTCTGTTGTAGTTGAGCCGCCTGTCCCCAGCTGTCCGAGCGACATGGAAGATTAACGGCAGCGCTGATTTATCTTGGATCAACCCTATCTGATCTAGGTAGAGGAATGCTTCCGGTGGAACGAAGCCGTCAGAGCGCACACTCTCGTGGTAAAGGTAATTGGGGTAGTAAGCTCCAGATATCAGGTTATTCGTCGAGGTCATTGCTCTTGCAATGTGCCTTCGAGTCAGCTTAATTACGAAGTTGTCCACTCGTATTAGGTTCGCCCTGTTGTAAAGGACCTCATTAGGATACAATTTTTTGTACTCCGACTCTGGTGTTCTGTACAAGCGAAGGCAAGCCCTAAGGCAAGCCCTCTCAAACACCCGAATCTTTTCCATTAAGCTTGCTCGTACATTGAACCACACGGGACAACCAAATACCAGCATGGGCCTAATAAGGGCCATGTAGCAGATTACCTTTACCCTCGCATCGAGTTGGCTGCTATAAAACAGTCTCTTTGTAAGGGCAAAAGCGCCTTTAGCTCTGGCCAGAGCAGCATCTACATTTTTGCCAAAATACAGAAACTGATCTAGCCAGATTCCAAGGTATCTGACTACATTTCGACAGGCAAGAGGTTGTCCGTGTTGTCCAATGATAGAGAACTTTCGCCAATTTTTTCTGGTATCCCTAGAGGCTCCAGACAACGGCGTCCTAAAGAGAATGGTTTCCGACTTCTGAAAGTTGATTAAATCAGCGGATATACGAAGGGCGTTCAACATATTCTCGGTATCGGGGTGAAGCTGTGGTTGTATATATAAATTGACTTATTTATCAATTAATACTTTTATTTTAGTGCATTCATGTAAAATTTCATATAAATGTGATTATTAATTCGCGTTTTATCTCTAGTTAAACAGAATCATAATGGCAATTGAGACGATGATGGTGAAAATTGAGCATCGCGCTGTAATTAAATTTCTCACTAAGCAAGGAAAAAGTTTAAAAACTATTCATGAAGAGATGCTGGCTGTTTACCAGGGTTCCGCACCTTCATTATCAACTGTGCAAAAGTGGTCAAGTGAGTTCAAGAGAGGCAGAGAGAGCATTGAAGACGACCCCCGCTCCGGCGCCACGGCTACTGCTTGTACGGGAGAAAGCGTCAAAGAAGTCGAAAAACTTGTTCTTGAGGATGCCCGAATAAAGGTGAAAATGATGGCAGAGATCACCAAGCTTTCAATTGGTACCATTCACACCATTCTTCATGACCATCTTAACCTTTCAAAGGTCAGTGCAAGGTGGGTGCCACGAATGCTCACAGCGCCTCAGAAAAAAGTGAGAATCGCATGCTGTAGAGAGCTTTTGGAGATGTGTAGTGAGAACGCGGACGGTGTTATGGATCGAATTGTTACTGGGGACGAAACATGGGTCCACCACTATGACCCTGAAAGCAAACAAGAGTCCATGCAGTGGCATAAAAAAGGAACAGACCCCCCGAAGAAGTTCAAAGTCACTCCGTCTGCCGGGAAGCTCATGGCCACAGTTTTTTGGGACTCAAAGGGAATCTTGCTCATTGAGTACAAAAAAAAAGGTGAAACCATCAACGCCACATCCTACGCTTCGACTTTGCATAATTTGCGGGAGGAAATTAAAAAGAAAAGACGGGGTAAACTCGCAGCGGGTGTGTTGCTTCTTCATGACAACGCTCCTGTTCACACGGTGCGAGTTTATAAGGCTGCTGCGCGAGATTGTGGTTTCGAAGAAATCCAACACCCACCCTATAGTCCAAACCTTGCCCCTAGTGATTATTTCCTGTTTCCGGATTTGAAAAAATGTCTTCGTGGAAAAAGATTTTCGGATGATGAAGAACTCAAGTCGGCAATAAATGGGTGTTTTGCAGAGAAAGAGGAAATTTATTTTTTTGAGGGTTTAAAAAAGCTTATCTCAAGATGTAACAAATGCATTGATGTTAGGGGAGATTATATTGAAAAATAAAAACAGTTTAAATTGAATTCGCATTTTCCTTCATATCGATACCGAGAATATATTGAACGCCCCTCGTACATTTGATAATGTGCTCAAATACAGAACGCTAAGTCTCTTGCATGGCATAATTCAAACTAAGCAACCAGCATAACTATTCAATAGGCTACGCTTCCTTCAGTCAGGTAGATCATGTATGCTTTTTCAAACGAGATATGCCTGCTTGACGTCTGAACGCCAATTCTTCGTAAACTCCGTACGGCTGTGGAATTCTTTGCCCATAAATATTAGGAAAATTAGAAGCACAAAACAATTTAAAACCTCTCTCTTAAAATACCTGGCCAATGAAACTAATTAGATTTAGAATTTTAAACGCTTAAAATGTTCAATTTGTTTGTAAGGCCAATTGTTCTTTTCTATTCATTTCTCTCTTTTACTTTATCTTACTTATCTTATTTTATTTTATTTTGCTATCACTTCCTGAATTCTTATTGTTATATATACTTGCACATACTTGTATCTGATATTTGAAAAATTCAAGGCTTCCACATTTAAAAGATTCCATTATCTTACCGTGTAAGCAATACTTACTTAGTAAATAAATAAATAAATAGTCTCCAATAGGCTCCGGCTTTTTGATTTCGATCATGAGCAAATCGAAGTTTTGCTACCCTACATTGTATAACTTTAGTATGTATTTAAAAATCAAATATAAACAAAGAAACAAAGAATATTGTTATGGAAGCCTAAGTAAACCCAATTATGAAAATATGTTAAAAAATATATATATGAATAATGAATTATAAAAAAAAGTATCTTTTCAATCCGCCGCGTATATGGAAAGAAGTTACAGAAGAAGAATTAGACGCCTACATGGGAGTTCTACTTTTTGCTGGTGTTAGCCGTTCAAACTATGAGCATACAAAAGACCTTTGGGGAAATATTGCCTACACACTTTATCGCGCTACCATTAGACTTCGCCGTTTTTGCGCCATTGGAAGGTTTATTCGCTTTGACAATGGAAATACTCGTACTGAAAGGCTCAGAGAGGATAAAGCAGCATCCATCAAAGACCTTTGGTTGATGCTCAACGCAAACCTTCACAAATGTTATGTACCTGGCGAAAACAGAGCAATCGACGAGCAATTATTTCCGTTCCGTGGTCGTACTCGATTTACTCAGTACATTCCATCCAAGCCCTCTAAATATGGCATACAAATTTGGTGGACATATTTATACCGGGTTAGAGGCAGATGGTGTGAGAGAACATAAGCAAGATGAACGTGTGGTATAACAACTTTGCTTAGAATACAAAGGAAGTGGACGAAACATCACATTTGATAACTTTTTCACAAGTTTAGCATAGTCGTTGATAAATGATTATCTATTCTAGGGACGGTAAATAAGAAACGGAAATTCACCAGAATTTCTTATAGTGAAAAAAATTATTAAAAACACTGTCCAAAATTATAGGCTGTGTGGTTAACAACCACACAATAATCCACGAAAAACAATCCTTAGCAATACTATCAACGTAAGCCTCAACAAAAATCATCATGTCTTTGCCATGTTTATAGATTTTAGTAAAGCGGTCGACACCTTAAACCATGACATGCGGATAGAAGCATTGAGCCGACTTGGAAGAACTTTAAAAGTTAACATTAAGAATGCCTTCAGTGAAGAAGGAGTCCCTCAAGGATGAAAGCTGGGACCCCTGCTATTTATAATCTTCACAAACGAGTTGATGCCTATACTTGCAAATACTATTACGTTTGCGTTCGCGGACGATACAACGATAATCGTCAGATATAGACGTTCTGGCATTGGTCTAAAAATAATGCAGGCGGAATTCGATTAAACTATATACTGGTGTCATGATAATGGCCTGGTTTTAAATGAGGCAAAAACACAGTGTTAACCACTCTCCAAATGCTTTGTATGTAGCCCAAGTTGAAGCTGAACCTAAATAAGGCAGAGCTGGAAAAATTCCGTCCATGCCTGGTGCCTTGCATGGTTTAATGCTCATAAGGGATACTATTAATTATCATACTAGGTGTCCTTATTTACTACAACGGCAAAATTTATACAATAATTCCCTAAAAGAAATCTGCGTCCACAGAGGTGAGACTTTTCCAGCGAATCATTATAATTATGGCAGAAATGAACCAATCGAATTTGGATTTTTTTTTTTTCGGGACGACTGACAAGTTTCTTGTGCTTCTACTAAAGATATTTTGCAGTAGGAGCAACCTTTCCCAAGTAAGCGAGGAGATTTTGGTTTACCACCCCTCAAATATGTATAAGCATACCTTGAAAATGCATAAGCAACAATCTTTCTATAAAAACTCTCGCAGCTGAGTGTTGAAAATATCTTCCTGAACCACCGTACCAAGAAGCTCTAAACTCGAATTTATTCATAAAAAGGATCCATAACAATCCGAACCATCCAGACAATTTGAAGGCGTTGTCTCGGTGTTTGCTTTCCTCGAGAGAAATTAATTTCGAAAAGAAGTGAGGCAGAAGTTGTTTTTCAAATATCCCTAGAGTGCTTACATTTTCGGTTAAAACGAAATTCCCCGCCGGATGTATCAGATTCTGAAGTCGTTTTTCAGCGGTCGACTTTGATATTAATCTCACCCAATGAAACCAAAAGCCAAGGCCAAGTGTTTGTTTTCTCTCCACCACTGCGAAGTCCTTCATATGTTCCGAAGCGCCAAAACTACCATTAGCTCTGTGGCTTCTTAAAGTTTCGCAGATTTGAATGCCAAACCGGGCCTTGTGTTGTGCCAGCCTCTTCAACTGTCTGCTGCAGGGGTTGATGGTGTCCATAGGTACTCGTATCGCTAGCAACCACGGGTATCTGCATGCAATGGCACGAACCAAATTCATAACACCACCAAGCAACAGCATAAACAGCTGCCGCTGTTGTCGGTACTTTGATGGCATTGCACCAAAACCGCATCTGTTCGTTAGTTCTTCTAAGTGCAACCAAGTTCAACACACCCTCACGGTGTGAATGCCCTTTCACGATAGTTTGCGCCACCGATTTAATGAGTGCATAGCGCTCCCGGCCACAATCGGCTTTCCGTCCATGTCACCCACCGTTGGCGCCTCATTCCCGCACAATCTTTCGCTTTTTTTTTTTTCTTTTTTGGTTTTTGCTTCTGAGCTCTTGAGTCAGTTTGTTTACTTTGTATCTTCAATGACGCGATAGATGTGGCAGCAAAACAGAAAGAAAAAGAATGCATGCAGGCTAAAAAAGCGAAAGAGTACATGCGGCGGCGGTGGCGGGGGTGAAATGCAGGATACTAGGATCTATATGGGATACCTTACTGCGAAAGTTATTACCAACTTTGTGAGTACATATTTACTCGTACAATGGCAATGGGGTAGGTAAGTTTTCAATGCAGAAACAGGAGGACACCTCCTACTCCACAGTGATTGTGAATGCATGTTCACTAGCCGTAGAGACATGAGATTTCAATTCAATTTCCCTTTTCATTCGCTTCAAGGAATTTTGAATGAGGAGGACAACGATGACGATATTATTAATTATAAGGACGCCTGCTCACTGCTTCTCAACAATGTACGAATACGAGTAATAGCAGCCCATGCCACTTCATCCAGTGCCTTTTCGCGCGTTGATTTTGCAATGATTCATCAGACCAAGAGAAAACAACCAGAACGTAGAATTGAATGGAATCGAAAAGGATTTCAACCCTCGAATTTTAGTCATAGGAGCGGCGCATTCGTAAGATGCCAAAAAATGATAACACCAAGCAAAGGATACACTCCCACGTCCACAGAAGAATGATATAAAAGCCCTTGCGCTTTTGTACTCCTACTGGAGCTATGCACTTGCAAAGGAAATACTATATCTACAGGAGTACCTGGCACAGCAAGGACACGATTTCTTTTTTTGAAGGATTACTTCATGACTTATCGTCACATCAGTGGCATGTGCAGTCGAGCAGAAGCAGAATACAATGTCCTCCTTCTGAAGTGGAGGATGGGTAATTATTGCTCCTTATGCATGCACACTTCTCTTCATCTGAAATTGAAAGCCGCCCAATTAGTGAATCTAGTGGAAGAATCCGTTTTTTTTCCAGCTCGTCCTCGATGCGTGTTTTTTCTTCTTATTTCCATTCAGGACGAGAGCGAGAGCAGCTGATATCAGGATTTGAAGATCTTCATTGAAATGGAAGAGAATCGAAAGAGCATGGTGGCAGGTGCTACATTGGTAGCTTTTGAGTTATTAAACCGGTCCACGTGCGAACTGAGGGGTGGTGGTCAGACGTTATGGAACGTTTTATGCACAAAGAGTTAGATATTAATGGATTGTGGGAAGTCCTGTGATGTTTGCTCATATGTCACGTTTTCGAATGACCATTTTGATGACTTGTGCTTTGGTAAATACGACAAACTGTTTAGACAGAGATGAGATAGATTTTCACCGATTACAAAGGGGTACAATGGACCAGATGGGTTTATTCCAAGTTATGATGCGTGCTTGGTCTAAATTTGTCTCAAATATAGTAGATAGCAGGGCGGGATAACAAATGTGTAGTTGGCCGAATATAACTGAACATGTACTTGGATTTTGCTGGTTTTTGCGATGGAATGTTTCAGATGGAGTCAATGTCAGTGTTTAAGTAAGTGGATACCTAACTTCGGCATATAGCCAGGATTTCGCCATAGAGATGCTGGTGAAGATTTCCGCAAGTCGATGCCAAGTCATGACAAAGATTCTACGTTTTGAAAATATTCCACAATAGGTTCTATGTACTCTAGATGGTACTCGCAATAGTGCCATAATTTAAAAGGCCCGGGTCAACCCCGGACAACTTTATTGAGTTTAATACAAACTGGTTTTAAACTAAAACCAAACCAGGATAGATCAGGATCGGGAGAGGTACATTTTTGAGGAACACATGCCGCAATGGAAATCGAACACATGGATTAGCTTCACGTAGCATACGGGATAATGGTTCATTAAAATTATATGCCGTTCTGTAGTTACTTGGACGAAAAGAAGGAATAGATCTTTAGTAGATCTTTATTCGAAAAAATCCGATCCAGCAGTGAGGGACAGTCGACGGATCCAGTTAAGAGCTGGTGTATAAAGAGAAAATCGGCGGATTCGCAAAGTTTTTCTAGAGATAGTAGATCCTGCAATTTGAGTCGGTCATCGTAGGGCGGAAGGATGTAGTGGTCAGTACATGGGAGCCAGCGCAGAGCGAATCGTAGGAATCTGCGTTGGATACCTTCGATATGTACAATATAGTTTTCGTAGAAAGGAGATCAAAGCTGGCTAGCATATTCGAGAAGTAGGCTAACAGACGTGATGTACAGGGATTTTGTGACGTATGGGTCAGAAAGCTCTTTGGACTATATTTTAAGGACGCCAAGCACGGAGTTACATGATTCTGCTATAATGCCCAAGTCCTGCGTTTAAGTGATTGAAACTACAGCTTTCGTTTATATATATTGTTCAATCAGGAAGTATTAAACACTTCTGAGAGTATAAGATGGCTGGGCATTTCTTTATTTTGAGGTCAAGGAAGTTTTTGTGGCACCATATTGAGAACCTATTGAGATCGTCTTATAGAGGTTGAGAATCAGAAAAATTGGAAATTTGTCTACAGACTTTCATATCATCGGTATAGAGAGATTTACAACGTCAACAATAGTCAAAACGAAAATTAATGGACCAAGATGACTACCTTGTGGAACACTCGAGATGGCTTTAATTGATTTAGACAAAAGAGAATGGAAATGGACTAGATAATAGCGTTCGTCCAAGTAGGATTTGAACCAACAAATCACCCAGGAGTTTGAAAGGAACTAACTTATGTGCAATTTTATCAAAGGCCGTGCTAAAGTCTGTGGTAATCCCATTCACTTCTTTCCTTTGGTCTAGGGCACAAAATGTGTGCTAGAAACGAACTCAATAAGGTTAGCTGTGGTTGATCTGCCTTTAAGAAATCCATATTGGTTCGGTGCAAAGATAGGGCTGCAGTGAAAGAACTTTCCATTATATATGATGCTCTGAAAGATCTTGGGAATGCAGGTTAACTTAACAATGGGTCGGTAGTTGGCGCTTTTACAGAGGCGAGGAAAATCCACTCAGAACATTGGCGGCAAACTTCTAATGCACTTACTATCTCGAAATCCCCAATCAATTTGGCAAGGTCTCACTATTTGCAAACTGATTGCTACCACCTTGGAGTTGAGAATCTGAGGATATCCAACACACAGATATCGACTCGGGCTATTTCTAATTTGGCCGGCTCAGAGCCTTACTGATTCAAGAAAAAAACACTGCGATACGAACAAAACCAAGAAGGCTAACGTTGGACATCTGAGAACATCTGGAATGGCAACAGTCCTCATTGAGCGAGCGAATAGTGAATCCAGCACTTAATCCAATCTCTCAATCCACAAAGTAGTAATTGTAACAATTTTAGACTAAGCTACAACTAAAAAGGAACTAATTGACACCCGAAGCATTCAATAAACAACAATGAACAACTAGAGCAACAAAGGGAGAATATTCAGAAGACATCCGAAGTTTGTATATGAAGATTAAACAACTTAAAGCTACGGACCCGGTGTTGGTATGGCTAAAAACCAATAACCATTCTAGCAGAACCCTCGTAAACGTTGAGATCTCATTAAACTATTCATCAAGATTGTAGAGGCAGTTTTGTTGATTATTAAACTATTCGAATCAGGTGGGCATGTCGTCCGATGCAATGATACCAGAACTCTTGTTGCTGCCCAGGATTGGTTTCGAAAATGGAAGGGATGTAGACACGTCTTCACGGATGGCTCCTAGCCGCTACGTGGTTGGGGATGACATCGTTTTATGCCCTCGTTAGAAAGATTTGTGTATATCTTCTAAGCGGAGATATACGCAGTCCTGATTGCAATGATATAAATAATAATAATAAGCAATCCGTGTAGGATCAAGCTTCGCTTAAAGCCTTTCTAGTCCAGATTGTCTCTTAGCAATATTTCTCATAAAGTGTGCCACCACTTTCCTCCCTATTTCATCTTTCCTTCACACAAGGGGAATTCCCTGAAGTTTGGGAGACCTCCTTTATAACCCCGGTTCACAAAAAGGGATCAAAGAATGAGGTAACCAATTACCGTCCCATTGCTTAGCTTTCTCGCATACATAAAATGTTCGAAAGATTTTTATATGCAGCTCTAAGCTTTCAGTGCAAGTCACTTATATCACTCAGTCAGCATGGATTTCAAAAAGGTAGATCAACTACTAAAAATTTAATTGAATTCGTATATTTTACGATTTCAGCCCTAGAAAATGGCAACGAAATTGATGTTATTGCTACAGATTCCGCTAAAGCCTTCGATAAAATATCACATTCTCACAAGGCAGCCATCTAGGTTCCTTCTTTTCATTTTAACTCTAAACGATCTTGAGAGAATTATCAAACACTGCACCGTATCCATTTACGCCGATGGCACTAAGTTCTCCAAAACTATATCTTCACTCCAAGACTCTATTCTCCTTCAAGAAGACCTCGATAGGTTTTCCACCTGGGGTCTAAAAAATTGCTTTGAGCTTAATGTCTTAAAATGCCAACCAATGACTTTTTCTCGTAAGTCCAATCAATCCCCCTCTCGACTTCATTTTCTGCATGACCAACCTGTACCCAGGTTCAATCCCTTCGCCACCTTGGAATTTTCTACGATATAGAGTTAAACTTCTGTTCGTATATTGATGAGATAATCCATCGCTCGGTTTTATCAAACGTTGGTCTAAAGAATTTTGCAACCCTTATTTTGCGAATATGCCAGCCAAGTGTGGTCCCCCTTTCAGCGAATTCATGCTCTCGGGTTCTGTGGACTGCGCTTCCCTTTAGAATTCTATTTCCTTCAACACTAACCCTAGTAATTTACGCTGTCCTCGTCTTTTCTATATCCGAACCCACCGTACCTCTTATGGCTCTAACGAACCAATCTCCCGCATGCTCCGTAAGGTCAGCTCAAACCCCCCCTTTTCGAGCACTTCTCGTCGTAAAGTTGATCTCCTCCAACATTCCCATGCTAGGCTTCTCGGAACGCAGTCAGAGGTATTCACTGAGGTATCAGGTCACTGAATCACTGGGATCACTGAAAATGAAATCGCTCATTAAGTTGATAAGCAGCGATCGGAGGAGGCTTTCTCAACACACAAACCTGCGTTAGGACTGCCCTCCGTCCTCAGTTAGGGTTTTCATTAGTATTTTTATTTATTTATTTATTTATTTATTTAAAGAATATGTACACAGTAAGATTAAATCTTATAGTTAGTGTAGGCTTTACAAAAATAATAGGTTCGAAAGCAAATTGAACAATATAAATAGGTGACTACATATAATTAATTTAATTGTAAACTACAAAAGTGAATTAATAACAAAAACAATAAAAATATATAACATTTATCAAATTTTTATTTATGTATCACTGGGCAGGTGTTGAAAAAGATAGGTTTTAAATGTGCTTGTATTTGTGGTTCTCCTTAGTGTAATGGGTAATGAGTTCCATAGGAGAGTGGCATGGACGAAGAACGAGCGCTTAGACTGCAAGCAATGGGATCGGGGCTGAATAAGGATGGCTGTTCTTTGTGAACTCGCAGAATTTAATCTGTTATACAAATACTCAGGCTGTTGGGTCTGTATAACACCATGCAAGAGGATCAGCGTTCTAAACTTAATGAGGTTGTCGGAGCTGAGGCCCATTATTTGTAGAGAGTAACTTGATATGTGGTCGAAGTATCGTTTACTAAAAACATATCTTGCTAGGTTGTTGTAGATCACATTCAGTTTACGTCTGGTATTATAGTCAACAAGGCAGAAAACTTCGCAACTATATAGCAATATAGGTAATAAAAGGGACTTAACAAGTAACATCTTAGTTTTGATAGGCAAAGAATTTTGCGTTACCCATAGCAGTCGGAGACCACTGTATACCTTTCCGATTGTAGTTGCAGCATGATCTATCCAGGTAAGAGTATCGTTGAAAATAATACCCAGATTTCGAGACTTCGTAACGTATTCTATGGATGACTGTCCTAATTTTATTGGTGGAAATGTGGTAGTATCTAGTGACTGCTTATAAATGCAGAGTGTTTTGGACTTCGATGGATTCAGTGATAAATTATGTTTGAGGGCCCACTGCTGTATGATCTCGAGATCTTCGTTCACCATTTCAATGGCAATACTGAGCATATTCAGCGGGCAGCACAAGTGTAATTGAACGTCGTCAGCGAACATGTGGGCAGTACAATGTTTAACAAGTTGTGGGAGTTCGTTCACATATAGTGAAAATAGTATGGGCCCAAGAATCGAACCCTGTGGAACTCCCCCTCGAACACCAAGAAACGAAGACATTTGGCTTCCTACTGTCACACATTGCTGACGGCCCGTGAGGTATGAATTCAAGAGTTTGACTGACAGAGACGAAAATCCAAATTCATACCGCAGCTTCTTACAGAGGAGAAAGTGGTCCTCCGTGTCGAATGCTTTCGAGAAGTCCAACAACGTCAAGAACGTAGAACAGTTAGTATCCAGGCCATTGCGGATGTCGTCGACAACAAGTAAAAGTGCAGTTTTACAACTCCTTTTTGCGCGAAAACCAGATTGGGCGGGATTTAAGAGATTGTTATCGCTTAGGTGCGCTTGCATCTGCTTTAGCATAGTTTTCTCGAATACTTTGGATAGAAACGGTAAGATTGCGATTGGTCTATACTCAATGTTAGTTCGGCTTTGCGACTTGGGTATCGGTAATATCCTACCCATTTTCCACGAAAGGGGGTATTCACAAGTGGTAAGTACGTGATTAAAAATGTGTGTTATGTACTTGAGTATAAAAGGAAGCAGGAGTTTTAAAAATTTAGGATTAATTTCATCCAAACCTATCGCATCAGATTTGACCGATAGCACGGCTTCAACTACATCTTCATCCGTGAAGCTAATAAAGTTGAAATCTGCTATATTGTCATAGTCGCTAGACTGATTCGTAAACTGTGCGGAGTCTTGATATTGAATTGGCGGTTCAGAGACCGACACAAACTGCGAATTGAGAGCATTACAGTCTAAATCATCAGTTGCACCTGAACGCTGCCTCCCATTGCCTAGTTTGCGCAGTTTTTTCCATAGAACTTTCCCAGGCTGGGTTTCAGGGTTGAGGAAATGTTCATAGTGGCGCCGCTTGGCAGTCCTTATACGAAGAACAACTATGTTGCGAAGGGACCCATAAGTGTCGTAGAGCACGGGGAGTTTGTATCGTTTCCAACGAGCGTATGCAGTATTGCGATTATGGATCAGATCCAGTAAATCTCTATTGAACCAAGGGGGGGATCTGGTAACAGGGGCCCTATGTCGTAACGGGACATGCTGATCAAAGGGTGTTTTGATATTTTGCTCCAGAAATGATATTTGCTGGTTAACTGATGGCATCAAATAAATACAGTCCCACCGAATTTGGATAACGTCAGACCGTAAACTTAGGTAATCTATGTTTTGAAAATTTCTATAAGCAATGACATGATTAGCTGCGTTAAATTGGATATCATATGTAAAGAATAACAGATCTTGTTTGGAGAAGCCAGGCGCTGTGAGTTGACTATAGAGCAGGACTTTTCTACTGTCGTTGACAAAGATCACATCAAGAAGGGTAGCAGGGTCGTATGCTAAATGTGTAGCAGTCGATGTATTAACAGGTGTCAAGTCGATGGTTATAAATCTTTCAATTAACTGAGCGGAAGCACGAACATTAAGTAAGTTACAATTTAGGTCGCCGGTAATAATAATATTAGGATAGGAGCAAGAAATCCCATCCAGTACACTAAAAATAGGCGAGATATCTATGTATTTATTTGGTCTGTAAATTACTCCAACTAACAAACACTCGACACCACATACAACATTAACAAACAAGTAATCGGATGTGCAATTAGCAGTTGATTTGCAGACAACATTGGCTCGTAATCCATTTCGCACATAAACAGCCACACCCCCACCCAATTGCCCAATTCGATCACCTCTGAGAAGCTTATAACCATCCATATTATACTCGTCGATCTTATTCGGGAACTCGGGAAAAAACCAAGTTCTGGATACACAAACTAAGTCAACGCTAGAGTTAATGAACAGCAGACGAAATTCATCCAGTTTTGGTTTCAGACTCTGAGCATTAATATGACAGACGTGGATGCCTTTTATCTGTGAACGCAATACACGAATCATTTCGTATAGTCTAACATCCATATCACTCTCGCTAGAACTAAACCCACTATTATAAGCATTTAATTCCATATGCGGGGACGGAATAACCACCAAACACAGGAGAGGCAAAAACACAAGCTAAACGGAGATAAATAAAAAGGTAAAATAAATGAACATTGGCCATTGATGTACAAATGTAAAAAAGAGAATATTTAAAAATATATAGAGAGAGATACTCGTAATTACTGTAATTGTTGTAAGATAAAGGTAAACACAAATCAATTTTGTTTACGATTAGCTGCATTTCTTTGTTGATCATCGTGATTCATCTGGCATCTCTCGGCAACGGCGTTTAAGCAGTCAAGGTCGACAACAGCTACACTTTTTCCGTCTACGGCAGATTTCACTAACACAGACCCAAGGTACGTTTGCACGGAAAACAGTTGGCCTTTTTTCTTCATGCTGGAGAAGAGTCCGATTTTGTGGAGTCAAGCTTTCATTCAAAAACACATGACTGTCTGCATCAATCCCAGTGTCGCGTAAAGAGATCGGTCGCTTTGTCTTTTTTCGGTAGGAAGCAAGTGCTTTAAGCATTTTATTCCTTTCTCCAACGCTGGTGAACTGGAAACTGACAGGCGAGTCGTCATTGTTATTGCGGCGTTTTGTACGGAAAACATTCTTCAGGGCTGGTGGTGATATCTCGATGGTGTCGCAGAGTGTATTGAAAGTGAAGTGCAAGTTTTCATCGGTGAGTTTTGGGATACCGAAAACAACAGCATTAGTTAAGAATTCCTTTTTTTCAAGCATGTCACAACGATTACGCAATTCAGAAATCTCTCCGGCGAGAGCTTTGTTTACATTGAGTTCCATTGCGGCTGTGCGTTGGGTCAAATCAGTGATTGCGGATGTAGTGTAGTTGATGTTTTCGGTCAGTTGCATTTCGATGTTATGTACCTTAAGTGATAATTCGTTGCGAATTTTATCCAACTCTCCTTTGAAAGTTGCAATGATAGAGTCAGTGTGCCGCTTAAACTCTTCATGGAGAACCTCAAGGGAAACACATGTGTGTGTTGAGGCTGCGGCGAATTCGGTTTCGAGACAGTTGCATGTTGTTGTTGCGCTCGAGCTAGGTTTCAGCGGGTGTTAACTGCAGACGACATCGTGCGGTGTTTGATATGTGTGTATGTATGTTGTTTAATGCGAGAAACACAAATTTCAGTTGCAAATAAAAATAAAGTTTTTCTTTACTTTCTTCCTCTTTTTTATAAGAATTCTTATTGATTCGAATGTGGAATGTGCAAACTGAATGATTCCAGCACAATTTAATTAGAAATAGTTTATAACACACGAGCTTTAATTGTTTTTACCGGAGTCGAGAAAAAATTGCGTCCATTCACTCTCTAACATAACATCGCGTACCCGATGTATTCGGGTTCCATCTGAACACACCTGCTATGGCATGGCTCTCCATGATGCCAGCAGACTAAGCAGAATAACCTAAAAAGTCAGCGACTAAACTTCTTAGTGGGTTCGTGATGGGCCACTACACTTTTACTAAACACTTTAATGTATGCTTGCTGTAAGAGTGATGATGACTGACACTGCGGACTATCTCTGAAAGTATCCTGGCCTACGCTTTCATGCATGTACTCGATGCTGGTACTGTATGCATTTTATCACTGAATCATTTACTCATCGTTCTGCTAAAGACTAAGAAATTCCAGTTAAAGGAACATAGAGGCAGTATAAGCGCACACTAACTTATCTGTGAGATATTGGATCCGTTTGACGAATGCTTAATGAAGAATACCCTTAGAACTACGGCAGCTGCAGAGGCATCAGTCTTCTTAGTTTTAGGCTTTAGGGACTGAGTAATTCTTCCGGCTATTGGATTGTGGCAAGTTCCTCTTGATATTTGATCCATGAAGTCATAGGGGTACGTGCAGGCATGGTTTATGAACACATAAACTTAGCTCAAAAGTGCTTAGAATATTAACATCGTATATTGTCTACATTAAAAAAAAAAAAAAAAAACTGTTCTCTAAAGATTTCATTCGATGTTGACGTAGCTGGTGAATAAACAGGAGGATGCTCTTAAGTGGTTCTACTTTATATCTTCAATTCAATAGTATCACCTATCAGGTTTAAAACAGACAGACAGACAAACTACCAGCCCACCTCATCATGAAACATTGTAATAAACTTTTTGTGCTTTCTCTTTTGTTCCAATCTGCTCACCATCTGCTTAATAAACTGCAAAGCCTACATTATAAACCTTTTAAGGCGTTCAAAGCCCACCACTTCTCTCCTCATCAAATTCTCATCGAAGCACTTCAATATTTCAATCGAGAGAAATTTGCCAAAAATTTCCAACAATCCGATTATATCGTACGAGTATACCGTCTTCATTTCCAAAGGATACGCAACAAAGATTGGTACCCAGATGCAGATAAACGTTCCTTTTTTTCGATAAAAATCAATTCAATCAATTTTTCCACCCTAATAATCTAACGTTAGCCCCCTTTAAATGCCCTCTACCTCGTTCGCCGCCCAAGTGAAACGTGATATTTTTTGAATCCGCCTCTTGAAAGAAACTACAGTCAAAGCTGAACCAAACAACCAGCCAACAAAGCAGCCTTTTAGCAATTACTTGGAGCAAACCAACAAAAAAAAAAAAAAACCTTCAATCCAGAGATCCTGTTAATTTCCTGTCTACCCCCTGTCATGCACCACCACGGACTAAACCAAAAAAAAAACAAGAAAAATACTTTACAGCTCCATGGCACAATAAATTCAAATCAAAGAGGATCATTGAGGAACAGTTTTTTTCAGTTTTTTTGTTGTGTTCTATTCTCTTGCTTTCCGTCTCCAGCGAAGGCAAACCATAATAGGCCAAAAAAGAAATATCCTTAAAAGTAGGACTCTGCAGCAAAGCTAAAACACTTTTTGTGGGATAACCACCTTTCCGAACTTCCCGGGGTTGGGATGATATCCCCAAACTCTGACAAACATATTTTCCAGCATTTAACTCCCGCAACGTCGAAAGGTAGGAGAAGAGAATGTCAAATACGAGTAAACAGTTATTTCATACGGATTTAAGGCACTTCTCGTTTCACTAAAGGAAAGGACTAAAGTCAATTCACGCAAAATGTGCCACATTTACTGTTTTCAACCCACCATAGATGAAGCCTTTTATGCAGGAATGGATGAAAACACGAAGGCAAATACGAGGAGAGGGACAACTTTTGACAATAAGGATGAAGATGCTGGAAATAAGAGTGTATGAGCAGTATAGTACTCTTGGTGACAAAAAAAAATGAAAAAAAAGAAGTGATTTTGAGGGGTGTGAGTGTACTCCTGAGACTAAGCAATGTCGTGCCCGATTGATGCGGTACTTAGTGTTGCTGTGGGGATACACATGATGATTTTCTTAAAGCCTCTCTGGAAGTAGTGCATTAAGTCGTGCAGTAGTGTAGGAATTTTTTACCGGAAGATGCCATAAATGCTGGTTCAACTTACTTTACTAAGGTCGCTTATGCCCCGCAAGTATCCCTCATTAGCTGTCGCTCAAATTTAGCGGAAAGCTTCAAGCTTGACATATTGGACAGGTAGGAGCCATTGATAACCTTTCATCGTAGAATGTTGCGCACCTTATCAGACCCAGTAGGGCTTGTTTAAAACCAGAAGTAATCAACCAAATCATTGAATAGATTTGCCAACTTGAAGTAACAAATTGAGATACTACACGAAAAAAAACATCGCCACTGATGCTGCGTCTTAGTAGGAGTGACTTTCCGCTTTGATGAAAATTTAAGAGCTGTTTCCAACAACATATGATCCACATGAAATTGCGAACCGGCTTGAATAAATCAAAACTTTCGAGTGAAACCAAAGTCTGAATCGGTGATCATCGTAAAATTCTTCTCGACCTGATAAAAAGCCATGTTGTCATTTAGAAGGGCACACTCGCGCCAATTCTCATCACGAGATGTTGGATTTACGCCTGAGCAGCGATCTTTTTGTTGGCATGAGAGTATAACACCTAAAAATCTAATTATCATGCGATGTGCAATAAAAATTGATTTTTTCCGCATTCTCGACAAGAGGAGCTAACATTGTAAGAACCACAGAAACATCAAACCCTATAATTACTAGGACTATTCTAAGACTGCAAATTTGTACCTACTCGTGTAAATTCCTTCTCCCGCGACAACAAAATTGTAAAAGAGAACGCAATTGAGAGAGTAATTCATTTCCCAACCCTGCCCATTGTTACAAATTTCTACACGAGATTTTCCTTTAGGCAGGAATAGTAAGAAAGGTCAAATCAAGCCAATTTGAAAAGAACTGTTAAATTCGTAAATGTTTAAATTTGTGTGAATTGCGACAATTTTACGCAAATTAACTCAAAAGATGGCTTGGTCTTGGACAAAGAAGAGAAAAAAAAAGGTTCACATTGAAGCGAATTGTTTGCCCAATACAATAGAACTCATTAAACGCATATTACACTAATAAAACAGTAATAATAACCAATCTAAAAGTCTTCCTCCTCTTTCACAATTTCTTTTTTGTTCTGTTTTTACACTTTAGACGTTTCGAACACGTTTTAAGAGAGAACATATTCCTACTCTTGAGACTTTTACAAATTGTTACAAAAATCTCCCGAGAACAGTCTTGAAAAGCTAAACGGAGCTGTCAATGCTTCTGTCAATTTCAATAAGCGCAAACGTCATTTCCCTCTAAATTAACTCTTCAAACCAGTACTTCTCAAAATATTATTGGGTTGGCAACTACGAGTAAGTAATTGCCGATTTCACTCATAGATGTCCTTGGCCATATTTTTTTTGATGGCTTCTGTCAATGACAAATTTGTTTCCTTTTGACATTTATTAGCTGTCAGACTTACATTGGTTTAGAAGCAATATTTTTGTGAAAAGGTATTAGTTTGGCGTCAGTTTTAAGATGGAGTGCAAAAACGAGCATTTTCGTCATAGGAACGCAGTGCACGCTGTTAAAAAGATTTGTATGGTGGAGAAGCCTTAAAATAAGTACAGTGCCGTAATTGATGTGACAAATTTCGTTCCGGAGATTTTTCATTGAAAGGTGAACAAAAATCAGGTCGACCAGGTGGACTTAATGACGATCAAATTAAAGTGAAAACAAAAACTCTTTAAAAAGCTTGATATTTGGGTTCCACATGGTTTGAAAGAAATTTATTTTTGAAACGAATCATCACTGGCGATGAAAAATGAATTGTTTACAGTAACGTCAAACTAAAACGATCATGGTCCAGGCTTGATGAGCCAGCACAATCCACTTCGAAAGCTGATATCCACCAAAAGAAGATTTTGTTCTCAATTTGGTGGGACTGGAAGGGTGTGGTGTATTTTGAGCTGTTTCCAAAGAATCAAACGATCAGTTCGGATGTGTACTATCAACAACTGGACTGATTAAATACAGCGATCAACGAAAAATGGCCAGAATTGATTTATCAAAAAGGTGTAATTTATCACTAGGACAACGCTAGGCGATATTCATCTTTGGTCACTCGCCAAAAATTATTGGAACTTGGCTGGAAATTGATGTTACATCCACCACATAGCCCTGAAGTTCCTCCATCAGATTTCCATTTATTTAAATTTTTGCAAAACTCTTTGGATGGTAAAACTATTAATGATAATGACGCTTTGAAGTTGCCAGAAAGATGGTAAAAGGCCATCGAACAAAAAAATCGGCAATTACTTAGTTACCAACCTGACATTTAAAAAAATTTGTATTGCTTATTATTAGTAGTATTGACTTACTTATTTTATATTATTGTACTTCCTCTTTCTAATGTTTTGTAGTTCTCATTTTGTTCTTTTTTACCTTTCCCACTTAGTTATTCTTTAACTTTATTATTTTCTGTAGTTGTTGTTGCTGCGTATTTATAATAGATGTTCTTTGTACGTAACTGTGCGTAATCTTAGGCTCCCATTGCTTGTCCCTATATGTTTCAATTGCGTTCAATAACTTATCCAGGTCTGGTAATGTGGGTGGTGTCGCGAGGTGGTCGATAATTAAAATCTTATCTAAGGCAAAAAAACGTCAAGTTTGAGTAAGCTTGGGAGACATGGTTTGATGTGCATATAGATGATCTGGCAAAAGAGAAGCTCTTCGAGATCCAACAGTATAAACTAATATCAAACAACAGAATTACAACTACTGCTGGCGGTGTAGTTGCAGTATACTGAAGTAAGTCATTAAGATATAAGGTGCTAAAAAAAGTCAACAGAAAAAGTGGTTGAGTATATCTTGATGGAAGCAGGCGATGGCTATACAAAGTGTCTCATTGGTGTACCCTATAACCCAAACCGATGCTACTCCCCAGAACCCTTATTTTCTGCAATCCAAGTGTAAACTGCAATCTATTTGTAAATCTTTTAAAAAGTGACATTAAGCTCGCCAATTGTTTGATTTTACGGCTGCCTCAGGACTATCTGTAGTTAACTCATTTGCCACCCGCTTTTCATCTAATAGCCACCCAAGCCGTCTTGACGTTATTACGGTTTCAAACCGATCCAATGTTCTGCTTCTGGACCAATTATCCTTATCTGGCACGTCCCAATATAACTTAACGCTGCAATTTGATGCTGGCAACTCACCATGGCCCAATTTTAGACCTCTTCAATACATAATTGCCCCTGAAAACTATAGCAATACGAAATAATAAGTGCCCATGGTTCACGCATGAAGTCCACCAAACTATCAAAAGCTTTATGCTAAACGGAAATCAAGGCCAACTACTCTCAATTGGGAGTTTTTTTTGTCGTGCGCGTAATTACACCACCTCAATTACTAGAAGAGCAAAGAAGAGATACTTTCTATTTAAATTCAAACCTGAAGAGCGTTCAAAAGGACTATGAAACAATTTGCGCTCAATTGGCGTTGGAAGGAAAGTAATAGTTGATAGTGTCCCTGATATTGACGATCTTAATAATGTGTTTATTTCCAATGCTGTAACCGAACCATGTTTCACTTCAAATTATGACTTTACCACCGGTTTTGACTTCGATTTTGATGTTGTGTCCGAACTTGACGTACGAGTAGTACATATTGCAAGTAAACTTAAATCGAATTCTATAGGAGAAGACGGAATACCTATCCGTTTGGTAAAGGTTATGCTACCTCACATTTTAAGTTGCCTTACGCATATAATTAACTTTTGCATAACTGCTTTCAATTTTCCTGATTGTTGGAAGTCGGCCACCATCATAGCCGTTCCAAAAAAGTTTCAGCTCCATGCAATGTCTATCAAAAGTCTTCGAGAAAGCTCTGGGTCACCAAATTGTAAGCTTCATCAAACAACACAGTCTATCATTTCCATTGCAGTCTGGCTTTCGAGCTAATCATAGTCAAATTCTCGACGATATAAGGGTTAAATTTCATATGGATTACTTAACGGTGCGATGTTTGTTTGACTTCTCGAAGGCTTTTGATAGTGTTAATCATAAGGTACTATGTCAAAAACTTAGATTATATTTCGGCTTTGGCAAAAGTTCGGTGCGTTTGATTTATAATTATCTCGACAACTGTTATCAAACAGTCATCCACAGCAACGCCTAGTCAGAATTCAACCTCTTAGCTGCAGGCTTTGCTCAGAGGTCTACACTTGGCCCGATTCTATTCTGTCTTTTTGTCAATGATCTACCAAGAGTCTGTTTAAATGCTGATATCCTCTTATATGCTGATAGATCTATATTTCGAAGGCAATTGGGCGTGTTTAGGACCTAGTCTTCTGATTAAATAAAGACCTATCTATAGTTTATGATTGGTCTATATGTAACGGACTTCATCTCTACCCAAATAAATCACAACTGATTTTAATATCCAAACAACACTTTGACATGCACTCAATACCACCAGTATTTCTGAATGACAGACAACTCAATTTTGTTGACGTGGTTACTAACCATGCCTCACCATACCATAACTCTGGTAATTCTCGGCCTAAGATGCACAAAATTATTAAAAATAAACCCCTGGCTTGCTCGTATCTATTTGATAAGGATGATTTTCTCATTCTATCAGAACACATAATCTCATAATCGCTGCATATAATTATTTGAACTCATCACGCCTGTTATTTATCTACGTCACCAGGCTTTGGAACATACTTCCTTTAATTGTAGCTACATTATTCAAAAATGCCGCACTGGAACACCTTAAGTAATATCAGTAACTATTTTCAGTACATACTTTCCTAGCTGGTACCCGGCGCGTTGCTACCGCAGAAGAAATGTCCGGAACGGGTAGAAATGAACCAACGCGGTGACATAAATATTTGTACCTGAATTTTGAAAGTAGACATATACTGATCTTGGAACACTTTCTTGGCTCCAAAAGACGTCATTTGAAACACTGAATTATACCATAGGTTTTCCAATAAGGACTTGACAACTTTTTTTTCTAAATAAAACGCAAACCATTTGAGATATTTCAAAAACTTTATTATTGGCTTGAAGTACAATGAAAACATTTATGAATGGAACTCGACTTCGTTCATATGGCCACTGCGGGCACGTTTGCAGCTGCATTAAATCGCACGAACGAGGCGGCCAATCGACAGGCCCATTTCTTGAGATAACACGCTCACCGTACTTACTCTTCAATAAATCGATTGTAGTGTGTGCTGTGTGGCTTGTGGCACCATTCTGTTGAAACCACATGTCGTCCAAGTCCATATCTTCCAATTCGGGCCAAAAATAATCGGTGATTATGGCGCGATAACGCTGACCATACACAGTAACGTGACGATCGTTATCGTCGACGAAAAAATATGGCCCAATAACGCCGCCGGCATGCAAACCGCACCAAACAGTTATTTTTTGTGGATGAAGTGGTGATTCATGAAGCACATGTGGATTTTCACCCGACCAATAACGCATATTTTGCTTATTGACGAACCCATTGAGCCAAAAATGAGCTTCGTCACTGAACATGATTTTGCGATGAAATTCATCATCCTGGCGCATCTTCTCCAGAACCCAATCAGAGAACAAACGTCGCTTCAAATGGTCCGTCGGCTTCAATTCTTGAGTCAGCTTGATCTTGTATGGGTGTAAACCAAGATCCTTACTCAAAATACGCCATAATGTGGTCTGAGCGATGCCCAATTCTTGAGAACGCCGTGGAATTGACTGATTTGGATCGTTTTCTACGGACGCCTGAACGGCAGCGATATTTTCGACACTTCGACCAACCCGTTGTCTCACTGACACGGCAACATCACACAACGAATATGTAGACTCAAATTGTTGCACTAAACTTGTTATTGCCTGTCTACTAGGGCGAGAATTACGACCGAAAATTGGAGTTAACGCTCTTAAAGTTGCGGTCACCGACTCCGAATTTCGGTAGAAAATTCTTATAATTTGCAGACGTTGCTCGTTCGTGTACTTTACCATGATGAAAATATTGAGTTTACTGAATAATTTGACAGTGACAGTTTGATGAATAGTGAAACAGTGCGTTTGTGAACGAAGTGAATGAAGTTGTCAAGTCCCTATTGGAAAACACTTTATTTGCGAATGTTCTGCAAAAAGTATTTGTATCAGGTTAGTCGTCCGAAAGCTATGTCGGCAATTTAACTTTGCAATTTGCGCAGCACATTCCTGGCGTTTCATTGTTGAAACTAAGCAAACGGTAGTGCCCACACACCTTATCCATTTTGCCGATGTTTACACTGGGATGCAAACTGTAATCGTACTTAACATCATATTGAAATGCAGCAAGGTTCATGTCAACAGGTACTGTTCATCGAGATCGTGTAGTTCGTGAACGTTCTATTTCAATTCTCGCTGTATGTTTTTTTTTTTTTTTTTATAATTTATGCGCGCCTAAGGGGTTAGATACCCTTTTACTGTTGCCAGGGCGCGGGCGGAAAGATAGAAGGAGGAGAAAGGAAAATTGTTTTTGTAGTGGTTTGATGTGTTTGGTTTCTATTTTTGCTCTCCAGGGGTGGGAGTCCGAATAGGACGGAGAGTTTTTTCTTCACTCAGAGTGATTCGAGATATAATTCCCAGTATTTATTTCATTGCTTGAAACTCTATAACAGCCAAATCTACGTGTCAGTGTTATGCCTTTTAGTAGTAGCATTTTGCTACTACCACTACACCACGGCCCACATCGCTGTATGTGGGTGTTTTGACTGTGATGCGCGCGATTTGATGGCTCGTGAACGTTCTCTTTCGATTCCCGCCGCATGTTGATCTTGAGATTCTGAGGCACGTGTATGTGCAATTCGTAAACGAACTGCTTCATTGCACGCTTGTCGTTCCTAGCTTGAGAAGCTCGATTTCGTTTATTTCTACGTGCTGCGCTGGTTGATCTACTAATGGACGAACGTTTGGGAAGCATATTTTTTGACGAAGCAATTAACACTAATCAATTTCACTCATATGTATTTCGACGAAAAATTAATTTTCTTCGCCCATAATTCTTGGTCACTATTGCGGTTACCGCTAATGCAATACTACTATGGAAATGAGTAAGACACAATGCATCGCTGACTTTCTTTCTGTCACATTCAAACATCTCGCTACTTCAACCTATTGTAAGCTAATTGTACTATGCCTATAGCCTTCGCGCAGGCGTCTATGTCAAAGTGACAAAGTTCCAACTCAATCCAATAAACGATACGCTAACGCATAAAATACGAACAAACAAACATCACTCATTGTTTACGTTTACATCCATAATAATGAATTTGTGGATGCAAAAAAAAAACTTTCAAAATGTTGCAAAAATCTTGTATTCCCTCATTTAGTGCAGGGTGGCTTTTTTTGCCAAGATATACAAGCCATGCCCTAAGAATGGTGCTGTAATAGTCCAGTGTCAAACAAGAGGGATACAATATTGTTTATTTTGAAATCCCGTACCCACATGGTAACACGATTTTGTATTTCTCCTAATTGGCAACTCTGTTGTTTGTCACCTGTCACTTTTATTTTTCCCCACGCCTTACTGAAATAAAGATCTACAAACTGTTCTCCAATTGGTCTTTTATGTGTACAGGGTGTGGACCCAGGTTGTTTAAAATACGGGAAAGTGTTAAATTAGAAATACATTTTTTCGATCCTCCGTTTCGAATTCGAGTAAATTTAAAGCCCTAACCTAAAAATGAACCCGAATTGCATAAGTCATGTCCACCCATTCAATGGCGACAATTTTGCCTCGTGGAAACCACAAATGGAGGCGATTTTTCATAAGGACAGATTGTATGGCTATGGCAAAGGGACATTAGCAAGACCTCTGGAGGCAGCATGCCTTCTTAGAGGTCAGTGGCCGAAAGTAATAGCCGACTACAACGCCAAGCACAGCATACTACTCCAAATGTAAAGTTCAAACCGAGAAAGTCTTCAAACTATAATAGAGGTAATTCATTCCTATTTGACTACCGTAAGTGCGGAAAGACCGGTCACAAAGCGAAAGATTGTTTCCGAATCAGTGAAACGGTGAAAAATGTGGAGTCAGTCGACAAAGATGACGACAAGTATGGATTTACAGTACAAGAGCAATCTGTGTTCAGAATTACGAACGAAAAGGTGGGTTTGTGACTTCGAAAGTCTTCCTGCAGTATCATCTCTCATTTTCCTCGATCGCGCGCTTGTTCGGGTCTTTTTGTTTTCTTCCAGAGAAGCCTGTGCCCTTCGATGCTTCTTGTTTGGCTGCACATAGGAGTACATACCTGCCTACATTTTATTTTGCAACCAATCATTTCAGAAGAAGCTTTTCTGGTGACTCGTTGACAATACTCCCATTGGAAGACCTTGAATCCAGCGGTATCCTGCAATTTCAGCTTTTCAACATCGAACCTGCAAAGTACAAATAGATATCGTAGTTTTTCATCTGTTTTTTGCCGGCCCACCCCATCGCACTTCTTGGATTGCGGTAATATCGGGTCTATAGCAGTCTAGAGCCTCTACGAGTTGTTCGGCATCCCATGGGTTATCACAATTATTTCTGTCCGTATCCGAGGCTGTTGGTTGTCTCTGAATTATTCTTTTTTACCCCACGCGCAACACCCATTTTGAGGGTATTTAATAAAAACCCCTTGGCAAAGGGTTCGTCAAGCGGTCCAGTTCCAGTACGCTCGCTGAGGAAAGCAGCCGTTTTCAAGTTTCTATACTTCAGAGTCTTGACACAACTATTCCTTCAGATCTGGTTTCCGAATACGTTGAAGTAGCTCAAAGGTGTGCCCCAAAAAAGCTCAAACTAACTAGAGCCGACGGGGTTGGCTACCTTAACTTTGTTCAAGGGTACAAGACTTCCGCCGACGTTAAAGTGAGAGTAGAAGTTGAATAGCAGAGGCTTGCTTGTCAACGCTTGTGTCTTCAAAGACGCTTGAACACCCTGTTTTCTTAATATAGCGTTAAGATCAACTAAAATGGTTTTAACGTCATATTTAGGATATTGTTGGCGGCTTTTGTCGAAACGCTAATACAAATATTCTCTCGAACTAAGGCTTGATGCGGATTGTTAAAATGCGTTCGTTCACGATAAATAGGCGCCCATATATGTAGATGTTGCTTCTATTATATGTAGCAGTCAACAGGGTATATCACAGTTTTACAGGCTTTTTACGTTCGTCATTATTTTGATCGTCAACAATATTCAACCATCCAATAAAATTGGATCGTTCTGCAAAATGTTTTCACATTTGGAGCGGAGCGTATTGTTGGTAGATGGCAGGCAAGAAATAACACGTGGCTTACCGAGGATACCTGAAGGCAGATTGAAGAACGTAAGCTACTTAAAACTCGTATTGTAGACACCCATGCAGTAGGAAGAGTCCCTGTATCACAGGAAAATGAGATAAGTGCAGCGTAGCAGTTGTCGCGTGACGGGACAAACGCTACTATTTATATCAACGCCCTGGCCACAAAAGCAGAGGAAGCAGCAGGTGTGATAGCAGAACCATTTACAGAATCACCAAAGAACTTATAGGTGGTCATCGCTTTGGCTAACATCCGGTGAAAGGTTTAGATGGTTCCGTACTCGTTTCGGATGGGGATCAGCTCAAGCGATGGAAGCACCATATCCTTAGTTCTTAAGTGTCCTTAAGCGTCCTTCTTCAGCGAATAAAGGAACATCTGGAAAATACACTCGATGCCAAACAAACAGGTTTCCGCTTTAGATCCTCCTATGTCGACCACATCAACACCCTGCGGATCACTGTTCATTGATTTTGTGAAGGTGTTCAACAGGTAGTTTATCTGGCTAGTCTTGCGCTGGAGAAGTATACCCGACACACTAAAGGCTATTATCAGCAACCTGTGATGGGTCTAAATGTCATATTCTGCGTAGAGGAGATTTATCAGAGGAATTCGATACCAAAAGTGGGGTCCGGCAAGATTGCGAATACTATCATCGTATTCGGCGATTTAAATCTACCTCAGCTGCACTGGACTCAATCAGATGATGAATCTTTTTTTATCGCTAACCCTTATAAATGATCCTAAGTCTTTCTAGCAATTCGTTAACTACAAAAAATATCTGACGGCTACCCTCCATCCCTCTCATACGAAAACATATCATCAACCGATCCGCATACCATAACCAACTTTTTTGCTAGTTTCTTTAAGCAATCTTTTGTCGATAATTTATTCGTACCGGATACCTCTTATTTTAAATACCTACGAGTACTTAATTTCCCCCTCGGCCCCTCTTTTTCTCAAAGATTTGATCACACAGTAATAGAAAATAAATTACAACAACTTAATGATGAATACTTACCCGGCCCAGATGGCCTTCCATCCATATTTCTTAAAAAGTGTTCCTCAAGTCTTTCCCGCCCCCTTACAAATCTCTTCCGATTATCGCTCTCTCAAGGTGAATTTCCACAGATATGGAAGTCGTCTTTCATAACACCGATACACAAAAAGGAATTAAAGAGCGAAGTCACTAATACTTAATACCGTACGCATAAAACTAATAGCTAAACTTTCTCATATACCCAAACTGCTCGAAAGCATTTTGCATGAAGCCTTAAGCTTCCAGTGTAAATCTTTTATTGCCCCCAATCAACAGGGCTTTCTGAACGGTAGATCAACTACCACTAACCTCGTAGAATTCGTGTCCTCTGTTCTCTCAGCCTTACTCGTAGAAAGTGGTAAAGAAGTTGACGTTATAACAACTGATTTCAATACGGTTTTTGGCAAGATATCTCACAAACTAATCCTGTTCAAATTGTCCGTCCTGGGCTTCGAACCCATTTCGCTTAAATGGATATCTTCTTACCTGGATAATCGCTTTTATAGTGTTCGTTTCAGGTCTGTTCTATCGGCCCCTTTCTTTGCCACTTCAGGTGTTCCTCAAAGTAGTCACCTAGGTCCACTTCTCTTCATCCTAACCATTAACGATCTTGAAAGGGTCATTCTCCACTCAACACTTTCTGTCAATGCTGACGATACCAAATTTTTTTGAACCCATCTCCTCACAACACGACTCCAGCCTCCTTCAAATAGATCTACATAGTTTTTCCACCTGGTGCATCAAGAACTGCCTAGAACTCAATGTCACCAAATGTCAATCAAGTACTTTTTCACGTAAGTGCAACAAGTCTACTCCCCGAATTTACGTTCTCCATGGCCAACCTATATCCCTCGTTGAGTCCATCCACGACTTTGGCATATTATGCGACAGGGAGCTTAATTTCCGCTCACATATTGATGAGATAATTACTAATGTAAACTCATCACTTGGCTTCGTTAAAAGATGGTCCAAAGAATTCTGCAACCCGTACGTGACCAGATAGCTATACATCGCTTACTTTCGAACCCTTCTCGAGCCAAGCGTGGTGTCCCTTTCAACGAGTTCATGTATCTCGTATTGAGAGGATCCAGCGTCGTTTTCTTCGATTTGCTCTTCGAGGTCTACCTTGGAACGATCCTCTAATCTTACCTAACTACCGAGACCGTCTCAAACTCATTAACCTGAATACCCTTAAGGAACGAAGGGACGCAGCGGACATTCTGTTCATTCATTCCTACCGATTCCTCTCAGGCTCCGTCGATTGCATGCCTCTTTGCAACTCCATATTCTTTAACACTAACCCTCGTAATCTACGTTCCACCCGTCTGTTTTATCTACTTATCCACCGCACCACATATGGCTCTAACGAACCAATCTCTAGTGTGCTGCGTAGGGTAAACTCCAACCATTCCGTTTTCGATTTTAATCGCAGCACACTTTCCCTCAAATTCGATCTCCTTCACCATCCTTAACTTTTTTCCTTAGTAATAAGTTCTACTAATAGCTAAACCTTATTTTATTATTAGTTTAAGTCATAGTTTTTAAGCTTGTATTAAGCAAAATAAAGGGGGGCGTTAGCCCCCACCAAAATTAAAAAATTATCGTCGATACTTTTTTTTATTGGTGAATAGCTATATGCCTAACATAGCCTTGTCTACTGGAACTGGAGCAAATCGACTTTTACATCTCAACACAAACATCTGGACTACACTGACGACGTTTGTTTACTCTCTTATAGGATTATGGATCTGCAGCAAATGACAGCAAGAGTGGAGAGGGAGAAAAATGCCGTAGGTTTAGAGCTTATCACTCCCAAAAGCAAAATCATCAAACTCGGTACGAACTGATCAACTGGTCAACCAGTAGAGAGAGACTAGAGAGTTTTCAATATCTTGGGTTTATTGTCTCTACCGAAGGTGGAACCGCACAGGATATTGTCAACCGAATCGGCAAAGCAAAATCTGCGCTTGAAATGATGTTGATAATATGGAGAAGCAATGCAATCAGCTACGACTGTACCGTTCAAATTTTGAATCCGTGCTATTGTATGGATGCAGAACTTGAAAGGTGACCGCCACTATCACAACAAAACTACAAACGTTAGTTAACAGGCGCCTACGGTGCAATGTACTGACGTCCACCGATTTCTTAAGGAGTTCACCAGACGATTACATTATATAACCTATCAAATCAATAAAAATGTGGACTTCAGCTCATATAACTTTTCACAAAATACTGAACAGCTGCAGGAGCTCCGAGATTAAGAAACCCAGGAATTGAGAGCTACATGTACGGACATAATGCCGTAGAGAAATTATAAAAACCTCTCTCTTAACTTAAGATATCATACTTATTTATGTGCATCGATTTCCCCAACAGACTCGGAAACGGGGAAAGGAATCAAAGCAGCAGCAGATACGAGTATACCTCTTGGCCTCAATCCCATGAGCTCATAAAAAATAGGCTTTGGGCGCTAAGGCAACAAAAACTCACACTCATTCATTCTACTTTATGAATAGACATAGAATAGAATCGGCGCATCTAAGGAAAGTCATATACGAGTGCTCGTCAGAGGTGTACAGAAACCTCAGGAACGGGATGAAATAAAATTTCTACATCAGCACTTCAGCTTGAAGTACGAATATCCTTAAAATAGTACAGGCAATACCATATTGTGTCTCGCACGACAACCCTGACACTTGACTGCTTTAGTAATGTCCTTGGTAAAAAATCTAGTTGTTTACTTACATCGAAAATCCCAGACAAGTTCCATGTGTCCCAGTTTCACATTGAAATTAAGGACAACCCACACAAATAGTCATGACCACGCACAGTAACACATTGAGCAGTCATTGTCATGCGAACGAACATAGAGAATGAAAGTGGGAAATTTTATGCAAAAACTCAGTCAAAAGCAAGGATAACTTACCTCGAACAACATACAGGATCAGAACAGCCTTAAAAAGGCCGTGTAAATCCATTTTTTATGAAGTCTAATGCTTTCCATTACATTTTTTATGAGTTATATTTGGAGATTGTTTCCTTCTTTCCTGGTCCTGTCCTGATGGTGGTGGTGGCGGCTTGTTGTTTATCCTTGTTGTAATTGATGTTTTGTACGTATAACTTTTTGGGGAGGAAGAATAACTTCTTGAGTCTGTGTTGCTCTGTTAACTAGAGGGGTGATTGCTTCTGGTTTGTTTTAGGTGGGTTTAAGTCCGGCACAGTCCTTATCGGTTGTTTTTCTTATACTCACTCACTACAACGCGTATCCATTTGCAATTAACATAATTTCGCGCTCTAAGCTCAGGACTTTTCTATCCTGAAAAAAAAAGAAAAAAACAATTTAAGTTGAGTCAAAGGATGTACAAACTGAGAAGAATGCGCTATTCATACACACACATATGAGGGTGAAAGTGACTTTTTCTCGGCACTAACAAGACAGTCAGACACACGAAATTAATTACATGAGGGGTGGTGGAACTACAAGTGATGGCATCTAAACATGTGGCGATATAAATACCTGAAGAAAGATGAGCACTGAATACGGTGGAAACCTGAAAGAATTCCAGCTCGATGATAAGGGGTAGCTTTTTAATTAGAAAGCACACAGAGAGCTTCTAACTTAATGTCGCCTTCTACAGAAATTCTGAATCCTGGATGGAATGGGTGATTTGGATTTCCTTGAATCTCTTTAATTCTGACGCTCGTTTCGAGAACGAGAACGAAAACGAGACCGACGACGTTTTTAACTTATTTTCTTTTTCACCTTTTTCTGCTTTTTATGTGCCCTCAAGTGAATTATGTGGAAGGGTTTTCGTAGAGTCCGTTGTGTTTATTGCGTTTGTTGTCGAGATAAGGTCTCTTCGCCTTTACTTCCGGCAGTTTATGTTGGTTTTCTGCGTCAAAGGGAGATGTCGGAAGGATGTTCAGTGAAGAAGTGAATATCCTTTAGGGACTGAGAATAAGAAGAATTTATTTTTATTAAATCACCCTTCTTTTGAAAAGGTGGACATTTTTAAAAGAGCTGAGAATGTTTAGCGGCTTTTTGAGCTCTTTTCCTGATGGATGTTCAAGACAGAGAAAATGTCTTAGAGTGGCTGGATTAATTATACGAATAGTCCAGGTGTACAGTACTTGGGTGAAAGTTTCTTCAGCTTACATGGTACATTTTAAGTTCTCTTTCCAAAGGAGGGCAAGGTATGCATATATCCTTACGCAACAGCAGTTTACTTTTGAAAAGAAAAGTAATTCAAATATCAAAGGCTTTTGAAATGTAAGAAATCTACTATAAAAGGCTTTTTGAATCTACGTTAGAAATTCTATTTACGTTTTCAGTAGCCTTTGAATCTTGGATTCCTTTGGAGTTGGCCTGAAATGAATCACCACCTTACAGCAGGTTAGTACATATTTGTATCAGTCAAAATCTCGACGAAATTGAATAGTAGATCCTGTGAGGAATTTTCCTTTCGAAAGTCCATTTACTTCAGACAGATTCGCAGACAGAAAAGACGAGCTGGTGAGTATTTCAATGTTAATTCAGTCCGTAACAGAGGGCGGGGGATGATGATTTGAATTTGAAAGGTGCTCTCGCAAAATATTTAGAAGAAAACCTCCTGCATATTACATTTTCTCACATAGAGAATAGTGAGAGTAGTCTTTATACCGAAAATAGCTTCAGGCTTATCAGTTTGACTGTATCCTCTGTATACTTGGAAAATACTGGGAGTGTATGCCTCAAGAACTGGTGGCAGAAATGAAAGCGCACCCGAATAGAAGGAATACGCGCTGGATATTTACAATACATTGGCATTGAGGGTGTTTTTGACGAAATGTGTAAGTCCACCAGGCAAAACGTCGTAGACCAATCACTAGTTTTAAAGATAAATGCAATGCTGTTGAATATGACCCTTATTGCCGTTGTAAGGGCTCTTTTGTAACTAAAGTACTAATACATTAAGCATGGCCAACTCAGTCTTAAGTACACTGTCTATTAATAAAGATGTGCTTTTTGCAACATGGTAGTTGGAGCAATGAAAACAGCTATGGACCTACTTGCACCGGAGTTGTGTTCACACTAATGATAAAAGCGTACATTATGACCTAGATCCTGATGTTCTATTGTAAATGACGTTTTTCTAGGAAGTTGCTCCGATATGACTGACTTTGATCTGAATACTATTTCTGAACCACTAACTCATAGACAGGGTGATTTTATTGTTGTTACCCAAAGAAAAGTTATTGAAATCATGAAATCAAATTCGACTTATATTGCCAAATGTAATTAGCCATCTGACTCTACTCGTATATTCATCCACTGCGTCCATATTGAAACGATTGGTATACTAGAAATGAGCGTTCAGTCAATTCTGTCAAAACTTAAGTTGAAGGAAGCCGACTGCTTCCTGCAGTGCTTAAATGCAGCATCAGCATTCATTTCGCCAAGGAAGCAATGTATGTGTATGCCATCCTGGAAAACAAACTTCTTTGCACTCAACATGTTAAGTCGACAATTCCAAGGTGCAGTGTAAAGAAGTTTTCAGTAGAACATGAGGCTTTGAACCAGAAAGGTCCTTTGGATCCTATTCCTAGAATATTAAGTGCTAGAAGCACTCATGCCCGCTGCTTTAATCGGACTCCGAAAATTGTTCTGATTCAGCTGCATGGGGCCTTTCTCTAGTAAGCTAGTTCTAGATGCGCTGATGAATTTCTGGCCGCTTAGTATCCATATGATCTTTCGTTTAAAAAGAAGAAATTGTTGGTCTAATACCCATTGCGCGCCGACTGTCATTTGACTCCGATCTGATGCAATAACACCATAACTTTTGTTGTTATGAAAGTACGAAATCAACTTTCCCTGTTCTCAGGATTAGTTTCGGCTAGGATCTGAGCCAGGAAGGGAACGTAGTCTTCGCGGATGGCTTCAAAACTGATTAGAATGTGGCGCTTGTGCCTTTTCGTGGGGCGACAACATGTTTTAGGTTTTCATCCCTGCTGTTTTAAGCGGAAATATACGCACGTCGTTTTAATAACATTGACCTTCATTGTCCCGACAGTCAATCTATGCATAAGACTTTGCTGAACCCTCTGACCGCTGTCAAACTTTTTTTCGGTCAGAAGGCTGGACTCATAGAGTCTTTTTCGGATGCAACAATGAAATGGTATCACAGAAAATAAGGTGTCTGAAGAACTTGCTAGCCAAGGCTCAATTCTCGGTTGGGAGTCAGCAGTTGGTTTTCGTCTGAGCATAACTGCTGCTGGCATAACTCTTTAGTATACCGGCAGATCAAACGAATGCCTTCTGACTCCTCTGAGAGGTCAGCGTCCTTGAGAAGGAAATACTGCAGACGGCATACTGGAGTCGTAACAATGGGGAACTGGTAAGATTGAAGTCCTTCCTGAGAAATGTAAAATCGCTCATAGAGCAACAATATCGGAATGCAACGTGCGGAAAAAGTAATGAAGTCTGACTCAAGGAACATGTTTCCTCAAATCAAGCAGATCTTCAAGCCTCGTAGCATTGTCCAAATTCCAAAACTCAAAGTGCCACTGCTCTCTGAGCGGATACTTTCTCAGGCAGGGATTAATCCCAAAACTGTCCCACAATCGACAACCACTACGTGGTTGATAGTGAAATAAAAAAACTCAATCTTATTGGTTCCTATTTTGAGTCAGTCCACAAAATCGATCTCCCAAGTCGGAAATCTGTTGAGGTGGCTGAAGAGCTACTGCGGTTTAATAACCAAAGCAGTGACACTTTAATTCCACTCAGGTTTTCTGAGGAACTACAAGCAGACGAACTGATAACAGAACAGACAAGAAGCTACTACACAACACTTGACGAGCTCACAGAAATATTCAGAAAACTGAACAACAAAAAGTCATCTGGTTTGGATGGTATCCCAAATGTTGTACTTAAGCATATACCGATCGAAATCATAAGGCAATACTGCGTAATTTTTAACAACTTGCTTAACAACTGCTACTTCATAAACTGTTGGAAAACATCGAAGGTATTTCCGAGAGTAAAAAAAAAGAAGGCTCCTTCAGATCTTTCGAGCTATAGGCCAAAAGTCTCCTGCCTAATATTAGGAAGGTTTTTGAGGTAGTTGTCAGCAAGTCAATCTTGCTCGCGTGCGAAAATAAGGAGATCATCCCGCGGAATCAATTTGGATTCAAAGGATTTCATTCGTCAGTGCACGCTATAACAAAACTTGTTTCCGATATCAAATGGAACCTTAACGCCAAAAGATGTACAGGTGGCTGTCTAGTGGACGTCGAAAAAGCCTTCGACACGGTTTGGTTAGACTCATACTCATACACATACTACATAATATATAAACTTATTAAGTATGAATTTCCCCCCCCCCCACCTTATAAAGATCATCAGTTCAATGATACGCAAGAAGAGATTTGTTGTAACAGATAGAAAATACACGACGACTAGAGTCTTCAAAATCGCCGATGGTCTGGCACAGGGCACAGTAACGGCGCCAATCCTCTTTAATATCTATACCTCTGAAGTACTTAGGGATATGGCTTCCTCGATAGCATTCGCTGATGATGTCAAGATTGGAAGCTCAAGATAAACAGCTCCAAATGTGAAACCATATTGTTCCGCACCCCAATAGGACAGGGTAATACAGACTTGAGACGCAATTGGCGAAACCTGATAATAAAAAACTCGGATGGGCTTCGCATCGAGTCAAAGACTGTTGTGAAGTATCTAGGTGTCCATCTGGATAAATTTTTATATTACAATGAACACATAAACCAACAGCTCAGAAAAGCGAGAGCGGGATTTATGTCGCTTAAAAGCCTTTTTTACTCGAATCATCTTAGATCCGATGTGAAGGTCATCTGCTATCAATATTGACTTACGCGAGTCCTGTATGGTGGAACATAAATCCTTCTTACATTGAGAAATATCGAGCTTTCGAAAGAAAATGTCTTCGAGCTTGTTTACGAATGTACAGAAGCGCTCATTCCGATTTTCGGCGTTATGTCAGCAACAAGACAATATTGGATGCTTCCGGTTTGTCCAGGATAGACAATGTTATTCTGGACCTTGTCAGAAATCATTTCGGGCGCTCAGTGAAGGTTATTGAGAACGAATTCATATCGGGCTTGTTTTATCCTAACCCTGGTTACTTCAGAAACACATTGTCGAGTGGATATATACCACCTGAGGCGTTCTTGTATCTAGATGCACACGGCTATCTATCTGATACTAGTAATGTTCCGATTATATATCATGCTGCCAGAAGGGCCGCAGACAAAAGAATCCTACATGTGCCTGTACACTCGGGTGATGGGGCTAATGTTTGGAGATACTGCATGAGCGTTCCTGAAAGGGATACTCTCGATACATGTAGATCAAATCGGGATAAATACTGGTGGCTTGATTGGGCTGAAGCTGACGCTTAGGTTAGTCTAGTATTAGTTTTTTTTTTTTTTTTTTTTTTTTTAGTATCATAGGTAATTTTAATTAAAAAAAATTAAATACGCAAAAGAAATTTTTTTTCCACATTTTTCGTTTCTTAAAATAACAAGATCCATATTTGAACAAAATGTTTATTCAATTCATTTAACACAGAACTGTAGCTAGCTTAACACATAAAGATTTAATGTACTGCGTACCACTTCTAATGTGGTTTTGTACTTCGTTATTAAGATAGTTCATAAGTATTTCGCTTGTTTTTGCTTAGTCCTCTGAGAGGTCAGCGTCCTTGAGAAGGAAATACTGCAGACGGCATACTGAAGTCGTAACGGGGCCCTACGCTTTTGCTTAGTGTGTTTGGTATAAGAGACACAAGATCGTGACAACCTTGCTGTGATAGTGATGATGGGATAGCGGAAGTGTCCGACATACGTTCGCATGTGGCTGCAAGTATACAGCGCTTGATGCTGGTATTTGTACGCACTTCAACACTAAAGCGTTTGCTCATCTTTCTACGAAAGATTGAAAAATTCTTGTGAAATTAACATAGATGGATTATGATGGAATAATTCTTTATCTGAGGGCCCTGTTCTGGAAAAAAAAATGCAGGAGACTAAGGTAGATATTTTGGATAGTGCTGAATCCAAAGTCGACAAAATCAACGTTGTCCAAAAGGCTATGTTGCCCAACACCAGGTATTTTGCATTCCCCTAGTCTGGTTCACTCGTAAACTCACACGAAACGATACATGGTCAGGTACGTACGTTAGTTACGATAGTGAGCTATTATCGACAGCGCACGTAAGTCAAGTTAGGTTAAAAACGGTTATGTTAGCCAGTAGATTCTCATTCTGCTGAGCGCAGACTGCGCTTTCTTAGCAGATATCAGTTCCATCCATACTGGCTCTGCCGCCCATGAAAATTGAAACTTCTGATTGGAAGATCCGAGCTCTTTTGTTACAAGAAATACGTCGGCTTGCTCTTAGAAGCTCTCCTCACAACTCACTACAGGTTGGCACCGTATGCTGGACTGTATTCTATTCTAGCGCAATCATTTTCCTATTCGCAACACTTGTTTCATTGACGAAGTTTGAAGTCAAGCAGATCTTAGGTTCCAGTCCGCATGAAGCGGAAGATTTGTTTGCTGCTCGAATTTATTCTCAGAACGGTGGCAACAAGGTCTGTACATGCAAACAGTTGGCCATGTGTTTGTCGTATTGTTATAATCTAGTGGTTGATGGCTGGTTTCTTTCTGCAGCGAAGTCAATCAGTCATATACTTGTTGGACTGAAAATTCTGTCGTTGACCATATACCTGCTGAGGTCGCTTAGCTGGATTTTAATATTTTGACAAAGCCATTGCTTGCAAATTTACTAGAGAAGCATCTAATAAGTCGGAGCATGACCAAGAAATTTTGTGTGCTTACCTAGATGGCGGTACAGATCTCGGTGGACTTGCGTTCGAACCAATAAACGTCTTCAGTTATGGCGTTTTTGGTTAATTGCTTCCAATTGCCTTCTTAGGCCAACAAAACAGCAACTGCCAAGAGTAACTGTTATCTGTGTTGTGTTCTCATCATCGGACAAGCCGAAGTAGACAAAAACTCTTACTACCTGAAAGTTGTAAAGTTCTGTCCGATTCGCTGCGTTCTGCCAATGATGTCTATTATATGTCATCGGCGTATGCAAGTAGTTACACAAACTTGTGGAGAATTGCATCTTTGAGTTTGGATTGCAGGTTTTTTGAGCAGCAAGCGTCCTCCAATGTCATTCTGCACAATTTGATGAGTTTGACAGAGATGCCAAAACTAGGCATACTCCTATCTCTGTGTGGATACTGTCATATCGAAAAGGATATGAGACAGTGAATATCAATTTGGATTTCTTGGATTTTATTTAGGATTTGCAGTATGTGGACATGTGGTCAATCCTGGGATTTCTCTACCTAATACTGCAGGGATAGGGGCCACTGAGATCGTTCAAACAATACGGCAGACGCTATTTTGTGTTGAGAAGATTAATATCTCTAGGTATACTGCCCGAGGATTTTCCTTCTTGTACTTACACTGTATTAGAGCTCCCCATATGGATACCGCTCAGCTGTTGTCTTCGCCGCGAGAATCGGACAATGGTCAGATAGGAACTCCAGAATCCTAGATGTCCCTACGTTTTGAGAAGTTAACATTGAGACGGAAATCTACTTGTATCTCGTTACAGTTAAAATGCGAATGCGGAACTTCAAAAAGCATAAAAACTACTTTAAGGCAGTCGAAGTATTGCAATAGCAAAAAGCTATTGACATCTCTTCCAATCGAATGTGTCTACGAAATCTCAGAAACCTCTATCGACAGGCTGTACTAAAACATAATTGTAAATTTGACAACATTTAGTAGGAACCGTGCTAATAAATTCAATAATCCGACTCAGTATGGTAGAAGAAGAAATCTGTCGAAGTATGTTAGACCCATGGTAGCTCCATGTGTGGCATCTCAAATTGTAACAGGAGCTCGAGGATTGGTTTGTCTAAAGTTAGTCTTCTACTCTGTATAAGAGTCAAATTGTTGTCCATATTCCACACACCGAACTACATAACTCAATACTTGTGATGCTTGTATGTGCTCGTACAATATGATCTGTGACAACGAAAGCACTTAGCACATAGAGGTGACAGCTTACAAGGGACATGTTTTTTCCCAAGGAAAATATTCTTTGCTCTTTGATATGCTCAACTCTGGACATACTCGTATATAGTCACCGCTCCAACATTATATTTGCATTTAAACCTTGTGAAACCCTCTGCTAAAGGTTTTCTTTTCTGCATCATCATCTGCGAATAATTAATTTGGGTACGACCATAACCACATTACCAGGTGAACGGAAAGAGTGAGGTCAAAAACCCGAGGCACTGCATAAAGCACTCAACTTTTCCATTGTGCTGCAGTCTTAATAGCATTTACCATACCTCTACGCAAATTCTTCTTGCACTCAACCCAACACCTAGCCACAAGTCCATTAAATTATCCACACCATGAAGCAGCGGTGGCGGCAAAATCTGCAATATCTACTTCCTTTCATCAGCAAAAGAAACACAGAAATCCTTCCATGTACTCATGTACATGTCTACATGTGTTCAGGTGTTTTTACACATTTCCACCATGCACACAGCCCCCTTCCACATAAATAATCAAGTTACTCGTACATAAATTGAGGTAGAATAGCGCTAGCCCCATCTTAAAAGCAAAGCCTTCACAAGGGCCATCTGAAAGATTTCTTTCCTTAAGTCTTGTAAAGTATGTACATGTATGTATGTACGAGCTTTCCTGCCTGCCTGCATGTAATATATGGTGTAAGCATTTAGCTGCATTCAGCCCGAGGATTAAAACCACCCTGCCCGAGTGACAACGTCAACAACAATTCTTGTACCCTTGTGCTCAGGACATGGTAGAAACAATAAAACCAACAAAAATTGCATAAAGTTCTGAAAAAGGAAAAGTCACATGAGTATGAGGTCCTTTTTCTAACACCCTTCCACCCTGTGTCATCCCCAGATGCAGCCACTGCCAAACCAGCAGCAGCATTTGTAATAGCAGTAGAAGTAGCAGTAGCAATATCTATCTGGCCATGCGAGAAGTATCGGGACCAGAAACTTCACATGGATGCACGTGAGTGCATGCAAGGATATCTTTCTCATCATAAATTTCTACTAGAATTTCTGTTTTTTTTTTTTGCTTTTTACTCGTAGTTCTTTTTTTTTTTGTTGGTGACTTTTTTGCTTGTGCGCTTCTTTTAAGCTGCAACGTTGATTTTTATCCTAAGCCGGTGATGATGTAGTGCCTCCCCTAGCCATAAGGGGTAACATTCTGGAGCTCTATACACAAACACAAACACAAATACACTTTCACTAATACACACAGTCATAGCGCAACTTGACATGAATGGCAGAGATGAATATTATGAATTATGACAAGTTGGAGTTGTAGGACATGATGGTAACAAAACGACTGACGACGAAAGAGAGCGACAACCGAGAGAAACTAAACGAAATGGGAAAGGAGAACGGATAAAAGGGCTTTCCGACAAATTTAGGTCAGAGTTCAAAAATCCTTCGTATATCCTTAGGATCATAACGGCTTCTTCCTATACATAAATATTATACAGAGTTAGTGGGAAAAGTGAAATATTTATAATTATCCTGATTATAAGCAAAACAGAGGATGATGAATGCCAAGTGGAACAATAAGAAGAGTTTTCATTTTGTTGTTGTTGTTGTTGCTGTTTTCTTCGTTTTTTTTTTGTTTTTTTTTTTTTTGAGCTGGGAAGGTCTGCAAACTTTTGCTGACATAAGTGATCTATTTGGGATGACAGCTTAAACATTTTAAAGTAGGTCGACCGTTGACATTTGCACATTGACTTATGTGATGCCATCTGTCATTTGTTGTTTGTCATATGACATTTGTCACTTTGAAACTGTCAGTGATATATTCGTTTACCTTCCAAGTTATGACCATTAAAGCTTACGTACAAGTTGTTTGGAATTTAAGTTTCTTGGATTCTAGTGATTGATAGAACTCAACCCTTCCACAGAGGTAGATTTTCTAAGGAAACTGTCTGGATGAAAAGGGGAAATCACCAGAGGCCAGCTTAATGCTGTTGCATAAGTTGTTTTGAATTCGACTTCATCTGGAATCTTCTCATTAACAATGACACTGCAGCTGCTATCATCAGTGCGTTAAAGAGGTTTATTGGTGGCCGAGGACATTGTAAAAGTCTTTACTATGACAATGCCGCTTTGTAGGCTCAAAAAATCAATTGACTGAGCTACAAACAAGCATATACTCAACACAGGTACAAATTAAGATATCATCTACTTGTAGCTCGAGTGGAATAATGTTGGGGTGAGTACTCGTAGTTGTTGGTTGCTCGAAGATTTGTGGTTCGACAGAAAAAATAAAAGAGGGCTCTGCTGTGACTTTCATATCCCGATTACTCGTGGGAGGTAAAATTGATCTAGCAAAAGATTTAACAATTTAAAAGCATCAACTCTTATGCCAACTCTGACACTGAAATGAGAAGCGACTCAGACACTTCGTATGAAGACACAATTAGCATGCTATCGGATGAGTTATGTGTACCATCCGCTAGCACGGAAGTAGCCGTAAACTCTGTGAACATGTCACACAAATCTACCGGCTACATTAGACTGACAGCTTCGGACAAGATTCAAACAAGCCTTGAAGCAAAAATAACTCTAGGGAACGCGCGCTAGAAACCGCCAAAACTGAAAACAACGGCACAGAGGCCAAATGAACCCTATCCGACAACTCCAATCCCGCGACGTCGGAAGCAAAAAGAGTCTGAATAGGAAATGTTGTAGTCGTCAAAGTGTAATATCTTTAAAAACAGGGAGAAATGTGGCCTGAACGTGATGTTAGTGCAGGAGGAACCTCTTCCGAAACCACACAACATAGGAGGGTTCTATCCGCAAAGCTGGTGAGAAAATTCTTTCTTCATTGCACGGACAAAACTCAGGTCTTACCAGCAGATCATGGGGAGCCCTGTAAAGTGTGGAAAAGAAAGATCTCGTTCACATGGTTTTTTATTGTAAATGACAATGCGATGAAACGACCTAAAAGATCATGTCCGGTACAGTTTCGGTGAACTAAGGCTCATTATAAAAGCTCCGACAAAATTCCAGCTACCTGCACCACAACCAATAAGAGTAGTCTGTTAAAGAGACTACAAGCAACACCGTTAATAAGGCTGTAGCTGAGGGTGACAGACCACGTGAGCTAGACGATTAACACAAGAACCAGCTGTTACGAATAGACCCAAAAGTAGAGTTCTTAGACCTCTACCGTAGAGTCAAGCAGCAGAAAATGCAGGTTGTCCTTCGAGAGTAATGAGATTCACATATGACCGAGAAGCGACAATAAACCTAACCGATATGGAGCTCCGCGTATACTTGCAAACGATGATGCAAACCTACACAGCGTTAATGGTACCTCGTATACCTTAAACCAACGATGCGCAAGAGAGAACAACGCCCTAGGACTATTTCAATAACCTTGGGCTATTGAGGGAAAGATATTTGGCCTCAAATGTAGTGAGCGAATATTAGAACTTGCGCGCGGATATTTTAGACCGAGGCCTGCTTCACTGATCAGTTCCAAAATTAAATAACTTCTCATTCCAGGGTTTAACACCAGAGATTTAGTGTCAGCGATCATCGAACTACTCGCAAGAGTTAGTGTGCGCCTCAGCCTATTTCCCCGGAGACATACATAGATACCGTCCCTCCTCATACGGTACAGGACCTGATCGAGCTTTGCCACCGTCGCAATTGGCCTCTTGTTTTTGGAGGTGATGCCAACGCCCACAACAACATATGTGGTAGCAGCGACAACAATAGAGCGGTGAGTTACTTTCAAAATAGTTTTTAGGAAAAATCTGCTTCTATGTAATAGCTGTTATAAACCCACTTTTATAAACCCTGTAAGAGAAGAGGTATTTGACCTCACTATCTCGTCTCTCATTATTCATAATTTTATCAAGGACTGCATGTTCAGATGAGGCATCTTTATCGGCCCAAATGCACATAAGGTTCAATATAGGATGCAATATCATGAAGAATCTGACTAACTGGAGTACTTTTCAAGAAAATCTCGCTATAATAACTGACTCATTGCCCTCATCTTCTCTACAGTCTATTGGGGACGTAAAGGAGGTAGCGGATCAACTAAATGAGGCCATTATCTCATCATTTAAATGCAGTTGCATGATCAAACGCAATATGGTTAAAAGGTGTATACCATGGTGTAACCCTCAACTTGAACGAATGCCTAAAATGGTGAGAATTTTTTTTTAGCAAATCCAAACACACCGGTAATTGGGACCCATACAAGTCCACTGAAACCAACTTCAATAAAGAATTGAGAAAGTCCAAGAGAACTCACTGGAGAAAGAATTGCGAGAACCTGGTAAAACTGACAGAAATCTCGCGTCTTCAAAAAGTTCTCGCAACGGACTAGTCAAATAGCTTAGGTCGGTTACAAAAAGAAGATGATACTTTCAGAGTTAGTCAAGAGAAATCTCTAGAAATGGTATTTAAGGTTCATTTTCTAGACTCGACCCTTTTAAACAGCACACAACATGTAAATTCTGAAGCCACAAGCTCATCCTACAACAATAGCCTATCTAGTTCAGGGTGGAGAAAGTTAAATGGGCCATATTTAAGCCATATAAGGGGCCTAGATCAGACGAAGTCTTTCCAGAACTGATGCAAAACGGTCTAGTCCAGATTCTTCCCACTTTAACTGCTTTATATAGCTTATAGATTCAACTTGAGATACGTCCCACAACCAACGATTATAAAGGCCTGCCCCGACAAAATGAGATTGCAATATGTGGATCGCAATATAAGGATATGAATCCATTTCGCAAGCCATGGGGTTCTACCGAAAATCTCTACATCTTACGGTGAGACTAAAATCTCTGTCTCATCCGTCAAAGGTTGTCTACAAGGAGGTGTTTTCTCACCGCTCTTGTGCTTGTGGTCACTGGCCATTGATGATCTAAATGCCAAGGAGGTGTTCTCTCACTGCTATTGTGGTCGTGGGTCATTGGTGACCCAAAACAAAAGAGAAATCTGCCAAGCAAAAGCTGCAGGAGCTACAAAGACTTGCATGCCTCGGCATCACCGGCTTTAATTTCTTTAACTCGACGCCATCTCTTTATAAAAAAGGTGGCAATCCGCAGTACGGTAACGCTACTAAAAACAGGACTTAGATCACTTAGATCAAATGAATTTTCTATCTGAAATCCCGAGCTTGACATGATCTGCCCGGTAAATGACCGCCTACCTAAAATTCTGTGCTTCGGAAGGAGGTTCAATATAGTGATCCCAAGCCGAGAAGCATGGAACTACAAAAACCCAACCTCAAACCTTAAAGGCATGGACACTGGGGTGCGTGCTGCTATATTAGGACCAAACAGTAGAATATCGCTACCAATGGGAAAAAGTCATAGTGTATATCAAGCGGGAGTACATGCCATTCAGGTGCGGGCAAATTTCATCCGCGATAAGAGAATGAAGGGCGTCCTCATTCATATATTAACGGACAGTCAACCAGTAATTAAAGCATTTGGCTCTAACCTCATTATCTCCAAATCAGTCATGGACTGCTTCAGTCCACTACAAGATATATTGATGGGTGCCTGGTCATAGAGGTATTGTTGGAAATGAGATAGCCGACGAACTGGCTACAATTCTTTAATATCTGTAATATCCCGAATTCAGCAATTAACTCAGAAATAAGGAAAACATCCCAGGGTTTCGCCTAAGAGAGCCATCAAACCCTTCCACAACATGTCTAAAGAATTCCTACAATCCAAAAGGGATGATATCAGAAGACTAGTTGGATTTCTAACCGGACACTGCCACCTTCAATATCATTTACCAATAGGAAACTGACAATGCCCCATCGGCAGCAAGCAGTCTACAGTTTTTCGCTTGCCTTACCTTCACCATTATGAAACCCAACTGTTAACGGAAGCCCTAACCGGCTATGCAGCAAGTCTTAATGAAGGCTCGGGTTCTCAAAAACTCTCTTCCAAATCTGTTCTGCCAAGTTTAACTGCGATTTCATTTTCCGTAATCCCATTGTGATCAGAGACCCAAACAAGACTCAATGAAGTAAACTTCTCGACTAGGTTTAGAGAAGCTTGCATTGTTGTACTAGCTTAGAAGTCAACGAGGGTTGAGAAAGACTTCCACCAATTTTATGTTGTAGACAGATGCAAGTTTTCCTAACGAGGATAAAAGTTGTCGTCCTACAGAAAGATACCAGCGACACATCCTAAATCAATTTTGGTGCCATTGGTGAAGGCTCGACTGCATTCCTTTCCTGACTCAGATTCTGACCGAAATTATTCCTTGCAGTTGATTTCGTACTTTTTTCGCAGCAGGAGTTCTGGCGTCATTGCATCAGATGGCATGTCCACAAGGTCAGTGTCAAAAGACACTGTGAGGCCAAAGCTCGCGTGCGTGTTTTACCAAAGACCACTTCTTTTTAAACGGAAGAAGACTTTGAGAGTGTGATGATATGATATGAATGATATGAATATGAAGGTATAGATCCAGACAACCTTCCTCGGTGACATTCGGCCCAATGTGTTGCCGAATATTCGTTTATATAGCCTTGGAGGTTTACGACGTGACATGTTTAGTCCAAAGAAGTTTGTTATCCAGAATGACACTAAAATATTTACGAGTAGCTTTGTTGGAAAATCAGATGGTGATGTCTTTAAGCATTAGATGAGACCAGCAAACTTCCTCGTTCTTGCAAAGAGAACAACTTCAGTTTTGAGAGGATTGACTGAAATCATTTCTCTAGTGACCTAATCGCTGATCACTCCTGTGATTGTCTGCGTTTTGGAGTGTCGCTACATCATCTGCATATGCTTGACCATAGACGTTGGAATATCTGATAGCATTAACTATGAGTCGACCAACATCGACGACAGGACGCCGCCCTACGTAAAACCCTTCTTTAGCTCAACCATCACATATTAGCCATAGCTTTGCAAAAGTTCTCAAGAAAAAGAAATGGAAAACACCAGTTACACCCAAACTTATTCCTAAGGAACGGCTGAGAGAAAACCCTACAAATAAAACCAGGCAAAAGGAAAGTAGGCACTGGAAATTCTGATATTGTGCGGGAAATTTGGAAAAAAGCAAGGGTAGGTCCTCTTAGAACTGGGACCGGGGACAAAGGACAAAGAGGCTTTTGGAAAATCCCTTGGAAATATTTTAGGAGAAAGAGCTACGGTTGGCAACCTTGAAGAAAAAGTTGCACTCAAAATCAGGGACTTTGATGAACTGACCGCAGCAGAAGAGTCCAGGAAGCCATCAAGAAGAAAACATCAGCCCAAAATCTGGAAATACAGGTTTCAGTGACTGGGATAGACAGAAGCTCGAAGAAAATGGCTATAGTCCACATAAAAGCTCGAGCAGCTTACGAGATGTTGAAGATTTCTCAAATCAAAATAGGATGGGTTCAGTGCAGAATGCGTCGGAGAGTAGAAGTTCCTAGATGATTCAAGTGTTTCGGATATGGACACCATCAGGCAACCTGCAAGGGCACGGACAGAAAAGGACAAGGGCTCTGCTTCAACTGTGTAGAAGGGGGCCGCAGAAAGACCGACTGCAGAAAATCCAAACCAAAATATTGCCTATGTGCGGATCTGCAAACACCAGCGTTTGCCTTAAATCATGTGCCGGAGTCCGGTAAGTGTCGAGTTTTCCGAGAGGCACTTGAAAATGCGAAGAAAAAGGCTTTACAATGACCAGAATCCTACAGGGAAATATCCACAGGAGTCGAACGGCTGATAATCTATTGTCTACATTACTAAGCGAATTGCAGATTGATGTCGTCATAATCAGCGAACAGTACGTAGACAAAGAGGCAAACTGGATAGTGGACACCTTAGGAACCGCTGCAATCTGGATACCAGACACAAGGTCACTCTCCCTGAAAATCCAAGGTACAGAACGTCTCTTGTGTTTTACGTGGACACCTGCCGTAAGGCTTTATCTCACGGGATGCCCATTCATCCATGGGAGCAAGGATACGCCTTTCTATCGCTTTCCGTCAATCCATTGATACCAATCCGGAACTGTGTTTCCGGCACATACTGTTGGTATGAGTCGAGGCCGACATAAAACCTCTTACTGCTCTTAGGGTCGCAGCACCCAGTACTTATTGCAACTCTACGAGTACATTGGGTCAATCAAAGAAAGACACTTCCCGTGATTTTGGGTTTTGGGTTTGGGTTTCCGGGGGGCTCCTGACTCACATGGTACCGTGATTTAAGTCCTGGTAGGGACTACCGGTGGTCCAGCCGCCAACAAGACCTATGACCGGCAACTTGTGACTGATCGAATTGTAGCAACGTTCGGTAGCGTCATCTGAAGATGATTACGATTAAACCAGTACTTTGCTCTGCCCCCGTTCATTTGAGACAACGTCATTCAAGGACGAAGCCTTGATAATTGGGCGGGGGCCCAAACCAAGGTACACAAAGAGGTTTCGCGTGGGCCAAGACCGATGGACTCACGGTTGTAAGCATATATTTCAGCCCGAACGACAGGATCGACGATTTCCGCCAAAAACTGGATGACTTGGAGGACTTCTTAAATGAAACGACAGGCGAGATCCTGGTTGCCGGCGACTTTAACGCCAGAGCTCAAGAGTGGGGAATGCCAAATACAGACTCTCGAGGAAGGCAAATACTTGAGATGGCTGCGAGACAAGGTCTTAACGTAGTAAATGTAGGTAAAACCCCGACTTTCAGGAGGCCAGGGAAAAGAGGCACCATACCGGATGTAACCTTCGCTTCGGAATCCACATCCGCAAGAATAAAAAACTGGCGAGTAATTGAGGATTATACGGGCAGCGATCGTCAATACATTGTTTTTGATTTAGAAGCAAACCAGCGAACTCCTATCTGGAACCGTTCACCAGCACCGAGATGGAACATCAACAGGTTAGACGAAGCGCTTTTCAAATCTGTCATTGAAGAAGGAGAAAGTGCCGTGCTCCAAGAACAAGAATCCGCGGAAGTAAAAACTGAAGCCACGATGCAACTGATACGGCTTCAATGCCCAGGAAAAGCTGCAACAAGAGAAGGAGAAATCCAGTGTAGTGGTGGAAAGACGAGATAGCTGAACTCCACAGGAAATGCCTACAACGTAGGAGCATAGTTATCAGGGGAAGGAGAAGACACGCTGAAAACATAGAGGAAGCTCTAGCGGAGTTCAGAAACAAAAGATTCGAGCTCAAGAGGGCCATCAATTCGAGAAAAAAACGGAAGTGGGAGGATCTCCGCCGAGACATAAGCAGCGACCCCTGGGGGCAGACAATGAAAAACAGAAGAGCACCCGGCCCAGATGGAATTCCAGCTGAAGTAATAAAAGTGACTGCCTAAGAATGCCTTAACCTGCTGCGCAACATGTACAGCTGGAAAAAGCAACGATTGGTACTGATCAACAAAGGAAAAGGAGACCCAGACTCCCCATCAGCGTACAGGCCCTTATGTATGCTGGACACAGCGGGAAAACTGATGTAAAAGCTGCTCAAATCAGGGCTCACAGATGCAGTACAAAGAGCGGGAGACTTGGCAGGAAGGCAGTACGGGTTCAGGAAAGGACGCTCCACGGTCGGAGCTATTGAAGAAGTGGTGAAGTCTGTTCAAACCGCCCAACAAGGAAGTTGCGCTCTATGAAGATCGTTTTGCTGGCAACCCTGGATGTAAGAAATGCATTCAACTCAGCCAGATTGAGTGATATACTAAATGCGCTAGAAAATAGATTCAACATCCCAGCCTATCTATTACATATGATGACGGACTATCTCAGGGATCGGGATCTGATCTACGAGACCACAGAAGGCCTACGAAGGAAGGAAATAACATCTGGAGCAGCACAGGGATCAATCCTGGGACCAGACCTCTGGAACATCTCCTATGATATACCTCGGATGTAGATGCCCGAAGACACCTTTCTCGTTGGGTACGCAGACGACATCGCGGCAGTGATAACGGCAAGAGACACTGAAAACGAGCAAAGAAAGTTGAACCAAGTTATGCGACGAACAACCTTCTGGATGGATGAGCACATTCTTAGTTTGGCAACAGAAAAAACTGACATAGTCCTTCTGACGAAGAAGAAAATCCCGATACAAATAGAATTCCAAATTGGCTCTGAAGTCATTAAGAGCAAGGACGCGGTGAGGTCTTTTGGATTGAGGTTTGACACAAAACTAACTTTCTGGCAACAGATAAAGTACGCATCGAAAACAGCCGCTAGAGTTACAACTTCACTCAACGGCAAGTAAGCGCAGGATTTTAATGTCGACAATGCATGCCATTCTCCTATATGGAAGTGAGATCTGGACAGACGCGCTTCGAGAAGAAAAGTACCGTAAGCAGATGGCGGCAGTGCAAAGACGTGGAGCTCTACGCGTAGATAGCTCTTACCGAACGGTGTCGGAACCAGCCGTCCTTGTAGTCGCAGGAGTGACTCCCATACATCTCCTAGCGGCACAAAGGAAGTACGTCCACGAAAACAAGGCAGAAATCGGATTGGAAGCGGCAATCGATCAAGCAGAGCAGCAAACGATACGGAAGAGCGCTGGATCTCGGAAGGCAGAGGAAGGTGGACAGCGAGGCTGATAAGAAATGTGGCTGAGTGAAAAGACCGGTAACACGGGGAAGTCAACCACTTCGTCACCCAGTTTCTCACCGGACACGGAAATTTCAAAGCCTTTTTACATAGGATCGGCAGAACGGATAGCCCAGCCTGCCAGTACGGCGACTCCCCAGCAGACGACGTACATCACATATTTTTTGCCTGCAGAAGGTGGGAAGCCCAACGCACAGCACTGGAAAACAGAATTGGTGCCTTCAACCCAGAAAACATAGTGGATAAAATTCTGACTAGTGACCTGAACTGGGGAAGAATTTGCCAGTTTGGGGGAAGATATTCTCAGAAGAAAGAAAGGGTGTAGGATCACAGCCCCTTGAAGTAATGCAAAGAGCGGTCCCAGGGGGTTGTGTCAGAAGCCACAGGGTTGGGGGGAGTTTTAGTCCGTATGATACGAAAGCATGCGGAGAGAGCCGGACACACGGGGATGGACGACGCCAACCGACCTCCTTATGGTGCATAAGGCATTTCTCCTCCCCAAAAGGAAAAAAAAAATATATACGAGTATATATATTTGCCATAGACAGTATTCGTAGGATCCTTTTAACTTTCACTGCTCAGGGCGCCTGCGTGGCGATTGATCGGGAAACTGCTGAGTGTCCTACTACTTGGATTGCCTTACCTACCAGTGGTGGTAGCAGATACCCTGCTATCACACAGATATCAACGCCATTCAGGAAGTGTGATGGGATGGGCTGGACATAGGGAGGATGAAGAACTGTGATACATGTCTACTATGTTGAATGCTATAGGGAAAAGAAACAGCGCGTACTCGCATGCCGATTTGTTATATGCGGCAGACTCTGGCAAGATAAATTCGCTCAAAAGAGCCGCCAAAGAATTTTTCTACGAGCTCCTCGGCAACACATATGATCTATGAACCAGGATAGAAAAGAGGACATCTATAGTAAGACAGTTGGTAATCATAGCCTACATGAAACCCCGGCTTATTGACTTTGCGGCGGGACGAAATATTACTATAGCTAGCGGACAATTTCCTCATCTTAATATACACAACGGAACATGTCGGTCAACAAGCGCTAAATCAAATTGATCACTATCCGATAGACGTAAGGCATGCCTCTAGTATTTTGGAACCTTTCGGGCAACCAACATTGACTCGGATCACCATTATATTGCATCCAACGTGCAATTACGGAGACGCCGCAACTGATGTGCTGAGTTTCACACGACCACCACTAAGAAATCCCTATCCCAGCACGAGAAGCATGCAATCGAAGATATTGGGAGTTTGTACTCCGGGAATAACGTAATCGCAGAAACCTGTGTAGAGATGAAGAAGGAAACCTTGTTGTAGAGCCACAATTGGTGCTGAGAATATGGAAAAACGTTTTCTGCAGACTGTATAACGACGACGAAGCCCATCACAATGTCGGCAGTCAGAATGGATAAACGATGATAGCCTCGATGACACTCAAAATCGACAAATAAGGCAGAAGGTCAGAGTCATCTGCTATAATTTCGATGTAGTAGGGAACTTTCTCAACATTGACTCTGCTATAAATTCTTTCAACAATACCTCAGAAGAAATTAAACGAAGAACCACTCTTGCCAATCGCTGTTTCTTTGGGCTAAGAATGCAATTGCCCCATCCCGAACAACTAAGGAGAGTCTATATATTCGGTTCTGGAGGAGAAGATTCGACAACGAAATATACGAGCTATACTAACGATATCGATCTGGTCAGAAAATTGTTAGTTGAGGCTCATCACCAACCCCCAATGTAAGTAAGATTCGCCGACGCTGCTGGCGTGTTGTCTGGACGAGTTATATATTCCATTAAAATTTGCATTGTTGAAAGCACTTTCAATGTCGATTGAAATTCCTCAGCCAGTAGTCCTGCTACCGGATTTTGGAAAACAGTCTCACAGGTTGCATCATGTTGCATCTTGGATAGAGAATGCATTCACAAAGCATTTCGACCATTCTGTCCATGCTGTTCAACATGTAGGAAGCCAGACTGATAGCTCTTGATTGTATGTAGTCATCTTTTTTGATTTTGATTGTTCGGTATGTAGGTATGCCAGTACCAGGCTAGGAAGAAAACATATTTCATAAACTTTGCAGCAGCTGATATATACCTTTTTGTAGCACAACTGCATGTATCCTATGGAGCCAGATAATTTGAAGCCCATCAAAGAAAGCAAGAGCGTATTTGATGGCTTCATCCGTCACCATAATCGATGATAGATACCAGCTACGCCTTATTATGTTACCCAACTCACTTATAAATTTGGTAATAGGACCTGGCTGTGAGCTACTTAGGATCAGATGAAGCATGAGACAGATAGTCCTTACTTTCTCAGGATTCCTTACGTATTCGCTGCAAAATTTCCATTCCACCAAGGAACAAACGATCTGCACGGGATTTTCTTCGCCGATTAGATCAGTTCAAAGCACTTGGTGAGGGCTTCTGAATAGCTTCCCCTACTTTCTGCTTCATTCTGAGCTTAGGTGGGATATTCACGGTCTTACCGAGCTTCACCTTAAAGCAGTTCCAGTTGGATGTAGAAGCTTTCGACAGTCCATTCCAGGTGGTAGTATCCTGTTGGATAACATTTCGTTGATTTGGTGGTGTAGAACCCAATCCCCAGGTTACTCCCCAGCTGATGCTATGACAAATTTGTGACATTTTCCGTTCGTAAGTTTAGATGGTCAGGGTAAACAGGTCTGTCTTTCCGATCACTAACCACATGTGAAACCTCCGAAAATGCAGATGCGTTTATTCCACACCCGTGGTTCCAATGTGAATGGTTCGGCAAGAGTTCTTCGAATAACTACATGACTACATGTACGTAGATCTTGGTTCTCTTCATAATAGTGTGGAGACGCTGATTTCCCTTTAAAAAGGACAAACGAGGGGTATTTCTCGAAATCAAGCGAACAGAAACAATTTCTCCCCATCCAGGTTAAAAGTAGACAATAAATGTCTGCGATAATAAATGTTTACAGTTTAACTTATTTAAGCTATCAAATGTCGTTTGTTGTTTGTTCCTAATCTCGGTTCTGTCGGATACCCGGATTCGTATTCATTTATACTTATCACTAAAAAAAAAAAAAAAATGCTGACTATCTACGACAAATTCTTCCGAACAAAGTCACCATCTCCAATCTACAATATACTCGTATGCTTGCCCAAGGCTTTCCGAATTTGAGCTAAAGATACGAACACTCTTCACAGATTTCCAGCTAAAACTATGACATCCCCAGAAGAATTGTGTTGACACAGCATTCCATTCGAATCCACCAGGGGGTGCTTTGACTTTTCATGTGATGGAAGTTTTTGCCATTCGCACGCGGCCGGAAGGGCTCGTATCCTTCAAGTGTATTCGAGAAATGTGACGAGCTACTCCAATCACCGCCTAAAGCCATCCCCAAAGAGAAGAAAAAAATACTTTTGTATCCCTCATTACAGAGTTCTGCAGTGATTTCATGAAATTTTATCGAAAAGTATTGTATATTTCTGACTTCTTTCCGAGATGCTCGAGGATAACGAGAAACTTTAGGAACTTTTTATTAACTTTACTCATACACAGCTGGGTTCATATATCACAAGGGGCTACTTTCATCTATGTGGACCATCCTGACCCTACCTAGTAGAACTCCCTTGTACTAGTTTAATTGTACAAAAGCCAAAGACAATCAAGATCAAGTGGTGAAATTCAAAGGCAAAGAAAACCAAAGAGAAAACCAGAAGGGAAGGAAGTACATACAAAAGATTACAGCCAAAAAGTGGACAGAATTACACATGTATTATACGAGTATCTACGAGTATGTACATTCGAGGAAAAACTTGGTCGCACACTCGGTTGATTACTCGTATATGGGAGGATTTGTGTGAGTGGGGGCGAATGAATCTCTGCAAGTCAGTGTTCAACTTTCAGAAATCAATTCGCCATTCGCTTAATGACTTTCGAAAGTGGGGCCCAATTAGGAACGAGATTACATGGGCAGAAGATAAGACTATTGCTTGGATAGATTCTGAAATCCTAGAAAAGGCATCATGTCAGGCAGTCAATTAAACTGACTGTGGGATGAGTCTGTACCAGTAAGTTGTTTTCATAGGTTTCATGATACTCGTATATCTATAATACTACTCTGCAGAGCACAGAGGAGGTATTAATTATTTTTGATCACTAAAACTGGATGCGTAGTATCTACACTTGTACGAGTATACCACACATATGTATGTATGTATCCGAAGCAGTCTAGAGCAGATGATACGAGTTACGAGGATATGGTTTTATAACATTTTATTGGCAGATGATTAGAGGATTGGACAGATGGCGAAACAATAGCGCACAGATGGATTTGATAGACCTTAATTAAGTTTGCGGCGAATTCGAATTAACTAGTGAATTATTGAGGTCGATCATTACTCGGTGGAATATGAGATTTATTGCAAATTGAAATTCATGGTAATTTCTGTTAATTACCATTGTTAATCTGAAATGTGGCAGTTACCCGCGACCTTATATTTAGGTATAACTCCGTGTTGTTTCTACTTCGGCTTGACTGCAGCATGCTATGAAAATATTTAACATACGAGTATCTCGATATCGGCATCTTTGGCGATTCAAAGTGATTGTGCAGTAAAATACTTAAGCCAAAAAGAGGATATTAGAACCTTGTCGAAGCCAAAAAGCTCAACTGTCGTTCTCATTTAATATTAATCATCTGGATATGGGAAATCTCTTTATTTTTCAGGATAATCAACGAGCAGACGCCTAACTTTTTTATATTTGCTGCTTTTTAGGGTTTTTCACACACATACCACCTTGATCAAAAAGATCCCGGAAAATTAGAAATACCCCATCTACTAGGTGGGGTGAAAAGTAACCTCCTTGTTAATGATAGATAGATAGATAGATAGATAGTTTGATTTATTTAAAAATAATAATAATATAATAACGATATAAAATCAGTTAGCATGGCTTTGCCGTCTGCCAGATTGACAATAGAACTATTAATAAGTTTTGCATTTATTTATATTTACTATTTACATTTACAAACATTTTATAAGGTCCCTGTTAGTATATTCTCCCTATACTTTAAAGCAATTTTTCAGTATCCATATAATTGAGTAATATTTACTTCGGTGAGAAGGAATATCATTTCTTGTTCCGATAGGAAGTCTTTTCCAAAGAAACTTCTCCTTGTTTCCCTTAGAATAGGGCACTTGCCTAAAAAATGCATGGTATCTTCTCTTTCTTCCAAATTGTACATACTACAGAATATAGGAAGATCTTATGTATGGGGGATATAATTGAGTTTTAGGAGTTCTCCGCGAAGTTTAAGTATTGCTGATATTTGGGGAATGGTATGGATGTCTTTGAAGTAGTTTTCATCTTCAAGATTGTAATTAAGTCGGCTATACGTACTATGATGTAGTTGCTTCTTCTACAAACTTCATTCTGGCCTCTTCATCAACTCTCGTTATGAGCTGGTATAGTGAGTTCTCCCAGTTCATGGTTTCCGCATTCACCTCTACACCATGCTATTTTGTTCCGAATCGCGTGTAAGACCACTATCTTTGGAAGTCGGTTAACTGACATGTTGATAACCCCTAGTATGTAGTTTACCTGAAATTTCAGCGTTTTAATTAATAGCGGGGATAGACCTGTTTCCAGCATGAGCATATACGAGTAGTTCGGAGTCTTTACAGGGAGGTCGAAGGATTTCTTAATAAAAAAACGTTGTAGTTTTTCAACTCCATCATAAGGCTTATAACCCCATACTTGCGCCGCGTAGAGCATTACTGCCTCCGATGCAGCTTCAAATACTTTGAATTTACTGCTTTGCGTAATCTGTGGGTTTCTGAAACAGTTTTTCCACACTACATTGATGGCGGTTTTAGATTTCGTGAGTTGGTCCTTCAGATGTCTTTTCCTTGTTAATGAATTTTTTATTTTTTTTTAAATATTTTTTTTATTTTATTCAATATAGTCCCCTTTTAGCTTGATACACTTATTCCAGCCATTTTCCAACTTCTTGATCCCGTCCGAAAAGTAATTTTAGAGAAGGTCTGCAAAATACTCCTCCGTGATGTCGATGATTTCCTCGCGTGCGCTTAATGTTTTATTGATGAGCCATCTTTTGAGGTTTGGGAAGAGATAATATTCCGATGGAGCCAAATCGCGCGAATACGGCGGATGCAACAGCAATTGGAGCCGTAAGTCATTGATTTAGCCGTGATGCTCTTGTGCGCCGGCGCACTGTCTTGCAAAAACAAAATATTTGTTCGCTTCTTGTGAGGCCGTTTCGCAGCGATTCCGGCCTTCAATCGCTCAATAATGCACAGTAGTACTCGCTGTTGATGGTTTTTTCCTTTTTCGAGGTAGTCCACGAAGAGTATGCCATGAAAATCCCAGAAAACCGACGCCATAACCTTTCCGACATATCGAGCCTGCCTCGGCCGCTTCGGAGCTTTCTTGCCGGCTTCAGTCCATTGCCGGGCACTTATTCTGTTCTCTGGTGCGTAATAGTGGATCCAAGTTTCATCAACAGTTACCAATCGACGACAAAAGTCCGCCCGATACCGCATCAGCAAATCGAAACACTCTTTCGAAGTGCTCTCGCAATCGTGGCACCCAGCGGCAGGATAACTTTTTCATATGCAGAATATTGCTCAAAATATGGCGTGTGCGCTCAGTACTAATCTATGTGGTATCTGCTAGCTCGCGCACCTTCACTTTCCGGTCAGCCAACACCATTTTGTTTTTGACATTGTCCTCTGTAACCGCATCGGAGCGCCTGCCGCTGCGGACTTGATCGGTAGTGGATTTGCGGCTACCACGAAACTCTCGAAACGAATATTTGACGGTGCAATCTGACGGATCCAACTTTTCTTTTGTTTTCTTCACCCTTTTGCCTTTCAAAAATAATGTTTTATGAGAGAACGAAAATCGTTTTTGTCCATACTCAACATGATGCCAAACACGTCAACAACAATCAGCTGTCAAAACAAAACTAAAGACAGTATCGCACAGAAATTTGGCATGTCGGCTTAAATATGAACGGACTTCAAGGCACCATAACCTTTTTTGCAGTAGCAGCGCATTCTGGCAGTCAAGGAGGTTACTTTTCACCCCACCTAGTAAATCTATATTGTTCCCTTCAAAGTAATCCCCATCGACTGTAACACACTTATGCCAGCGCTTGATCCAATCCTCGAAACATTTTTTATCTTCGGTTTTCGGTATGACCAGCAGTGCTTTCTGCGATTTTTCCATTACTTCCTGTCGGCTGCTGAAAAGCGTTCCCCGTGGTGGTTTTTAACTCGATTGAACAGGAAGAATTCACAGGGAGCCAAATTTGGTGAATTCGGTGGCTGTTGGATGGTATTTGTTGCATTTTTCGTCAAAAAATTACGAATAATGATGGCACTGTGAGACGGTGCAAAATCCACGAGTTTTCTGCCCATAATTCTGGTCTCTTTCGGCGAATTGCTTCACGCAAACGTCTCATAACGCCCAAATAATACTCTTTGTTTACTGTCTGGCCTTCTGGCAAAAATTCACGATGCACTACACCGTTGTAATCCATGAAAACCGTGAGCATTGCCTTCTTTTTTGACTCAAAACGACGGCTCATTTGGTGAACGCACTTCACTTGCCTGATGTCTGGATTGCGTGTCGCACTCATAAACCCACGTCTCGTCTCCAGTAATGATCCTTTTGATGAATGTGGGATCGGATTCAGCCTCGCAAATCATCTCTTTTGCGACGTCAACACGGTCTCTTTTTAGCATGAAATTGAGGTCTTTTGGCACCAACTTTGCTGCTACACGGCGGAAACCCAAATCATTAACAAATGTTCAAGTCCTCCGCCATCTCTCTGATGGTTGATTTGCGGTTATTGACCAACATTTCTTTTACTCCATCAATGTTTTCGTCGGTTTTCGATGTCGATGGTCTGTCATAGCGTTCATCATCTTCGATTGACTCAATATCACTTTTGAACAGCTCGTGCCACTAGTAAACGACAGTTTTCTTTAGAGAATCGTTGCAGAAACACTTTCCCAACATTTTCAACGTTCGCGCACCATTAAATCGACTTTTTACGTAAAATTGAATACAAGTTCGTTGTTTCAAATTTAAATCCATTTCTAAAATTGTAAAAAATCGCCAACACAAAATGGATGTACACTTGGCTACGTAAGTTTTGCAAATGTCAAGCTATGACGCTAAGATTTAGAGGGAATGTCAACAACAGATTTATCAACTTAACAAAAAAAAAAACAGAACTCAAATCGGAACAATGGGAACGCCACACAGTGATTATTCCGGGAACTTTGATCAAGCTGGTATACCCACGACATATTTCCCAAATTATCGTTGACGAATTAGGGGACACCCTGTATTATGGAAATTCATTGTTTATTCTTAAATATTATAAAGATTTTTAAAGAAAATGTTTTTAATCAGAATCGGAAGGTGAAAGGTCGTCTTCATCTTCTTCTTCTTCGACAACGTCCATACTTCGGCTTTTATCGTTTTCTAGACTCATAGGCAGTTCGCTTGCGATCAAAAGATTTTGTTCCTCCTGGGAAAAAGGTTCGGTTCTCTTGTGTCGATGAATGAAGACAAAGTCGGCTGCATCTCTGCGATGCTCAAGTGTATTTAACTTGATAAGGTTAAGACGGTTTTGATAGGGAGACAGATTAAAAGGATCGTCCCAGGTCATACCTCGAAGAGCTAATCGAAGAAAACGGCGGATGCTTTCAATTCTCGAGATATGAACACAATGATAAGTGGACCATACTTGACTGGCGTACTCTAGGTGGGGGCGCACAAAGGTAATATAGAGGGACCTGGTCACGTATAGGTTAGTGAATTCTTTGGACCACCGTTTTACAAAACCTAGTGCAGAGTTGGCTTTGAGGATTATCTCATCCATATGTACACGGAAGTTGAGCTCGCTATCACACAAAATGCCGAGGTCGCGAAGAAATTGTACGGAGGAGATAGGTTGGCTATGGAGAAGATAGTGTCGGGGAGGATATTAGTTCCGCTTATGTGAGAAACTGATGGATTGGCATTTGGCGGTATTAAGTTTCAAAGAATTTTTGAGGCACCAGATCGAAAAATTATCAAGATCTCGTTAAAGGAGGAAAGAGTCATGGGGAGAGGAAATGGTTTTGAAAAATTTGGTATCGTCGGCGTAAAGGGAGATAGACGAGTGTTTGATGATTATATCAAGATCATTTACGAGGGGCGTTCAATATATTCTCGGTATCGATATGAAGGAAAATGCGAATTCAATTTAAATTGTTTTTATTTTTCAATATAATCTCCCATAACATCAATGCATTTGTTACATCTTGAGATAAGCTTTTTTAAACCTTCAAAAAAATAAATTTCCTCTTTCTCTGCAAAATACCCAATTATTGCCGACTTCAGTTCTTCATCATCCGAAAATCTTTTTCCACGAAGACATTTTTTCAAATCCGGAAACAGGAAATAATCACTAGGGGCAAGGTCTGGACTATAGGGTGGATGTTGGATATCTTCGAAACCACAATCTCGCGCAGCAGCCATGGAAACTCGCGCCGTGTGAACAGGAGCGTTATCATGAAGAAGCAACACACCCGCTGCGAGTTTACCCCGTCTTTTTTTTTTATTTCCTCCAGCAAATTATGCAAAGTGTTAGCGTAGGATGTGGCGTTGATGGTTTCACCTTTTTTTTGTACTCAATGAGCAAGATTCCCTTTGAGTCCCAAAAAACTGTGGCCATGAGCTTCCCGGCAGACGGAGTGACTTTGAACTTCTTCGGGGGGTTCCTTTTTTATGCCACTGCATGGACTCTTGTTTGCTTTCAGGGTCATAGTGGTGGACCCATGTTTCGTCCCCAGTAATAATTCGATCCATAACACCGTCCGTTCACACTACACATCTCCAAAAGCTCTCTACAGCATGCGATTCTCACTTTTTTCTGAGGCGCTGTGAGCATTCGTGGCACCCACCTTGCACTGACCTTTGAAAGGTTAAGATGGTCATGAAGAATGGTGTGAATGGTACCAATTGAAAGCTTGGTGATCTCTGCCATCATTTTCACCTTTATTCGGGCATCCTCAAGAACAAGTTTTTCGATTTCTTTGATGCTTTCTCCCGTACAAGCAGTAGCCGGGGCGCCGGAGCGGGGGTCATCTTCAATACTCTCTCTACCTCTCTTGAACTCACTTGACCACTTTTGCACAGTTGATAATGAAGGTGCGGAACCCTGGTAAACAGCCACCATCTCTTCATGAATAGGTTTTTGACTTTTTCCTTGCTTCGTGAGAAATTTAATTACAGCGCGATGCTCAATTTTCACCATCATCGTCTCAGTTGCCATTATGATTCTGTTTAACTAGAGATAAAACGCGAATTAATAATTACATTTATATGAAATTTTACATGAATGCACTAAAATAATAGTGTTACTTGATAAATAAGTCAATTTATATATACAACCGCAGATTCACCCCGATACCGAGAATATGTTGAACGCCCCTCGTATGGTTAATATAAAAGGAAGGGGACCGAGATGGCTGCCTTGTGGAACTCCAGAGGTGGCCAAAAATGGAGCCGAGTGGGCTGATCTAAAACGTAGACTGTAAAAATGGTTTTCGAGGTAAGAGGATATCCATTTTAACAGTATGGGTTCAAAGCCGAGGGCAGACAATTTGAAGGTTATTAATCAATGAGAGATTTTATCGAAGGCTTTGCTAAAATCGGTTGCAACTACATCGACTTCGTTGCCATTCTCTAGGGTAGAGAGGGCAAAGGATACGAATTCAACGAGATTTGTGGTGGTTGACCTACCCTTTAGGAAGCCATGCTGTCTAGGGGAAATAAGTGATTTGCACTGGAAGCTTAGAGTTTCATACAAAATACTGTCGAAGAGTTTGGGTATATGGGAGAGTTTAGCGATGGGACGATAGTTGGTTATTTCATTTTTTGATCCTTTCTTGTGGATCGGTGTTATGAAGGAGGTTTTCCAAGCCTGAGGTAATTCTCCTTGTGAAAGGGATAGACGAAAGAGATTACAAAGGACAAGGGAAAGAGAGGAAGAACATTTTTTAAGAAATATGGCAGTGACGCCATCTGGTCCGTCATTGAGTTGGTGTAATTTATATTCGATATAAGACGGGTCCAAGATATGAGAGAGATGTGGGTCATTAGAGAAGTTCAGTAGGTAACTAAAATAGGATGGATCTGGTACAAAGGAGTCGTTAATGAAGGATTGTTTAAAAAAGGTTTCAAATAGGTTGGCAATGGTGAGCGGATCGGTTGATTTCTTGTTGTCGAAAGAGAGAGAAGGAGGGTACCATCGGACTTTCTTTTGTAGCTAACATATTGGAAAAAGGACTAAGGGGCGATTATAAAGTTGACTTGCGCATTTTAAGGTAGCGCTGGTATAGGGAATCGGAAAGTTCTGTGAAATGAAGATAAGCACCAAGATAGTTGGAGTAGTCGGTAAAGGATCTGGTACACAGCCCATAACTTGTTTCTCTTATTCCGTAAGGAACGAAGCTTGCGATTATACCAGGTAGGACTAGTAGATGATGTTTTAAGGCGGCAAAACGGAACGTAGACGTGTTGCCTTGCTCTAAAGCTGCTAAGGTACGGGTCTGAGCTCAGCAACAATCTGTGTATGACGTCTCTATTACAAGCAACACGTGAACATTTTCCAGTAAATTTCAGTTTATATTGCCGAAAGTTCTTATTTCGAGCCTCAGCTGCCTCCGATAGCTGACCAATTGGCAAAATTGCATGGTTTATTACTTCTGCGCCATGTATCAACACTTTGTGTATAGTTTGTGACAGCGAATGCCAGCCGTACTGATCTATGTACAATTTAGCGGTATCGTGAGCGAAAGCATCAAATTTGTCGACATCAATTCTACTATATATCCGCTCGAAATAACTTCCAAGATATTTTTAAAACAAATAATCAAATTAAGATTTACCCCAGTAATACGAGAAGAACATTCCGAGTCATCGTGAATCTACTAGGATTTGCTCTTTAAAGGCGCTTTGAATTTTCTCGCGATTCAGAAACGCGAATCCGTGCATGAAGAATTGAGAGCCCAAACTTTAGTGCTTCTACATTGACTTGATCGGTTTTAATAAATTTATTGAAATCCTTAGAAGTCTGTCCACAAATATAGCATCTCATAGTAGAGGCAGTATCTGTAGCAGCATTGCTGACTTTGCCGTCAACCATTGTAAGCAACATGGTATGCTTTATTTTTGCTGCTTTATTACAACTGAATACTTCTGTTTCTCTGGGGTGTGCAATTTCGTGTTCAATGTAATTGATTTGATCTCTGGTAACATGCAAAATCTAGGAGAAGAAACGACTGAATTTTGCCACATGATTTTTCTCTGTTCGCCATCAATCATTACAACAAGTCGCAGAGGAACAAGTGAGCTTTGAAAAATATTAAATATTAAAGAGTTGCGACCCACCACAATCCCATTTTGAAATCAAAACTATATTTTTATTTTCTTCCTCTGAACACGTTTCTACTACAGCTGCGACATACTATATTTATAAAGACGTAATGCAATGTGATAAAGCAATGCTTGCAGTTGTATTTCTGCACAGGTTTCAGTGACTGTGATGGATTGTTTGTCTGGGTAACATTAATTTGTTGCCTCTTTTATCAATGAGTAGCAAGGGTAGATACTCTTGTATAACTTCCCATTGCTTTCTCTTAAAGTCGCCTTCAACAAATGTTACCATGGCCGCTTGAAGTGTAAACTTTTCAACGGCAACTTGCTTCGCCGAAGAGGTGATCAGCTTACAAAATTCTTTAGTTTTGCTTGGCGAGCTGGTAACTTTTTTGATTATTTTTGACGCATCAGAATTTTCTCCAACAACAAAAATTTTTCATCTACTTTTTTATCTCTAAAATGTTTTAGATTAAAACTCGAATGCCATGCTCATAAACAAAAACACCGTTATCTAAAAAGTTTTACTAGAAGTAAACACTAAATTAGGACTTCATGAACACCATTCGTATACAAAAGAAATTAAATTTTATATCTAAACATATCGGTTATACGAGTACCTTCCACTTCCGTAATCAAATGATTTTCTTTCTTAATTTCACCAAATCAAAAAAGAATCACAAACAAAAGTGCAGATAACCAATAAATGCAATTCCGACAATGGCCGGGTTCTGACTGATAATGTGACGAATGGAAGTAGAGGTGGAATTTTTTTGCATATGGCGTGATGGGCCATTTATCAAGCTTGAAGGATAACGGTGCAAACCGAAATCTATACCAACTTGATTTTCCTGACTTTTGAGCGGTTTTTTCATACAAATACTCCAAAGTGCGTCGGTCAGACCTTTATACATATCTTCCGTGTAGGAGTCAGCTGTCCGATTCATATCAGCAAGGGTGGAATCCTTAATGACTTTCTTTCCGAAACTAGTCAAAGATGAATTAAAATTAATAGATGGGTCCTGTCAAATAGGATATGTATGATATCAATGAATCTTGCATCGACACCGTCACAAACGATGCAATCACCTAGTTGGCAAACATGCTAGTAAGCTGGGTATTCTATCAAACATCTACCGTCATATTTACGAAAGCATACTACAATATAAAAGGAAATTTTGTTAGGTACACTGAGCTAGTAGGGATCTTCATCTGATTATTTAAAAATCTTCATAGTCAAAGCGCTAGTGCTCATCCGCTCTAGAAGCCACACACATCGGACTCATTAAGCTAGAATGATGGATCTACACATATAACTCGTATAATTAAAAAATTAAACAGAGGGAATCAATGAGAACTTTCCCGAACATATTGAAGCAGCTCGTTCTGCCCCAAAACCTAAAAAAAAAAACGATGTACATTGAACTTTTATTTTGATTTGATTTGATTTCAATTTTATTCATTCCATTTAAATAATTTTAAAAATTGAATTTTTTCTGAGACTGGAATCGGGGGAAAATTATTTTATAATCGGCGGGGATTTCAACGCTAGACACAGAGATTGGGGAAATAATTCTCCAAATACTAGAGGGAACTTACTACTCGATTTGTGGGGTCAGCACGATATCATGTACAGACTCGGTCTTAAAGCGACGGATAACCCGTCGTTTTCCAGAGGCGGGTCTTATTTGGATCTACTGTTGTACGACGAACGCATACGACTGACAGGTACAAATTTACAAACATTAAACTATCTGAGCACATTCGTGTATGACAGCGACCATTGCGGTTTTAGCACCGAAATTACAGTTCCCAACGAAATTGCGGAATTGGAGGAGTTTGTCCAGCAATATTCTTACAACTACAGTAAGACTCGATGGACACGCTTCTCCGCAACCTTGACAAGAGCGCTCTCCTCGAACACGCTCCACCCACCGTCCAATAGGAATTTGTCAAACGAGGAGATCGACAATTACCTAAAACAAATGGACGAGACAATTAAACAAACTATGGACACTACAATACCGCGGTATGGACGTACGACTAACGAAGACCTGTTCCGCAATACTAATATTGACGCACTGCACCGATAGAAAAGTAGACTTCTGACAAGACTTAAAAACTTGTACAGACAGTTAACTGACAGACAAGACCCGGAGTTTAGGGCACTGAAGTCGTCAATTAAAAATATCCAAACGCTAATAAAAGAGAATTACAGAATTTCTGTAAGTTTGTATTGGAACAACAAGGTTCGGGCTGTAAACACCAGCAACCCGAATATGTTTCCGCAAATAAATAAACTATTTCGGAGAAGAAATCAAAACGACTTTCAGTGTCTTAAAATAGCCCGAATAACGGACAACGAACGGTTACTGACAATAGCAGGTATTGATGCAAATGAGGCCGCTGATGATGACAACTTCTTTGTGGTCGAGGATCCACAGGAGAAGGTTGAGGATATAGGGGCGACTTTCCAGGAAGTATACAAGGCCATTGATACCATTGGCCCTAATTACGACCTGGACAATCGCGTCTTGGTACACGACTTCTGCATTCGAAATGAAATAGGGAACTGGCGATCCGAGGGCTCTGGTTTCACCCAGTTTAGCGACGAAAATATGGCAAATAACGTCAGTGCCAGAGAGCGTGGCCTACCGCCGTTCATTTCGAAGGAAGGACTCCATGAGATCTTTGACACAATCAGAGCAAAGAAATCAGTGGGGACCGATGGTATTCCGAATATCGTGCTTCGACATCTTCCTCTAAAGCGGTGGACATCTACACCACCCTGTTTAATAATGCAATGAATAATGCACATTATCCAGCGCATTGGAAAACGGCGGTGGTTCAACCTATCCCCAAAAAGGGGAAGGATATATCCAATTTGGCGAATCTCCGGTCGATAAGTCTCCTCCCGAATATCAGTAAGGTTTTTGAAAAAGTAATCAATAGAGCTCTGTCTAGTTGGGTTGAGGACAAACATATAGTTCCTGATAATCAATTCGGTTTTAAGGCGGGACACATGATATCTCACATGCCGCGTCTAAACTGGTGTCCGATATCCAATGGAATAAAGCCAAAAAACAATGCACTTGTTGACTTGGAGAAGGCCTTCGACACCGTATGGTTAGAGGGTCTTTTCTATAAGCTGACTAGGCTGGGGATCAGTAAACCACTCTTGTACATTCTTTATAATATGCTAACCAACAGACAGTTCATCGTGAAGAATGGCGATGTGACTTCTGTTGGAATATTTCAAATTAAAAATGGTCTTCAGCAAGGCGCGGTCAATTCGCCGATACTATTCAATATTTTTCCAAGCGACTTGATAGGTTCACTTCCCCATACTATTGCGTACGCAGACGATTTGGTAGCGTACAGAACAGGTCCAAAAATCGAGGTCATTAATACTCTCTTGCAGCGTGACTTCGATAAGATAAGACGATTTTGCGATGACTGGAAGTTGAAAATCAACTTTCAGAAGTCGGAAACCATTCTCTTTAGGACGCCGTAGTCTGGAGCCTCTAGGGATACCAGAAAAAATTGGCGAAAGTTCTCTATCATTGGACAGCACGGACAACCTCTTGCCTGTCGGAATGTAGTCAGATACCTTGGAATCTGGCTGGATCAGTTTCTGTATTTTGGCAAAAATGTAGATGCTGCTCTGTCCAGAGCTAAAGGTGCTTTTGCCCTTACAAAGAGACTGTTTTATAGCAGCCAACTCGATGCGAGGGTAAAGGTAATCTGCTACATGTCCTTTATCAGGCCCATGCTGGTATTTGGTTGTCCCGTGTGGTTCAATGTACGAGCAAGCTTAATGGAAAAGATTCGGGTGTTTGAGAGGGCTTGCCTTAGGGCTTGTCTTCGCTTGTACAGAACACCAGAGTCGGAGTACAAGAAATTTTATCCTAATGAGGTCCTTTACAATAGGGCGAACCTAATACGAGTGGACAACTTCGTAATTAAGCTAACTCGAAGGCACATTGCAAGAGCAATGACCTCGATGAATAACCTGATATCTGGGGCTTACTACCCCAATTACCTTTACCACGAGAGTGTGCGATCTGACGGCTTCGTTCCACCGGAAGCATTCCTCTACCTAGATCAGATAGGGTTGATCCAGGATAGATCAGCGGTGCCGTTAATCTTTCATGTCGCTCGGACAGCTGGGGACAGGCGACTCAACTACAACAGAGACGTCGCACACGGCAGTGTGGATCGCCACAGGTTCAGTAGGGCGGTGGGGAATCGCGATAAGAGGGATGTCGTTCGGCAGTACCAGCATTTCTGGTGGTTGAATGATGGGGAAGATGATTCGTCATCGTTTCCGTCAATTAGGGACCAGCCTCACTAATGAGGCAGAGCTGACCAATCTGTTTTCTCTGTAAATAGCAATGGCCCGCTTGCATAGGTTTAGGCTAGCATCTAAGAAATATATACATGTATTAGTGTATACAAAGGTATATACTAATATATGTATATAATTGTGTATAAAGTCTATATGTGTATGTGTGTATTGTGTAGGTTAGGTGGGTTAAGGCATATTTTAAGTTAAATACTAAGTTTTTATAAAAAATAAAAAATTATGTCCATATGCTAAGTTTTTGTTAGCAATTTTTTTCTTAGCTTTAAGTATAGTAAATAAGTATTCCTAAATAAAATGTAAATGAAGTCGAAAGACATAGATATAAGAATTTAGAGTAGCTTAGAGCGCCTGTGTGGGGCCAGTAAGTTAGTATAAGATTGTTAAGTAATTTTAAGCTAGCATTTAAGCATTTTTTGTTAGTATGTAAGAGTTAATGATTAAGGAAATAAAATGCTTTAAAACTGAAACTGAAAAACAATTGAATTTAACAACCAAATAATTCTTAACTATTTAAAGTTAGTGTTGAATGACGCTTAAGTAATATTTTCACATTCAGGAAACTGATGTGGGGTAGTCATCAGTGTTAGAAAAAATAAAGATAAGAGCAAGTCTTTGTGTTTAAATTTCGATAGAAAAGAGTCTGAGTACAGACATAAAGCAAATAATGAATCCTAGGACACATATCGAAAAAAACGATTCAATAATGGGATAATCTATAGTAAATAGCCAATCTTTAACCATTGCAAAGCAATAGGTAGTTTGTTAAAACATTTAGGCGCAGTAACAGTAAAAAAATGAGAAAATTTGGTTCTATGTGCCAATGCTCGATTATTAACTCGCAAACTATAAAAAGTTGAGTTTCAATTTGGAGTACACTTCGCTTGAAGAATTCCCTGAGCCACCATGTGGCGCTCCCATTGTTCCGATTTGAGTTCTGTTTTTATGTTAAGTTGGTAAATCTGTTGTTGACATTTCGTCTAAATCTTAGCATCATAGCTTGACATTTGCAAAAGTTACGTAGCCAAGAGTACATCTATCTCTGTGTGTGTTGGCTATTTTTTACAATTTTAGAAATGGATTTAAATTTGAAACAAGTTCTAATAACATTGACGTAGGTTTAATCACAGAGACATGTCTCGATCAGAATGTAAAAAAATTATCAAACAGCGAATACAAGTTCTATCGTGTAGATCGAAATGACAGAAGGGGTGGTGGTGTTGCCATTGCAGTTAAAAGAACAATAAAACGCAAAGTACTTCCAGTTGTCAATACTAAATTAATAGAGAACATAGGAGTCGAAATACCCTTTACCAATGGTCGGTCTTTGAAAATATTTTGTGTTTATTTTCCGGGTGGGCGTATTTCAAGACAAAAACGTATCGATCTCAATCACGACTTGCGCGAATTAATTCGAATCAACGATATCTTTCTCATAGGAGGGGATCTCAACTGTAAGCATAGGAATTGGGGTTGCTTACGAGCAAATGCATGGGGTAACATTCTTGCTGGCCTGCATTCAAGACACCCATTTCATATACTATTTCCTCCATACCCAACCTACATTCCATCGAACCAACGTGCCAACCCGTCAACCTTAGACCTATTTCTTACGAATATGTCAGAACTCTTTACACAACCTAATGTGATAAATGATCTAAGCGCAGACCATTTACCAGCAAAATTAAGTACTGTTTTGTCCCCAATTCAGACAAACAATCTATTTTTCAATTACCAGAAAGCTAACTGGAACTTATTTAAAAATAAAATGCGCCTCAAATTAACAAACTGGCAGGAAATCTTGCCTGAAGAAGTAAATTCGAATCAAATCGACGAAGGTGTGAGTTATTTCACAGACTCGATACTGTTGTGTATTAACCATTCTGTACCTAAAAAAAGTTAATCGATGGAACAAAACAGATGTGCTCCCGCGTCATATTTTAGAAACTATAAAAATCAGAAATTTTGCTAGGTCGAGATGGACAAGAACTAGAGACAATATATTCTTGATACTAGTCAAAACCATAACAGCAAGAATTAAAAAACTTATTTTGATTTTCAGAAACCAAAAATGGAATTTTAAACTTCCAGGGCTTAGAAAAACAGAGCAAACCCTTCTGGTACATCCTGAAGGTTATTAAACAAAAAAATCACACTATCCCTGCATTGAAAGAGGGCAATTTAGTAGTTCTACTTTCGAATGAAGAAAAAGCTAACGCTCTAGCAAAAGTGTTCTATACGAACCACTCAATTGGTAGAAACATAAACAGCAGCGAAGAAAACTTAGTGCAACAGACCATAGGGCTCATAAAATCCCAAGCATTTACGATAGATGAAGGCGAATGCATATCAGCAGAAGATATAGAAACTGTCATAATGAACTTAAAAAACTCCAAGTCCCCAGGTTTAGATGGAATAAAAAATGTGTTTTTAAAGAACCTCCCAAAACACGGCATACAATTCTTGAAACGCCTCTTTAACTGCTGTATAAAACAAGGTTACTATCCCAAAATATGGAAAACGTCCAAAATAATACCCATTCCCAAGCCAGGAAAAAACGCACGTCTGGCTAGTAGTTATCGTCCCATAAGCTTACTAAGCTCAGTGAGTAAATATTTCGAAAAAATTATCAAAACTAAATTAGCAACACATGTAGGTATGTACAATATACTACCTCCGCAACAATTTGGCTTCAGGCCACACCATTCCACATCAAATTCATCGCATCACGAAACATATCAAAGATAATTTAGGTGTAGGGAAAAGTACTGGTATGATCCTTCTGGACGTAGAGAAAGCATTCGATACAGTTTGGCATGAGGGTTTGCTCCACAAGCTTCACAATCTTAATTTTCCGCTGTACTTAATAAAAATTAGACATTCCTTTTTGTCTGGCAGGAAATACATAGTCTATGTAAATAATTACAGTTCAGAAAGTCTCTCAATTGATGCGGGGGTACATCAAGGCTCAGTACTTGCACCAATCCTTTACAACATTTTTACACACGACTTTGCATCACTGAACACATGTGAAGCTGCAATCTTTGCGGATGACACTTGTATTTATGCTTCAGATTCATTAGATTGTAACATAGTAACCAAATTGCAATCTGGAGCAAATGAAGTTGAAACATATGTCAATAAATGGAAGATTACATTAAATGCTTCAAAGACTCAGGCTGTCTTTTTTAAACGAAAAAGAAAAGCCTGTTTCTTACCAAGCAACAAAGTTATACTAAACAACATTCAAACAGATTGGAAATCAAGTACCAAGTATCTTGGGGTGCACTTAGATAAAACACTTACCTTTAGTCTTCATGTCCAAGAAACCATTAAAAATATTAACCTGGCTATAAAAATGTTATACCCATTTATTAATCGAAAATCAAATATGAGTTCCGAAAATAAACTTGTTATTTTCAAAGCAATTTTTCAGCCGATTATGTTTTATGGCTCATCTGTGTGGGGTAAATGTACTTTAAGCCACATCAGAAAATTGCAAGTAGCCCAAAATAAGTTACTGAAAACGATTCTTAACCTGCCTTGGGATTTTTCGACCGATGATCTCCATTTAACTTCAAAAATTTAAAAAGTTCCTATTAGATTACATAAATTATTCGAGCGCTATCGCCGGTCTTGTAGCTCAGCTGACAACCGCTTGATTTCAAGCCTACTGAACGAATCGTAATATATTTATCATACCTGTCATATATTTAATCGATTATTTATTTATCTGTACAATTATGGATTTGCGTATATATTTATTCTATTTATTATTCATTTATTTATTTATTTATACATTCATACATACATATGTGGGAATGCTGACATTAAGTGTAGTAATATCGTGAATCATTTGTGGGAATGCTGACATTAAATATAAGTATCGCAATCAATGAATGATTCACGATCGGCGGCAGTCGATTATGACATAGAATAGAACACCAATATGAATCGTCCGCTTGTTCGTTTGTTGTCCCAGAAGACTGGAGTTTGTTTACCTTCGGGGTTGTTTACTCTCATCGTATTACGAGGAGAACATTGTCGCATTAGTCATGAATGGATTTTGTGTTGACCTATATTGAGAAGCATAAAAGCCAGAATGATATGGGCAATGTTGTCTTTTAATACAATGGATCCACTGAAGTCGTTAGTTGTCTTAATTGGGGTCGGCGCTGGATGGGTTTTGCTGATGCTGGCCCTGAAATTGTGGACATGGCACAAAATACTAAGTGTCGTTGGTATCTGGGACTGGATGGATTAATGGGGCAGCGATTGAACTAGTGAAGTATATAAAAGAGGACTGACGATTGGACAAGGCAGCTTAGTGTCAACCTTCCTGGCTCGTGGTCGTGAAATTATTCGTAGAAATTTTGTATTATCCTGTAATTCTTTTTTTTGAGTTAAATAAAATATTATAGTTCTCTACATGGGGGCTCAACCGGGATCTACCGGAAAATAAATGAATTATAATATTTTCTTTTAAGACAGTTAAGTTGAAGGGTTTAAGTCGAAAAATTAAGACGGTTAAGTCGCAGAGTCAGGACGGTTAAGTTGCAAAGTTAAGTCGGTTAAAGTACGGACTTAAGAAGGTTAAGTTGGTGAGGTTCAAAGACCAAGCTAAGCAGAACACTGTGGATGGAAGACTTGACAGTTCGACAGTTGCAGCAGTTCCTGAAGAAACAAGGGTTGTCGTATCGATACAACGTGAAGACCGATCTACTGGATCGCATCAAAGAAAAGTGTGGCAAAGAAATCACCGTGGATGACATACTAAGCGAAACAAGCAAAGGTATTGAAGAGTTACCAGTAGTTGCAGAAGAAGAAGCAGAACCCGAGTTAGTTAAAGCAGTAGCAAAAGAAGAAGAGGCAGCCATCATGACAAACCATAATAACTTTGTCTTCCGCGACGTGGAGGAATCACTTGAGCTATTTTCAGGGGAAGGAGGTAAAAGCTGTAGCAAGTGGATAGAAGAGTTCGAGGACATATCCACAGCCTGTGAATGGAATGATATACAAAAGTACGTATACGCTCGTAGGCTACTAAGAAGCGCGGCGAAGTTAGCTGTAGAAGCCACTGAGGGAATCACCAACTGGAATAAGTTAAAAGCCCATTTAACGAAAGAATTCGGGCGAAAAGTAAGTAGCAGCGAAATACATCGACAGCTAGAGGCCCGAAAGAAATTACCATCAGAAAGTCTACTGGAATACTTGTACGCGATGGTGCAAATACGAAACCAAGGGAATATCGACGAAGGTTCATTGATAGACTACGTAATAAATGGAATTCCAGACACTGTGGGGAACAAAACCGTACTGTACGAGGCGTCAACAATAGAAGAACTAAAGTCCAAGCTTGAAACATATAGCAGAATGCAACGACAGATGCCGAAGCCAAAGGGAGAAGTGGACAAAAACAAGGGTAGAAATCAAACAACGTATAAAGGAGCGTCAACAACAAAACGGTGTCACATTTGCGGATCATTATCCCATTTGGCACAGGGCTGTCCAGACAAAGGCAAAGGAATGCGCTGTTTCAAGTGCAACCAGTTCGGCAATATATCACCAAACTGCACGGTGAAGAACGAGGTATCATCCTCACCAAGGGGAATAAGTCAAGTGAAACGGATTGAATCCGACAGTTACATTACGATCAGTATTAACGGTCGATCTCATCATGCATTTGTCGACAACGGCAGCGACGTCTCGATCATTCACGAATCGATTCAGAAAAGTATTGAAGGCGCCAAAATCGAGCAACCTGGAATGATCTTGAAGGGATTCAGGGATCAACTACGGATAACACTAGGGTCATGCGTCTTGGAGGTGCAGGCAGGAAATGAAAAACAATGGCTGCGTTTCCAAGTGATACCGGAGCAGTGGATGTCTGACCAAATTTTGTTGGGGAGAGATTTTCTGAGGAATGTGGATGTACTTATCAGTCGAGGAAAGGTGGAAATTGTCAAGACCCAAGAAATGACAAAGACATTTGAGTTGGAGGAAAACGATATCTTCAAAATATCAACAGTGGAGGAAAAGAGCAGTAAGACGATACGCGTGGGTAATGAGAAGTTCAGGGACCATGTAGAAGCCATTGTAGATGCATATGCACCCAGAAAGCCGGCAAAGTCATGCATACAGATGAACATAGTAATGATGGATGAAATACCAGTGTACCGAAAGGCAAGGAGATTAGCACCTGAGGAACGGAAGATAGTACAGGATCAGATACAGGAATGGCTAGAGGAGGGAACAATACAAGAGAGCCGATCAGAATACGCCAGTCCCATCGTACTCGTTAAGAAAAAAGATGGCAGTTTTAGATTATGCGTGGACTACCGAGAATTAAACGCAAAGATAATTAAAGATAGATACCCAATGAATGTGATGGAAGAAGTGTTGGAGCAGCTACACGATTCAAAAGTCTTCATAACTTTAGACCTTAAGAATGGATTCTTTCATGTTGACGTTGCAGAAGCTAGTAGGAAATACACGTCATTCATAACACCAGACGGCCAGTACGAGTTCTGCAAAGTACCTTTTGGCCTATGTAACTCCCCGGCCGCATTCCAGAGGTTTATCAACCAAATCTTCCGGCACCTGGTACTGAAGGAATACTTGTTGGTGTATGTTGACGACATCGTCATCTTTGGAAAAGACGAGGAGGAAGTATTGGAGAAACTAGTAGTCGTACTCGAGGTAGCTGCGGAATTCGGGCTGAAAATAAAATGGGAAAAGTGCAACTTCCTAAGCAGGTCCATTGAGTTTCTGGGACACATAGTGGAGAATGGAAGCATCAAACCTTCAATGGAAAAGGTAAGAGCTGTGCAGAGATTCCCTACACCAAGCAGTGTGAAGCAGATCCAGAGTTTCCTGGGATTGACGGGATTCTTCCGGAAGTTCATCCCAGCCTACTCGCAAATCGCGAAGCCGCTTACTGATCTATTGTGCAAATCAGTGAAATTTGATATGGGCCAAGAACAAATTGCTGCAGTTGAGACACTGAAGGCGCATCTCTGCGAGGAACCAGTGTTGACGTTATTTAGCCCAGCGTTGCCAACTGAACTGCATACAGATGCGAGTATGATCGGATATGGTGGCACTTTGTTACAAAGACACGATGACGGTGAGTTCCATCCCACATTCTATTTGAGTTTCAAGACAGCAACATCGGAGAAGAACTATACGAGTTATGAACTGGAGGTGTTGGCCATCATCAAATGTCTGAAGAAGCTGCGTGTATATCTACTCGGAGTCCAGTTCACGGTGGTAACCGATTGCAAGGCGTTTCAAGCCACCATGTCAAAGAAGGATTTATGCCCGCGGGTGGCCCGATGGGCCATAATGCTACAGGAGTACTCAATGAAAGTCGTGCATCGAGCAGGGACTGCGATGAGGCACGTGGACGCCTTGAGCAGGTATCCAGTCATGAGGATTGAGGATGGTCTCATACACAGGATAAAAGTCTCACAATCAAAAGATGAGTATTGTCAACTAACTTTTAATATAATTGCAGCGACGGGCGCCTACAAAGATTACGAAGTGAGGGCTGGGTTATTATACAAATTTGAAGAGGGTGCACACTTGCTAGTCGTACCAAAATCTATGCAGAAAGAGATCATCAGAAGCGCTCATGAGCAGGGACATATGAGCTCGCAAAAAATCGAAGCAGTAATAAAGCAGGACTACCACATACCTAAGCTTAAGAAATGTATAGAAGACGTCATCACTAACTGTGTACCGTGCATACTGACAGCAAAGAAAAGCGGGCGAATGGAAGGATTTCTGCATCCGATCGAGAAAAGCGACGTTCCACTCCACACGTTACATGTAGACCACTTAGGTCCACTACCATCCACTAATAAATTTTATAATTATCTCTTCGTAGTTGTAGACGCTTTTACGAAATTCACGTGGCTGTATCCGGTCAAGACGACAAAGTGCGAGGAAGTGATCAAGAAAATGGAAGCGCAGAGTGAGGTATTTGGGAACCCAACTCGGTTAATTTCGGACAGAGGAGCAGCATTTACAGCAACCGCTTTTAAGGACTACTGTGACCAAAGGAACATTCAACATATAATGACGACTACCGGAGTACCCCGTGGCAACGGCCAGGTTGAAAGAATGAATAGAATCATCATCGGTGTACTCTCGAGGCTAACCGTAGAAGACCCAACCAAATGGTATCAGCATGTAAGTCAAGTGCAAAGGGCTATAAATTCGACAGTGTCAAGGAGCACGAAAAGGAGCCCGTTCCAGCTGATGTTCGGAACCATCATACGAGCAAAAGACGATCCGGATATGAAAAGCCTACTGGACGAAGCAATTCTGGATGACTTCGAGAATACTAGAGACGAGATGCGGAAGAGGGCGAGAGAAGAAATATTGAAGGTCCAGATGGAGAATCAACGCAGTTATAACAAAAAGCGTCCCAGAAGACTGGAGTTTGTTTACCTTCGGGGTTGTTTACTCTCATCGTATTACGAGGAGAACATTGTCGCATTAGTCATGAATGGATTTTGTGTTGACCTATATTGAGAAGCATAAAAGCCAGAATGATATGGGCAATGTTGTCTTTTAATACAATGGATCCACTGAAGTCATTAGTTGTCTTAATTGGGGTCGGCGCTGGATGGGTTTTGCTGATGCTGGCCCTGAAATTGTGGACATGGCACAAAATACTAAGTGTCGTTGGTATCTGGGACTGGATGGATTAATGGGGCAGCGATTGAACGAGTGAAGTATATAAAAGAGGACTGACGATTGGACAAGGCAGCTTAGTGTCAACCTTCCTGGCTCGTGGTCGTGAAATTATTCGTAGAAATTTTGTATTATCCTGTAATTCTTTTTTTTGAGTTAAATAAAATATTATAGTTCTCTACACATATATATATATATTTGTTTATTTATTTATTTATTTATATTTTATATATTTATCCTTAGAAGTGTTTTAATTGTAATTAATAAATAACTCGTGTTATGTTGAATGTTACTTGAAATCAAGCATAACACCACCACCCACTTTATTTTTTTGTAAAGTCCAATTTGTAAAGAGGTTTTTCATCAGCTTTTCCTCTGAATATAAGTCAAAGATATGTTACACATTTTTCAAGAAGTATATATATTGTCAGTAGTAAGGTTACAATAACCAAATCTCTGTTAATTGTGCAATAGTAGTTTTTTTAAGAAATATGTAATTTATGCTGCAAATTATAATAAAAATGTAAAAAAAAAAAAATTTGAAACAACGAACTTGTATTAAATTTTACGTAAAAAACGGATTTAATGGTGCGCGAACGTTGCAGAAGTGTTTCGGCAACGATTCTCTAAAGAAAAGGGTTGTTGCCAGTGGTACGAGCGGTTCAAAAGTGGTCGTGGGTCAGTTGAAAATGATGAACGCAGTGTCAGACCATCGACATCGAAAACCGACGAAAACATTAATGGATTAAAAGAAATGTTGGTCAATAACGGCAAATTAACCATCAGAGAGATTGTTATGGTTTTAATACAATGGCATTGACAAGGTTTTTGCATGACCGAAGTGACGTCACCCTAATTTAATCTAACAGCCCAGAGTAGTGCAATTGGTAAGGATATTGGTTAGTAAGGGAGGGGTTCTTAGTTCGAGCCCAAGGACTAACTAACGAATCACTAGTTGTCCTTTTTTAGTTTTCCCCATCAAGTTAGGGCATGATACTAAGCGCGAAAGGATAGTTAGCTAGTTAGCGGTAGATAGTTTAGTTAGCCTGGGGTGAGTTGTTTTGATCATGATTCATGGATGAGGTGATGAAATAACTGAATAACTGACCATCGAACGAGAGAAGATAGGGGGAGCTCTAGCAAGTGGGAGACAAATGGGCAGTCAGTCGAGAGCTAGGAAACAAGTTGGTCGGGAAAAAAAAATCTAAGAACGGAAGAACGAAGAAAAACCGAAAACGAGGAGATTGCAGTTCGTTCGTGGCTCTGTCGTCGTTCCATTCCTCGGCACGTTTTGCGGATTATTTTCGGGCATAAAAACAGTTTTTTTTTTCTAACAAATTACCGAATTACGCTGCTAGATCGATTTTGTATAAAGATTTCCTCTAAATCGTCTAGAAAACTAAATCAAAACTTGTGTGTGTGCACATTGTGGTTGCAAGTGTCCTTTTTTTTGCTGTTTTTAATCGATAAAAAAAAAAAAACGAAAAATAAAGTCGAGTAGGGAAAGGACGAGTGTTCGCGCCAGGAGAACAGTGCGCGCAAAAAAAAGGAATACAAAAAAACGTGATCGGTTCGGTTAAACCGTGAGGGTTATTTTGGAAACCCTAAGGGAATTCGTGCGCGAGTGACCGAAGACAAAAAAAAAGAAACAAAAAAAAAATAAAAAAAAAACATAGAGGAAATAGGCTGAGACACGGGGGTGTATTAGATAGCCTACACGTACCACCTGGACTTCCCATCCACCAACACGTCACGAGGTCGTCGGAGGCGCTTCCAGCGAGGATTTGCAGGACGGAGTATTAACCCTAGCATAAGTATTTATCTACTAACCTATTCCCTCTTGCATGTTTTTTTTTTGGCTTAGTTAATAAAAGATAATACATATACGAGTATGTATCTATGTTATGTAAAAGAATAGATCCTTACTTGGAGTTGGAGAATTTGTAAGTCCTAAGTAGGACCGTGAGAAAAAAAAGACAGAATTGACTGATTAGCCGAGTTGGTTAAAGAGCCGCATTGTGAAAGAAAGGGATCGGATCCGAGCTTTCTCGTTTAGGTCCAAATCTGGGTGGCGGTCGTAGGCTTTTTTTTTTGATTTTTTTTTCTTATTATTTATATCTTTATTTTTGGTTTTTTTTTTTTGAATACATTTTTCCCCTTTTTTTTTCTTATTATATTTGATGTTTTTTCTTTTCTTCCTTTTTTTTATTTTTATATATATATTTTTTCTTTTTTAATAAAAAGGGATTCTGTTTAAGTTAAGGCGAATAGTGTTTGTTTTTTTTTTGCGCCTTTAAACTGGAAACGGCGTGGGGGGGGTTTCTTCCGTTTCCTCAGGGTGATGACAAGGTGTTTTGGGATGTTTTGGTGGTCTCGCTTTTGTTTTGCTCTCGTTTTGTTTTAGACCTAGGAAAGGGGATCGCGGGTTTTACTGGCTGAGTCGCGATTCGACGCCGTAGAGCTTTGGGGACAAAGGATAATCGCGTGGCGCCCTTATAATAAATACGCACGACTACTACTACATCGAGCAGTCGGCAACCTTTGTTCCTGATACCGTGGAGGACGAAACGACGGTAACAAGATAGCGTAGGACTTGAACATTGCCTATAGATCCGTCCAAGACATTTTGGTTAATGATTTGGGTTTCCGTCGTATAGCAGCAAAGACCTCAATTTCATGCAAAAAAGAGATGCGATCCCACATTCATCAAAAGGATCATTACTGGAGACGAGACGTGGGTTTATGAGTGCGACACGCAATCCAGACATCAGGCAAGTGAATGGCGTTTACCAAATGAGACCAAAAAACACGTCGTTTTCAGTCAAAAAAAAAGGCATTGCTCACGGTTTTCATGGATTACAACGGTGTAGTGCATCATGAATTTTTGCCAGAAGGCCAGATAGTAAACAAAGAGTATTATTTGGCCGTTATGAGACGTTTGCGTGAAGTAATTCGCCGATAGAGACAATTGTGGGCAGAAAACTCGTGGATTTTGCACCATGATAAGGCACCGTCGCACAGTGCCATCATCATTCGTAATTTTTTGACGAAAAATGCAACCAATACCATCCTACAGCCACCGATTTCACCTGATTTGGCTCAATGTGACTCCTTTCTGTTCAATAGAGTTAAAAAACCACTACGGGGAACGCGTTCCAGCCGAGAGGAAGTAATGGAAATATCGCAGGAAGCACTGATGGACATACCGAAAACCGAATATAAAAAATGTTTCGAGGATTGGATCAAGCGCTGTCATAAGTGTGTTACAGTCGGTGGGGACTACTTTGAAGGGGACAATATAGATTTAGATGAATAAACTTGTAATTTTAATTTTCTGAATATATACCGGGAACTTTTTAATCTAGGTGTTATTCTAAGAAAAAAATCGTTCTACAGTAAGGGTCTATCTGCAATGTTGACAGCATTTACCGAGGATTTACGAAAAGGCTTACATTGGTGTACCCTGACCCATGCTAACGGAAATGGCTCAGTTACTACTAATGGCAGAAACTTCGTAGATGACCTTGTTTTTAGCAGGACTACTACCCTTTGTAACTGGATTTAAATAAAGTTGATATCTTGTTAGCGTCTTCAGATATCCAATTTCTAAGTCTGTTCCATTTTTCTTGCCCATGCTAATTTTTGACATTGAGGTCACTTTTCTCTAGAAAATGCGTAATAAACATAACCTTTAATTATTTTTTTCTTATGAACGTAACAATAATAATAAAAAAATCATCAGCAAGTTTGCAGAAAAACCACAGATTTGATGATACTTGGAAAAACCTGCAGCAGGTAAAAAAAGGAATTTATGGTTGTTTACCTACGTTTCTAACAACAGTTGACAATAACAGTGGTTTTACAAGAATTCCAAGTGTGCTCGCCTATTTGACTACCTGTCAAGACCTTCCTTTCCTTACCCTGTTCCTCAAAAGTTCACAGAAAGAGTTCGGTTTCGGGTATAAAGGCCTATTCGGAAAATTTACCAAACAAGAATGGTATAAAGGATTAGAAAAATATTAATTCATCAGTTTAATTTTTTACGCCAGTTGCTTAGAACCGCTATTTGAAATGTCTGCATTTAAAAAAACAAGAATACGCAGGCTGTATTAACGTTTATGGGCTGAGCACAGGAAGTTCAACTAGAGCCCGACGATGAACTTTATCCTAACCGACGACTTCCTAGTGAGGGAGTGTTTGAAAATACGTATCGAAGGCTTCGAGAAACAGGATCAGTTTCAAATACACGACCTAACGCGAGAGCTCCACAAGTAAGAAGAATTTCGGCTGATTAAAGAATACTGGAAGCTGTAACAAGTGATCCATCAATCAATAAAATTTATAATGCACTGCATGGAGGAAATCTTTATCCATACCACAATACACCTGTACAAGAACTGCTTTCCAATGATTTGGAAAGACTTGAGACTTGAGTTTTGTAACTGGTTGCTGGAGCGGAGCTTGAATGACAACGAGTTTATTAACATAACTGTTTGGACGGAGGAATCTTAATTTACAAGAGATGGGATCACAAATTATCATAATCTTCATACATGGGCTGCGGATAATTTACATACAAGGAGACATAAATCATTTCAACATAAATTCAGCGTCAATATGTGGGCAGGTGTACTTTGAAACAAGTTAAAAGGTAGGCCACTTCTAATTACCACCTAGGCTGAATTCTACAAACTTTTTGGTTTTGCTAAATGATTTACCAGACCTATTGGAAGATATTCCACTGATCCGACTAGCTTCATCATATTTCCAATAGGACTGGGCCCACTATGGTCTTGTGGTTAAAAATTGGCTAGATGACGAGCAGGAAGAAATGGACCAGACCAGTTCACTGGCCTGCAACATCTCCTAACCTTAACGTATTGGATATTTTTGTATGGGAAAGAATGAAAGAACTTGTTTATTCAACCGAAATACGAGTAGCAACTCTAAGTGAATTGTAAGAGCTTATTCTCGAAGCGTCAACAAAAGTGAGGCAGCAGTTAGCATCAATAAACATTCGTAGTAAAATCCAAAAACCGGCTCTCGTATGCATACAAAACCAAGGAGGACACTCTGGGCATCGGTTATAACTGTTTTAGTACACAGATACAATAAAAATTACTTAAGACCACACAAAATCATTTTTTATGCATAGCTTTTGGAGCTTAAAGCAAAAAACACATTTTTTATAAATTTTACCTGCTGCAGGTTTTTCCAAGTATCATAAAATCTGTGGGTTTTTCTGCAAACTTATTGATGATTTTTTTTCTGTTGTAATAAGTTCATAAGTAAAAAATAGTAAAACGGTATGTTAATTAGACATTTTCTGGAGAAAGGTGTCCTCAAAGTCAAAAATTAGCATGGGCAAGAAAAATGGAACAGGCTTAGAAATTGGATATCTGAAGACCCTAACAAGATATTAACTTTATTTAAATGCAATTACAAAGGTTAGTATTTCTTCTAAAAACAAGGCCATCAGCGAAGTTTCAGCCATTAATAAGAACTGAGCAATTTCCGTTAACATGCGTCAGGGTATACAAATATAAGCCTTTCCTTAAATCCTCGATAAGTGATGTCAGCATTGGAGATAAACTCTTACTGTAGAACGATTTTTTTAGGGGACACCCTGTATATTATATTATGTTTCAATTACTCCACAGTAGGACGCATGTCTGGCTACCTCATCGCTGTCCTGTTCTCCAGACAAGAATAATGACCCTCTTTTTTGAATTTCGATTCGTTCACCTGAACACCAACTTTAAGTGCATTTCTTTCATTGGGATGATAATTTGGAATACAGCCTGACTGTGAATTTATCTTGTTTTTGCATTTGAGATTGAGAGAGGCTTGCGACTGAGTAGCCCTCGTATTAAGGTCCGAGTATCTCTCTGCTATCTGCAAAGCCTATCATAGTAATTCAGATATAGGCATGAGAAACTCTTGGGCACAAACGTGTTCGAATGGACATTTCCAATGCTCTGTTGGCGCAGTTTAGTGGCAATAAATCAGGGTTTTGTTGATGATTAATTACTGAAACTTGGATACACTATTACGCGCACGCGAGAAACAAAAAAACACAGTTAAGGCAGTGGAGTTTGAGGGAGGAACTTTCACTAAAAAATGGCAAAAACTAAAAAATATCAGGGATCGCTACTTGATAAGTTGAAGGGAGAAATTGCAGAAAAACGGTCACATTTGCAGAAAAAAAAATGGTTTCACTATAGCAATGCGCCGCACTACACCTCAGCGGTTGCTATGGCAAAAATCTACGAATTACGATTTGAACTGATCAAGCTCTTGGGCTAAAAGTTGCGCTTAAAGGGCAGAGATTTTCGTCGAACGAGGAGGCCATAATTTTCATGAAAAGTGTATAGAAAAGGAGACTATATGTAGAAAAACAAAAATAAATTTGAAGAAAGACAGCCTTCTGGCAAACCCTATACGGATTTGCCAAACAGTATCAATGTATTTTATATGCAAGTTAAGGAGAAAAAAGTGCAGAAGTTGGCCAGTTTGGTTCCTGTAGCATCATGATGTTAAAGGCCAGGCTAACGTACGACACTTAGGTGAGGATAAGGCGGGCTACAGCAGCAGATATTCACAGAATTATTTTTGGTTGCAGACCCTACCCTTAGCCCAAAATTTACTTTTCGTAGCACATTCCATCTTCCAATAATACAGGGTGGTTTTTGTATGAAAAAAAAAACCAACTATCGAGAACAGAAAACAATGTGCAATTCAAGTGCATCCATTGAATCTGTACAGGGATCAATAGTGCACAAGCACATGCCACTGAGCGCTGCAATAAAATATTTGAAATTTTTCATTTCAAATTGAAATATCTCGCTTGCATATTTCAGGATGGAATTTACAGAACAACAGAAGTATTCCGCTGAACGCGGGAATATTTTTTTTTGTTTTCACATGAAATTCCCCTTAACAAAGCCATTCTTTCGACTGTTTCGACCCATTCATATGTCCAACAGAGATTCCTCTATGTCCCTCGAACCCTATAACTCTCTTGTACTCAGTTTACAACATCCCTCTTCGATAGGGTAGTGAATTGGTATAAAAAAAAGAAACTCATTCAAGGATTATACGTTTCACATTAAATGGCTTTGTAACCCACTCATTTACGCGCGCTCACAAATGGCAATGGCCTTAAATCCGCCTTTACAGAATTCGCCTCATTAATGCTGGAAAATCAAAGCCGCCTTGTCAGCCCCAGCCCCATCGTCAATCATGTTTTCCCGTTTTCTTCTATAATATTCCTTGTTCTCCTCCCCCCGAGTTCGGCTATTAATTTCCGTCCATTTGCCTCTATTCCAATGTTCGAGTTTCCTTTGATTGACGTACAAGTGGAGGAGGAAAAGCAAATAAAAGCAAACAATAAAGGAAAGAGGTGGTTTTGCCTGCACGCTCCCTCACTCATTCGTTCGGCTACTCACTCACATTGGCCGCATTGCAAGTATTGTCGCGCCCGCTTTCACCCTACCCGTGGTGGTGGTGGATTATCCTGAGATTTATTCCAGATTCTACCGTAGCAATATACTTACGCACCCATACCACATCACACCGTCCATAGCCATATATACAACATCACCACCACTGTTATACCGGTGAGTGGTTTTTTCTTTTCGCCTCTTTGATTTCACTCGCTTAAGTGAGTGGTTTGGGACACCGTTCTGGTTTTTTTTTTCGCACCCCTAAATCACTGTGACTACTACCACTACTGCCACCACAGTTGAGCACATGTTGCACAAAACTGATTTGATGGATGTTTCATGGAAGTTGTTGTCAGCTGCCGTCAATGTACCGACGTTGAAGCACTTTTTATAGCTTTTAACTAGTGAGGGTGCATCTATAGAGGGTGGGTTTAAAATTAAAAAAAAAAACAGCATTAAAAAAAAATATGATGGAGCTTTAAGCTTCTTGGGGGTTTTTCAGTTGAATTGTGCCTGTGGATAGACTTTGGGGTGGTTTTTTTTTTGGAAGGGGGCTAGAAATTCAAGGAAGAGGAAGTCGGTGATAAGTTGATTGATCACCGGAATAAAGTAGCTGAAGCAATTATCTGATAAATCTTAACGCCCGCAGATTTATACGTTTTTAAATGGAATAACAATTTATTTCAATGCACAAATTGATTTAGATATACTCAAGGATAATAAACAAACAGGAGGGTAGCGTCTTATTTATTATTTGGAAAACGTGCAAGGGATGCTAATTAGCTTACATTGAAATGTCAAGTTTACAATCTCCTTCCCAGTGTTTTGAATGTTTTTCTCGATTTCATCTAGTTGTTAGCTTTGTGCCTTGTGAAATATTTGTCAATTCGATTGAGATACAACCCTCAAATGCTAAGTAGGGAACTGTAGAATAACCAAATAACCAGGTCGTGGACCTATCTGTGTTTCCTTTTGCCTATCCACTATACCATATGTGAAAGGATGTTCATGCGTCAGAAGAAAATGCTTTCCATCCAAAACATCAAGTGCTCGATCTAACCTTGTCCGAAAGATAACCTCTTGTCAGAAATTACGTTTTCAGAAACCTTAGAAACACTCAATTGAGGATGAAATATAAAGCTCTACTTTGTCAATCCACCCGACCAGGACCACAGCAATTTCCGCGCTTATGTCTAAGAAAGCTGCTGAACCCGATAGCTTGACTGCCGAGCTCTGACGATTCATCAATGCACCTCTAAAAGCTGCAAAGTGTGGCCTACGTATAAAACCTCAGCATTGTTTGTCCGATCCTACAGAAGGGAAATCCGCTGAACTGCACCTACTACAGGGGAATAAGTCCCCTCAATATTGCATACAAAACGCTGTCTGCAGTATTATGCAAACGACCGAGACCCTTCCTCAACAGTCTGATTGGTGACTATTAGCGTGCTTTTAGGGAGAGTCTACCACAGACACCAAATATTCACTCTACGTCAGATCTTCGAAAAACCTCCAGATTTCCAAATTGATACACATCACCTTTTCAATGCTTTCAAAGGCGCATACGACAGCGTTTATATAGAGACGAGCTATATAGAGCCATTATTAGTTTTGGCATCCTGTCAAACTCTTCCGTCTGAGTAAAATGACGATGGAGAATGCTCGCGGCTCCGACAAGGTCGGTAACAACTTAATCGAGACCCTTGATGTCAAGAATCAACAAGATGATGAGTTTTGTTACGACGCGAACATAATGGGCAGAACACAGCGATATGTAAGTGGAACATTTGAAACCATTAAAGCACATGGGTTACACAACTTTGACGTCTAGGAGAAAACATCAAGATGGAAGCTGCGACTTTGAGGTAGTAAATGACTTTATGTACCTCTGCTCCGCCATCAACTCCGACAACAAAAGCAGCGCGGAATTCATGAGAAGAATCACTCTTGTAAATGGCTTAGAAGGCTAAGAGTAGTTAAACCCTCTCACTAGAAATCAAATCTATATTATGTCCTGTATATCCTACTGAAAATGCTCTCAGGGGCTTCCAGAAAAAAGTTCTTCGGATAAGTTTCGGTTCCATTTGCTTCAGTAGAGGATGGGGGAGATGTTTCAACAGCGAGCTCGTCAGAAACGCATAGATACGAGCACCCCGCCCTAGATCAAAAGAATTTCAAACTCATAGGTCGGATCTCTTTCGCAAAGAAGAACTGAAAGAAAATTGTAACTTGCCGAATGCGCCCTTTCTAAGACATGCAATATGGCTACAGGCTTCACAAAAGGGATTCAGTATACACCTCACAAGAAGAAGGACTGTGAATTTTCATCGGTACTAAGATCACGATAAGCAGGTCAGACAACTGTCAATGGAAGAGCTAACCGAATACGCAAAGAGGACGAAGGTTCGAATCCAGAAAAACTCTCGTCTGGTAAGTTAAACAACGATTGTGACCTGGGACATATCAAAATTCAGTGAATTCAAACTACATTCAGGAAAACATTGCACTTACGAACCAACTTGGAAACTGTCAGCGGGTATAGCAAGGCATTAAGCTCAGTTTAGCAGTCGCTACAGTAGCAGTTAATTCGCCTCCTCACGATTCTTCAATATGTAGTTCATTGCGACCAAGATTACGTAAACCCCCGCTTGAAAAACGACACAAGTTGCAGAAAGACATGATATGAATATCAAGGCCAGGCGTACTCGGGAGAGCAAACATTTTCGTTCAAGCTTGTCTCACCAGATAATCGGCGGATACGATATAACTGGTCTAATCCTATCCGCATCGATGAGAAGGACCGTCCTGCCACACGTCTTGTCGAAAGCTCCTTTACACTGAGAGAAAGCCAACAGCGCAGTAAAGGCTTACTTACTTTTACTTTTAAATTCATTTTTATTGTATCTTTCATTATTAACTTACATTCCAGACAAACATAATTAAAATTTTGTTGTTAATTTGACAACAACAGTTACTTAATCTAGCTTACTGGCTCTTACTGCCTTTCGGCCTTAAAAACTATCTTACGATTAATCTTCAACAATTGTCAACATATGTGAGAAACCACTGGTCACTTCTCAGAGGTGCGGCCTCATGCTAACGAACGCGGCTTTTCACGAGATCCCCCTAACTATCCCTAATCTAACTTACAACTAAGAGGAATATGTTACCTTAGTAACGTACTAACCTAGGAGAGCGAGCCCATCCTTTCTCCTTCTTGAAGCCACCAGAATTCGGTGTACTGTTTCTCGGCATAGATCCGATCCCTGTCCGTAATCGCGGGACTAAAACGTAGGAGCTCCTGAGCATTGGAAACATACCCGTCGTAGATGAGCCGCTTGTCCTTCGCAGACGGTGTCTGTGATATATTACCGGGATATCATCCCTACTTTGTAGTAACCCTCTAGCATCATATGGAGAAAAGCCTTTGGCGGGATAAAGCCCGATAGAAGTGAGCTCTCGTGGTACATTTCATTGGGGTAATAAGCCCCAAACATCAGACCATTATCGTTGGTCATTGCCCTTGCAACGTGTCTTCGAATCACCTTAATCAGGAAATTGTCAATCCTATTCAGATTAGCCCCATCGTAAAGGACTTTGATTCTGGTGTTCTGTACAAGCCGAGACAGGTCCTAAGACACTGCCTTTCAAATATCCGAATCCTTTCCATTTGATACGGCGCTACATTGAACCACACAGGACAACTATACGTGATGACTGGCCTAATTAGGACCACATAGCATATGATTTTCACTCTGCAGACTCGTTGACTGCTGTGAAACAGCCTTATGTTTGTCAAAATACAAATACTTATCGAGCCAAATACCAAGGTATTTCACTACGTTTCTCACCGCCAATGGCAGTCTGTGCTGTCCAATAATGGCCAAATTTCGCCAGTTAAGTCTGCTATCCCTAGAAGCCCATCTCAATGGAGTCCTGAACAAGATTGTTTCCGACTTTTGAAAATTGATTTTCAATTTCCAATCATCGCAATACGCCTTAATATGATCGAAATCACGCTGCAGAAGGGTATTGATGACTTCGATGACAAAATCGTCTGCGTACGCTGAGGGAACCTACGAGATCACTTGTGTAAATGTTAAACAGTATCAGAGAAATCACAGAGCCTGTTGTAAGCCGTTTTTAATGTCAAAAATATGACGCTGTTACATTTAACAACGAACTTCTTTCCCATAAGCATGTGGTAAATCATATATAGCAGTGGTCTCGGCATGCCCATCCTGGTCAGCTTATACAAAAGTCCCTCTAACAATACGGTGTCGAAGGTCAAAGTCAACCAGGCAGGCACCCGTACACTGGTTGGATTTATTCCATTGTATGTTGGAGACCAGCATGAATATTATCATGCCTCGCCCTAAAACCAAACTGATTTTCCGGAATTATATTATTTTCCTCAACCCACCTTAACAGTGCTCTATTGACTACTTTCTCGAATGCCTTGCTAATATTCGGAAGCAAACTAATTAACCGGAGATTTGCAGGGCTAGTTCTAACTTTATCCCTTTTCGGGATTGGATGCACCACTGCTGTCTTCCAATGCGCTGGACAATATGCATTATTCAGCGCATTGTTAAACAGCGTAGTAAATATATCCACTGCTTCCAAGGGCAGGTGTCTTAACACGACGTTTGGAATACCGTTTACTCCCGACGACTTTTTGTTTTTCAGAGACTCAAAGATGCACAGGAGTTCATATTTTCACACGAACAAAAGCGCTTTAAAGGCTTTCAAAGCGGCGTGATTAGTTCGAAGAAAGCCCATTTCTAGTCGATCATCAATCATTGATCACGTGTAGGGCTACCTGCTTTTTAGAGCAGATAGTCGCTCCCGTCCTTTATTTGGGACTCTACCATTATGCCTCACAAGCTGCAACAATTACGCATACCGTGTTATCTGTGGTCCCCCCTAAACTGCGCGCGCCATTTAGGTAACGTCTTCCTTTGGTCTGGTGTACTTGTGTCCTTCGACCCAATCCGCCATAGATTAGATTGACGTCGCCAACATAGATGAGGTCAAAAGTCATAGAAAAATCATTCAACAGAGTAGTCAAGAGGCATTCCATCCATTGTAGAGAGTGCCTGAGCGCTAGACAAATTTTTACAGCCAACTTCTCCGTGGTGAGGGCTAGGGTTGGAGGATTATGAAAGAGGTTAACGAAAATGTTAATCGCAAAGACATTGATGGTTTGCTGAATTTGCAGCCATTAAACCTCATAAAAGACGTCCCATTAAGACCGCCTATTTTGGAGTTTGAAAACGAAAAAAAACGCAGTGTTTACGAGTATTTGAAGAGTTCTGACGTTCCTATTTCAATAAAGAGTGTTCACATGGAAGTTATGTATGGAACCCAATATCCGTTAATTGGCCGCCTGCTAACTGATGGCACACGTTCGTCTTTTTGAAAAAATTTTCAATGACGTTTTGGCATAGTGCCGGTTCAATTTCACCAACGTCTTTCAGTTCAGGAATTGCTCTTAGGCTAGTGGCATATAGCTTCATTTCAAAAACCCTAGAGAAAGAAATCCAATGGCGTCAAATCGCATGATCTTGGTGGACAATTCACATCGCCGCGACATGAGATAACTCTCTTGATGTCCTCAACAATTTCATTGCTTTAATCATCGCTGTGGTTGAAACCACATATCTTCAAGATCCATTTCAGCAATTTGAGGCCAGGAGAACATGTTTATTATCCCGCGGCAACGAACTCCGTTGACGAAGACAGCATTTCCAGCCACATTCTCGAAGGAGAACGGTTCAGGCAGCCCAAAATGCGCACCAAACAGTGGCTCGTGGTAGACGATGCGACAATTATGTTTGAAGATAATTTTCTTCGAGAAATCTTTATTCACGTGTTGTTGCTGTAAGATCCATTCTGCAAACCTTCGGCGCTACGCATGGTCTACTGGCTTCAAATGTTGTGTCAACTGAATCTTGTAAGCATGGAAAATGCAAATCGAGATGGATGGATTCTAGTCAACACTCTCACTAAATGCTGCAATGTCTTCACTAAACCGAATTGCACGAACACGGACAGGTCTCTTCTGGGTTTGAACTGACCCAATTGCCAGAAATCTCTCGATTAATCGGGCCACTATACGGACGAAAAGTTGCATTGGGTTAACCGAAAAAATCCACGACATTTTCGTATCGTCTCCGGAAAATTCTCATCATTTTGGTAGTAGATTTCGCAATTCTTATGCCTTGTGTGTCCGTGTAATTCTCCATGACTAAAACTTAATGTTCACACATGATAGCTGTCAAACAAAAACGCTGTACAACCGACACGAAAAAAATGGGGCAAAATTCAAAAAGGCGGTCTTGTTGGGACACCCTTTATGTCCTCACTGTATTCCTCCGTTGTTATGGCGACTGAAGAATCTACAGATGTACCTCAAATGCAACTAGAAAGTGGTCTTACTTGTATAAATATCTTATACCTCGCATCGATGAAATTGACTGACATTTTAATGATCAGAAGAGCGCCATGTGTCCTTGTGAATATTAAGATCAGCTAACCGTGTGGTAGCTACGAGTATAGCGAAATACCTTCCGGCAACAAAGTCAATTAGCTGGAATGCTTTGTAGACATGGTCCCGTGTGGACTATGCTTTCGGTTTGCACTACCGTTTACCATTATACTTGAAGCACTGCTCGTAGGTTTAGTCGAGGAGTTCGTAAAAACACGTCACCAAAGCCTCTTCTATTTGTTCTATGTGGCGTGGGCGAATACCGAGCTGATGTCCACGAATTATTATAATGCGTTTGCTCACATGTTGTAACCTCAATGTTTTAAGCCTTAGTCGACCACCTGCAACAAATCCGCATCCAATATAGACGCTGATTTTGTTCTCTGAAGCAGTCACGGTAGTCACAGTCTTTCGTCCAAGTTATGTCCGCCACATACCATTCTTACTTCATGGATGGTAGGGATGTCAGCCTTATACCAATATTAGGTCTCCGCTAGTTGTTTGGTGGCACGTGGCTTGTTTAAAATCCGTGCTTCCCCTTATAGAACGATTTATGGGTTATAGGCAATAGATGAGCCATTTCGCCCGCTCAACACTTGCCCTTATAAGTTTCGCAAGCCAACCCTGCTTGAACAAAACCAGTATTCGGATAAAAATACGCTCAACTTATGTGTAGTTATGCTTACATCATTGGGCATCACCATCTTGACGCTACTCCACTCAGTACATAACCTAATGGTATAACACCCAGCCATACTTTCTCTACTCTCCTCAAAAATAAGCTGGTCATTGGGGACGAATCAATGAATGAATAATCCTTCAACCAGGTGATCCCTGGCAAGCTGTTCTTCTTGCGAACAACAATACTTTGTGAAGAACTCCCACTGTTTTGTGTAAACTGATCTCCGACGAGAGAAACGAAAAAGTTCATTCAAAAGTTCATAGAACAAACAATTCAGACAAAAATAACCCTACCTTTCATTTATTTTGAGCCTTCAAAAAGAGTAAAAAAAAAGGGTATTCAAGTGCAAAGCATCTGTGGCGGAATTCATTTTTAATCAGCAAACATTTGCCAATGTCAGACGCGTCATTGCAACCTTTCTCTCACCTTGACTGTAATCCTTTAGCTACAACACATCAACATTTCCTTAAAGTGCTACAACAACTATGTATTTTCTAACCTACCGGTGCAGCTGATAGATGTGAATTACTGCCAGGACATGCTACCAGGAGAGTATTGATTTTTGCTCTTTCATTTCAAAAATTTTTGAGTGAATAAGAGTAGAATGCAATGCTGAACAGGGAGTGTGATGAGCTTCACAAATGGCGATTGAAGTCTCCGTCATGCAGTAAATGTAAGAAAGATCCCGCCGATATCCTTTCTCATGGTGAATTTGTATGAGGGTGTCATCAGTGGAAGCCTTTAAATACAAGTTCCGTGGAACGCAGTCAATGAGTATTCCTATGAAGGTTTCCCGTCATATGTACTCATATGAAAAGGCTCGAGGACAAACATATTTTCAAGTATTTCAACATATTTCCTTCATTTGTGAACGGCAATACCACAGTCATATGGGAATGAATTTTCAAAATCATTGTTACACGAAAGAACGCTCTTTTGCTCGTTCAAATCTGAAAGGACTACAAGGACTGTTATTAGGGATCCAACGTAGCCATCCATACCGGAAACAAGCACATGCTTTTCTCTGTTAATTTTCCGCTCGTTAGTCATACATCGCCTTCCATACCTTACATTGTGACAGACAAACTTACTTTTGAAAGGGTAGACAAAACGTAAAAACCTGCAGGACATTCCTACACTAATCGCAGTACGGGTAACGAAATTTTCTTTTTTTTAATTGCTCTCGTGTTCTTACAACACGAGTACAACATTGTAGCAGCGAAATTAAATGAATTTTTTTCAACTTAGTCCGAGGTCAGTTTGAAGGGCGTGTATCTGTAGGGTCCATTGGGTTTTTTTTTTGTTTTCTACCATTTCATGCATACCAGACATTCTTTACGCTTTCGTCCTTTGAAGGATGTGTGCGCGAAATCAAAACCATAATCGAAATAAACTTCAATTTCAGTGCATGGCGTACCCTTTTGCAATATGCACAGTCACAGTCAATGTTCACTATGATTGCAACGAGAAGTAGTACGAATAACTGTGGAGTTTAATCAGGATTCATTGCCAGGATATTGAGGTGCTGTTAGGGTTGCAAGCACTGTACAGAACATTTAATTAGGCCACTGGTTGGAATTTTGTAATTACTTACGCGAATTTTGTGGTCGATTTGTTCCGTGTTTGTAGCACACACAGAATACGTGTGTAAGTTTATCCTTGAGTCCAGATTCCAACCCCTGGGCATACACATTCCTTGCCGGACAGTTAATCGTTGTTTATTGGTTAGTGTGGTTGAGGCTTTTGAAATTTGATGCTTCGCATGGTTAGTTGGTTGGGTGCGGTAGTCATTCTGGTAAGTAGCAGTCATTTCATAAAATTGTTGATTTGCAATGTTTCGTTTGAATGCATTTGATGAATGGACGTAGGTTGCAGCTGTAAATTTAACTGAAACCAGATCGTAAAGATGATTTGGGTCCAGATTTTCAATTGAAGTATTTGAGGGTGTTTTCTCTTTAAGAGCTTTTTTTTTTGAACTGGCAACACAAATTTGACAGCTGACAGCTGATTTGTGCTCAGTTTCGTTTACCTGTAAGATTTACTACTTTACTGTAAGTACTATTCTTGCAAACTGTGCAAATTTATTTCGAAAATCGTAATCCAGTTCTCGAAATTTGCTGGCCCCATTTCACGGTCCTTACAGCCGTCCATTAAAACAAGTAATCTAATTGATCGTACACATCCGCAGAGATGTCGAAAACGCTGTAGCTGCTGTAGCGCGTAGTATGGAGGAAATTTCAGCGGAAAGATCTTAGCTTTCGAGCTTACAAGATCCAGCTCGTACAAAAATTTAAACCACTTTAACATCGTGTGCATCATAGCACAGATAATAAATCTATACAGATGTCTCATCGCTGTAGAAAAAAATGGTTCAATTTTTGTCGGCTAGCCGACACTCGTCCAGCCGACACGAGCTTTCGGAATAATGTAAAGTTTTTTATTTTCGCTCTTTCTTGCTTTGTTTACTGAGATATTTTTTTTTCTCTCACCACAAGTTGAGGGCAACGGCAAAAGGAATATGAAAAACAATTGCAAGGGGTTTGCGGGAAGGGGTATGAAGACTTGGCTGTTTGTTTTCATTCGACTGCAATAGGAAATTATGTAATTTTTCATGAATTGGTATTTTGTTGGAGTGTATGGGTGTGTATGTAAGAAAAAATTCATTCAATTCAAAGGCGGGAAAACTCGAATATTTCTTTACATTTTGTAATTGAAGTTTGACGAGCAAAATATTATTCGTGTTATTAATATGCAGTGCAGATACACCTGTGTGCAAAATAATAGCAGTGTTAGATGCTTAACTTTATATTTTACAATAAAACCAATTTTATAGCACCTGTATTTTAATTATTTATTTTTTCTTTCTCTAATGTTCTAAAGACATAGTATTGAATTTGAAATTAAGTAACTAACTATTCTTATAGAAAACCTAAAATACCACCTTGATGAAAAGGAATTCATTCAGAAAATTAAAAATACAAGTTTATTCATTTAAATCTATATTGTCCCCTTCAAAGTAATCTCTTATCGACTGCAACACACTTATGCCAGTGCTTGATCCAATACTCGAAACATTTTTTTATATTCGTTTTCGGTATGTCCATTACTGCTTCCTGCGATTTTTCCATTACTTCCTCTCGGCTGCTGAAACGCGTTCCCCGTAGTGGTTTTTCAATAGAAAGAAGTCACAGGGAGCCAAATCAAGAGAATTCGGTGGCTGTTGGATTTTTGCATGTTGCATTTTTCGTCAAAAAATTACGAATAATGATGGTACTGTGCTACGGTGCGTTATCATGGTGCAAAATCCACGAGTTTTCTGCCCCCAATTCTGGTCTCTTTCGGTGGATTGCTTCACGCAAACGTCTCATAACGCCCAAATAATACTCTTTTTTGACTGAAAACCACGTGGTTCTTTTTGTCCCGGCTCGCCATTCACTTGCCTGATATCTAGATTGCGTGTCGTACTCATAAACCCACTTTTTGTCTCCAGTAATGATCCTTTTGATGAATCTGGGATCGGATTCAGCCTCGCAAATCATCTCTTTTGCGACGTCAACACAGTCTCTTTTTTGGATGAAATTGAGGTCTTTTGGCAACAACTTTGCTGCTACACGACGGAAACTCAAATTATTAACCAAAATGTTTTGGACGGATCCATAGGTAATGTTCAAGTCCTCCGCTATCTCTCTGACGGTTAATTTGCGGTCATTGACAAACATTTCTTTTACTCCACCAATGTTTTCGTCGGTTTTCAACGTCGATGATCTGCCACTGCGTTCATCATCTTCGATTGACTCACGACCACTATTGAACCGCTCCTGCCACTGGTAAACGACCACTTTTCCAACATTTCCAATTTTCGCGCACCAATAAATCCGTTTTTTACGCAAAATTTAATACAAGTTCATTGTTGCAAAATTAATTTAAAAAAAAAACTAAAAATTGAATATGTTGCACTTGCTTAATACTTCGTTGAATGGCCTTTGTTTGCCAGAACTGCAGTACAACGAAATAGCATAGCGTCGACTAAGCGCATGCACCTCTCTCTCGGAATACCTGCCCATGCAGATTGCACTGTGGTCCATAATTCACCAACGTTTTTTGGTTTTGCCTTATAAACCTCTTGTTTTTAATGATATTAAGATCCGGAGACTGGGCAGACCACTCCATGACATTAATCCCATTGATTCCAAACCAATTTTTAGCCAATTTACTGGTGTGCTTGGGGTCATTATCTTGGTGATATACCCAATTAAGCGGCAACTTACTCTTAAGGTAAGTTTTGAATTTGGGGAATAAAAAAAAGTCGTACGGGGCCCTGTCGGGACTCATTTGACTTCTGGGATTGATTTGATTGAAGCCATTTTAAACAACCTGATTGGACCCTATCAGTGCGGTTTCACGCCAGCAAAGTCCAAAATCGATTAGATTTCCACACTCCGGCAGATCTTGGAGAAAACCCAAGAAGTCCAGATCGATACCCACCACCTGCTTATCGATTTTAAGGCTGTCTATGACAGCATTTATAGAGACGAGCTATATAGAGCAATGTCTAGTCTTGACATCGCTGCCAAACTCGTCCGTCTGTGCAGGATGACGATGGATAACGCCCTCTTCTGAGGGATATGTTTGCGTAATGTCGGCATTATGATTCTATTCAGTGTACTGTGTGAACGCGTAAAACCTCTTTGGTCCACAAAAATTTACCGAAAGCAGTGTGACTTCCGTCCTGGAAAATCTTGCAAATAACTAGCTAGTTCCAAGTCAATACCTACCATCTATGCTTATGACAGCCTCCATATTACTAGGCTTCATAATGCGATGGCCTAATTCGGGGTCCCAAGAAAACTTATCTAGTTTTGTCGCATCATACTAGAAAATTTGCGATGCGCCTTACAGCTTGGAAACTAAACCTCAGAATTTTTCCAAACTTCCACCGGATTCTGGCAAATAGATACGCTCTCATAATATGTTTTTTTCAATCTCATATTAAAATACTCGTATTATGTAACCGCAGCCAGGTATAGGCACAGCACTGCCCAGCTGTTGGGACACGTCATTGATATAGACACTTCAGGGTGGCCAAAATCTGCTGTAATTGTAAAGTATATTTTATCGAGCAAAGATAACCCCGTCATCTACTCGTACCAAATCGTACAATTTGTCACTGTAAATGCTCATTACTTCCTCTGGGTTAATGCAAACTGAACAAATGACACCTTGTCGAAGATTTCTGTCCGTAATAAACCTTGGTAACCGGTGCTACTTTAGACTGGTTTAACAAATTGGATCCGAAGTCTCTACTTCTCTATATAGTATTGATTTTGCTAGTTAAAATATGGCTCATTCATGGCTGTCGGAAAAATATTTCCAATATTTTCCTTACTTACTTAGGTGTCGCTACAGTCCGGGGTGGAGCAGGACCTCAACCAACAAGCCTTTCCACCTGGCGCGATCTTTCGCCAGCTGTTTCCAGCGGTGCGGCACGGCACTCCAAGTTGGTTGAGATCCCATTCCACTTGTTCGAACTACCATATATTCGGCCGTACATTACTGCGTTGTCCCCGAGTCTTGGAATTGAAGATTTTCGAACTTTACGAGTATATACAAATATTTTGCGTACAGTTTTAAAAACTCACTTTTACATAATTTGAAAGAAAATGGAGCAAATATGTGCTCGTAAATATACATTTTCCGAATAAGTTCGATGTTGCTCAATGCTTGGAAATCTATCAAATTTTGTAGGTACTTAATGCCCTGAGCACAAAATTTGACAAAAATTAAAATCGGGAAATTGAAATGTGTGAATGACAAGTGGCAAGAGCGAAAAAAAATAAAATGATTTTTCTGCTCTTTGTAAGAACTTGCAGCTTTTAAAAAAAGCTCTTTTATTACGAGTAGTTCGATTTCATTTTCATAGGACAAATCTTCCCATATGAATGAGACATAGATTTATTATCTGTGATCATATGTACAAAGTTTTTGTTTCAGAACTTTGGATATACTCTTTTGAAAAAAAACGATTACTTTATTTCTGGGTTCGATTTCTTTGCAAATCCTATCGATAGCTACGCAGCGTAGGGTGTTGGCTGTTTTGTAAAAGAAAGATTATAGAGTTCTTGTGTTTATATTTTGGTAGCGGGAATGTTTTAAAATTTTACATCGAAGTAAACTGTGAATTATTTGTCTTTATATGTATTTATGGACTTCATATGTGCAATGTCTCGATATTTTATAAGGAATTTTCTGTTCTATTGGAAGAGGAAAAGGCTAATAACATAGTTGTCGTAGGTGATTTTATTTGAAATAATTTAGAGTGTTGCAATATATTTTCGTTTTACTTGGCTATTCTCTCATAGGCTTAGATAGTTTCATAAACAAGCCCACTAGGATTAGTTCAGGAAGATGTTTGGATCACATTTATGGTCGATTCAGCAACACTTCGTCGAAATATTGTGAGAAATGTGTTCTTAATCTTATGATTACGGACCATTGTATGACGGGCCTCTTTATAAGTATCCCAAAATGCAAATACAACAAAAGCATTAGATCTCCAAAACAGGTATCTAACCAAAATCGATTTCAGGAAACTAAAGAACAATCTGCTTTTTGAATTCTGGGATGATGTTTACATGTGTAATGATGTTTCGAATTCTTACACCATCTTCATTGAACGTCTTTCGACTCGCACAATTAGATGTTGTTGTACCGTGGCCGTCAAGAAGACCGAAAGTACGAGGGGCGTTCAACATATTCTCGGTATCGGGGTGAAGCTGTGGTTGTATATATAAATTGAATTACTTATATAAATTATTACTTATTTATCAAGTAATACTATTATTTTGTTGCATTCATGTAAAATTTCATATAAAAGTGATTATTAATTCGCGTTTTATCTCTAGTTAAACAGAATCATAATGGCAACTGAGACGATGATGGTGAAAATTGAGCATCGCGCTGTAATTAAATTTCTCACTAAGCAAGGAAAAAATCAAAAAACTATTCATGAAGAGATGGTGGCTGTTTACCAGGGTTCCGCACCTTCATTATCAACTGTGCAAAAGTGGTCAAGTGAGTTCACGAGAGGCAGAGAGAGCATTGAAGATGACCCCCGCTCTGGCGCCCCGGCAACTGCTTGTACGGGAGAAAGCATCAAAGAAGTCGAAAAACTTATTCTTGAGGATGCCCGAATAAAGGTGAAAATGATGGCAGAGATCACCAAGCTTTCAATTGGTACCATTCACACCATTCTTCATGACCATCTTAACCTTTCAAAGGTCAGTGCAAGGTGGGTGCCACGAATGCTCACAGCGTCTCAGAAAACAGTGAGAATCGCATGCTGTAGAGAGCTTTTGGAGATGTGTAGTGAGAACGCGGACGGTGTTATGGATCGAATTGTTACTGGGGACGAAACATGGGTCCACCACTATGACCCAAAAAGGAACACACCCCCCCGAAGAAGTTCAAAGTCACTCCGTCTGCCGGGAAGCTCATGGCCACAGTTTTTTGGGCCTCAAAGGGAATCTTGCTCATTGAGTACAAAAAAAAGGTGAAACCATCAACGCCACATCCTGCGCTTCCACTTTGCATAATTTGCGGGAGGAAATTAAAAAGAAAAGACGGGGTAAACTCGCAGCGGGTGTGTTGCTTCTTCATGACAACGCTCCTGTTCACACGGCGCGAGTTTCCAAGGCTGCTGCGCGAGATTGTGGTTTCGAAGAAATCCAACACCCACCCACCCAGTCCAGACCTTGCCCCTAGTGATTATTTCCTGTTTCCGGATTTGAAAAAATGTCTTCGTGGAAAAAGATTTTCGGATGATGAAGAACTCAAGTCGGCAATAAATGGGTATTTTGCAGAGAAAGAGGAAATTTATTTTTTTGAGGGTTTAAAAAAGCTTATCTCAAGATGTAACAAATGCATTGATGTTAGGGGAGATTATATTGAAAAATAAAAGCAATTTAAATTGAATTCGCATTTTCCTTCATATCAATACCGAGAATATATTGAACGCCCCTCGTAGACTTAAGCCATGGATCTCTAGAGTTCTGTTGAAAAAAATTAGGTTTACAAATAAGACTGGTGTCAAATGCTTCAAACATCCAAAAATATCGAAAATTAAAAAGTAAATAGGTAGAAACATTTTTGTGTGTTGAACTGAGAAACGAGGTTCCACTTTGTCGGGATAGTTATTACCGCTGCCGTTTTAATTCTGCTAAGGAGAATCTTAAATATGGATGGCATTTAGCCAACAACCTGCTCAATAAATCATTCTCTTCAAAGAGACCTACCGCAATTTTTGTAGGAGACAGTAAGGTTTTCGGACAATTTACTTATTGGGAAAGCATTTAATGAATATTTCACTAACACAGCCTGTAGTCTAAAACGAGGTGAAGTCAACACGGGCATTACTCTCAGCACTGCCATTACTAGCCGTGCTGATCTGTCGTAACAGCTTAGTTTTTACGCCTATTACTCCAAACGAAGTGTTAAATTCTTGTGGTTCTGATGGTATACCTAGTCTACTTTTAAACAACATCTCCTTCTTCGTCGTGGAAGTATTGGCTAATCTTTTTTTTCGTTGCGTATTTGGAGGCGTCTTCGCAGAGAGACTTAAATGTGTTGATGTTGTACCGTTATTTAAAAAAAGTGACCTACTGACAAACTGTAACTATAGACCCATTTCACTTCTTCCTATGTTGAGCAAAGTTTTCGAAAAACTAATAAAAACAAGAATATTAATTTTCTTAAACAATCAACATTTTTTCAGTCAAAACCAATTTGGCTTTCAGAAGGGAAAATCTACAGAAAATAGTTTATTTCAATTTTACTTCAAAATAATGTCTAATCTTGATGGTAAGAAAAGTTTGGCTAGCTTATTTATTGATTTTACATGGTAAACCAATCCATTCTCAGAGTCACATACAGTGAAGATAGCGATGTAAGAAGTACTGTCAAAACTTTTTAATTTAGATGTGCCTCAAGGCTCTATTGTGGGACCAGTTTTATTTATTGTTTACATCAACTTACTTTTTACTCTAACTTGGAAAGGTTCATCTACTGGTTTTGCAGATGACATAGGTATGTCGTATGGTCTGAATAGTCCCCTGGATTTGTTGAGAAATTGGTTTTCTGCTCATAATTTGGTGGGGGCTAATGCCCCCATTTATTTTCGCTTAATGCAAGCTTAAACTAACTAAAAAACTAAGAAGAGCTAAGGGTTAGGAAGTAAAGGTATGGTGGAGGAGATCAAGTTTAAGACGAGAAGTGCTCAAGTTAAAATCAAAAAAGGGGGAGGTTTGAGTTGTCCCTACGGAGCATGTGGGGGATTGGTTCGTTAGAGCCGTAAGAGGTGCGGTGGGTTGGGATATAGAAGAGACGAGGACAGCGTAAATTACGAGGGTTAGTGTTGAAGGAAATAGAATTGTAAAGGGAAGTGCAGTCCACAGAACCGGAGAGCAGTCGATGAATGAAGAGAATGTCAGCAACGACTCTGCGTTTTTCGACGGTATTCAGGTTAAAAAATTTGAGGCGGTCGCGATAGGGAGGTAAGATAAATGGGTCATTTCAGGGTAGTCCATGAAGAGCAAATCGAATAAAACGATGTTGAATGTTCACGATTTGGAATGTATGAATTCGATTAAAGGGGGACCACACTTGGCTGGCATATTCGCAACATAAGGGTTGCAAAATTCTTTAGACGAACGTTTGATAAAACCGAGCGATGAGTTGGCTTTAAGGATTATCTCATCAATATGCGAACGGAAGTTTAACTCACTATCGTATACAATTCCATGGTGGCGAAAGGATTGAACCTGGGTATAGGTTGGTCATGCAGAAAATAAAGTCGAGAGAGGGATTGATTGGACTTACGAGAAAAAGTCATTGATTGGCATTTGGAGACATTAAGCTCAAAGCAATTCTTTTAGACACCAAGTGGAAAACCTATCGAGGTCTTCTTGAAGGAGAATAGAGTCTTGGGGTGAAGAAGTAGTTTTGTAAAACTTAGTGTCATCGACGTAAATAGATACGGAGCAGTGTTTGATAATCTTCTCAAGATCGTTTATAGTTAAAATGAAAAAGAGGGGACTTAGATGGCTGCCTTGTGGGACACCAGAAGTGCCTAAAAACGGGTTTGAGAAGGCTAAACTAAAGCGAAAGCTATAGTAACGGTTCTCCAGATAAGAAGATATCCATTTTAACAATATGGGGTCAAAACCGAGGGAAGACAATTTGAAAAGGATCAGTTAATGTGATATTTTATCGAAGGCCGTAGCGAAATCTGTAGCAATAACATCAATTTCGTTTGCCATTTTCTAGAAAGCGCAAAAGATACGAATTCAACTAAGTTTGTAGTAGTTGATCTACCTTTTAGAAATCCGTGCTGACTGGGTGATACAAGTAACTTGCACTGAAAGCTTAGAACTACATATAAAAAACTTTCAAAACGGTAGTTGGTTACTTCATTCTTTGAACTACTTTTGTGAACCGGGGTTATGAAAGAGCTCTTCCAAACTTGGGGGAATTCCCCTGGTGTGAGGGACAGATGAAATAGGGAGGAAAGTGGGTGCGAAAGATTGGAGGCACACTTTTTGAGAAATATTGCTGGGAGCCCATCTGGACCGGGTAAAAATTCATCATTGAGATTTTGTAACTTTTCTTCGATTTGGGTGGGATCAAAAGGATGAAATACATGGGGTTGGATACGAAGAGGTTGTCTGTAAATGACTGTTTAAAAAAGTTTGCAAAATAGTTGGCAATAATATGTGAGTCGGTCGATGATATATTATCGATGATATATTAATTTTCTTTTATAGTTGACGAATTGATAAAATGTCTAAGAATCGTTGATAAGGTTGGTTAAGCTGGGTGAATTTGAGGTAGGTTCCAATGTAGTTAGAGTAGTCATAATAAGAATTGATACGAAGAAAAGCTGCCCATAATTTGTTTCTTTTATAACGTAAAGAGCGAAGTCTTCTGTTGTACCATGGAGGGGAAATAGATGATATTTTATGCCGTGAAAAGAGGACGTAGAGAGAAATGAAATTAAATATTTCATTGTAGAAAGTGGAGACAGCATCAGATAAGGATAGGTTAGTAAAATCAAAAGAAGATTTGACAAGATAGATATTGATTTCGCGAAAATTAACTTTATGGAAGTTTTAAGAAGAGATGGTAGTTGAAGAAGTGGGATGGGATGGAGGGTTATGGAAAAATGAGAGAAGAAGAGAGGGTGAAAGTTGTCGACAGTTGATAGGATAAAGTCGCACAACGTTACTGTGTAGTTAATAGGATCACTAGTGAAAATAAGGTCTAGTTGCCTATCGATAGTTAGTTAGGAACGCCACTTACTTGCCACAGGCTTGAGTCAGTTATGCTATCAATGAAAATACATTCCTTGGATGTTTGACGCGGTTAAAAATAAGTGATCATCCGATGGAATCCACTTCAGTAGGGGGGCAGATTAAAGTCACCAAAGATAAGGATATCGTCAGTGGAATCACTTAAGTCAATTAGTTCGTCAATTGTTTTAATAGCAAGGATGTACTCAGTGCATAATTTAGATGCGGAATGCACCTGACTGTATGAGATACAGATTGACTAATTGCTTTTGTAATTACTGTCCTTTTCACCCTAGTCTCATTGGCAATTTCAGTTACAGTTATTTATATTCAAATATTATGAAAATCTGCTAGTGACTGCAAAGTACCGCTAGGGATTTTGGGTTTATTTTTATTTGAAATTATGAATGGTACATACCCGAATTTGCTAAGTAATTATAGTGTTGTTTCATGTCATTTACGATGCGCGATATCTCGAATAATATCGCCCTGATCGAAGCCTATTTTCTAGAAGACCTTCCAGAATGTAACGCAGGATCTGATGTAGCAGTGTCCGATGACGAGAATCAAGGGGAACTTCAACCACAACCCTTGATGGACTTTGATGAAATTCTCGAAGAAACATTGGAAAAAGAGCTCAACCAGCTGTCGACCTTGGAAGAAGAAAGACAGCAATTATTGAACCCTCAACAGGTAACAGCCACATCAAATAGACCAAAAGCAAACTAACTTGTCAGAATATTCTGGTGACACTGGAGCAGTTGAAGCATTTTTTTCGGATTGCGATACGCCAACAGATACTTTCTTGGTTTTCATTGATTCGATATTAGAGAGCATCGTGTATCAAAACAACCTTTACGCTACTACCAAAAATAAAATACCGAATTTGAAGAAAGAAGAGTCGATTGCCGTCATAGGTATACACTTTTATATGGGCTACAATTCGATACCAGCTTGGACTGACCATTTCTCTTCGTCGCCAATACTTGCGGCAATACTATCATCTCTACATTGTGATGTAAAGATAAGTTATTCAAGATAAGGCCAATGCTAGAAGAGCTGAACCGAAAATTTCAGGAATGTTATCATAAAGCCAGAGAAATGAGTGTTGATGAGTCGATGGTAAAATTCAAGGGTAGATCGGCTCTGAAACATTATCTTCCGATGACACCTATAAAAAGGGGGTACAAACTATGGTGCTTAGGAGATCAAAGAGGTTTTATCAAGAAGTTTATGATTTATCATATCATTCACTTCTAGAAAGAATTGTATTGGAACAGACGGAAAATGAATGGCGCAAAATTGGCTGTGGAACAATCAAAAGTAACCGAAAAGGACTGCCTAGAAACATGCAAGCTGATAACAAATTGAACAGAGGAGATTGTGACTGGAGGTTTTCGAATCTAGACATTGGGTTTTGGAAATGGAAAGATAATAAGGTTGTGCATTTTGTCTCAAATTTCCATGGAAATGACTAAACCACTATTTCGCGAAAAGAAAAAAGTTAGCACGAGATCCTCGGTTTCCTGTCTCATGGTTGTGAAAGATTATAACCAATTCATGGGAGGGGTGGATACCGCAGATCGTTTGAGAGCCTTGTACTGTGTAGATAGAAAGTCTCCAATGTGGTGGCACAGATTATTCTGGGGCATGCTAGATATAGTATTTGTAAATGCCTATATTTTTCATGGACTAATAATGGAGATAATGCCACTAAAAGAGTTTAGAAGGTCACTGGCACAAGGCCTTATGCCGAAAAAAGACCTACCAATTTCTAAAAAAAAAAAGATCGCCCCAAGCCCAAGTGTGTCAAAGCGACGTAAATCGGGGTTCTCTACCCTTAAAGGTGTAAGGATGGGAAACAGAGGGATTCATAGGCCTCGCTTTGACAAACGCATGGGATGATGTGCAGGTGTAAAGTCTGCAGCATGAAAAAAATACAGTCATAGCCTCATACAAAATGCTCGCATTGTAATGTTTTTTTGTGTTTAAATGACAAAAAGAAGTGTTTTTCAGAATACCAATGCGTCAATTAGTTAATACATACGAGTGTTGATAATGTTGCTAATAAGTCCAAGAAGTTCCTTAATTTATAAAATACAGACTTCTTGGTACACAAAGTTCCTGGCGGTACCAAAAAGTCTAGGTTTTGGAAAGTGTACTTAGAACCCTAATAAAAATCGAAAAAACTTTATATGTTTTTCTTTTTATATCATTTTCAAAGATTTTATTGCAAAAAGTTATATTTTATCATTGTTTCTAGGAGCCATTAGGAAAGGGTTAAAGTACTAAAGGCGTTCTTTATGAAGTCAGGCAACCGTATTTTTCGGTTAATATAACTCAACATTTTCATCATGGTAAAGTACACGAACGAGCAACGTCTGCAAATTATAAAAAAAATTTCTACCGAAATTCGGAGTCGGTGACTGCAACTTTAAGAGCGTTAACTCCAATTTTCGGTCGAAATTCTCGCCCTAGTAGACAGGCAATAACAAGTTTAGTGCAAAAATGTAAGTCTACATATTCGTTGTATGATGTGGCCGTGTCAGTGAGACAACGGGTTGGTCGAAATGGCGAAAATATCGCTGCCGTTCAGTCGTCCGTAGCAAACGATTCAAATCAGTCAATCCACGGCGTTCTCAAGAATTGGGCATCGCTTAGACCACATTATGGCGTATTTTGCGTAAGGATCTTGGTTTACACCCATACAAGATCAATCTGACTCAAGAATTGAAGCTGATGGACCATTTGAAGCGACGTACGTTCTCCGATTGGGTTCTGGAGAAGATGCGCCAAGATGATGAATTTCATCGCAAAATCATCTTCAGTGACGAAGCTCATTTTTGGCTCAGTGGGTTCGTCAATAAGCAAAATATGCGTTATTGGTCGGGTGAAAATCCACATGTGCTTCATGAATCACCACTTCATCCACAAAAAATAACTGTTTGGTGCGGTTTGCATGCCGGCGGCGTTATTGGGCCATATTTTTTCGTCGACGATAACGATCGTCACGTTACTGTGAATGGTCAGTGTTATCGCGCCATGATCACCGATTATTTTTGGCCCAAATGGGAAGATATGGACTTGGACGATATGTGGTTTCAACAGGATGATGCCACAAGCCACACAGCATGCACTACAATCGATTTATTGAAGAGTAAGTATGGTGAGCGTGTCATCTCAAGAAATGGGCTAGTCGATTGGCCGCCCCGTTCGTGCGTTTTAACGCCGCTTGACTATTTTCGGTGGGGCTACGTTAAGTTATTGGTTTATGCTGACACGCCGACGACGTTGCAATAGCTCAGAGCCAACAGTGAACGCGAAGTCGCGTATAGTCGCTATACCTCTTTTTCGGATTGGGGTCACAATTCCGAAATCCAAAATCACGAAAACGAAAAATTATACGTATTTCAAATTTTGGGTGGTTGACTCGTTTCGCTTGATAAGAGGATTTTAAACGTTTCTCCTCAGGGTCTCCTTTTTCTTCGTCGCTCCGCTAAGGGTATGCCAACAACTATCAGGCAAGCACCTATAAGCAAGTCTTTGTGTTTTCGGTATTTCAGGTTTTCGGGATTTTTTTTCGGGTTTCTGTTGGATTCCCCTTCGTTTCGCACTACTGTTTTTCGTAATTTGTACTCTGTTTCCTCATCTCGATTATTTAATAAGCTTCCACTGGCAATCAGATCAACACAAAATTAGATCTTCCTTTTCAGCCCAAAATTTTGCTTAGGGATGGCTCCTTTCTCTTTGAATGTCTATGTCAACAAGTCAGTAAGCCAAATTACCACACATAGAGTGAATAAAATCCATAAGCTCTTAGACGCCAGTACATTAACAAAAAGTCGCTGTTTAGTGTGCTTTATGAGCTGGTGAAATCAATAGTCCATATTTCTTCAAGCTTGGTTGGCCGGGACGTTGCAGCCAGTGGAGAGCGCTATAGGTCCATGAGCACTGGAGCGTTCATTCTGCAATTGAATGCCATTAATGTGGGCCAGTGAATCACAGGTTTCATTAAGATAGTGCAATTCAATGAGCTTATAACCACGGTTAATGGACCTGTGAATTAACCCGCAAGATTGTGTCATTAACACCTTTTGACTATTTTCGGTGGGGATATGTGATTGACTAGTCTATGCCGATAAACTAGAGACCATAGATGCAAACATTCACTGCGTTATTGAAAATACGAGTAGATAGGCCAAGCTGACAGAAAAAGTGATCAAAAATTGGGCTTCCAGATTGCCAGGTATCATGGCCATAACCACGATTTGCATTGTCTGCTAAAAACTGCATCCTTTGAAAAAAGAAACCAAGATTACGTTTCAGTTGAGGACCTAAAGCGAACTATTTTTGGTTTTAAACTTAAGGCAGCACTAATATCAGGACTCTTCTCGACACAAAGGGCCAATTCTATGTCAAAGCATCTTGCAATTTAGGAAGAAAGAGACACCTCCTATAACTGGTATAATGTCGTCAATAATGTAGCACCGAAAGTAGATTCCGTCTTTGTAAAGTATCCTGTTTGCCCTGGCCAAGCTTTATATGTATAGCGCAAACAAATTAAATGAGAATGGCATACCATTTGTATGGGATTGCTGCAATGTGGACAGCAAAAAGAAACAGAAAGATGTTGAAATTGCGTGAGACCGAGTTCAATCATCGTCTCATAACTTCTTCAATTCCACAAAGATATTCCACAAAGAAAGGAGAAGCATATGACTGACAACCCAAAGTATTAAGGCGACAAATTCGAACGCAAAGAGTAAGGCTAAGATTACGTATACCACCAAAACTAAGACTAAGGCTGAGATGATTCTAAGTTTCGTCGACGGCAGTGTTTTTTATGTCTGTTGATTACAGCGATCACTGAGAGGATCTCTCAGACCTGGAATTGCCTAGATAACAGCCAGAATCATTACATTATTTTCCTTGCGGTCTCGCTATTTACGTGCATAGCTTACGACACTGCACTACCATGCAATCTCTATTTCAATTAAGAATTTATCTTTATTAGTCACACAAAGTCAAAAAGTTAACTTTCAGTAAATCGTCTGCTACTGCTTTATCTACAGAAGCCCAAACTGGATAGCAATTTCACATCTAACGAGTTTAATGCATTGCTGGACTACATTCAAAGATTTATATCCCTTTATGCACGATGCCTACTATGGAGAATGTTACAGATAACTGGCGTGGCAAGAACTCACCATAACAAGAAGATTTGGAGGCTAAGTCTTTAGCCTCAGTCTTTTAAGCATTGCCTGAGGACTATTCCTATAAAATCTAAGTATCCTAACATAACACTTATAACTCCACACGGCCTGACTAAGGAGAAGAACCAGTTTACCAAAGACTGCCCCTACGAGTTTCTCGACAAAACCTACGAGCATTGACCATCGGAAAGTACAGTTTCCATGAAATCACAACCGGAAAAGAACACTCTTATTCAGTACACTGTTTCTAAAGCATGAAAACCATAAAGGGGCCTGGCTGAGTCTTGATCAATGAACCATCAACCCAATTGATCATATTGCTATCGATGCAAGGTACTCCTCCAGTACTTTAAATGTCCGATCGTCCCGAGAAGCTACCATCAATTCGGAACATTATATTGTTTCTGCCAAGATATGCTACCAGCTAACCATTGTCAGAAAGCTATAATCGCAAAAGACCGCCAAGGCTTTTTCCGCTCGAGTTTTCAGAGGCTCTCGAGCTCTATGATGAGAAAAGAAGAAAAGAGCACACGATCGGGGCCTTAGAGATGTGCAACCAGAATAATGAAGTTCAGAAGTTCTCCCAAGAACTATAACAAACGCCACATGGGCATAGTACCCCGGTGTAAAATACCAGGTTTTACAAATTCATTTGTATCGATCCCATGAAAAAATAAAATAAATAAAACTATAACGAACATGCCAAAGCTGTAAAACCCGAACTGAAATCTGCAAGAATGCAGATGGAAATCTCGCAGTAAACCACAGTCACTTTTGAAAATCTGTAAAAACAAACATTCTACCACGAGGAGGAATGAACTATTCAAACTCGATCAAGATGAAAGCAGGAAATCAATTTCCCGATGGCTTAACTACCAAGCTGTTTTATGCAGCAGGTGATGATTGGATACGGAGCATACACCAACTCATGGCTAAAATCTCGGTCGATGAAAATATGCCTAAAGATACGAATCTTCACATTGTTTCTCCTATCCTAGAAAAGCGAGATCCCTTGAATAACGCCATCTACATTGAAATAAGTCTCCTATTGGGCGTATTATGTGAACGCCCAAAACACTTTGCTTTTAAGCCAGGAAAGTCCACAATCGACCAAATTTTCACACTTCGGCAGATTCTGAAAAGAACTCAAAAAGTCCAAATTAATACCCACCATCTTTTCATCGATTTTAGGGCCGATAGGACAGCATTTATTGGGAGGAGCTATATAAAGTCATGTCTAGTACCAAACTTGTCCATCTGTGCAGAAAGACTTTTGTGAATGCTAGCTGCTCCGTCAAAGTCGGTGACGACTTAACCGAGGTTTTATACAAAGTGACGCGCTGTCATGTGACTTTAACATCATCCTTGAAAGAATTGTGCTTAACTCACAAATGAACAGTGGAGGCACAATCTTTGTTATATCATATATTGGAACGGAAGCTGATAAAACGTCTAAACCAAAAAATGAGGGCAAAGCCAAGTACTTAAATGCTGTCAACAACAAGGGACCTACAACATCGACGAATTTGACAGAATCTTACGGTCGACAGCTATATTTCGACTTTGCCTACCATGGCCTTACTATAAATTTTACCAACAAGAACCTTGTAGAATTGAGTAGTATGGCCCTATCCCGAACAACCAAGGAGACTCTATCATTACAGGCCTACTTTATGGCGCTGAGGTATGGACTCTATCGAAGGCAAATGAAGATATTCTCAGTCGTATCGAGACAATTATCCTTCGTACAATATTCGGTCCAGTTTGCGTTGACGGACTTTGGAGGAAAAGATGTAACGATGAACTATACGAGCTGTACGCGACATCGATCTGGAATGAACTGCACATCAATTGGCAGAGATGGCTGGAACATGTAGAGCGAATGGACACCAATAATGGTCCGGCCCGCAGGGACTTCGAGGGACAGTACACAACAAAAGATAGTTAGCTAATGACCAGACCAATTATAGCGTCATATACAAGTAGGTGACTTAGAAATTTTGCTTCAGATAGAGGTTCCTCACAGGTCGAGAGCTCGTTCATTGCACTTGAATCTGCTCTCATAATTTTATTCAATTTCATCCGTATTCTCTTCGTTGTTGTTTTATTAACACTTCATCATCTGGTATGTCAGCCATAAAAAACCACAGCAGATACGACACAGTGGTATCTCAACTCGTAGTTGCCATAAATCAAAACTTTCAGATAAAAAGAAAAATTCCCAAACTTCGCTAATAGAATGAGTGATTTATTTGGAAACAACTTCGGCCTGACTTATTCTAGATTCTCATAAAAAAAAGTCCACAAAAATGTGAGCGAAAACTTTTTAAATATGAATAAAAATTTAAGCCAAGCCACCTCATAAGAGATTCAAAAAAGTAATGAGTGAAGGAAAACACAAACTTCTGTCTTCAGAGAGTGATTAACTGAAAACGAATTTCCCCGAAAAGGTCAACGGATGCTCCGTTGGTAATCTCGTTTTATTTATTTAAAATCTCAAGAGTTCTAAAAATTGTTGCAAGCACTTAAGGAAATCTTTATATGTGTACGAGCAAACAATATAAACTTTCCTTTATGGCCATAAAGTTTTCGAAATAGGCACATTGGTGCAGATTATGTGATTTAATGACAGAAGTTTGACGAAATTTGATTTGGATGAAGTAAAGAGCACGTGTCAAGGCACGGGAGGCATAGGAAATTGCTAACGATAAACAGGAACAGATAATGGCTGCAAAGATATTTAAATTGCATTCAATTTTTTGGCCATAATCTTATCCATAATCGTGCTATCTTTTCTTATTTCTTAACATGAGCTGCGAAGTTGTAAGTATTTGGACCTAAACACCATTGGCTCTAAACGGCAATAATCACTTTTCTTGGAGTCTGGAGTTTGTATTATAAAAATAATAGTGCTGGAAAGATTTGGAGGACTTTCCACTTAACCAAAATAATTAGATTTTTGATAAACTAATTTAACGTTTAAATTTGCAATAGAGAATCAAATTTCAAGTCACAAATATTGAGTCTCTTTCTTTTAAAACCTTTTCTCACTTCTATTTGTGCAGCTGTAGTTAATTTAGTTAGGTTTGACCAGTGACATTCTTGACCCTTATAACAGCTTCTTAAATACATTCTGAATATATGTGTTGGTCTTTATCTTCAAGGGACTACGACCAGAACCCAAAACTTTTCGATGTACTTTCTAAGCTTTCCGACGTACCCTGAAATCGTGTGTTTTTTCTTAAGGCGTAAAATTCGCTTATGGAATGCCCTATCGAACTGTCTATATCCGCGTCATTATACCCACCAAACATTTAAGACCAACGAACTGCGGTATCTTTGCGCCTTTCTCCCTTATTCTCCTTCACTCGCGTTGTTGTCAATCATTTTAAGGGTGTTCGTAATCCCTTGAGTGCATGCTCATTAAAAAAAAAGAAAAAAAACTTGTAACTGTTTATAATAGAAGAAGCTGAAATTTCCTTAAGTAAAAAGGTTAAGGCTTTTTAGTTTGTCGTCATTTGCCCTAGACCATTGCCATGTGAAAAATCAGGGAAAAAAGGGTGAATGAAGAATAGCTTTTTTCGGTGAAAGACCGTTTTTCTAAATACACTAAAACGTGTCTCAATTATTTGATATAACAATAAAGTTTGTCGAGGTCTTCAAAATAGGGTTTTTTTTTGAGCGATGCCTTCACTGTTAAAGACAAATCTCTTTCTGTGGAGCCATTTATGCGGGTTTTGAATGGGTGAACAACTTTCTTTCTGTATTGAAATTCCTAAAAGAATTTACATGTATGGAACGTGTCAGGAAAACTGGCACGGGTTTCGCTAAAAAGACGCCCCAAAGGTAAGATCAGATTTTAAAACAAATATCATGGGCTAATCAAAGAAAATCAACAAAGCAAGTGAATTCGGAGTTTTTTTTTCTGGAGAAACAGGGAAAAAATGACCAATCGTGCGGTTAACAGAAGACCGAGGAAAAAACCGTCCTTACCATCAAAAAGGAGGTCGCAAAGTTGGAATTTGCTAGAACTTATTAAAATTGGAGCGAAAACGATTGCAAAACTGTTATCTTTCTTGACGAAAGTAATTGTCAGCTCATTTCATCAGATCGTATCCAGTACGTGCGGCGGATGTGCGGAGAAGATTTTAAAAATAGAGTGCGTTCCTTCTAAGGGGTGACCAGATAGCAATGATAGTTTTTCAAAATATGTTTCAACAGTTTTCAAAGTTACCAATGACATCTAGCTGTCGAAATATTCACTAAGGTTTGCCATTTCATCTGCATCGTGCGTGCGGAAATTATTAAAAAAAATTTGGATCTTAACCACCAACCAGACAGAGATCGGTACGAAATGAAGAAAACATAGCCACCATAGCGGCCAGTATCGAAGAAGCCGATCAGCTGAATTGGGCATCGTCAGGGAGTCAATCCGGCTTATTTTGCTGTTGGATTTGGGCGTCCATCAGTACAAGATTGTGCTGATGCAAGAATCGAAGCCGGATAACCATAGACAACGCCGTTCGCTAATTGGGAGCTGGAAATGTTGGCCGGAGATCCGGATTTTGGCTAAAAAATCATTTTCTCTGACGATGATCGTTTTTTGATTAGTGGCTATATCAACAAGCAAAATTGCTGTTATTGAAGAGAACACAATCCATAAGTGTTCGGCCAAGCATCAAAGCATCCACAAAGATTGACTGTTTGGTGCAGTGTACGACATGGCGGCATCATTGGACCTTATTTCTTTCGAAATGAGGAAGGAGACACGGTTATCGTCAATGATCTCAGATATAGAGCGATGTTAACCGATTTTCTGTGGTCAGGGCTCGACAAAATCGAGCAGTGGTTCCAACAAAATGGCGCTACATGTCATATACACGATGCAACGCTCGAAGTTGTGAAGAAAAAATTTTGCGACTGGGTCGTCTCACGGCGAGCGTTCATCAATTAGCCGCCGCGATCATGCGATTTAACACCTCCCGATTGTTTTCTCTGGAGCTACATCAAGTCCTAAGTCGACGCTAACAAGCCAGCTCCTTTGGAAGAGCTCGAGGCCAACATTCGACACACTATTGCCGGAATAACGCCGCACATATTGGACAAAGTCATCAAAAATTGGACCTACCGCTTGAAGCACTGCTAGCAAAGTTGAGGCGGCCATTTGAGTGATATGGCATGAATGTAGCTTCAAAATAAATCCAAAATAAATTTTATATCTCACAACGTTGTTGGTTTATTTAATTTTTTTTCCTATCGTTCTTATCTGGTAGCCCTCCATAATGGAACCGGCCCACGAGGTTGGGGGTTGTGCTACACAGGGAACTGCCGGGCCATAAGAAAAAAATCTGAGTTACGAAGCAATAACAAGCCTAGGATATCGACGGCTCTACTGTTGACAACCACTGCAAAAAAAGCAAGGAAAACGAGCTTTGGATCTGCACGAGGTGGGTCTCCCAATAGGCCATATGCAGTCGAATAACTAGTGGAGGTCCTGGACTGCTGCAAAGCAGATGTTACCGCCATCCAAGAAATGTGAAGGGATTGGCCGAATAAAAAGAGGATGAAAAACTGCAACAACTACAACGACAATTGTTATCGACGCCAAAAACAGCGCCTAGACAAAACTAGTCAAGAAGTTTTGAGTTCCTGGTATGTTAACGAGCGCCTCGTAATAAGACTAAATTTCCCAACATCAGCCTTATATGCGCTCACGCCACCACAGAGGAGTTAGATGATGACACCAACGATAATTTTTACGCGCTCTTCGAAAAGACTACCAGCAGTGCCCTAGCTATGACATTAAAAACGTCCTTGTCGACTTTAATTCAAAGCTAGGAAGAGAGGGTATCTTTGGCAGTACTGTCGGAAAGTATGGTATGCACGACACCATCTCTGATTCAGGCGGGGCGAAACATTACCGTAGCTAGCATGCGATTCCCACATCTCGTTATTCATAAGGAGACATGAAGAACTCCTAATTAATCAACCGTCAATCAGATTGACTACATTGTGATAGATGCATGGCATTTCTCCAGTATTATGGATGTCCCAACGTACCGAGGGAAAACATGCCTTGTTGTACAATGTAAGATACGGTTGCGGATATACCAAATATCGCAAAGACAAGCTAATACTGTGAGGAAGTTTGTCGTCGAAAATCTATCGAAGATTAGTAGTAACATTGCCAAAAAGCCACTAGAGATGCTGCCCCTAATGTGCTGGGTTTCACTCGGCCACCACAACGAAGCACTTGGTTTGACGACGAGAGCCGACAAGCACATGCAAGTAAGCAAAATGCATACAAAGCGGCACTGCACAAAGGGATTAGAGCTGCTCACGAGCTCTACGAAAAGAAGTGGGGAGACGAACACCGGCTTCTCAGGAGGAAAAAAAATAGCATAAGAAGCGTGTGGTAGAGGAAATTAAGAGTTTTACCAAAATGTAAAAAAAAAACGAACCGAAGCCTGTAGAGTCGAACAAGGGAACATAATAGTAGAGTCGCAGCCGATGTTGAGGACTTGAAAAGAGCATTTCTATAGGAAAATATAACGGCGATGACAAACCAAATACCGCTGTTAGGCAGAATGAACCTTTAAAGTTGACCAAAAATTCCGTCCAACCGACCTGGATGAAGTGAAGATAGTCATATCCAAGCTTGAGTCCTGCAAAGCTGCTGGAGCAGATGGCCTGACTGCCGAGCTCTTCAAAGTTTGTACTAAAAAGGGCTATCGGGAGATGACTCAAACAGGGCATTTACAATCACATTGTCACGAACATAAATAGCAACGCCACAGCCTATTCTATTCGGGTACGCACACCAAAACGGGTTAGATAGTCGATAGCCCTTTTTTAGAGGTGAGTGACAGGGGTCTGCCCCATACAGACTTTTGTATGCTTTATACGAGCACAAGACTTAAATTATAAATTTACGAGGAATACTTCCAAGAAGGAAACTGCTGTTGTAACTTAAAACGATAGGGCAGTACTCAGTGCAATGGATGGGACTCACGTAGACGTATTTGAACAAAAAAGGGCGATTCGGAGGGTAAGTTGTTTATGCAAAGATCAAACTCATTAAAAACTCCATTCGCACTTCGTAGCATTCTGATCCAAGGATCGATACAACCGTAATCGGTGCGGTAAAATTAGAGGCAGTTGAGTTGGTGTTAATGAAGATCATTTGGAGTAACACCGGACAGTCAATAGAACGGGTTAGAAGCTGATGAACAAAGTGACCTTCAGTGTCCTTTCTCCATTTTTGTAAAGATTGAAGATTTATTAGTTAGATGCGGTTCGCGTAAGGAGGCAAGTTATAAGTATTACATCCGAAAATCTGATATCTGAAAACGGATAAATCTACCTCAGAGTGGCTGTCGTTAAAGAAGATATACCAAATCAGGCTTGCGTATTCTAGAATGAGCCTAATGATGGAGAGGTAAAGGGCGTGAAAATCACTGTCGCATGGAGAGGCTTATTGGTTGAGGCCCAGTTCCACCCCGGACTATAGCGAAGCCTAAGTAAGTCGCGTATTTAGGTGACAGTTTATTACCAATAAAATGGGTCCTTAATAAACGTGGAACACCTTTTGATGAATAATGTAGTTACATTCAACCACAAAGAATTTATTGGCACCAAATTGAAAAGCTATTCAGCGATTTTGTGACGCATAAGAGTCAGAGAAGTCCACATCATTGATTGTCCCGATGATGATGAAGAGACCGAGGTGACTTCCTTGAGATTTTAATGTAATCCGAAAAAGAAAATCTAAAGACGATTGTGTATTGGCGTCCTGTTAAATAAGATTTGATCCACAATATAAGCCAAGGTTGAAAGCTGAGAGCCTTCAATTTGAGAAGGATAATTTCATGCAATTTCTAACAAATTGCGTTAGAAACAATATTCCATTAAGTTGGCTGTTCTGCCCTTAGAAAAGACAGGTTATTTAGGAGTGCAAATAGGTTTTCAAAGATTGAATATCAGAACTAAGGGTTTATTGTCGTAGAGTTTGGTTATAGAAGAGAGTTAAGCTATCCGACGTCAACAACATATTTAATTTTTGCAACCATCATATGGAATGGGATTTTATAGGCGCTCTTCCAAAAAGCTGGGAAAATGTTTTATGAAATAGATAGTTGGAAAGAATCATTTTTGAAGATTATAGCAGGCAGAGCCATAGAGACCGGGAGAGTACTGGTCTCTGAACGAATTCATTATCTCCCCTACATGAGCCATGATTTTATTGTCTGATTTTAATGAAGTTTGGACACATTAAATGATCTGGTTTTTGACATTTGTAGTAAACGGCTTAATAACTTAGAAAATACGTTCAAAGTTAGTTCAGGAGTATCTAAGGCTACATAGAACTGGTTCATGGGGGAGGGATAATTATTTGGTTTTCCCTTGGTTGGAGTTGGAGATAAGTTTGGATTGCATTTGGTCTAGGTAATCATGGTAAAATGACATCGTGTTGGCTTGGCGTTAAATGGCAGGGAACTCGTGTATGTGTCATATTTTATGTGGATTCAATGAAGGGTTACTCCTCGTTTTGTTTTTTTTTTTTTCAAAAGGACTGATCGGTCTGAGCCCATTGAAGTTATGGTACAGCTAACTGGTAACCATGAATCGGCTTGGAAGGACGAATGTAACAGCATCATATATAAAGGCTATGTCTTGAGATGGTCACTCTTTCATAAATTGATTCAAAGTATGCTGTAGAAAATTGTCCAAAGGGTCTGATATCGAGACTAGAATGTACAGTCGGAATAGCTCCGTAGGCATGGAAGATATCCTCTTAAATTTGACCACCACCATAGTGTGTACCTAAGTCTTCGGAAAATGACTTGTTAGTTCGAATATCAGGCATCTGATTGGTCTCCATCGGAGCGAACATATCAGGATTTGTTTATTAAGATGTACAGTAGTCTTTACTTGTAGCACTCTTATGTTTTGAAAGTAATCTTCACGATATTAGGAAACAAACTTAAGCGTCAAGGTAAAATTATTCAATAAACTGAATAATATCAGCAATTAAAGAAAGGCTGGCGGCTGAACTTTAGAAGGAGAACGTACCACGGATGGATTCACATCATTGAATCAAAAGTGTCTTCAAGTATGCAGATATCTGGGCTACTGCAACATATTTTGAAAGATTTCCAGGACAAGTCAGGGTGCTGAAAAGAGACGAACCCTGAATGGGTCAATGGCAACCATAATATCTCCGAAGTAGGTTACTGACTCCAGAATATCTGGCCCTTTTCGGCCAAGGCGACATATCCTAAGCCGTCATCATCAAGTGTTGAAGACCGAAGCCAAGAAACCATCAGAAATCGCGCAACTGATGTGCTGGGTTGCACAATACCACCTGCACGAAATACATGGCTTGATGACGAATGCAGGCACTGCGTAGAAAAATGAGAGCTGTCAGTGATCGTTATAAGCAAAAGAGGACCGAAGAACGTCGTCTTGTCTGGAGGAAAAAAAAGAGCGATCGAGGAAATAGAGCATTGACTCTGCGGGAACAGTGTTTGGCAGTTTTACCAGAAAATAAAACGGACGTATCAATGCAACAAGACAGCGGCCCGTAGGAAGCATAGAAGTAGGGTCGCATTTAAACGGAGAGGACAACTCAAATTCCGCTATCAGGCAGAATGAACCATGAAGGTGAACGTCAAGAGATCCATACATAGGACCAAAATAAAGTAAGCAACATATCGAAAAAGTTCAGCAAGACTGCTGGACCGAAAGGCCTACCTGCGTAGCTATTTAAGACAGCGGTAGACGACTTGGAAGAGGCCATGCCTCAACTCATTTCCACGATCTCACTAGAGCCATAGTGCCCTTTTCCCGATCTAAAATAAAGGAGAGCCTGTTAATAGTGCGCATTGTAGAGGCATCAGTCTCTTTAAATTCGCATATAAGGTCTTATCTGCCGAAATGCCTGAAATCATTTGTCAACAATCGAATTGGGCCCTACCAGTGCGGTTTCAGACCAGTCCACAATTGACCAAATCTTCACACTCCCGCAGATCCTGTATTTTAACAGAAGCGACAAAAATAGGTTTAGTCGTAAATGAGGGAAAAACTAAGTGTGTGCTGTCAAAAAGAAGTGGCACACAACATCACAAAAGATGTTAAATTTGATAATGACATCTCATTAGAAATCAAACGTAGAGTTACCCTTTCCAATCGCTGTCCCTTCGTTCTAAACAGGCAAATGCGTAATAAGGCCTCATCAAGAAATGTAAACTTAAAGGTACTCTATATAAGACCTTGATCGTTCCAGTCGTGTTTTATGGCACAGAAGCATGGCCTTTAGCGTAGGTAGATGCAGACATTCGAGTAGTTTTTTTAGCCCGTTTGCATTTACGGGGTTTAGAAGAAGACATTTAACAGCGAATTCTACCAGCTGTACAGTGACATTGACCTGGTTAGAGAAGTGAACATTAGTCGCCTAAGATGGCCAGGACATATAGAGCGAATGAATACTAATGCTCCATCTCTGATTAGAGAAATACCTCGTGTAAGGGAACATTAACCAACTTGGAATTTGAAACTGGAGTTGCGGCCCAGATCCACCCCGGACCGTAGCGCCATCTAAGTACGTAAGTATGTAGTAAGAAAAAAACCAGAAGATGTTGAAAAACCTCTGTCAGAAACCCCACGGGCAGACACAATTATATAGCAAAGAGTTGAGTGCGTTCTCATAAGCCTACCTCGATTTTTTTTCCGGAATTTCTAGTCAAACGCAAACACCTTTAAAAATATTTAGTTTTGCAATGAAAAAATTCACAAGTACGGGCTAAAACTTTGTCAGGTAATCTATGTCAAGAAACAAATACTTTTCAAGATCACAAGACGCTTAGTAAAGCACTTCTCTGCGTAATGCTTACCAGAAACGTTTAGTCTAGAATTATTTTTATGACTTACATGTCCGAATTCTTTCATTCTTTCTCACAAGTACACTATCACATCAAAATAACATTGTAATGCAGAACAGTTAACAACAATTATCGACAAAATGTTCGTGGCCTCATGAAGTATCATTTATTTGATTTGTTTGTGTTTTTTTTTTTTTTTTTTTTCGTTTAGCACTTATTTTGACCGAAATAAAAGCGACTTGGGCACCAGTGGATTCACTGTTAAATGAATCATAACAATTTAAATCCATTAAAGCCGCCGATTTACCACACAACAAATACAGTCACTCAATGACAGAGAACAAGAACGTCTCGTCAGCATATCCACATTGACAATGTATTGTGATGCAGTATCAGTGTGTAGTAAGCGTATTTCGCTGACTACAAATTCATTGTTTGAGTTTCTGTTGTTGGATCGCACGAAACACTGAAACAGGATACAGGAACTGAGGCACACTGGACATCCATGGACACATTTACTACAAACCACACATGCAAACACAAACACTTGGAAATTTTACTACACAATCGATTGCACACTTGCTGAGTGGATTTCAAAATCAACGACAAGGATAGGTTACTCGTACGGGACGAGAGGAGCAGGATAACTCGTCATCGTCCATTGAAAAAATTCAAAAATTTCCCACCACGTTTACGGTTGGGAAGCAGGAGAAGCAGGACTCGTATACGAGTATAATATGATACGTAGCAGCAGGACATTTACCCAAAAAAAAACAAGAGAAGCAGAAAACAGCTTCACGGATTCACAGAATAGCAAAATCACATGCCGCGCCAACTACATATATAGTGTCACATGCTGAAAAGCGTCCATCTTATCACAAGCGAACACACCACGCTTACAAAAAACGATACGGACAACGAAGAAGAGGAAACAACGGAATATAGTGAAAGAAGAATTAAAATAAAGGCATTGCACATAAATATGCACACGAATGGAGGAGGCTTAACGAGCCGTTTCAGCCTCTGCCAACAGGATATGCACAGTCAGAGCCGCACTCTATGCACACAAAAACAAAACACTATGCCCCCCATGTACTTGCACTGGTAGTCATAGAATTTTATCGATTTTGTTGTTGTGTTTTCCTTTTGCTTTGCTTTTTCGCACGAAAAACACCATTTTCTGTTTTTTTCCTCATTGGAAATTGTTTTTATTTTTTTAATTCCTGATTTAAATTTTTCACTCTCCGCCCATGCAGCTTGGTAGTATCTACAATGGTAGGTCTACATACATACGTATATCCTTCAGGTGAGCACAAATTGAAAGAACATTCTTCGCTTTTGAAGTTTTCCTTGCTGTGATTTTGTCCCGATGAAAAACCGAAGGAAAATCCAAGACCGGCAAATTCGATTTTATTGCAGTTTTTTCATATACACTCAAACACTCAAACACACACATACATCTCACTCGCATGCAAACACAGAGAGATAAAGCCAATTGCATTGGCATTTGCAATCAGGACATTTATTAAGAAAAAGACGATCCCAAAGCAAAGGGAAATACTGACCGTGTAAGGAGACTGTAAAGAAACTGTATATTCTCGCTATCGGGGCTTTGATTTTCGATTTTGGAAATTCTTTTCCTTTTTATTTTTGGAAACTTTTCGTCGGCTTTTTCACTCATAAAATAGAACACACACTTGCACAACACTCTACCGCCGCCGACTTATAGGGACTACCATTCGTTGTTTCACGGTCCCTTTGTATCCGTTCAAAAGGGCTAGAGGGTGGGAATATATATATTTTTGTTTCTTTCACTTTTCCTAAACTATGTCTGAGGATGTTTTTTTTTTTATTTTTTTTGTTCAAACGCGCGTAACTCTGATTTTTCTGTTTACCACTACCGACCGAGAGAGATGATGAACTGCGACTGAGAAAGTTTTTGGAAAATCCTTCGTACACATGCGACTGGGTAGCAAGTTTCCCTTTGTCGGGAATTTTCCAGGATGAAAATTTGGAAGAATGGAGTCTGCAAGGCATAGAATTCATCTGGATCGACTTTGCAGACTCCGACTGTGATATGTGATGGTGTCAGTGTCAGTGGAGCGCAGGTGCATTTGGGTGGTGAATGATTTTCCACTCAAATGCGTGTTACCATGTGCGAATTGGTGAGTGCTTCGATTGAGATTACCACTCGTGCTATGATTTGATTTGAGTGGGATTTCATAATTGAGTCGAGTGATTTTTGACTTTTGGACTAGGTGAAGGATAGCAAAAATATTTCCCATACGCCGTGTATCATATTTCTGAGTGCAACAAGGTAGGGCACTGAGCCCTCGATAGCAATAAAACGAAATTGAAAGGAATATATTCAGGACTTAAGGTTCGTACGTGGCGGACCGTCTTCGGAAATTGCGATGTTTGAAGTGGGCGAATGGCGGGTCAACTCTACAAACCAGAACAAACGTTGTAACGTTATTGAGTAACATTTTTTTTAAAGTAAAAGTAAAATGCCGCTGCTTTACTTACATTAGTACTCAGAATATCCACCATTATTTGCTACGACTTTTTCAATCCTCTCTTTTTGGACGGCTTCCCACAATTTATCTTCAGCTTATTCGACAAGCTCTCAATTGGATTGCAATGATCTCGAAACCAGTCTTTTACAAGACCGCATATGTATTTTGGATCATTATCTTGCTGGCAAAGCCATACAAGGGACATATTTTCCTCAGGAAGCAAGACATTTTACAATATGTCGCTGTGTCGAATTTTGTTATAACGTGGCGAATTGGTAAAATGGAACCAACGCCGCTCCAAGAAAAACAGACCCACACAATGGTGTGTGGAACTCTACAGCGTTATCTGGAATGACTGATTTTAGAGTGGACTGTATGTATGTGTGTTGTGTTGCGTAGGGAATCTAGGATAAAATAAGTTTGTATTATTATGTTTTATTAATTTAATAAATTGTTTTTTAAGAGAGAAGAAATGTCTTTAATTTTCCATGTGAGTTTATCAATGTTGTGTTGTGTCGTTTAAATGTTGTGTTGTGTTGTTTAAATGCTGTGTTGTGTTGTGTTGTTTAGGTATTGTGTTGTATTTCTCTTTCCTACTAAGTTTTCCGGTTTCATTTCGTACGGTAACCACTTGAGCAAGTCCGTCTTTGCTTTCCGAGATGGTGTGACGAATGATTCGTCCGAATCGCGACTGCAACGGCGGTAGTTTTTCGTCCTTGAAGAGAAGTAAGTGTCCGCGTCTGCTTCTGTCTTCCGTCTTGTCCACTTTGGGCGCTGTCTCATCCTGGGCCGACATTTTTCGCTCCACTTCTCCACGGCAGTGTCTTCTTCACGAATTTCGAAAAGTCTTGTGCCGATTGCGTCTACCTTTAGTGGACCTCTGTTTCTTTTTCCAGTTTGTGCCCGGCAGTTTCGAACAAAACGTTTGTAGTATACAAAATTGCGACGAAACTTCGTGGTTTTGTTTGACTTCTTGAATACCGCATGCTGATGAACGAAAAAGTGGTGTGGTGTATCCAGTAAGGTATTCTTTTTGTCAACCTCTTGCATCTGACGAAGATCTTTGCATTCCTGTAAACAATTGGAAAGCTCCTTGTGCTGTGTGGGGTTTTTCTGGAACCTTCCTTCCAGTTGATGAGACCTACGTAAGGCACCTAACTTCGAGGCACCAAACCCAGGCTTACATTCCGGTTTATTGAATACAACATGGTTAGGAGTAAAGAAGTGGTGTGGTGTGTCCAGTATGGTATTCGTCTCGTCAACCTCTTTCATCTGTTGAAGCTCCTTGTGTAGTGTGGGGGTTTCCTGGAATCTTCCTTCCAGTTGATGAAACCTACGTAAGGCACCTAACTTCGAGGCACCAAACCCAGGTTTACATCCGTCTTTAAATATATATATATAGATATATATAAAACATAAAGAACATACATATTTCCCTCGCGGTCGGTGTCTTGCCCCTTGTCTTTCTTCTTTTTAAGACTCACAGACTCTCGGTAGTTGTGCAGAAATCGTATTTCCCGCGCCGTGTAAAAAATTTATTTCATCTTTAACCTCAACTGTCACCAGCTGGGCAAAGCTGACCAAAGGTCGTAAGTTCCTGTAATAAAACATTTTAATTAATTATCATACAATAAACTGTATCTAATAAAATTAAAGTAATAAATACTTGATACACCCTTATTGGTTTATAATTAATTACATTTTCAAATAAACCATTTAAAAATGTCGAAATTGTCCACGGGTGCAGATCAGAAAGGTGTTCTGGAGCAGATTCGTCGTGACCACTCCAACTTCAAGAAGACTGGAGCATCACGTCGTACAGCCAGCTATCTGTCAGGTCGTCTTCTTATTCTAGAAGGGAACTTCAAGAATGCGCTTGGTCTTCAAGCGAAGATTCGACGAGGAGAAATCGAAGAAGGTCTGGAAGAAGAAGACTTTGATGAAATTTTTGATCTGCTTCAAGAAACATATTTCACTTACCGAGGTGAATTGGTCGACGCTATAGACAATGCCAAGTTAGCATCCAAGGAGAAGATTGTGGAAGGTGAATCCACAGGTGCTTCTTGCAATGAGCTTTCATTACCCCAAATTCAAATACCACATTTTGAGGGCTCGTACACGAAGTGGCGGGCTTTCCACGATGTCTTTTTGTCTTTAATCCACACAAATAAAAAGCTGGGTGAAATCCAAAAGCTTCACTATTTGAAGTCGTCTCTTACAGGTGAAGCTGCTCGTTTGTTGCAGCATTTAGGTTTGTATTCTGGCAATTATGACAAAGCATGGGAACTGCTTGTCGCCAGATACGACCACAAGCGAGTGTTGGTAAACGCTCATTTCCAACTTTTTTTTGAGCAGCAGCAGTTGATGAAGGAGACGGCAAGCAACATCAAATCTCTACTGGACACATCCCAGGAATGTTTCCACGCCCTGGGAAACTTAGGATTGCCGGTTGGTTCTTGGGATGATATTTTAATTTATATTCTGGTGCAAAAATTACCTGCTTTTACTCAGCGTTTGTGGGAGGAGAAGTTGGGTAGTTCGAAGGAGTTGCCAACACTGAGACAATTTACAGAGTTCCTGGAGACACGTTTTCGAACCTTGGAAGCAGTAGCTGGAACGAATAGCATCAAGGTCAGCGGTTCTTCTGTACACAAGGCTGTTGCGGTCGAGAAGAAAACGGTGTTGCACGTCAGGAAGAAGCAGTTTGCATGCCAGGTATGTGGTAGAGGTCAGCACTCCCTTCGAACTTGTCAGAAGTTCATTGCCATGGAGATCTGTGAACGATCTAAGGCAGTGGACAGAATCGGGGTTTGTCGGAACTGTTTGGCGTACAGTCACAAGACGAACCATTGTCAAAGCAGTGTGCGCTGCTATTACTGCAAGCAGGCACACCATTCTCTGCTGCATGTTGATAATCTCAGCTCTAAACCTACAAGGGATTATAAAAATATAACAACAGGTACACAAACATTTCATATAAGGTCAAAATTTAACCCACCTAAAGTAGCCTCTTCTGAAGTACATCAGCCAAGTGTTCTTCTGGCAACAGCAGTTGTTCGAGTTAGGTCATCAAATGGTAATTATTATCATCTTAGGGCACTGGTCGATCCTGGATCTGAAGCAACATTCATTACTGAATCCGCTGTCCAGTTATTAGGGCTTCATCAGCGACGAACTATCATTCAGGTATCTGGATTGGGAAAAGTTAGCAGTGGTTCATGTCAACGGTATGTAAGTCTTACCTTCGGGTCTCTGGTCACACCTTTCGAGACAAATACCCCAGCCTATGTATTCAAATCCCTGACTGGTCTTTTGCCGTCCAAGCCTCTAGTTCTGCAAAACTGGGAACATATTCAAGGTTTGAAGTTAGCTGATCCACAATTCGACAAGCCTGCGACTGTTGATATTCTCCTGGGAGCCGACGTTTACTCTGAGTTTATTCTAGGATCCATTATACGGGGTCATGATGAAAGATCGCCAATCGCACAGGAATCAGAGTTAGGTTGGCTTATCCTTGGGAAGGTTATTTCACAAAATAAAAAACCTGTCCATAGCTTCTTACAGATTCTCGATAACGACACTCAGCTGCGAAGGTCCTGGGAACTGGAGGAGTTCAACACTAAGAAAACTGCGGAAGAGAAAACTTCTGAAAAGAATAACAACACAATAACAAGATCGCCTGATGGTCGATATGAGGTATCGCAGCCATTTACAGACGGATGTAAGCCTGGGTTTGGTGCCTCGAAGTTAGGTGCCTTACGTAGGTTTCATCAACTGGAAGGAAGATTCCAGGAAACCTCCACACTACACAAGGAGCTTCAACAGATGAAAGAGGTTGACGAGACGAATACCATACTGGATACACCACACCATTTACTTACTCCTCACCATGTGGTATTCAATAGACCGGAATGTAAACCTGGGTTTGGTGCCTCGAAGTTAGGTGCCTTACGTAGGTTTCATCAACTGGAAGGAAGGTTCCAGAAAAACCCCACACAGCACAAGGAGCTTTCCAAGTGTTTACAGGAATGCAAGGAGCTTCGTCAGATGCAAAAGCTCGACAAAAAGAATACGGTACTGTATACACCACACCAATTTTTCATTCATCAGCATGCGGTATTCAAGAAGTCAAACAAAACTACGAAGCTTCGTCGCAATTTTGTATACTACAAACGTTTTGTTCGAAACTGCCGGGCACAAGCTGGAAAAAGAAACAGAGGTCCACTAAAGGTAGACGCAATCAGCACAAGACTTTTCGAAATTCGTGAAGAAGACACTGCCGTGGAGATGTCGAGCGAAAAATATCTGCATAGGATGAGACAGCGCCCGAAGTGGACAAGACGGAAGCCGAGACCAATAAGCGAAGACTCAGTCATCTTCAAGGACGAAAAAACTACCGCCGTTGCAGTTGAGATTCCGACGAATTATTGGCGCACATCCCACTTCACTTTCTTTTCCGTATAGCGCTCATAAAATTGATTTCATTTTGGTCTTCAAACATTGCGTGCTCAGTTCGAGGAAAACAAATTGGTCTTAATTTCGTCACTCCAGAGAATATTATGCCATTCTTTAGTACCTTCTAGTCCCCTTGAAAGGGGATGGAAGCAATATAGGCATTTTCTTGCAACTCTTCCAAGAAGGTTAGCATCTTGGTCTTATTGGTCAATTTTAGCGCAAATCGTTTTCGAGGAAGCAAAATGACTGAATTTCGCCAATGGCACTATGCGAAGTTATGTATTGTAGTTGGTGTAGTCTTGTAGTCTTTTTTGTTGGCTTTTCCTCTATTTTTACGGTATTTGTCACAATATTTTCAGAGTGTTCTAATGCCTCGGCAAAGAATTTGTAGGTCTTGCCCTGCGCCCTTAGCTTTTGGACTATAACACGTTCTTCTGGTTTACAGTGCGCCTTAATTTACTAAGTCTAACCTGAAAGATCTTATATTCAAAATAACCTATGATAACTGCAATAAATTGTTGTAAATATTATAAGCTTTATTTATTCTACATCTACTTCTGTGGCCTATATAAATGCAACTATAACTTAAATTAAACGTTCACCGATAGCATTTCATGTAACAGACTCTTAAAACCGAATGATCTTGCTATTGTCATAACTGTCACAGAAGAAACTAAATAAAACCAAGATTTAGTCGTTTAATGTGATTTCGTTCATTAGACAACACTTCTGCCCGCATCTCAGGCAACTTCTTAATGCCTTCACAAATTTTTTTTTTAATATATTGATGTTTTGCTTAACTGGAAGATGAGTTGCTCTGTCTAAACCGATGTACTTAAAAGACATCTCATAGCTGCGACTAGTCTTTTCAAAATTCTTATTGCTCACGGGATCTCCTTAAGTGTATTTACTGTGTATTAGTTCTTTCTAAGGGGAGGGGTACACATAACAACAAAATAAACCCACTTCCAGTCACTCAAAAACACGCTATCCGTCTTATTTGTAATAAAAAACACCAATCAAACAGCTTAGTACTTTTCAGAAGCCTTAAGATTCTTGCATTAAAACACTTGTAGTGTTACAAAGTATTCAAAAGATTCTTCACCAGATCTGGCTTACAATGTGTAATTTGTTTTGAATTGTGAAGAACTGATAAAGTAATAAATAAAAACAAAATTAGAAAAGCATGGAAGACCGAAGACTTCTCTGAATATAAGAAGATAAGTTCCAGCCAGATCGATCTTTAGGTAGCTGCCTTGGTTAGTTGAGGTCCCTTTTCACTTGCTTGGACCACCCGAATCGCTGTCTTCCTAGGGCGGATTGGAAGAATCTTCGAACCGGAGCATTTGTGTCCACCCGCTCTACATGATTCAGTGATCTCAGTCGTTGGATCTTCACTCTTCTAACTAAGTCGATGTCGCTATATAGCCCGCGCAACTCGTCGTTGTATGTCCTCCTCCACTGACCGTTCATACAGATGGCAACGAAAATCACCACAGGAATTTCCCTCTTAAAGCAGCCATGAGCACCCTCATCCATTTTTGATAAAGTCCATGCCTCTACGTCATAGAGCAGGATTGGGTCACTATTGTTGTTCGCTGAAGGGTTTCGCTAGTTAAATGCCTTCTTAGCCCAAAGAAGCAGCTTTGCCAACGCAAGAGTTATTTTTCTATTGTAAGGAGTCAGTTGGCCACGAAGGCATCCATGATGCAGGAGTAGATGGCAGTGGCATGCTCGCGGTTGCTCGGCTCTAGCTTGTCGGATGCGGTTGGTTCTTGCCACTACACTGTGCATCTCAACTCAACTTACTGTTTTGTTTCGTGTCGAATTATAAAAAAAAAATTAAAACAAGGATAGCCTGGAGAAAGCTACATTACTTTATGTTGACTAAACGAACGGACTTAAAAGACAGGAGAAGAGAAAAATGATAAAAAAAGAAGGAAGAGAGGAAACAGAAAGATCACATCTGTGTGCCATCACCACTGTGAAAGACCGACACTTCGCGTTTAAAACCAACTAATTTCACACTAATCTAAACCGTAGGTACCGAATTGAAACTAAACCTAAAGCTAACTTAATCCTATATACTCGTACCCTACACCGAATAAAATTGTCCTAGTATCACACAGCAATGAAGGCTCTTTACGACTTGAAATAAGCCGGGTGTTGTTGGCTGAGGATGGCTAACCCACCCTTATCGCCCCTACAACGAAGATCCTTCCTATAAAAAAAATGCAGGAAAAGTCAATAATGTCATTTCCGTTATATCGGCATCGTTTGTACGTCACGTCCGGTCACAGTCGGCCCCAAAGAAGGACGGTCGGTCCGCTCATTCATACACCACTTGCGTTGGATTCATTCCATCATTATATAAAAAAAATCTAATTAAACTCATCACAAACAAAAACAATTCTATATGTTAATCTATAATTGTTTCTATACGATAAATTTGCAGTGTTAAGACGCCGATCTCTACATAAGCCGCTGCCGGTGGTACCCAAGTAGCAAAACATCATAGCTCTGTCCTCAACTAACTCTAATATATAGCAAGTGGAAAGAGGCAACGCACTATCTACAGCTGATGAGTCGTCCACAAACAATGTTAACTGCGAGAGCGAATGCACTCTACAGATGATTTATGCTAAACTTTCGCAGCTAAAGGAAACTAACCATCGTTTTCTACAACAACTAAATGAGTTGCGAGCAGAGTGTGTCAGATGTCAATGACACTAACGCAACTGGGAAGGCAAAGCAAATCTTCTCCAACGCATGGTTCATCGATATTCCTGACGACAAAATCGAGAAATGCTATATCAAGAGAGCTCCAACAAAATCCTCTTCATCAAAATTGAAATCGATCATCTGCGTGAGGTCCTCTGATCAAACAACGAAGCAGCGAATAATGTGTGCAAAGAGGACACACAAAAATAATCTCAACACACATGTGATCGTTCTCAATGGTATTGTAGACAACAGCAGAACAGCAGCAGCAGCAAAGGTAGCGGCACTGGGATCTACATTAATGACTCTCTTACCAAATACACATTGGCTCTCTTCATGAAGCCGAAAGAAGCCATGAAACGGAAGGGCGTAAAGTTTGTATGGTACGAGGGGCGTTCAACATATTCTCGGTATCGGGGTGAAGCTGTGGTTGTATATATAAATTGACTTATTTATCAAGTAATATTATTATTTTAGTGCATTCATGTAAAATTTCATATAAATGTAATTATTAATTCGCGTTTTATCTCTAGTTAAACAGAATCATAATGGCAACTGAGACGATGATGGTGAAAATTGAGCATCGCGCTGTAATTAAATTTCTCACTAAGCAAGGAAAAAATCAAAAAACTATTCATGAAGAGATGGTGGCTGTTTACCAGGGTTCCGCACCTTCATTATCAACTGTGCAAAAGTGGTCAAGTGAGTTCACGAGAGGCAGAGAGAGCATTGAAGACGATCCCCGCTCCGGCGCCTCGGCTACTGCTTGTACGGGAGAAAGCATCAAAGAAGTCGAAAAACTTGTTCTTGAGGATGCCCGAATAAAGGTGAAAATGATGGCAGAGATCACCAAGCTTTCAATTAGTACCATTCACACCATTCTTCATGACCATCTTAACCTTTCAAAGGTCAGTGCAAGGTGGGTGCCACGAATGCTCACAGCGCCTCAGAAAAAAGTGAGAATCGCATGCTGTAGAGAGCTTTTGGAGATGTGTAGTGAGAACGCGGACGGTGTTATGGATCGAATTGTTACTGGGGACGAAACATGGGTCCACCACTATGACCCTGAAAGAAAACAAGAGTTCATGCAGTGGCATAAAAAAGGAACAGACCCCCCGAAGAAGTTAAAAGTCACTCCGTCTGCCGGGAAGCTCATGGCCACAGTTTTTTGGGACTCAAAGGGAATCTTGCTCATTGAGTACAAAAAAAAGGTGAAACCATCAACGATACATCCTACGCTTCCACTTTGCATAATTTGCGGGAGGAAATTAAAAAGAAAAGACGGGGGGGTAAACTCGCAGCGGGTGTGTTGTTTCTTCATGATAACGCTCCTGTTCACACGGCGCGAGTTTCCAAGGCTGCTGCGCGAGATAGTGGTTTCGAAGAAATCCAACACCCACCCTATAGTCCAGACCTTGCCCCTAGTGATTATTTCCTGTTTCCGGATTTGAAAAAATGTCTTCGTGGAAAAAGATTTTCGGATGATGAAGAACTCAAGTCGGCAATAAATGGGTATTTTGCAGAGAAAGAGGAAATTTATTTTTTTGAGGGTTTAAAAAAGCTTATCTTAAGATGTAACAAATGCATTGATGTTAGGGGAGATTATATTGAAAAATAAAAACAATTTAAATTGAATTCGCAGTTTCCTTCATATCGATACCGAGAATATATTGAACGCCCCTCGTATGTATAAAAATAATCAAATTCTCATAAGAAAGGTAGAGGGGGTAAAGGTAATTTCTATGAAATCTTTTAATGATCTTGCACTTATTTAGTGTACATTACTTGATTGTAATGTATTGTAATGAATTTTGATAATGCTTTAATCGATGACCTTTCTATCCTTATGCCATGTTCATCCAACTGCAATAATGTTTTTACGAATAGTTAGTACTGTGATAATTGTATTATACTGTATCTTTATTTCGTATAAAAATAATTATATTGGTTTGTTACCACACATTTTACAGAGATATGATATTATATACATCTTTCTACTGATGCATTATTTGTTTGTTGTAAATGTAGTGAATCTTATTTCAAAATAAGATTTATAATTTGGAGGAAAATACGAAAAAAATACTTCCATACAACAAAAAAAAAAAAAGAATAAGTAACAGAATTCAGAAAACAAGTACATGAACGAACAGATGAATAAATAAAATAAAATAAATGTTCGCGTCATTTTTTCAAGGTATTTATGATTCCTCCAGCCTTTCTTCTTTTAATGAGCATTATTTCGATTCCTTGCAAGCTTTTACTGCCTCAAGCTCGCTGGTACTCATTGTTGGCATTACAAGATTTGAAGGACAGTAAAAATCCGGATTTCCTGGGTTTTTACCCGGTTGTTTTAAAATCTTGTGCTGATTCTCTTAGCTACCCTCTGCTCTATATTTTCAATCAGTCATTGGCTAGTGGGACATTTATTGTTGATTGGAAATATTCGCTTATAAAACCAATTTTTAAGAGTGGTAAAAAAGATCAAATTTCGAATTATAGACCAGTTTCTAAACTGTCTATTATACTTAAACTTTTGGATCGCCTAGTGAAGGAACGGATGGTATTCATCTTAAGCAGCTTTATTAGTGATTCTCAGCATGGATTTTGGAAAGGACGTTCGACTTACTCTAACCTAGTTCAGTTCACCAATCATTGCTTAAGTTCCATCGAGAAGCACAAGCAAGTGCACGTAGTCTATACTGAATTCGTGAAAGCCTTTAGTAGAATTAACTTGGGTATGCTTCTAAAAAAGCTTAAGTGTTACGGATTTTTTGGCCCTTTACTTTCATGGTTTAAGTCTTATCTGTTTGGGAGAAAACAATTCGTTTCAATCGGACATTTATATTCGGTTGAAATTAATATTGTGTCTGGTGTCCCGGAAGGAAGCCATCTTGGGCCAATCCTTTTCCTCATTTTTATAAATGATTTGCCGAGTATTCTAAAATTTTGTCATTGTCTTTTGTATGCGGATGATATAAAATATTACGTGACTATTTCTAATGTCAGTGACTGTCTTCTACTTCAGAGAGATTTAGATTATTTTTTTGATTGGTGTAAAATGAACGATCTGCATCTCAACATCGACAAATGTGCCACCATGTCATATTATAGAACACAATATAATCTAACCCCTGATTATCGTCTCGGAAACCAATCAATTAATGTTGTAGTTGAGTTTAAAGACCTTGGTGTTGTTTTTGATAATAAACTTACTTTTGATCTCCATGTTAACAAATTAATGTCAAAAGCTAACTCTGCTTTAGGTTTTCTGAAAAGAAATTCATCGGACTTCAAGGATCCCTATACTCTCAAGGCCATTTATGTAAGCATTGTTCGTCCATGTCTGGAATATTGTAGTGTTGTTTGGAACCCGTTTTCATTGAAAAACATTAATAGAATAGAAAAAGTTCAAAAAAACTTCTTGCGCTTTGCATTACGCCGTTTCTTTCTGAATGACAATATCCACTATTCTTACCGCTCTAAATGTTCGCTGTTGGGTCTTGATTCACTCGAAGTTCGTCGTAAAATGCTTTGTGTTATGTTCGTTAGAGATTTACTATGTTTTTCCATTGACTGTGAGAACTTACTTTTATTAATTGGTGTTTATGCGCAACTAAGGGTTCTTAGGTCAAGACCATTGTCATTTGAAGTTCATCACTCCACTTCTTACGGAGCCAATGAGCCTGTTACGTTTTGCTGTAGATTATTTAATGTTGTATATGATCATCTCGATATTGTAATACCTAGAACTAGATTTAAGGAACTCACATTGTTAGCTTTAAGATAATTTTCAATTATTGTACCTTATATATACCATATATATATATATTTTTTTTGATCTGTTGATGCATCTATATCGTAGATCTAAATAAATAAATACTAAATACTAAATACTAAATAAATAAATAAATAAATAAATGAATAAGTGAAGAAATACATAAGTAAATAAATAAATTAACTAATTAATTGATAAATAAATAAATGAGCAGAAATAAGAGAAATAATCAAATAAGTAAATAAATAGATATATAAAAAAAACAAAAAAAAAAATAACGGAATAAATAAATAAGTTAATTAATAACTTTCATTAAATAAATTTGATACAAGGCAATTGTCAGCTAAAGCACATCGGTTTTTAAAATTTTCAGTAAGCTTTTCGATTCTTTTCGATATCAATTCAACATTCGCTCATTTATGGAGGTCCATCGTAGAATGGTGCCAGGATAGGTTGAGCATCATTTTAAGTAATTTATTTTGCAACACGTGCAGTTTTTTAATATCGATATGTGCACAGTTTCCCCATACTGGACATCCATATAAGAGTAACGCTTGGAAGACTACGTTGTGTATAATAATTTGGTTTTCGTTTGAAAGGGCAGATTTTCTGTTTATGAAGGGATATAACATCCTAATAGCTAATTTGACTTTCTATAAGGTTTTAGCAATGTGTTCATGAGAAGTGAGTTTGGTGTCCAGATGAATACCAAGGTATTTAACGCAATTGCTCCAGTTTACTGTTGATCCATATATTTGCAATTGACTGTTTGGTAGATAGCAAGGTTTTCTTTTTCGGGTAAAAAAAGATTGATTGCGTTTTATCACAGTTTAACTTTATTTTCCACCTATTGTAATACCGTTCTAATACTTCCATCGCATTTCGAATATTTGTCTCAACATTGAGAGCAAATTCGTGCGATGAAATGGAGGAAAGTTGAGGTTAATCAATTTGTACATGGGGCCATCATGCCAAACGGAGTCGAAAGCTTTGGCAATATCCAAAAGGACCACCCCTGTTGATTTTCCTTGCTGACGATTATATTTAATAATTTGATAATATTTGAAATTCGGAGTACTTGACGGGACGTGCTATGGTGTGGCTGTTGTGTTTCTCAATTAAACTCGTTATCTTTTCAATGCTATATCATCTTTATTTCATTGTACAAATTGGACTGACTCTAAGAAAACTGTCAAAGAGTCAAGACCACCACGCTAGTAGATTGTGTGATTAACATAAGTATAATATGTAAATGTTAATGATAGTTAATGAATGTTAATGATAGTTATTATTATTATGTTAGAGATGAGGCATTGTACATCAGAGATGAGACATTGTACATTAGTGGCCTAAAGCCAAACTGGATGTCAGGATATATGCTACGGTCAGTTATGATCGTAGTGATTTTTTGCTTAAGAACTTGTTCATATAGTTTACTTACACTACTAAGCAAACTTATTGGCCTGTAGCTCTCGGGACTCTAAGGGGGTTTCCCAGCCTTGCGTATAGGTAGGGTTAGGTGGTTAGGTAAGAGTGGCTGTTGGAAATACCAACCCACTTAGGCCTATTGGCCCATTGTGATGCCACGTGGATCTGTGATCTTCTTACTACTGGAACCAGTTTGAGCTTTTAATAAAGCGTAGGAGACTGTTAACGTCTATTTTTTCTAGATCGTTTAGGTCGTTGTAGAAGAAAGCTCCTAGGTGAAGCTTCCTTCTCTGAGAGAGAACTTGGCATGTGCAGAGTAAGTGGGGGATTGTCTCCTCCTCTTCCTCGTCCATGCAGCTTCTACAGAAATCGTTAGTAAAAGCGCCAAGCCTTCTTGCGTGCTTGCCTATGAGGCAGTGTCCGGTAATGACACCTATTATGGCGCTGAGATGTTTCCTATCTAAAAGGATCAGACACTTAGATCGACTCAGATCCAGCCTTGGCCAGATCTGTTTGGTTGCTAGACATGTTTGTCCAGCAGTCCACCTAAGGTCCGTTCTTTTATTGGCATCTAGCTTTAGTGTTAGTTTGCACGTAGCGATTGGTATACCTATACAACCTTTGTCCGGCAGGATAGGTAGAGTGGTTCCAATTTTGGCGAGTTCATCGGCTCTGCAGTTCCCTGGAATGTCTCTGTGGCCCGGCACCCAACAAAGGTGAATGTTGAACTGCTCTGCCATCTCCATGAGAGATGATCGGCATTCAAGGGCGGTTTTAGAATATAATGAAACCGAATCCAGGGATTTGATGGCGGCCTGACTATCCGAAAATATGCGGATATCCTTTGCAGATATCACGTTTTTCCTCAGCCAGGACAGAGCTTCTTTAATCGCCAAAATTTCCGCCTGGAGTGATTTGGAAGGCGGAAAGAGAGGCCACACCGCAGAGAAAACACCGCCACCAACTCCGCTATCGGTTTTAGATCCATCTGTGTAGAGATGGATTGACTTGTCCTCCATGAAAGCATCCTCCTCCCAGAATGATCTAGAGGGGAAGCTTACATGGAAGTTTTTGTCAAACCAAAGTTCAGGCATGGTGTAATCGATGTTCTCTGTGAGGATTCCTAAGGTGTTAAGAATGTTGGCGTGGCCAAATGAATTATTTGTCCACTGTTTAGTCGCTTTAAGGCGAATAGCTGCAGTCGCAGCTACTTGCTTGCTAAAAATGTCGAGGGGTGTCAAGTGAAGCAGAATTAGATATTCTGCCGCAGAGGGGGTAGACCGCAAAGCTCCGCTTGTGCATAGACATGCTGTTCTTTGGACTCTGCTTAATTTAATGCGGTTGACTGCATTTTCCAAGGCCGTCCACCAGACAACCACCCCGTAAGTAAGTATCGGTCTTATGACCGAGATGTATAGCCAGTGGGTTATGAGAGGTTGAAGGCCCCATTTGTTCCCAATGGCTTTCTTGCAAGAGAATAAAGCTATTGTAGCTTTATTGACTCTTTCTTGAATGTTAGGTTTCCAGTTTAGTTTCCTGTCAAAAATGAGACCCAGATATTTTGCTGTATCGGAGAAAGCTAAACTGGTACCGTTTATTGAAGGAGGGTCTATGATTAGAATTTTATATTTCCTTGAAAAGAGGACAAGATCAGTTTTATGGGGGTTTATTCCCAATCCACAGCGATCTGCCCAGCAGGTTAATCTGTTAAGATTTACTTGGAGGAGTTCTTTAATGGTATTTAAATGTTTTCCTGAGACGGCTATGGCAACGTCATCCGCATAGGCAATCACTCTGCTACCACCCGCTTCCAGGTATATCAGTAGTTCGTTAACCACTAAGTTCCAGAGAAGGGGGGAGAGGACACCGCCTTGCGGCGTACCCCTACTGACATATCTTTTAGCAGAAGTCTCACCCAGTTTGGAGTTGATTATCCTGCTTGTTAGCATGAGACTGATCAACTCCCCAAGTGAGTCGTCGACCTGCAGAGTTGACAGCGCAGTCGTGATTGCGGATGTGTTGACGTTGTTAAAGGCGCCCTCTATGTCTAGGAAAGCAACCATTGTGTACTCCTTATATTGTAGGGATCGTTCGATGTGGCTAGTCAGAGAGTGCAAAGCCGTTTCCACCGACTTTCCTTTACAGTAGGCATGTTGAGCCGTAGACAGAAGTCTTGGATCAACTTTAGCTCGAATATGGATATCAATCAGTCGTTTTAAAGTTTTCAGAAGGAATGATGATAGACTTATAGGTCTGAGGTCCTTTGGGACCACATGAGAACATTTTCCAGCTTTGGGAATGAATACTACATTGACTTCTCTCCATAACAGTGGAATGTGGATAAGTTCTACACAGCTCCTCATAATATTTTCCAACACTGGTAGAATAATATCTGAGGACCTCTGTAGCTCAGCAGGTATAATACCGTCCGGACCAGCAGACTTGTATGGTTTGAAGCTATGCAGCGCCCAGAGCAGTTTGTCTCTCGTAATCAGACTATGAATTTTGGTCACGGTTGCAGTAGGATTGTTTTGGCCGCGAGTTGGGAGCTACCTGGAAAGTGGGTGTCCAGAAGCAGGTTGAGTGATTCATCACTTGAGGTTGTCCAAGAGCCATCGGTTTTTTTCAAACAGCTGGGCATCTTAGGATTTGTGGAGAGGATTTTTCTTAGCCGCGAAGCCTCAGAGGTTTCTGTGATTTTGTCGCAGAATGACCTCCAGGATTGTCGCTTTGCCTTCCTCAGTTCTTTTTTGTATAATTTGAGGGATTCTTTATATGAGTCCCAGTCGGTCACTTTTCTTGTGCTTTTTTCTGCGTTGAAAAGTTTTCTGCAGGTGTTTCTGAGCAGTCCTAGTGCCGATGTCCACCAATGTGGGTTTTTCTTGCCTCTTGGTTGAATAAGAGGGCAGGAAGCGGCCATCGCCTTATTGAGAGTCAGAGTAAATTCCCTGACTTTCATGTCGAGCTCATTGGTGTCACGCGGGGGACTTGATAGTTTAGAGGATATCGTTTCCGACAGTATTCCTCTATATTTTGTCCAATCAGTTTTCCGGTAGTTCTGGAAAGCTGGTTGGCTGGGGGGAGCATCACTCAGACTGAATTGGATGTATCTATGGTCTGAAAAGGAGTGTTCAGACGATACCATCGAGTTTGTTAGCCTTTGGGTGATGCTGTCGGAGTCAAGAGTAATATCTAATACTTCTTGTCGGTTTTTTGTTATGAAAGTGGGCTCATTGCCAATATTGCAAATTAAGAGGTTAGTACTTTAAATATAGTCTAAAAGTGACTCACCTCTATCATTGATGTCGGTACTGCCCCATACCGTATGATGTGCGTTGGCGTCGCATCCGATTATGAGGCCAGTTTTTTGCCTTCCCGCTCCCAGTACCACCCTTTCTAGGTTATCACCAGGGAGAGGGCCCACTTGGTCGTGGCCAAGGTAAGCCGATGCCAGCCAGTATGAGCCTTTGGCAGTTTCTAATCTGGCAACGGTTAGGTCGGGGTCACTGAGGTTGGGAAGTAGAAATACATTAAGGCTACGTTTCACTAATATACAAGTTCTAATCTTACCTTTGTCTCTTGTATAGAGCGGAACGTATGAGGGTGTCCTAAGTCCACGAACCACGCCTTCTGCAATCCATGGTTCCTGGATTAGAATAATGTCTTCTGCGCTTTTGGAAAGACGCAGAATGAGTGTGGCCGAAGCCTTTTTTGAGTGGTGGAGATTAATCTGGAGAAACCGTATCATTGCTACAGTCTTCCAGAGTCGCCTCCACCACGGTGTTGTTGAGGTCCTCCGATTCTGAAGATGTGCCCAAGAGCTCATCTTCTATCTCTGATCGTGTAGAACCTCTGATTGCTTCGTCATCGGTTTCCATTTCCGACAATGTGTCAGAAGAGGAGACCGACGGCTTGGTAGTCACCTCGGACAGATTGGAGTCGTCGCTATCCAATTCTGGAAAGGATATCGACGCTCCAAGATCCAAGGTTGTGATATCAGGTGTTAAAGGAGGAGGAGGTTGCTTATCAGCATCCAGCTCATCCTTTTTGTACACCCTTAAGTGAATGGACTCGAATCCGAACCGAATCATGCCTTTCGTCTGCGCCAGAGGATTAAGGGATTCCTTATTGATCACAATTAACGCGCATCTATAAGAACCCCTTAGTTCCTCCAGTTTCGCGACTTTCCAGTCATGAGTCGGAAGAGTCGGGTTGCTGAGCCGGATGATTTCCAGGATATTTTCTGGAGAGGAGGGTTCGGCTGGAATCCAGGTACGAGTTCGAGGTCTACTAGGAATGTCTTCCTTAGATACGACCTCGAGTTTTGCACCTGGCCAAACCTCTCCTAAACCATCGATGGCCTTGGTGAAGAGATCGAGAGATCTCTGGTTGGAGCAAGCGATGAGCTTGACATGGCCTTGGTGCCAGCCAGCGTCGCTTGTGATAGGAGGTGGTCCTGGGTTCCCCCGCATGATGGCCAAGAAGTTGCTCGAGAGCTTCAACTTGACCAATTGCCACCGTTCCGGTGTAATGGAACCGTCGGTATCGCTTCTGTCGATCACCGCGATCACCAATGTGTCCTTTAGGACTTCATTATAAGACCTCAGAGATCTGCTGTTGGATGGCCCAGGGGTTGTGGAACTGTGTGTTTTGGGCCTCTTGGAAACCGGTACGGTTTCCTACAACGATCTCTGACGCTTAGAGGAGTCTTTTGACGTTTTGTGAGCAGTGGAAGCAGTGGGAAATCCGTCTTTTAGGATGTTTTTAGCCCACTCAACCTTGCTCTTTATTTCCGCACTTCTCTCCACCTCCGGAATGGATCCGAAGGTTTTGATGATGCGTGAAGCATTTCGGCGTCTTATGTAGAGTGCCTTAGATGGAGCTTGCCGATGCGGCTGAGCTCCAGATTCCTCTTTGGAGGGAGGAGTTTTGGTAGCAGCAACAAGTCCGTGGCCTGCCACAAACTTGCTGCTGCTGGGGGCGGGGGAAGTGATAGGACCATGGCTTGCCACAGTCTTTACACTCCCCGAAGGAGTTTTGGTAGCAGCGACAAGTCCGTGGCCTGCGTATAGGTATCACCTTAGTTATTTTCCAAGCGTCAGGAAAGTACTGGAATTTTAAGCATGCATTGAACATAGCTGTTAAGGATCTAACTCCAGCTGTCGGTAGATGCTTGGGATACAAATTTTTAATATGATAAAAGCTACCTGATTTCCTTACTTTCAGGTTATCAATATGAAACTTAACATCATCATCAGTAAAGAAAGAATTTGACGGAGTGTCGAAAGTCTGTATATTAAATGTTTGTAAGGTATTCATTACCAGCGTATTTGTAAGGGGGTTCCCTAGGACCGCAGATACATGGTGGTTATTTGAAAAGCTAAGTCCAAGGGCATGTGCTTTCTCTTCATCTGTGTAGTAAAAATGTGTTCCATTTCGTAGGCCAGGTAGTTGTTTGTTTTTATTTTTAATTAATTTAATTAATAGCATCTCGTCACGGTATACCGGCTGCCGATACCTTTGCCAACTTCTTCTTTGAATATTTCTTAGCTTTATTAACTCTTAGAAATAAGAGGGAAGTTTATTGTGGCACTCTTTCTTCCTAACTTTAGGTACCGAGTCGTCTATGGTCTTAAGGATGAGTTCGCTGAAGCTATTAACAAAAATGTCAATTTCCTCCTTATTGGAAACACTTCCAATATTCGGGGGACTTTGTTCAAGTCTTGTCTTAATTAGGGAGCGGTAACGTGTCCAGTTTGCGTTTTTTATGTCCTGAATTTATTCAACATTTTTTTTGCCCACACAAAGAAGCACACATGAGACTGGATTATGATCAGAACTTAGTGCGTTTAATGATATGGGTTGAGTTATGTACTCGGGACGATTTGTAACCAAGATGTCAAGAACAGAGGGACGACCACGAGAGCTAGCTGGGAAATAAGTAGGAGATGGGGGATACAAAATCGAGATAGGAAGTGTGTAAGAGAGGCAAAATAGTAAATTCCCCCAGGCATTTGCTCTAGTACAGCCCTAATCTCTGTGCCTACAATTCAGATGACAGCCTACCAGAAAATCGCCAATATTACAAAAAAAAATTCCTCAAATCATTTTTTAACGTCATCCTATTTACAGCTGTCTTGATAGTACCGGCAAAATAGACGCAATAAATTTTCAGGCTTTGCCTATTAATTAGTTATTGTTATATTGAATTGATCTTCGAATGAGTATAGCAACGCCTCCACCTCTTCTATCTGTCCTATCTACTCGATAGTACTTAAATTCAGGGGTGGATAATTTATCATCTTGGTTAAGCCAAGACTCTGTGACCAAGGCAATATCAATTTTGTTGCTGCTTATGAAATTTAAAAATTCAATGCTTTTGCTACGTATGCTTCTAGCATTCCAGGTTATAATTTTTATATGGCCTACCTATATTATTTACAATTAGTATATAAAAATTTAGAAGCTAAATGTGTGATAACTTAAAATTGTTCTACTTTTGTATTACATACAGATAATTTTGTTATCATTTCCATAGTCAAAGTGTTAAGCTCTTCAAATGAGAAAAGTGTAGAATTGTTGTTGGAGTTGATTGAGCTCGAACATGTTTGAAGACGGCTCGTCCAGGGGTTTGACGGCTGAGCACCTGCAAGCGTTGGGTTGCTCTGAATAGTTGTAACAACTTGCCGGCGTTATGGGAGCAATGGAAAGTCCTTCATAGAGGCAAATGAAACTTGTTTCTCAGCGTTGATAGATGTAAAAGTGGTTTGGTTCGTGAAAGTTGAGCGAGAGCTTGGATTACTTACTCTTTTGCTTAGCGTTTGCTTTCATCTCAATGTATTTTGATCGACTGATGCAAGTGACGTCAGTAGCCCTGTGGCTTTCATTGCAATTTGAGCATTTAAGTATGGTAGAATTACAACACTCGGCAGTCGTATGGGGACTAGCACAGATACTCGTAGCACAATATATAGCACAATAATACCTTCTAGTTTTCGTTGGAAACTCCAGCTGATCTGTTTGTGAAAGATAGAGCGGTGGTTTTTGCGTAGATCTTTCAATGAAGTGGAACCACTTTCTAAAGATATTAAATAGATGTAGTCTATATATTTAGCCTTGTTTATTTCGTATTTTTTTGAAATTTTTTTTATATCAATGCACTTTAGGCCTTGTGTAACAAGTTCATTCTTAAGCGAATCAACATTGATCTCACTCATTCCGTAGAGCACAACTTTAAATGTTTTTGCCCTTTGAAGGTCATGCGAAAAAAACTGACAACTATCAGATTTTAATTTTTCGAGTACTAACCCGTACGATTCGACAGTTTCACAAATAATTTTTATCCCGATTGATATGTTTTTAATGTGGTAGTCAGTTATATTAAGCGATTTCATTAATTGGTGCACGTAATCACTGGATTTTTGTAAAAGTTTTATCGGTGGCACAAACACTTTTTTGGGCAATGTAGCAATAATCTCGTCCATGATTTCATTGTCAGCATTATCATCATCCGGATGGCACTGCAAGTGACTCCAGTAATTAAATCTAGAGTTTCTTTTATTAGCACTATTACCGGTCATGTTTAGACAGTACGTTTTGCCCGAGGACGGCCGATTGTCCTCGGAATTGGGCGTTTACTAATTTTGCCTATTGCTAGGTTATTAATATCAGATAGAGACATCATACGCACATGAAAGCTCCGAACTGACTGTACTGCGATAATAAACTCCTTTTTGCACATCAGAATGTCAGAACTTTGCGAGAAAACTTTTCAGCCCTTGGCACACATCTTGATTCCTTCGTGTGCGTTCCAGATATTGCCTTTGAGTCTGAAATTTGGATCTATGACTGTGCGAAGATGGACCACTTTATGCTCGAGTTCAACTCTTTCGCGAATACGAATGAAATTTACGCTGCAGGGGGAGTTGGGTGTTTTGTGAAAGAAAGCTATAAGGTTCTTGAGGTTGTGGCGTCATCAGCTTAAACAATTAAAATATTTTTTTTTATAATTTTATTCGCTATTCAAAGCAAAAAGAAAAATGCAGTTTACGAACATACTCGTACGTTCTTTACCCAGAGGGAATTTTATCCTAATTGGTATAATTTTTGATATGTCGATCTTTCATTTTTAATATCGTAGTTACGATCCTAGATGTCTTAGATCGTAAACGAATGATATAAAATCTTGTGCAAAATTTGGTCATCCCTATCGTGCATGTACTCGTACTTTCTTTGGCTTCTTATAGATTTTATAAAGAATTATTCCTTTTCAAATTTTCATCTTCATTTAATTACCTATGGTTATTTTATACTTATCTTAAATGCTATAATTTAGGAGTGACCGTGGTGTAGTGGTACTGGCAATCGCTTCTCACTCGGAGGGGTCTAGGTTCGAATCCTGCCCATGAACAAGTCTTTCAAGTTTTTAAGTTGTGTAATTGGAATTCAGACAGAAAAATTCTGCGTGTGAAGGCATAACACTGACACGTAGATTTGGCTGTTGTAGAGTTTCAAGCACAAATAATTACTGCGAATTATAACCTTCCACTCTGAGTGAAGAAAAAACTCTCCGTCCTATTCGGATTCCCACCCCTAGAGAGCAAATACCGAAACCAAACACACCTGAGTTTCAAACCACTACAAAACAATTTTCCTTTCTCCTCCTTTCTACCTTTCCGCCCGCGCCCTGGCAACAGTAAAAGGGTATCTAACCCCTTAGGCGCGCGTAAATTGTAAAAAAACAAAAAAAAAAAATGCTATTCTTTTATAAATGTATCTACATACGCCTGTATACGTAGATTGAATTTTTTTTGTCTCCACTATAAGTTAAACGCGATCTTTTCTTTTTTTTTCCAACATGCATACGTAAACATAAATTATCTATGATTTCATATGTTGCAATAAAAATAGTTGAAATTACTACAAGCTGTTTTCTCAAATATATAATAATAAATAGTTCATAAAATGGAATATAAAATTAGTATCAATTGCTAAGTGAAACAATCTAGTTATGTATTAATAACAGTGAAAACCGTTGAGTGGATTGCTTAGGTGCAGTGTCAGTGTCGCGCAAGGGACTTTTCCCAGTAACATATTGTCAGAATGGGAATAGTCACGGTGCAAGTCTTACTTGCAAGAGGAGGGTTTTCTCAGATGTTACAAACACCTATAACATCACCTTAGATCATGTACTTATATTCGTATAATCTTATTCTTATCCCGGTATTTAGACTTCCGTGTCGAGCTACCTGTGTTTTTTTTTTCTTAGTATTTTCCCTTCAATATGGCATGAATTTTTTTTGTAGTGTAGAAAGAATTGCAGCAAGATTCCAACCCTCCGACGAGCTAAGCCCGTGCAATCGCAAGCATGCCAACTGCTGCACAAACGCAAGGATCATATTCCATCTACGAAACCTTCCTCCTCTTTGCCACAAGGTCTTGTGTGTTAATTTTATTAGTTCTGATGTTCTGAGGGCTTCTATTGAAATTAACCATGAAAAGTACATGTTTTTGTGTGTCTATGGACTGCATATGTTTACTGTTTTGATGTTTATAAAAGAGTTTTCCGATTTGTTAGTTAAAAAAACATCAAAAAATCTAATTGTTGTAGGAGATTTTAATATTAATAGTTTGGATTGTAGTGAAACCGTTTCTAACTACATACTTGGCATTACTAGCATCACATGGTCTAACATGGTTTATTAATGAGCCCACTAGGGCTGTTTCAGATAGCTGCCTGGACCACATTTATGGCCGTTCAGAAATGTTGCGTTCAGCAAGTGCGAAAAGTGTGTATTCGATTTTAGGATTACTGATCACATGTTTGTGTTTTATGAGTTTTTGGAAGTGATATAGGTTTGTAGTGATACATCTACTTCCCATGCATTGTTTATTGATTCCATTGAGAAAAATATTTTAAGTTGTTCCTCATTCCTGCCCGCCAAAAAGTCGATTAAAAGACTTCAACCGTGGATATCTAGATTCTGATTAAATAAAATTATGGGTAAAAATAAACTCAGAATGATGTGTAATAAGTATCCTGATAATTTTGTATTAGCAAGTAAATATAAGAGATTGTGTGCGAACTTGAAAAGGGGATTCCGGTTTGCAGCGATACCTATTACCGTGCTCAATATTCAGCTCTGCAAAGGGAAATTTTAAAAAACGAATGGCAAATAGTAAACTGTAAATCTAATCTTTCAAAAAAAAAAACCTACTGTTTTACGTGTTGATGACTGCGAGGTGTCTGACAAATTTACTATTGCTGATGCATTTAATTGATATTTTGTTAATATAGGCTGCAGTTTACTACCTTGTGAAGTCCAATAAATTTGTTCTCACTGTCCGTCTTTTTCTGGATATTCGGAACCGCTGCAAAGTAACAGTTTTGTTTTTGAACCCATAACTCCTCTCGAAATCTTAAAAGTTATTGGTGCTTTAAATAATTCGAATCCTTGTGGAGCTGATGGTATCTCGAATTTTGCTCTTAAACAAATTGCATGTTTAACAGTGGATATCTTCGCAGATATTGTATTTATAATCGTTGCGTGTTTACGGGGGTATTTCCCGACAGTCTCAAGTGTGCAAATGTCATTCCGTAGCTTTCTGCTTTTGAAATCGGTAACTATAGGCAAATCTCACTTCTTCTAGTTTTTAGTAAAGTTTTTGAAAAATTTATGAAAATTGGAATAGGTAGTTTTCTAATTAAAACCAAGTTCTTCGTTCTAGTTCAATTTAGTTTTCAAAAGGGAAAATCGACCGAAGATGCCCTCTTACAGTTTTGTTCTCAAATAAAGTCACACTTAGATGGGAAGGAAAAAAATGTACTGCGGGTTTATTTATTGACAATACCAGAGCCTTCGATATGGTCAACCACGATTGTCTGTTGAGAAAACTGAAAAAAGCAGATTTCCGTGGTTTCATCCGCAATTGGTTCAGGTCGTATCTTGGTAACAGGTCGCAAAAAGTGTAAATAGATGGCATACAGATCGAATTCAAGTAATTTAATCTGGGTGTACCACAAGGATCTGTTTTGGGTACAATTCTGTTTTTAGTCTACATCAATTCACTGTTCGCTCTTACTTTTACTTGTACTTACCTACTGCGTTTGCGGATGATATAGGCTTCTCCTATGAATCGAGCAGTCTTTTGGATCTAGTCTCTTATATAAATTGAGATCTGAATCTATTGAGACACTGGTTTTCTGAACACAACCTAGCTATAAGCCCCAAAACCAAAATAACGAATTTGAGGCGAACGAGTACTTCCACGCACCTGAATGTCAAAGATAAAAATTATCTAATTCCAATTGTAAGGCTGGTCCTCTCTCTCCCACTTTCTGTAGTAATCTAAACTGCAGTGATAAATGTTGTTTTAATAGAAACAGTACAAAACTTCAAGTACTTGGGGCTCACACTTGATTCTAGAGTGGGTTTTACGAATCATGCAGATATGTTGAGAAAATATTTCCGACGCACACTTAGACATTTTTATTATTTGCGTAATGTATGTTCTACCAAGCTTTTAACGATAATCTATTACGGTATGTTCTATTCTAAGTTACAATATGAAATTGCTTGTCGGGGAGGTATGTACCAAAATAAGTTACATCCGCAGCTGATTTTGCAGAAACGTATTTTAAGAATAATTTGTCGAAAACCTCGTAGTCATCCTGGCTATCCTTTGTTCCGTGACCTGCAAATTCTTCCCGTTCGCCATTTGTATTGTTTTAAGGTATTAAAAACGTTCTTCATGAAGTCTTATTTCTAATTTTAATTTACGTGTAATCTTTTCAAACATGTTATCTCTCCGTACTACTGCTTATCGTATTTTTTTTTGTCTTATCGGTTGTCATCAGGGCAGAAGCAATACCTGGAGCGTTTACAAAACTATTTAAAAATTGGCTCTTTCGCTTTGACTACGTTGGTTTAGGATCGATTGTTTCTGATATTTTCGTTTCATTTTGGTTTTTAATTCTTTATTTGATTTTGTTTTATTATAATAATTACTGCATATTTTTATAGCACCTTTGGTTGTAATTAAAATATCTTTGTTACTCTTGAATTCAGTTTTTTTCTACTATGCAAGTGTGTCTTAATTTTTATTGTTTAGGCCAAATGAAGTGGCATTCCACTCTATTTTTATTACAATTTGTACACCAAAATACAGAATGTCACATAATTTTCTTATATTCTTTCTAGAATTTATGACTTATTTTATATACTATGTAAATATGAATCTGAAATCATAAGAAATAAAAGTTTTTCTATCTAGAAACTTATTCACTAAGTTTAAAGGTGTTTGTTTTATAATATATAGAGGGTTTTCCAATAGGGACAACTTTGAACTTAATTTCTGAACGCACTCTTTCACTAATCATCAAACTGTCACTGTCAATTTATTCAGTAAACTCATCATTTTCAACGTGCTAAAGTACACGAACGAGCAACGTCTGCAAATTATAAAAATTTTCTACCGAAATTCGGAGTCGGTGACTGCAACTTTAAGAGCGTTAACTGAAAGTTTCGGTCGTAATTCTCGCCCTAGTAGACAGGCAATATCAAGTTTAGTGCAAAAATTTGAGTCTACATATTCGTTGTGTAATATTGCCGTGTCAGTCAGTTGGTCGAAGTGTCAAAAATATCGCTGCCGTTCAGGCGTCCATAGCAAACCATACAAATCAGTCAATTCCACGGCGTTCTCAAGAATTGGGCATCGCTCAGACCACATTATGGCGTATTTTGTGTAAGGATCTTGATTTACACCCATACAAGATCAAGCTGACTCAAGAATTGAAGCCGATGGACCATTTGAAGCGACGTACGTTCTCCGATTGGGTTCTGGAGAAGATGCGCTAAGATGATGAATTTCATCGCAAAATCATCTTCAGTGACGAAGCTCATTTTTGGCTCAATGGGTTCGTCAATAAGCAAAATATGTGTTATTGGTCGGGTGAAAATCCACATGTGCTTCATTAATCGCCACTTCATCCACAAAAAATAACTGCTTGGTGCAGTTTGCATGCCGGCGGCGTTATTGGGCCATAATTTTTCGTCGACGATAACGATCGTCACGTTACTGTAAATGGTCAGCGTTATCGTGCCATGATCACCGATTATTCTTGGCCCGAATTGGAAGATATGGACTTGAACGACATGTGGTTTCAACATGATGATGCCACAAGCCACACAGCACACGCTACAATCGATTTATTGAAGAGTAAGTATGGTGAGCGTGTTATCTCAAGAAATGGGCCAGTCGATTGGCCGCCTCGTTAGAGCGATTTGACGCCGCTTGACTATTGTGGGGCTACGTGAAGTCATTGGTTTATGCCAACACGCCGACGATGTTGGAAGAGCTCAGAGCCAACATTGAACGCGAAATAGCGGCCGTGTGGCCGAGTCGTTGAAATTTGGGTCCAACGAATCGACCGCTGCAAACGTACCCGCGGTGGCCATATGAACGAAGTCGAATTCCATTCATAAATGTTTTGATTGTACTTCAAGCCGATAACAAAGTTTTTGAAATATCTTACTCGTAAATGGTTTGCGTTTTATTTAAAAAAAAGTTGTCAAGTTCTTATTGGAAAACCCTATATTAGTTACACCTATGAGTTTTATCGCACGGTTTTAAATCCTATCTAGCAGGTGCAGAGATGTTTTAGGAGCAGCTGACCAGATATGTATACAAAAAAAATTTCCTTTTAATGGTTATGTTATTTTTTGTGAATTTCAGTTTTTTTTTCCTTTTTTGTCTCGAACTGTCCCAAATCAAAGGCGGACTTCCTTCTTTTTTTCCCCCTGCGTGAAGGACTTCCGCCTCAATACTTGCGAAAGCGCCACTGACATTTCTTCCGATTATGTCAATATCGTTCGCGTATGCGAGTATTTGCACTGACTTTTGAAAGATTGTGCCTTTTTGATTACTCGTTGGTTTTACACTATTCATGCAAGAACAACGTTAAGGAAAACGCATGACGCGCGTCGTGTCAAAATCGTGTCAAAATCTTTTTTTAACATCAAAGGTTTCGGTGGGTTCTTTTCCGACCTTGATGGAGCAGCGTACATTCTCCATCGCCAACCTGCACAAACGAATGAGTTTGGAAGGGACGCCAAAGCTACACATTGCTCTCTATAGTTCATCACTATAGATGCTGTCATACCCGGCCTTAAAATTGATGAGTAGGTGGTGTGTGTCGATCGATCGATCTCATGAGATTTTTCCAGGATCCTTCGCAATGTGAATATTTGGTCGAATATGTGGCCTAAGGCCACACTGATATATACCAATCAGTTTATTGGCGAACGGCTATAGGCGTTCACACAATAGGGCACTTAGAATCTTGTAGGCTATGTTAAGAAGACCAATGTGAGGGTCTCAGAGGGTTTCCTTTCTTCACGATCGGACAAACAATGCTGAGGTTCCATTGATCAGGCATATGAGTAGGAGTATGAACCTTACCAAGTCATCGCGTTTCGCAGTCATGCCGTCCGCTCCAGCAACTTTGTTGGACTTAAGCTTAGATATGGCTACCTTCACGGATGGACGAAATTGTTGGTCTACTTGAAAGTTTCATACTGCCCGACAGCGGTATTTGGTTCGTCATCGCCGTTATACAGTCTACAAAAATGCTCTTTCCAAATCCTCAGCATCGACTGCGTCTCTAGGACATAGTGGTAGTGGCATGTTTTTTTTTCACTTTTTGGTAAAACTTCCGAGTCTCATTCCTGGAGTAGCATCTCTCAATTTACTCGAGCACGCGCCTCTCATGCTCCTTCTTAAAAGCCAGTGTTCGTCTCTCCCCTTGTGATCGTTGAGCTCATGAGCAGCTTTAGTCTTTCTATGCAGCGCCGCTTTGTATGCATCTTGCTTAGATGCTTGTGCTTACCGCCACTCGCCGTGAAACCATGGGTTCCGTTGTTGTGACCGAGTTTAACCCAGCACATCAGAGGCGTCATCTCTGATGGCTATTACGATTGGCGATCTATTACGATTGTGGCCGTCCGACGTCAACTTCCTCACAGTATTAGCTTGCCTTTGCGATATGTGAGATATCCGCAACCGTACCTTTGATGCAACAAGGTAATGGTCCGAGTCGATGTTGGCCCCTCGGAACGTTCGGACATGCATAATACTGCAGTAGTGCTTTGCGTCGATCGGAATGTGGTCAATCTAACTGACTTTTCATGGAGCAGGAGATCTCCAAATTCCATTTTGAATATCGGGATACGGGAACCGAGTTCTAGCTACGATAATACTTTGCCTCGCCGCAAAGTCGATTAGCCTGAATTCGTTATCGGATGTGGTGTCGTGCAGATTATGCTTTCCGACAGTACTACCAAAGAAGCCCTCTTTCCTAGGTAGGTAGGTAGGTAAGAGTGGCTCTTGGAAACACCAACCCACATTCGCCCATTGATACGACACGTTGATCTATGATCCTCTTACTAATGGAACCAGTTTGAGCTTATGACGAAGCGTAGGAGACTGTTTACGTCTTTATTTTTTTTTTTTAGAAAGAACGCTCCTAAGCGAAGTTTTTTCTCTGGGAGAAAGCTGGACATATGCAGAGTAGGTGGAGGATTGTGTCCTCTTTCTCCTCGCCCATGCAGATTCTAGAGAAATCGTTTGTAAAAGCGCCAAGCCTTCTTGCCTTCTTGCATGCTTGCCTATGAGGCAGTCTTATGTGATGGCACCTATGATGGTGTTGAGATGTTTCCTATTTATAAAGATCAGCCTCCTAGAGCGATTCAGGTCCAGCTTTGGTCAGAACTGTTTAGTCACTAGACATGTTGGTCCAGCAGTCCATCTAAGGTATTTGTTTTATTATTTTTTTTTTTGGCGATTGGTATACCTATGCTAACCCTTTCCGGTGGAATAGGTAGAGTGGTTCCAATTTCGGCCAGTTCATCTGCTCCACAGTTAGCTGGAATGTCTCTGTAATTTGGAAGACGGAAAAAGAGGCTTAGATTTAGCTTATCTGAGAAAATACCGGCACCAACACCGCTATCGGTTTTAGATCCATTTGTGTGCTGCAGTCGCGGCTACTTGCCTGCTGAAAATACCGAGGGGTGTCAAATGATACAGAATGTCTAATGCCGCAGAGGGAGTAGACCGTAAGGCTCCGCTGTTCTTTGGATGCTGTTCTTTGGACTCAGCTTAATTTGCTGCAGTTGACTGCATTGTCTAAGGCTGTCCACCAGACAACAACCCCGTAGGTGAGTTTAGGTCATACGACCGAGATGTATAGCCAGTAGGTTATGCGAGGTTGAAGGCCCCATTTATTCGCAATGGCTTTTTTGCAAGATAATAAAGCTATTGTAGCTTTATTGACTCTTTATTGAATGTTAGGTTTCCAGTTTAGTTTCCTGTCAAAAATGAGACCCAGACATTTTTCTGTATATAGGTAATTGGAATTTTGTATTTCCTGGAAAAGAGGATAAGATCAGTTTTATGGGGGTTTACTCCCAATCCACAGAGATCCACCCAACGGGTTAATCTATTAAGATTTAGTTGAAAGAGTTATTTAATGGTATTAAGATGCTTATCTGAGGCATCTATGGCAACGTCGTCGGTAGAGGCAGTCACCCTTTTACCAGCCGCTTCCAGGTATATCAGCAGTTCATTATGGCTATGGCCGCTTCCTGCCCTCTTATTTAACCCAGAGGGAAGAAAAAGCCGCACTGGGGGACATCAGCACTGGGACTGCTTAGAAACACTTGCAGTAAACTTTTCAACTTCGCAAAAAGCACAAGAAAAGTTACTGAGTGGGACTCATAGAAAGAATCGCTCAAATTATACAAAGAAGAACTGAGGAAGGCAAAGTGACAATCCTGGAGGTCATTCTGTGACAAAATCATAAAAACCTCTGAGGAACCGCGGCTAAGAAAAATGCTATCTTAAAATCCTATGACGCCTAGCTGTTTGAAAAAAGCCGATGGCTCTTTGACAACCTCAAGTGATGAATCACTCAACCTGCTACTGGACATCCACTTTCCAGGTAGTTCCCAATTCGCGGCCTGTAGCAACGCAAACAGGACTACTGCAACCGTGACCAAACTTTATGGTCTGATTACAAGAGACAAACTGGTTTGGGTGCTGTATAGCTTCAAACCATACAAGTCTGCTGGTCTGGCCGGTATAATTACTGCCGAGCTACAGAGATCTTCAGATATTATGCTGCCAACACTAGAGAATATCAAGAGGAGCTGTGTAGAAATGATCCACATTCCTCTGTTATGGAGAGAAGTCAATGCAGATTTCATTCCCAAAGCCGGAAAATGTTCTCATGTTGTCCCAAAGGACCTCAGACCTATAAGTCTATCATCTGTCCTTCTGAAAACTCTAGAACGACTGATTGATGTCCATATACGAGCTAAAATTGATCTAAGACTTCTGTCAACGGCTCAACATGTCTACTGTAAAGGAAAGTCGGTGAAAGCGGCTCTGCGTTCACTGGCTAGCCACATCAAACGATCCCTCTCGCCGAGGACAATTTTTATGTCATAGCTAGGGCACTGATGGTAAGTTTTGTCTAAGAGCTATCTTTGATGTCGTCATCTTTCTTCTCTGTGGCTAATGTTGGCAAGTTTAGCCTTAATACGGATTGTTACGAGGCGCTCGTTAACATTCCGGAGATTCAAGACATCTTGCCGAAGTAGGGGCAGTTTTTGCCGTCGATAACAACGGCAAGGTGTCGGTTAGACTGAAGCCAGTAACTCATTCGGGGATTTGAACCCTGCCGTTAGTCCATTTAATGCTCATCCGCCATTTTCTATTTTCCTGACTAAGTCTCGGAAATCCTTACTGGCATGAGCTTCAAATATGTCGGTGTGGCCTGGATAAGCTTTATTTTACAATTGATTCAATTTGTGGGATTCATCCGCTGTCCCGTTTATAGTGCTGGCTATATTTGTTTACTGGTCAGTACTCGCGCTTATAAATTTGGCAAGTCGAGTCCGGCTGAACATCGACCAGTTACCACTTGGAGGTAAAATAAGCACAATTGATGTTTAGAAACCGTTACACCATAAATACATATCTCTATAAATAGCAGGCATCAGGTCGGTTTGCAGTTGCTTGTGCTGGATTTTATTAGGATCTTGAAGTCTCCTCCCATCATTGCCATGGTTTCTTGATTCCATCTGATTTCAATTAAACGAATCCCCGTAGGTCCGTCCATCTCTTCGTAACACCCCTGCTGTAGGCACTCGTTTACAATTAATCAACATGGTTGGCGTGCGGTATTTGCCGTGGGTTCATATTAAACTGTTACGCCACCATTTCGAGAACGGAAACCATGAATAAATACCAAGACCATGTTTGTGCATTATTTACTCTCTCCCTCGTCACATTTTTCCAGATCCTTGTTCTAAACCCAGGGAGGTCCGTGCTTTGCTTTTTCATTAAAAGAAAAAAAAATTAAGAATAATGCAAACAATTTTTTTTTTTTTTTTGTTGTGGACTTTTGTTCTTCCCGCCAAGAGTAAATGAGTCCAGGAAACTGACAGAGGAACGTACTCGTAATGTAAACGCGAAACACAAACTTCATTAAAAAGTTCACTTCCATTTCCATGATCCTTTCGCCCTGGTTTTGGTTTTTACTATTTTTTTTTTGATATTTACTTGCTTCTGCTTGTTCTGTTTCTCCCCACAATTCAGGAGTACTTTCATTACTTGGAATTTTCTTGATTTTAACATTATTTCCGTTATATTTTTTGCATTTGTTTATTTTTTATTTATTTTTTTTATGTTTTTGTTTTTTCCTCATCTAGTAATGTCACAAACTTACCCTGGAGGTCCTGAGTTGGCGGGTGTACATTGCAAGAGGTATAGTATACTATACTTCCCTGGATGAATGGATGGAATGGTTGAATGCGATGCCAACGGATTGATGGAACTGGAGGTGGCTTTTGTGCAGATTTCGTTGTTTTAAGTACTGACATCAAGCTGGCGAAGGATGGCGAAGACACAGGGTATGAAGGGAAGGAAAAGGATTTTATTTTTGGATAATGACTTTCAGTAGGATGATGAGTTTGGTTGAGATGAAAGGAGATGAATGATGGGGAATGATGCTATACTATAGTCTGGGTATGGGCTAAGGAATTTGATTAAGAAGTTCGTAAAACGTTTTTAGCATTCAGGTTTTTTGGTTTTCTTTGGTTTTATTATCCTGCCGAAGTAGTGGAAGCACTAAATTTAATAGTGGGTAGATGGTTTGAAAGAAGTCATAACAATTTGGTTCTTGGTTAAAGGCCAACTGAACCCTTAAGGCTCTGTCGATCCTTAAAAGCACTACTCTTGTGGTTTTTGATACTTGATACCATTTAAAAAGATATGAACGCTATCTGTGCAAGAGAAATAAAACGCAAACAGATATTTTTATTAAATCACTTTCTAATTTTTAGTTTTTCCAACTGTTCCGCGATAGTGATAAAAAGGGAATGAATGACTTTAAAGCAGTTGACAAATCGACAGAAAGGGTTGACACTTAGAAGATAACAACTATGTTAGGGCTTGTATACATTTGTTTGTTGTTTACACTTGTTTATTTTTTAATATACTGCCCCCCTTGAGCGGATAAGCTCAAGTCGTTGTCTTGCTCTGGAAGAAGAGCTAATTGTGTTACACCGCGCTTGTATTCTCCGTTTTTGGTTCTGACATTTACAACTCGAACGATTCCCTCCGAATCTGTTGAAACTTCTGTTATTCTTCCTAACGGCCAACGTAAGGGATCCATTTGATCTATCTTCATCAACACCATATCTCCCACTGCTATCTTTCGTGTTTTAAATCGCCATTTGGACCGTGTTTGAATTTGCAAATATTCCTTATAGAAGCGGTTCCACAACTCCTGTATCGAGTATCGCATCCGCTGGGCTAAGTGAACACAGTTGAGATTTTTAGGTAGCACGAGCTCCTCATGTATAGCAATCGGCGGGCCACCGCATAGAAAATGTCCAGGTGTAAGTGGCTCCAGGTCATTAGGGTCCGCTGACATGGGAGTTATTGGTCTCGAATTCATAATGGCTTCAGCTTGTTTTGCCACCCTACGAAGCTCGTCTTCTGTTCATGCCATGCATCCTAAGATGTTTTGTATTAAATGTTTCATAACCTTAATCGAAGACTCCCATAAGCCTCCATGATGAGGTGTGCGTGGAGGGATAAATGACCATTCTATATATTCCTTGTTGAGTTCCTTTTCATTAACAGGTTTGTCTCTTTGCATGGTAGATTTTGGTTCCCGGAAGTAATTGGAAGCGCCGACAAAGTTAGTAGCATTATCAGAATAAATTTTAGAAACTCTACGCCTATCTGAAATAAATCTTTTAAGAGCTCGTAGAAAAGCCTCGGTAGAGCGATCAGGAACCAGCTCTATGTGCACCGCTTTCGTAACGAAACAAACAAATAAAGCCAAGCGCACTTCCTTATTTAGACGGCAGCGAATGTGATGCCGAACCGTTATAGGGCCAGCAAAGTCCACCCCAGTGACCATAAATGCCTTGTATTGTTTTGGCACCACACGATCTTCAGGTAGATCGCCCATAAACTGAGCGATGAGTCAAAGAATTTGATGCTTTGCATCATACATAATTTTGGCTTTCTTAATTCGTCCTCTGATTCTTATAAGACCCTTTTCGTCAAGGAATGGAGCCAGACCTTTCAAGGCGCTATAAAGTGACACAGAGTGTTGTTTTTCAAGAAGCGAATATTCAGAAGCGAAGACGCAGCGCTGTATAGCTTTAATAAACACTTCTTCAGCTTGAACCTCTTCTTCCAATGTTGGCGCCTTTATGTAATTTCTGGGATTCGCATTTAAAGATTTTTGACCATAATTTCGGGCCCGACATCTCTGTACAAAACGCAGTGCATATGCAAAAGCACAACGAGTTCCTCGAAAGCTTCGGGAAAAGTGCATAGATTGAGTGACTTCCACCATGTTTATAGCTACTAGCGCACATCTCTGAGGGCGTAATTCTTCTACATCCATTTCATTTGACCTTGGCAGTTGGAATTCTGTGGGCCAATTCGATAGCTTTTCACGTAAAAACGCTGGGCCACTCCACCAGAGGGCAGAACTTTCAATTTCAGATGGTAACAATCCACGTGTGATAAGATCGGCTGGATTTAGCTCCCCGGGAACATGCTTCCACTGATCAAAGCTTGTAGCTTCTTGTATATGAGCGACTCTATGAGCTACAAATGTGTTCCATTTGAACGGTTCTTCATGCAACCAATTAATAACGATAGTTGAATCAGTCCAATATAAAATCTCATCAATTGAAATCTCCCTGAACACTTCAATTTTTAACCTTTCTATTATGTCCACCAGAAGTTTTGCAGCGCATAGTTCAAGTCTCGCTATTGTGAGAGTCTTGTTTGGTGCTACTCTAGATTTAGCTTCAAATAACGTAACCGTTATCCTGCCATTGGTATGTAAACAGCATGTATATACACAGGCACCATAGCCCCTTTCACTTGCGTCACAGAAACCATTCAGTTTTAGAAGTTTTATGTCTTTGCCACTCAATACATATCGTGGGATCGTTACCTTTTTTAGTGCTACTAGTTCTTTGCGAAACTTTTTCCACTTGTCAGAAAGATCATCAGGTAGCTGTGTGTCCCAGCCAAAGTTCCTTTTCCACAAGTCTTGAAAGAACATTTTTGCTAATGCGACCACGGGGCAAATTAACCCAAGAGGGTCAAATAACCTAGCGACCTCAGATAAAAGAATTCGTTTTGTAACCGTTGACGAAACCTCACTTTCATTATATGAACAACGAAAAACATTTGCATCAGGTTGCCAAGTCAATCCTAATGTCTTTATGGTGTTGTTGTCATCGATTTTAAGAAACTTTTCTCTGGCGTCAAGAGGAACGTCCGCTATCACAGCTTCTGAATTTGAACAATATTTGGTCAGTTTGAATCCTCCTAGGCCTAAAATTCGGACTAGTTGACATCGACCTTCAACGAGTTCTTCAATAGAATTAGCACCTAGCATCGAATCATCGACATAGAAATTCTCCTTTAACCACTTAGCACCAATCGGATAATCCCTAGCTTCGTCATCTGCTAATTGGTGTAATGTCTTAATTGCCAAGTAAGCTCCCGGAGCTGTACTATATGTGACCGTAAAAAGTCGATAAACCTTTAATGGCTCATTTTGTTCCTTACGCCATAAAATTAACTGAAAATCTGTATCAGAAATATCAACCAGTACTTGCCGGTACATTTGTTGTATATCCGCCGTGACGACGTAAGCAAACAAACGGAAGAATAATCATCAAATCATCTTGTAACTTTGGGCCTGAATATAGTATATCGTTCAATGAAACACCAGTTGATGTCTTACATGATGCATCAAACACCACTCTGATTTTTGTACTAGAGCTAGCCATCTTGAAGACGGGATGATGTGGCAAAAAAAGTGTGCGGTAGATGAATCAAAATTTTGAACTACTTCTAAATGGTCAAGACGCTCATATTCCTCAATGAAGTCTGAATACATCTGCGTTCCAGGCTCAAAAAATGGCGGGTAGCTACAGTTAATGAGTCTCCGAGAATTGATGAACTAGAGCAGAAGGTAAGCGCACTACATAGCGCCCGGAATCAACCTGCCGAGTTGTTAGTGCATAATGCTGCTCAATGGCCTTGTCCTTGGGATTTAGAAAAAAGTTGTCCTTGTACGTGTTGCAAGAGTCGATTTCCCAAAAACGTTGTAAATACTAACTGATTTAAGGATTCCATTAGATGTATAGAGTGTTCTGCGACGAGACGATGAAGATGAAGCAACAGGTCCAGCGATTACATAACCAATCTTGGTATTGCACAAGTAAGGGAGGCCTGGCCCCAAAGAATATTTCTCACCGGTTAACAAATCCCAAAATAAACCGCCACTTATCAAGAGATCCACGTGCTTAGGCCTATTAAAGTTAGGGTCTGCTAATCTAACATGCAATGGTATATTCTATTTTGAAGCGTCGAAAGCAATAGGAGGATATGAATCAGTGATCTTTTGTAAAATAGTTGCATGAATATCAAAGCGTTCAGATTCATAAATGATGGAGCCAAAACTTAATTTGCAATGTCCTCGTGAAGAAATTATAATGCTTCCTATACCTCCTACTACGGTATCGCTCCTGATTCTATGTGCATTTATCATCTTAGCAAACCTCTCAGAAATATAATGATCTGTGGATCCACAATCTAATAAAAGCTGAGCCGTTAGCATCGTATACATTTACAATCACAGATGCTAATAAAACCTGTTCATTTTCAAAGGATCGTGATGCTACAAGTGCCTTTTGCACGCTACTACTACCTTGCGCCTGAACAATGGGTTGTGTACCTTCAAAATGCAGTAGGGTGTGGTGCTTCCTCGAGCATTTCTGACACCGGCCTTTACAAAACCTATATGAGTGCATTCACCGAAGGCATGCTACACATGCGCTTATACGTCGAACCTGCTCCGTTAGTTAGGTGTAAGGGCCAAAAATATAGGGCAATCGGCTAAAACATGCGTAGTCGATCGACATTCCAGACATTTAATTTCATGCAAACTGGCAATTAATGTAGTTTGAGACCTCTTACCTGACGGTAGCCGCTTCTCGATTCCATTTGCTTTCCACACTTAGTGTCTAGACTGATCCACTCGTTCATGTGTTGATGGTACCTTTCAATGAAGCTCGTGAAGTTTTTCCAGCTTGCGATGCTCTCATTGGTATATTCTTCCCACTTGCAGATATTATTACCACGACTTATGAACTGAGTCTTTCGAGTGTTGTTATATGCTCTCCGTTCACCCTGTTTCTAGTTAGCGCGATTTTTGCCAACGGCCCCCAGATGCGCTCTTCAAGATGGTCAAGGTCTATCTGAGTTTTTCTGATAGGTAAAATCCATTCGCTCTAACCAGCTTGATGTTGCAGAACAGCTCGTAGAGTTGAGTGTCATTTTTTCACATTAAAATTATTCGAAGGAACTTAGACAGAGTCTCTTTTCTGACTCTTGGCGGGACTTTGCTATTTTGTCCTTGTTAGGACAAAGAAAAATGGATCAGTGATTGTTAGTCTTCGCTGGATTTCTAACGAAGTGCATTTATCAAAGTTATTACCAAGTAGACGTCTATCTAATATATGTAAGTACATAAAAATTTTGAGCTTATTCCAACTTTGTCTCTTCTGATTCAGGACTTACAAGCGCACCAGTCGCAGCTCGCCCCATTCTGCCAATCATTCAGTGTCATCAGTGTTTGCAAGTCGTTGCATAGATTTTTGAAAAAGTTGTGTTCGGTGCTTTCGAATTGTACGGAACACCAATGATCTGATGAGTTTGGCAGGGATAACAAAATTTAACATGACTGTCTATAGCTGAGTTGAGCTGAAATCGACGAAGAGGTGATAAGGACTTCTAAGGTTTTTTCTTGTATCCGTTGTGATGTGAATATTTGGTCAATTGTGGACTTACCACACTGTGAAGGACTAAACAGACCGTCGACAAATAGTTTTGGATGTTCACAAAACACGCAGACTAACTCTTCTTCCAGGGATAGTTTTCTCTGATGAAATCTACGAAATTAGTTGGTGTATGCTCGCTAACAGTGTTCGTAAATGGTGTTCAGGCGTTTAATGAAGTCACAAGAGTCAAGAGTCAAGAGTCAAGACTCAAGACTTAAGCCTCTGCCCATCAACTCCTACTTTCATGTATCCGGGTAGGGTACCCAACCTTTGCGGGACGTCATTGACGCATGCTAACAAAAGAGAGGAAGAGGTACTTCGACGTCCTGGCTCTATCTTTATTCTTCTATTACATATTGTTTACTTAACGACGAATTGGGGCTCCGCTCTTCCGAAAAGCATTCTTTTTACCCAAACATCGCACGGTGAGATATCATCTAAAATAAGTTGGTTTTGTGTATGCTTTCTTACTTACTTAGGTGGCGCTGCAGTTCGGGGTTAATCTGGTCCTCAACTAATAATCCACTCAAGACAGCCGAATCTTAGCTAACTGCCTCGAGTTGCTCACTCTAAGTCGGTTGAAGGCCATTTCTATTTGTGCGCGCCACTGCATTATCCCTCCGTCGCCTCAAACGGGACCGAATATTTTTGAAGAATTTTTCTCTCGAAACAACTGAGGAAGTCGAGTCCGCTTTCCACAATGTCCATGCTTCTAGCATGCTTCTGGGATGATCAAGTTCTTATTTAGAGCCTCCCTGATTGTTCGGGATAGGGCCTCACTACTCAACTGCCTTTTCAGCCCAAAGAAACAGCGATTGGCATGAGCGATTCTTCGTGTTATTTCTGCTGAAATATTGTTGGGCAAAGCTAATGTTGGCAAAGTCCCGTACGTACCGTTTTGTCCAATTCTCGATGTGGTGTGTCTCTTCTTCTTGACAGCATATACTGGGTTGTACCCTCATTTACCTTCCATCCCAATACTAGCGAAGGCACCGGTGACAGCCCGATGTGTTCTAATAATTATATCGATATCACCGGCGTACGCTGGTATGATAGCTGCAAACACTTTTGAAACATTGTATCTACAGTGTTCGCTAGTGAGTTCTGCACAATTCTTTCAAGTATAATAGTGAAGTCACATGATAGCACATCACCTTGTCTGAAACCTTATTGCACGACAAAGGTCTCAGTTTAGTTGCAACCGACTTTGATGGAGCAGAATGCGTTCCCAATCGTCACTCTCCACAGGCGGAGGAGCTTGACTAGGATGCTAAAACATGGTTCTATATGTATAGCTATATGTATATATGTTCTATATGTATAGCTCAGATCTATAAGTGCTGTAATATGCGGCTTTAAAATCAATGAAAAGATGGTCCAGCGGATCTATGTATAAATTACGGTTAATCACAAACAGCAACCCAATTGAGGATTGATTGAGTTGGATGCTTGGTTAACTGTACTAATAGCCAAATGTGTAAGCAAGCAACACGCCACATTTACAGCTTGGCCCACACAGTTCATTCATCAACGGTACCTACAAATGTGTTTATCACAACTTGTTGGTACGCGCTTTACTTCTGAGAAAGTGCAAGGCAGTGCAGATTTGGAGTTCTCCCCGTTCAGTCGAACGCTGACTAGAAACTTCCCCATGAAGGGAAATACTATTTATAATAATAAATTAATAAATTAAATAAATAAAGCAATAAAGTATACAAAAGTGAACCAAGTTGTTTTTAATCGGCGCCCAACATGCAGTGACGTGAAAAAAGTTTAAATTATATTGAAATAATGCACATTTGCGTTACTGAGTACAGCGGACTCACGAGGCTCTTAGCACTTTGTTCAGTGGTACATTTTCTTTAGAGATTAAAAATATCCCAAAATTGGAAAATCAATTGAAAATTGTTGAAAAAAAAAGTGAAAAACAAAAAAATTAATGTAAACAGTTTGTCCAGTGATGTATATACTTAAAAGATTATAAATATCTTAACTGTTAAATAACTAAAGTTTGCGAAAAAATTAAGAAAAGAAGACAATTGAAATCGACAAAAAAATAAATAAAAACTAAAATGTGAATACATACTACTATCTCATCTCATCTTTATAAATTCATCATCAGTTGTTGGAGAAATATTTTAATATTCAACCACGTGGAAAGAAAATATAATATTATCATATTATAACCAAAATTATTCCTAGATAAGTATTAAATATTGTGCTTAAAATTCATTATATTCAATTTCTATACACATTAGTTATTTGTTTGTAATCTATAAGTTAAATTTGAATTATAGTTAATTGATATTGTAGATTGTAAGTTGATAATCTTACCGTTGCTGTTACGGCTTCTTTAAAAATACACCGTACATAAACCCCTATTAATTGTTTAAGTGATTTTTCCTCTATATTCCTATATTACTACATAATATTTGCCTACTCTCGTTTATTACCCTAGTGTTATTGATTAATTCAAGTGAGTTAAATTTAGTTCAGCTGTTAGCTTTGTTTTGTTTCTGAGTAGATGATGGACTCAACTCAAATAAGTGCGATAGTTACAGCTGCAGTTCAAGCTGCAACTCAGCAGACTAGACATGAGTTTAAAGAAAGGATTGACGAACTGACCGCCCGACTAAAAGTATTAGAAACTCCTATTGCTGTTGAGGAATACAGACCAGTTAGTATAGAACCTAATAAAATCTGTAATGAGTCCTTAGATTTAGTAAAGTCATTGCCTGAGTTTGGTGGCGAACAGATTCGATATATTTCCTGGTGTCAAGCTGCCCATGCAGCCTACAAACTGTTCGAAGACCATGAAGGAAGCTCAAAGCATTACCAGACAGTGGCCATAATAAGAAATAAAATTGTAGGTTCAGCAGATTAGATTCTTTCATCGTTTAATACAGTACTTAACTTTAAAGCAATCGTAGCAAGATTGGACTTTACATATTCCGATAAGACACCCATTTATCTCATAGAACAAGATATGACAACATTACGCCAAGGCAGATTATCAATTGTCGAATTCTATGATGAGGTTTAAAAAAAAATTTACTCTACTCATTAATAAGACAATAATGCTGCATAATGGCAATAAAAGTCTAATTGAATCCCTTTCTCAAAAATATCGGCAAGACGCTTTAAGAATATTTATTTCTGGTCTACAAAAACCTATGTGCGATATATTATTTTCATCTAGACCTACAGACATGCCAGCCGCTCTTGCTCTTGCACAAGAACTTGAAGCTAACCAGGAAAGGTATAATTTTTCAAATTCTTTTCTAGGTAAAATCGAACGCCCTACTTCATCTAAACTGAATAGCTACCACAATCAGTTCAATCAATATAATTCACCTCACTATAAGCAAATTTCTGCTAACCAAATACATCATAGGCCAACTGCCATGGAAACAGATCGATCTCTTTCTCAATATCGGAATCCAACTAATTTTGGAAAACCTGTACAGAATCCTAATCATATTCCCATGTCCATGGCACCAATTCCTAATAATTCTCAACAATTGACACAGTATCCTAATCAATATCAGGGGGCTATACAGAAACTAAATAATTTCCAAATGCATTCCAACAACCCAAACCGACATCAAAGCAAGCGACATCGCGAATCTGACATGCAAACACATCCTAAACTGCAAAGAATCAACCATTTGAACCAGATCTTATTATCAAACAACACAGGTTTAGACAACCAACACTGTCCGTACGGATGTAACGATACAAACTCGGCTGATAGAGAAGGAAATTACTGTGATGAGGATTTCTATGAAAACAAGAGTAGCAGTACAGAACATAACGACTTAACAGAGACATTTGATGAGATTAATTTTTTAGGGAAAGGTCCCTCCTGCCATACGTCAGTCGAACAGTGGCATGAAGGGAAGTAAAGCTGCTAGTGGACACCGGAGCTCCTAAGAACTACATCCGAAATCTAAGCTTCCTTAAGGCCGTCAAGCCGATTACAAAACCATTTTATGTTAAGTCAATACACGGAACAAATGTTGTCACATCGAAATGCGTTATTAACCTATTCAATAGTAATACTACTTTTTTCTTACTGCCAAACCTTAAAACGTTTGACGGAATCATTGGTTTCGATTTTTTAAAAGAATTAGGTGCACAGTTAAATTTAGAGAAAGGAATAATAACGTATAATGGGGGTGAGGAGAAGTTGTTCTATTTTTACTGTGGAGATGTTAATAGTATTTCTTTAGTAAGCAACCCTGTCTCTTTAGATGTAAATAAAAAAATTTACTCATTAATAACTCGACACAGAAGAGTTTTTGCTGATCCTAACGAAGCTTTGCCCTTTAATACAAATGTTGTTGCAACAATAAGAACAACTGACAATGACCCTGTTTATTCCAAAGCCTATCCATACCCCATGTCTGCAGCTGATTTTGTTAGTAATGAGATAGATAGTTTACTTCAAAATGGTATAATAAGGCCATCACGATCTCCCTATAACAATCCTATATGGATTGTTGACAAAAAAGGGGTTGATGAGTTGGGAAAACAAAAAATGAGCCTAGTAATAGATTTCCGAAAATTGAATTCTAAAACTATTAGCGACAAATATCCTATTCCTGATACTTCTACTATTCTTGCAAATCTAGGAAAATCGTCTGTATTTTCAACATTAGATCTCAAATCTGGTTTTCATCAGATTAATTTAGCGGAACGGGATAGAGAAAAGACATCCTTTTCAATAAATAATGGAAAGTATGAATTCTGCAGATTACCTTTTGGGTTGAAAAACGCGCCAAGTATATTTCAACGTGCAATAGATGACGTTATTAGAACAGAGATAGGTAAATGCTGCTACGTTTATATTGATGACGTCATTATTTTCTCGCAGACGGAAGAAAAACACCTAGAAGACGTAGACAGAATATTGCAGTTGCTATTTGAAGCTAATATGCGGGTCGAACCAACGAAATCTAAATTCTTTAGAGACGAACTAGAGTTCTTGGGTTTTGTAGTATCCAGGAAGGGAATAAGAACCTGTCCCGAAAAGATAAAGGACATTATAAACTACGAAGTTTGCGATCTTTCCTCGGGTTGTCTGGATACTATAGGCGGTTCATTAGGAATTACGCCCAAATAGCAAAACCACTTACGAAGTATTTAAGAGGTAGGAATGGTAAAGTAGGGACAAGGACGTCTAAAAATATCAAAATAGAGTTAGACAAAGAGGCAATTGATGCCTTCAATAGAATAAAAAAAATCTTAGCATCCGAAGACGTCTTACTACTCTATCCAGATTATGGAAAACCATTCGACCTTACAACTGTTGCTTCATGCCATGCGCTTGGCGCTGTCCTCTCTCAAAGAGACAGACCAATAACGATAATTTCTCGTACATTGTCTTCTACAGAGGAAAATTACGCTACAAATGAGCGTGAATTATTGGCAATTGTGTGGGCGTTGCAGAAGCTCAGAAACTACCTGTATGGTGCAACTCGGTTGAACATCTATACAGACCATCAACCATTAACCTTTGCCATTTCGGACAAAAACCCAAACGAAAAAATGAAAAGATGGCGAGCTTTCGTAGAGGAGTTCTCACCGATCTTTTTCTACAAGCCTGGCAAGGAAAATTTTGTTGCCGACGCTTTGTCTCGGCAACATATAAATGCCCTGGAACAGTCTGAATGTTTGGACTCTATGACAGTCCATAGTGAGGCTTCTTTAACTAAAACAATACGTACTGTGCAAAACCCATTGAATTGCTTTAAAAACCAAATTGTTCTTAACCAGGGATCAGGGTCTCTTAAGAAAACAAAGGTAATTTTCATGTCGCAGATGAGGCATACGGTAACATTTGATGACGTAAATAGCCTCTTTCCAATTTTTAAAGACGTTATCAATCCCAACGTTGTAACTGCAATTTATTGCGACTTATCTGTTTTAGCACAAATTCAACAAATCACTTTGTTTCCTTCGGTAAAATTCTATCATACAGGAAAAATTGTAACAGATATTTTTAACCCAAACGATCAACAAGAAATTCTGGTTACCGAACATAACCGAGCTCATAGATCTGTTCGCAAAAATGCACAACAGGTCCTAAACGATTATTACTTTCCTAAAATTAAAAAAAGATTAAAGGAAATAATCTCGAATTGTAAAGTCTGTTATGAAGCAAAATACCAAAGACATCCACCTAAGCATGAGATAGGAGAAACACCTATACCATGTTATCCTTCCATACTTCATATGGACATTTATTCGACAGCGCGTTCTTATTTCTTAACGTGTGTGGATAAGTTTTCCAAATTTGCAATTGTGAAACCAATTAAATCGCGTGCAATTGTTAACATAAAAGAACCGCTTTTAGAAATATTAAATCTTTTCAAAAATATCAAAACTGTGGCCTGTGACAATGAGAAGTCTTTTATCTCGGAAAGTATAAGGTCATTGCTAAAGGATCATTTTGATATAACTATTTTCACTACACCTACCTTTCATACTCGTAGTATAACAAATGGACAGGTGGAAAGGTTTCATAGCACTCTCTCCGAAATAGCAAGGTGCATAAGATTAGAAAAGAATATCAGTGATACTGCTGAACTCCTTTTACATGCCACATGCAAGTACAACAGGACGATTCATTCAGTCACTAATCACAGACCAATTGACATTATCCATTCTATTCCGACTGCATTAGGAGATGAAATTAGGAAAAAGATCACCTATAACCAAAAAATCTATCTAAAATACCATAATAAAAATAGACAAACCCGAGTATTCGAACCTGGTGAAAAAGTTTTCGTAAGAACAAATAAAAGAATTGGAAATAAATTTAGCAAACTCTTTCTTGAAAAGACTGTTCAAAGAGATCTAGGTACAACCGTTCTAATTGACAATAGGAAAGTACACAAAAACGCGCGCTTTATGGACTGAAACTTTTGAGAACTGTTTTCAGGACAAACTATTACGCTGAATCTTTTAACGTTATTTGCTCTTGAATTATTCAAAAACGTTTCTCTTATTTCTTATCTCTTTATTTTTTACTTTTTTTTCAAATTCAACCACTTTCAACCACTATTACCACTTATATTCTTATGAATTAATCTTTCGTTAAATATGAAAAACAAACAAATTATTGAATCATTATATTCTGATATTAGTAGTTATATAATTTAAAAGACGAAAGTAAGACTATAAAAAAATAAAATATTGAGAAAAAATCACAAAAATCCACATAAATAGTACTCCAATATAAATATAAATATTAATATACTCGTAAATATAGATGTTAATTTAAATATAAAAATGTAATTTTAAACAAAACTTAAATATTTGAATTATTTAAAATACATAAAACTACAAGTTTTGTTAAAAATATTGTAATGAATACTGTTAAGATATCAAAATTCCATCGAAAGAAAGCCGTGGACGTCTTCACTTAAAAGGGGGAGTAGTTACGGTTAATCACAAACAGCAACCCAATTGAGGATTGATTGAGTTGGATGCTTGGTTAACTGTACTAATAGCCAAATGTGTAAGCAAGCAACACGCCACATTTACAGCTTGGCCCACACAGTTCATTCATCAACGGTACCTACAAATGTGTTTATCACAACTTGTTGGTACGCGCTTTACTTCTGAGAAAGTGCAAGGCAGTGCAGATTTGGAGTTCTCCCCGTTCAGTCGAACGCTGACTAGAAACTTCCCCATGAAGGGAAATACTATTTATAATAATAAATTAATAAATTAAATAAATAAAGCAATAAAGTATACAAAAGTGAACCAAGTTGTTTTTAATTTATATTAAGATCTTTAAGTACTTCTGCTACTACACGAGTGGGAAATGGATTCGTCCCATTGAGGATTCGACGTACTCAAGTCTAGGAGGGGACAAAGCACAATCAGGGAGTGTTGAGCTGGCCCCAAAGTGTGCAGCAAGCAGATTGGCCTTATCCAAAGAGCTGACAGCAGGAATGTCTTAATTTTTACATTGCTGTATTTTTTTCCTCAGTTTTTGGTCGTATTGGAATTTCACATGCTTAAGAAAGGCTTTGCATTCATTTCTGGCTCGTTTGAACTTTTTTCGGTGTGCCTCTGTTGGGTTGATCTTGTAGGACCGAAAAAACATTTCTCTAACCCTGACGGCCTCTTTACAGCTCGAGTCGTACGATGCCTTTTCTTTTGTTTGATCCGATGGGGATCATTACAAAGAGAATGGTGTCTGTAATCATATCAGCAGCGGCATCCACGTCGTTATCGAGGAAACATAACTACCAGTTAAAATTCCAAAAGAAGCTGTTAAGACCGCTCCAGTTGCCTTTCTCGTATTGCCATACGGTTCTTTTAGGAATCTTTTCTCTAACTGTGTGGTCGGTGTACGAGAAATGAGCTAATATGACGAAACGGTGTACTTATCAGGGTGAGAAGTTAAAAACAAGTCCAGGGTGTTGGCGGTATGACTATCAACGTCTGGTATTCGCGTGGGCTCATTTACAAGCTGCGTTAGGTTGTTTTCCGCAGCGAACATCCGCGGTGAGAGAAGAATGTTTCGCTAAGTGCCAAAACAGCTGGTCTGTACATACAGACGTGGACGTACGCATAAAAGTGATAACTTTTTAGCCCGCGTATATTGGCTACGACTACCCTGAATTCCCTAGTCATAATCACAGACAAACACAAACACCGACGATACTAAGCAAGGCTGTGAAGTGAAAATTCTGACGTTGGTTTATCGAACTAAATTGCTGTAGGTGTTAAGCCCTTACAACAATATGAAACAGTGCACCAACAAAATTTTCACTCACAACCCGCTATCCATCAGTTGTTACATACACTCAATCACGCAACAGTACTTTGGGATATTTTTATGTTTTTTTCACTGCACTGCACAATTTTACCTTGCGCAGTACACGATAATTTACCTCGTCGATGGTCGACTCGGTACTCTGAATAGTCTATTCTGTTTGACGGCGCTATGTCTGACCTTGTCGCCGTTATACAGTCTGCGGAAAAAGTTTTTCCATATTCTCAGTACAGACTGTGACTCTACTACAAGTTTTCCTTCTGGATCTCTACAGGTTTCTCTACAGGTTCTTTCTACCTATTGCCAAAACTTCCGTACCTTCCTGAAGAACAACTTCTTAATAACTTCAATCGCGCGCTTTTCGTGCTCTTCTTCCTTCTTCTGGAGGAGCCGATATTCTTCCAGTTTCTTCTGTTCGTAGAGATCACGAGCAGCTCATCAGCACAGTTTTTCATCCTCCATCCGTTCCATTACATCGCACTTCCTATATATGATAGCAGTCAAGGGCGTCAGATAACTGTTCATCTGCAAATAGCTTGTTAAGCGTTAGAAGATAATTTCCTTATTTCATTTACTGGGGTCCATTTTTCCGTGGTAGAGATGTTACCCCGACTTAAAACCACCAATCTGGAGGGCAGGTCCTTGTTTTTCACCCATGGGCAAGTCGCCGAATACTCGTACATCGCTGCCATTGTCAAATTAAGGCTCCTGTCCTACCATCTCCTGCCTCAGTCTTAAAAGTTGCTTATTGATCGAAGGTACGGATAAGGCTCCCGCTAGTCCGGCTGTGGACGTCACCTCTGATTCTATCGATGTGAATTCCTCGTCGGAGGTCATTTGTCCATCGGAGATGTCCCGTCTCAGCATACGTTCATCGTTGGCTCACTATTAGATATCTATCCAGCAGGCACCAGGTCGAGGAGATGTAAACAGTAAGTGGTTTTATGTAAGCAATTGTAGATAAAAACGTTTAAAATTTATAGTAAGCTTGATAAGGTAAAAGTTTAAAAAAGTGCGCAATCCATTTATGACCATCCTCCGTTTAGAAAAGACTTCCTGCCTTATCATTGATCCAGTAAAATGCAACTAATCCCTTAGGTCTGTTTTTAAATAACAATAATTACACACACCTTATCACAAGTTGAAAAATCTGCTAAGAAAACTTTTAGGAAAAAATGAAAATAAAAATTAGGTTACCCATTGCCTAAGGTAACACAGAAGGGCCACCAAAAAGGACACGAAAAATGAAAAGTGGAATTTACATGGCACAATGCAGAATACCTGTTCTTTTGTTATACTCACTAAAAGTATCTTTGGAAAGAAAATTTTTCACAAAAGTTCCGCTTTACCTTCACCGAAAATTCTATTTACGAGTGCTCACCCTGCAACCCACTATCCACAGCCTTCCACTCTGTATCCTTTAAACAAAAGGTTCACCTAAATGGGTCCTTCCCCACCGCAAGTAACAAAAACTTTTCGCCCGATAACCACCGTCTCTTTCAATTGCTTATTAAGCCCTATTAAGGCCATTATACTGTGCATATCCTCTTCCGTTAAGGGCTTTGGAAGAGAAAAAAAGAAAACTTATTCCAACACTCCCTCACACATACCAAAGTATACGGCGAATTGACGCGCCATGATTTCAGTTTTAATTCCTTTCATTCAGCAAATTTATTATCCTTTTTCTTTAAATTGCCAACTTTTGTGCGATTAATCGGCTTCAAAGTTCTATTCCATTTAATCAAAGAGATCCTTTCAATGTTCGTCCTTGCATAGTGACTGGTATTTGAATGTGCCACTCATCTACTTCTACTACTATCATATTCAATGGCAGTCGGCACAAGAAGTGGGATCTAATTATTTACCTATCTGTATGAGTTCGAGTGTATGTGTATGTATAATGAATAACATAAAATTGAAACAACTACGAAACAAGTTCTTTAATTAGTTTGCAAAACTCAAGGACGCGCGCCTTTCAATTTAATAAAACTCAAATTCCCACTTTTGCTAATTTGCTCGCGTGAGTTTAAAATGTCGGGGGAGCAGGATGAGCAGTGTTGGTAGACGGTAGATGAACAGTTTTGTACTTCCAAGATCGAATGTCCTTTTCATCTGTTTAAGTTATTCTTGATGAACTTGCGAAATGAGCTCGTTTAGTTTCCGTTTATCTTTTACGTCTTTCTCATTTAGCTTGTACACTGTCTACAAGGTTATTTTTCCACAGTAACTCTAACACTCTTTTTGGCTTCTCTTTAGGGACTTAGCTGGTGAGTACATGAAGATTGCATATTGTACATATTGTTGGATGTGGAAGCTTCACTAATCTGGGGTATTCCTCGTACTAGGTCCCTTTTCCGGGACCAATTCAACAAACTATCCGATCTGGTCAACAGTTCCGCTCGAGCAAACAAAAGCATTTGTTGATGTCATCATTAGGTTTAAGCCAACTTGATGCAATGACAAGTTTTTAGCAATTTTTCATAAGTGGAAGCTCCCTCAGTTGCACTGTTTGGGACAATGACAAGCCCTGGCCTCCTAAGAAGATGCATGCAAATTTCTGAGTAAGTTCGCACTACTCCGGAGGAGACCTAGGCCTCAACCTGAAACTGCACCTCTCTGCCATAAATTGGTATTTACTCACTCCATGTCCAAGCTATCTAAGCCGATGAATTCGTGCTTTTGTAACAAGATGAAGTCGTAAAGCCCATGCAGTTGGCTCTAGGCTAACATTTTTGAAGAAAGCAAAACTTAAAGTTATCCAACAGGAATGGTAAGGAGGCTAACCACGGATCTTCCAGCTGGACCGACTTCGGCAAGTCTTATAGATGAGTTCGGCAAATCTGTCGATACTCCTCCTAAACTCCACCAAAAGGTGGATAGAGCTATTCAGAACCTAAACCGTGCCTTCACCAAGTAAACTGACGTATCCACGCAGGAAACACTGCTGCAGCTGGCCCGTCCTATGGCGGAACCCAGAATACTCAGTTCTGTGATAACCTAATCAGAATCCCTCTCAACTTCTTAGCTGTTATCTGTCACCCACTATAGGGCTCCCCCCCAATTAACAAAGCTTCGCCCATCAATGACGTTGTCTAATAGAAAGCGGGGGCAGAGCAAAGTACTGGTCTTGTCGTAAACATCTTCAGATGACACTATCGAAGATTGCTACGATTTGATCAGTTACAAATTGCCGGTCATAGGTCTTGTTGGCGGTTGGACCACCGGCAGTCCCTACCAGGACTTAAATCACGGTACCATGGGAGTCAGGGGTTCGGGCCTGACTTCTTAGAGGTAGGCCCCCTTGTGGGAGCGTCATGGTGGCTGTTGTTTAAACCCAAAATCGCGGGAAGTGTCTTGTTGTTTCACCCAATGTAGAGTTGCAATAAGTTCTGGGTGCTGTGACCCTAAGATCAGTAAGAGGTTTTAGGTCGGCCTCGACTCATATCAAGGGTGGAACTTGTGCCTCCAACACAGTTCCGAATTGGTATCAACGGATTGACGGAGAACGATGGCAAGGCGTATCCTTGCTCCCATGGATATATGGGCATCCCGTAAACACAAGTCTACCCGACAGGTATTTACGTTAAAAACCAAAGACTAAGTCACCCACTGAAGTGACAAATGAGGCTATCAAACTTGCTATTGCTTCGTTTGATGGCCCCATGCCACCGGTCACCGATGACATATATCTACAATAGTTGTGCTACGAAAAGTATAGATAAGCAGCTGGCATCACTGCTAGTCTAGCGCTGGCACACGAGTACATGCCTTTATATTGAAAATCGAAAGAGATGACGAGAGTGGGCTAAAGGCTTCAGACCTATCGGTCTGACTTCTTTCATCCTTCATGCCTAGAAACACGGTAAATTTTGCGAGACTGCGCTTTCAAATCGGGTGGAGAGAATTGAAGGCGAACTGGACAATAAAGGGTACCCGCTAGACATTTTGGCATAGACATTGAGGGTGCTTTCGACAACGCAAATTGTGACGACTTGTATTATCTTAGACAAGTTACTAATTTTGTGGAAAAGACAAATGCTGTTGATTTGGAGCCTGGGCGATTTCGGCCAGTAAGTGTTGCGGGGGTAAATAGAGGCTGAGTGCAAGACGCTGTCTAAATGATTAAGCTCTAAGCCACAATCAGCCATAGATGTGGTTATTGCACTAGAAATGGGCTTTGACCGAACCATCTCAAAACCGTGGTTTTTCTCTTTACGAAAAGCAAGAAACAGGGCACTTTGGGTTTTAGGAGCTTTCAGTATGATATTGGGTTGTCACCGAGAATGGACCTCGGGATCTACACGGCTGCGAAGAGGCCGATAATATACTATGTGTCTATGTTGCAACAAGCTTTCACGGAAATAAGTCACTGCTATTCTTTTTGGTCTAGACGGTTTGATATATTTCCTCCCTGATATTCATAACTTGGTCAGTACTCTCAGAGCCAACTTCTGTTTTAAAAGAAGTGATCTCCACTCACTAGAGTTTCCATGTTCTTGCACGTTGACTTTTTGACAGCGGTCTTATGGACAAGGCGTCTGATGCAATGACAGTTTCCGCCAGACACTGAACCACGAGAGAATGTAGTTGGGTCTTCACGGATGGGTCCAAAACTGATTTAGAATGCCGTGTAGGTGTCTTTCTGGAGGACAACAACGTTGCCTCTTTCTTCCATGCGGAGGTATACGCTATCCCGACAGCAATTAACTACATTCATTGATTCACTGAGTCTTGCTTGAGTTCCAGGTCACAATGAGATAAACGGATACGAAATAGCCGATGAGCTAGCTAGGCAATACTCAGAGGGAAGCTTTTCAGCTGAACATCCATCGTTGATGCGTTGATGGTAACGGCTTTCATTGACAGTTGGGTTTCACATGAGTATAGCTAGAGATGGCATTAGGTTGCCAGCAGACTAATCGAATGCTTTTCTACGTATCTAAGTAGGACAGTCAGTAGACTACTTACTGTTGTCGTGAAGAGATACTATTTTTTTTTTATAATGAGCGCGCGCTCAAGAGGTTTGAGTACCCTTAAGATGATTGTACACAGCGCGGGCAAAGGAAATTTAGGGAGGAAGAAAAGAGAGGTACCAATGTATATTGCTTTTAAATGTTTGCAAGTTATAACGACCAGGAAATACAGAGATCGGCAGGGCATTCCATAAGCGAGTTGTACGGCTTAGGAGCGAATCACGATATTTTAGAGTTCGTCCGAAAGTGGGCTTGAGGGTGAAATGATGAGCATTCATAGTGAGACGGGTGTTACGGTTATAAACATGAAGGGGCGGAGTGCTATTGGCAATTTCATTTGAGCTCCGGTGGTGAAAATAGCGATGCAACAAGGTGAGATAGGAGACATTACGCCGGTGTTCGAGGGTGTCGAATGACAGTGTAATATTGTCATCACCTGTGAGTTTTATCGCACGATTTTGGATCATATCTAGCAAGTGCAAAGAGGTCTTAGGAGCACCTGACCAGATGTAAGCATAATACTCCAATTTCTGGCGGATAAACGCCTTATCTATTGAGGACAATTCAGAGGGGCTGAAATATTTCTTACACTGCTTGAGGAAACCTACACATTTCGCAGAGTTTTTGGCGATATCGAATATCCGGTCATTTCAACGTAAGTTGTCACTGACACACATACAGAGAATGGAACGTTTTTCGGTTTCGACGATGCAAGTGCCATTCAGCATTGTGTTTTGGAAGCATTAAATTCCACTCTGTTGATAGTTCCCCAATTGGTTATGCTGTTGATATCGGAATTTAATGAGCTTAGCATACGCTGCCGTTCTCGTTCTACAGCCGAAGAGCAGTTCCGTGAGTCCGGGAACAAATATGAAAAGCAGAGAGTACTTTCATTAGCAAAGGATTAGAAGTAGCAGTCAAGAGATCATTAATAAAAATTAAAAAGAGTGTCGGAGACAGAGCAGAGCCCTGGGGCACACCAGCATTTATTTTGTGAATATCAGACTTGAAACCGTCCAAGACAACTTTAATTGAATGTTCCGAAAGGTAATTTCTAATCCATTGAAGAAGAGAGTCGTCGATCCCAAATGCACGCATTTTTGACAAAAGAGCTTGATGCCAAATTCTGTCAAATGCCTTAGAAACATCAAGAGCAACTATCTTGCTTTCGCCAGATTGATGTACGCTTTGGTTCCACTTTTCGGTAAGACATGCCATCAAATCACCAGTGGACCTGTTGCTACGAAAACCGTACTGCCGTTCATTGAGAAGTTTTCGTGTTTCGGGATATTTCATGAGCTGACGATTTATCAGCGTTTCCATGACCTTGGAAAGAAGGGACGTAAGTGCAATGGGTCTGTAAGAGGAGAGAGAAGATGATTCGCCTTTTTTAGGGACTGTTTTCCATCTTCTCTTGCTAATCACCTAAGCGCTACCTATTTTAGTATCCGGCCTACGCTCCCAAATCAGACGCTGATTTGGTGTAGGCACTGTAGAAGAGACTGAGGAATTTCTAGTGCGATAGACTAAATCCTTGTCTGAGTGCTCTGTTCCTACAGAAAAAGAAATTAATAAATTCCATGCTCCCTTCACAGTGGAATTGGTACATTTTTTGTGAAGAGGACATATTTCTCAGTTACCTCCATAGTTCAGAGAAACAGCGAATATACAGACTGGTTGCTCCTTTGATCTCTACGTTTGTGACGTAGTTTGAGTTTACAGTGGAACCAAGGTAGATAAAGTTGTTAACTATCACAAAGATGTGGCCTACTGTTATGGGCGCTGTTAAAATTCTTGTGCCTTGTTGACAACATTCATTTTGTTTTTATATTACCACTAAATCCACCTTTGAAGCTTTATCTTCAATACTGGCATGAGTTTCATACAATTCCTTGAAGTATGATAAAAAAATCACACGACATTGAGTTTCCTTGCCTTTTTTAGGTTTCAAAACAGACCTTTGTGTAGTGCAAAGAAAAATCCGCAGAAAACCGCATCTCTATAAATTTTACCATACGTCCAGATCGGTGAGCAAGTTGGTGGCAAGTTTACAAGATCAGCAAAAAGGTGATTATTTGATAGAGTGTGAACTTGTTACGCCTGCAATATAACAGTCTGGTTGTCCTTTAGTTTGAATATCGCTTTCTAGACTTATTATTGGTCAGCGGGACAGATTTGCTGTCGATCGTCAACCACGTTCACTTCCTTGCTGATGTTGCTGACATGATCACAGGCCTTCTATGCCTGATGCTGGCACCAAGAGACTTGTAGCGAAGTTTCTAGTTACTTTAGCTATATCTATCGACATCAAGTTAAATCGCAATACCTCTTCGCTCGGGGTATCTGTATTCATACCATGGTTCTGATCCGACTCAATGTTGGCTCCTTGGAAAAACCGGATTTGCAAAACACTAACTTGTTTCAATCGAAATATGATTAATTTTATTAACGGTTTCTTCATCAAGAGTCTCTCAGGTGCCAGGTCTCTGAAATCGCCGTTCCTCTGATCTTGGGAACAGTTCTGATCAAACGCCCATATTGTGTCTTGTCTGGCATAAAATTATGCACCGAAGTTGTGCATGCTGTGCTTACATACAGGTACATTAGAAGTGTCAGACTTAGTTTACAAGACATACTTAGTCTGATGGTTATAACGTATGTAGCCTTTCCAGTCTTCTTTTCTCAACCGGGCTTGGGACCGGTTGGCTCACAACCTTATACGGAATAGATTAAAAAGATGTGACGAACCAACTAATGGCCTCGGATAAAAATGAACGACTCTAGCAAACATTTAAAGGACAATTACCTTCGGTACTGCACGTGGAATTTCTGACTCTTAACTGGAAAAATGCAGCTCAGCAATTAGCGGATGCCCTTCACTGCTATCATGCAGATATCACCGCAATCCACAAAGTGTGATGGGATGGGCCGGAGGATGAAAAACTGTGTATACTGCTTGTATACTATGGTGATTCCTACAGGGAAAAGAAACAGTGCCCATTCGGACGCGGATTTTACACATGCGGCAGACTTAGGCAAGAAATCTTAAGCTTCCAACGCAAGACCGAACATCTTATGACAAACCGCATCAAAGCTAAATCTGCTAACATAAGGACAATATGCGCCGATGCCCCTACGGCAGCCATGGAGGACGCTACCAAAAAATATTTCTACGAGCTTCTGGACACGATATACAACTGATGCGCTGGATTTTACTTGACCACCACATAGATATCCCTGATTTGATGAAGAATGTCGTCGAGCACATATAGTTAAACAAGAAGCTCTATGAGCAGAAGGGACGGGAAGCACATCGACTTCTCCTGAAGAGGAAAACGGCCATGAGAAGTGCGCGATAGATGATATCGAGAGATTGTATTCCAGAAATATTATAAGGAAGTATTACCAACAGGTAAAATTAACATGGCAAGGCAAAAAATCCCGTAGAGATGAAGAAGGAAACCTTGTAGTAGAGTTATAGTCGGCGCTGAGAATAAAGAAACTTTTTCTGCAGACCGTACAACCAAGCCCAATATCCTGCAGTCAGGTAGAATAGACCAGCTGAGACGATGATAACCCAGACTTCCGTCTACCTGACCAAAACGAAGTAAGGATATCAATATCTTAGCAAAGCAGCTGAACCTGACGGCTTACCGGCCGAGGTATTCAAAGCTGCTGGAAATAAATTTGTGGAGAGCATACACCAACTCATTTCTCAGATCTGGTCAGAACAGTGTATGCATGATGAATGGCAACTCAGAATCGTTTACTCGCATCCAAAAGTGCCAACTGTAGAGGTATAAATCTCCGCATCATTGCGTACGTACATGATTTCATCTGTCATATTGTGTGAATCTCTGAAATCCTTCGTCAACAACCTGATTGATCTCTATCAGTGTGGCTTCAGGCCAGTAAAGTCCACAATCGATCAAATCTCTGGCAAATCCTGGGAAAAACGCAAGAAGTCCGAATGGATACCCATGGATTTTAAGGCCGCATATGACAGCATTTATTGAGACGGGCTGTATAGAGCGATGTCTAGTTTTGGCATCCCAGTCAAGCTCGTCCGTCTATGCAGAATGAAGAATGAGAACGCACGCTGTCCCGTCAAAGCGGCTTAATCGAAACCTTTGATGTTCGACAAGTTTTAGATAAGGTGACGCACTGGCATATGACTGCTTTAACATCGTACTTGAAAGAAATGTGCGGAACTCACAAGTGTGGAGGCACAATTTTTGTAAAATCTGTGCAACGCTAGTGTGCTGAAGATATCAACATAATTGGCAGAACCCAGCGGGCTGTAACCGATGCGTTCGCTAGTATTGAAACGGAATTTGCCAAAATGGGTTTAACGGTAAATGAGGGCAAAAACAAGTATATGCAAGAAGGAACACACAACTTCGACGAATTGAACAAAACATCACAATGGACAGCTATAATTTCGAAGTAGTAAAGGACTTTGTCTACCTTGGCTCTGCTATAAATTCTGCCAACAACACCGCAGTAGAAATAAAACGAATAATCACTCTTGCCAATCGCTGTTTCTTTGAACTTAAAGGTTAGTTGAGGCCCTATCCCGAACAATCCAAGCTGTTCGGGAAATATACGAACTATTCAGCGACATCGACCTAGTCAGAAAAGTGCGTATCAGTCGCCAGAGATGACTAGCGCGAATAGAGCGAATGGTCAGAATCGAACAAGGAGGGACAGTGTAGTGGAGGAAGACCTCACCAAAGGTGACGCCTACAAGTAGAAGAGGACCTCAACCGACTTGGAATGCGCAGCTGGAGGCAGTTAGCTAAAAATCGGGCTAAATCGAGAGGCTTTTTAGTTGAGGCCCAGGTTCATCCCGAACTGTAGCGCCACCTAAGTAAATAAGGAAGTACATACATATATGAAACTTTTGAACACCCGACTTTTATCTCATTGGCATTTGGGTTTCCATCGACTTCTTAATTTATTTTATTTCATTTTCGAAGGATCGATACAAATGAATTTGTAAAGTCCGGGATTTTAAGCCGCGGTACCTGGCACTGTTCTATTGGGCAAAGCTCGATAAGAATGTCCGTAACCAGGAGAACCCCTCAGGGTGGAGTCATATCCCCACTCCTGTTGGTGCTAGTTAGCAATGACATTCTCAAAAAGCTTAGTAAAATGGGTATAAGTGCCACGGCATACGCAGATGAGGTGGCCATAATAGTGCAGAGAAAATACTTAAATATCTTAAATACGATCAGTACTTGGACAAAAAGCTGCGGTCTCAATGCCAACCCTTCCAAACGGAACTGGTTACCAGAAAGTACAAGATACTGCAATTCAAACTCCCAAAACTCAACGGAGTGGCACTGTCCTTTTCGGATAGCGCGAAGTATCTGGGTTTGATTCTGGAAAAAAAATTTAACTGGCATCTTAACGTTGCGAAAAGAATCAAAAAGGCTGCAAAAGAACAGAAGGAACAATTTGGGGCTTAAAAACTGCTATGGTGCTCTGGCTATTTACGGTGGTGGTAAGACCCATAGTTACGAGTAAATATGGCGCACTAGTATTATGGAAAATGAGAAAACGGTTTACGGAAAATTAGCGGCAGTTCAAAGAACGGCTTTCATAGCCATTACAGGAGCGCTCCGTACCAAACCTACGGCAGCATTGGACACCTTTCTGCGCCTTTTAGCTTGATTTACTGATCAAAAACTTGCTGGCAACAGTGCGATACGACTCACTAATCTGGGTTACTTCAAGGGCAGTACTTTTGGACACGTTACGGTTAGGCAATTCAATACTAACAGATGAAATTTCTTCCTTGGTCGACTTCGACACTCCGTATGATATAATATATCCGGAGAGGGAGGACTGGGAAAAAAATGCAATAATCAGGCCGAATGAAATTGCAATTTTCACAGATGGCTCAAAAACAGAGTAAGGAACAAGTTCTGGTATTTTCTCAGAAGACCCAGAACTAAGAGTGTCTATAAGACTACCGGATGCAAGCAGTGTTTTCCAATCAGAAGTTCTGGATGTCCTGAGAGCGGCTGATCTAATGCAGATGAGATTGTTATAGGAAAGAGATATCAACGATAGCCAGGCCGCACTTAAGGCAATGGAATCGACCAACATCAATTCTGATATAGTCTGGGGCTGTCGCACAGTGCTCAAGGCACTATGCAGTCAGAACCGGGTGAGACTGTGCTGGGTGCCTGGACACGGCGGTATTAAACGAAATGAACAAGCGGATGAGCTTGAAAGAAAAGGATGGCTTCTCGACAATAGTGAGGTTGCTAACATTAAACCACCCCTTTGCATAGTAAGACGCACTATCGAGGAAAAAATGATAAAGACTACCAACCTAAGGTGCTCGAGTCTTGAAGGTCATAGGGTATCCAAAGTTCTCTGGCCACTTTTTGACGGCAAAAGATCTAGCGGGTTAATAAAATTAAACCGGGATAAGCTTATGGATAACAATAGGAATCCTGACAGGACACTGTCTCCAGCGGAAACACTTAAAAAGACTCAAATTATCAAATAAAGATATTTGCAGATTCTGCGGTGATCTACAAGCTGTTGAGGACATAACACACATACTGTGTGAATGCGAGGCAATATCGCGTAGTCGAAGAAAATTTTTAGGGAAATTCTTTTTCGAAAACCTAGAGGAAATCCGAAATAGACAGCACGAACCTCAAAGGCCTTCTTGGATTTTGCAAGAAAATGGAGTGTTTCACCAGGACGATTGTTTAAGTTTGTGCCATTTAAAGACAAATTCAATTGTTTCCACAGGGACCGCGGTGGGTCCGTCTTGGTGCTTAGTGTCTGTGTGATGGCATATCCACCACACATCTGTTAAACCTAACCTTACCTACGCCGGGGTACTATGCACATGTGGCGTTTATCAACAGCACGCGGTGTACCAAGTTTCCATGTGGTCCACCATCTAAGTACTTACCGCGCCCAACACTTCTTAACAAAGGTGTTAAACAGAATTTATGGTAGCCTCCAAAGGCCTTTTCAGATATCGAAAAGCTCTTAAGAGTTGTTTTCAACCTTGGTGGAAAAATCTTGTCTATCCAGATGCGATTTCGTCAGTGTCTAAGGCCACCTCTTCAGAAGCTTAGATATACAGTCTGAACTGGCGGTGTATATTGAGATTTTAAAGAACTCTTGCTACTACACAAATGCGAAAGTGGATTCGTCCCATTAAAAATTCGACTTGCTTAAGCAGGTGGAGCTGTAGGATAAGCTGACTGCAAGTACAGTATCTATTCCTGGCTCGTTTGACGTTTTTCGAATTTTCCTCTGACGAAAAGTAAAGGATCTCATTCCAAAGTGAGCATATCAGCAGTTGATTCCATGTCGTGTAGTGAAGTCCACTCCAGTTGAGCTTCTGATATTTCTTTACGGCTCTTTAAGGATTTTTTCTACAACTGTGTAGTAAATGTACGAGAGTAGAGGGTGTACTTATGGAGGGTGTACTTATCTCAGTATGGGAATACAAGTATATATCCTCTGAATGGAGTCAGACCTATTAAAAGTCAAATTGCTATCCAGTTTGGGGTTTCTCTAAACAAAACAGAAGTTGAAATTTGCTTAGGTAGATGGAATTGTAGCCACAAGAAGTTGAATCCAGAATTTGAAGTGTCATAGGATACATTACTACTCACGCGAATGGCAAGGCTGGGGTGAGAAAAGAATAATCACACTAGTTCGTATCCAAGTAGGGTCAGACCTGAGTGATGCGAGAAGTCTAAGTAGCTAAATACCAACGCAGCTGCATTATGAGACAATCCAAGTTCTAATTACTGGAAATTTATTGCCTCTCAAATTTTGGCATGTTTCTGCTTGCAGAGCTCTGAAACAAGAGTTGTTAGAAAGTCAATTTTAAAAGCGCTTCCATAGATGCTTTGTTGATTTCCACGTTGTGAATGAAGTCCCCTGGCTTGTCGGCCAGGCTCGTGGATACCAGAGGTTGGCTTCATGTTTTCGAATACAGAATCTGGTAATTTCATTGTCCAGACAAAGCCGCAGATACTTAGAAAAATGCCGTTCAATAAGTAGCAACAACTTATTTTTTTCAATACTGCCCATCTGACCTCAATAGAGATGTTGACTTTTTTTTTTTAGGTTTTAGTAGGTAGACCGCCTTCAACAATTGGACACACCCGTCATACGCTAATGACTGTTACTCCTGCCCAAAATGTCATCAAACATCAAACCAACCAAGCTTTTTTGTTTACTTAAAATACAATACGAGTATATCGGTCGTAATGCCTCAATTAACAAGTAACATCCCAGTAAAGGAAAAAAAAGAAGGGCCACCCCTAATTTCGCTTCTTGCTTTAAAAACTTTTAAACAACAAAGTCTACTCCAACCCCCATGGCCCAATGAAATGGGCTTTCCTTGGTTTGTAAACTGACGCAGCAGTTTTAGTGTTTTTCTTTCTTTTTTTTTTGAAGCCAAGAACCTTCTTCGCCGTCATGTCTCATTTGGTAATGATGGTCTAGGAACACTGGCATTTTTATTATCTCACCACAAGCCTTTGGTTTTAAAGCATCAAGCTTCTCCGCTCCTCTCTACACGTGTCCATCTAACGTCCTTGCTAAAATTTGAATGAAAATGCGTAAGGGCTGCTGACCCTGTAACAAATGACAGGACAGGACAAACTTACCGGAGACTAACCGTACGACCCAATTATTTTTAAAAGCCAACTGACATCTACCTTATTGTTTATATAAGAGACAGAGACATACAAGGGTTGTGGATGGAGAGAAAGGATTTTAATTGCATTCTTTTGAAGTAGGGAAAAGAATTTCGCAACAGAGAGTGAAAAGGTTGATATTCGTATCTTGTGTCAAAAAGTCTAGGTTCATCACAATGGTAATACCCCTACGAAAATCTAGGAGCACCTGAAGAAATACTCCTAAGTGGACTTGTCCTGATGTCAAAATAATTTCATTTTTCCAGACGAACGGAAGGGGTTCCCATTTACGTTGAATTGACTGGATGCTCCTTTCGAAAGGGTGGAATTGTGATGTTTTTTTTTCTTTCATTTTGCTAATCAAGGACTGACTAAGCTGTGTTCGGAATCAAATTGGAAAACGCAAAAGTCAATTGAGGGAGAGTAGCCAAAGTCATATCGAATGTCATACACTGGAATTGGCGACGGTAATAACTATCGATTTGTGCTAAAAGCCCGTCAAATGTGTTTAAGCCTAATGGCGATTAGAGAAGGGGAGAAACAGCATACAAAAGGAGAACATAAAGAAGAGACCAACTGCCAGTATGTGAAACCGGAGACGGACAAAAGGATTATATCGTTAAACATTGGCTGAGTAGTCGAACAATTTAGCAGGAAATTTTGCTTTGCCAACCATGAGTCGCATTCCAAAGGGATCGTCTTTCAAGGAAAACAGGACAACAAAAAAAATACTACCAGTACGAGTACGTCGATTGTAATGTGATTTTGATTGATGACCATGTGTTGGGGTGATTTTAGAAACGAATATGTGCACTTCAACTTTTCAATAAGGTTTTGAGTGTTCGTGAGTGGGAGACGGTAAATCACCAGGACCCACATGTTCGTTAAGTGCTGAACTGAAATTGAATTGTATAACTAAGAATTCAGCAATCAATCGGCTGTTGGTGAATGTGGATTTCATCATTGAGCATCGGATTGAATGGTATCGCTTGGTAGGCTCTTCAAAAAGGTTTGCTGTCATTATTTTCGGCTTCTCACTGAATGTGTTTGATATAGTAAGAAGACCCATATGAACAGTATCTGCAGAAGGACCTCTTATGACCAATAGATTGAAGTGGAATGGAATCTAGCCTTTTATATATATTTGGTTCTATTCAATGCGCTACAGAGCTTCTTTTACCCTCCTTTCAATTTAATCGGCTTCCACTGTTACCCGTTCACCCGGCTTGTCACACAGGATACTTCTCTGTGTATATGCTAATTGAAGTTTGTGCGGATTTGTCTTCATAGTGGAGTTTCGAGTGGTATTCAGACTCCATTGGACTGCTCATAAATGATTGGTCCAGCTTTATATCTTGTCAGAGGTGTGCATGTACGTATTTCAGTGAAGTTAAATGGTGAGGTTGAAGGAATGCGAATGTTGATTCTTCGTGGTGACCCACGTGGCCACTTTGGTTAGGATGATGAAGAATTGTAGATCTCAATAAAGAAAAAAAACGCGTACTGTATTGATTAAATGCTGAACTTAGACTAAGTTTCATTTATTCTATTTATTCTTTACTCTAATTCTTCAATTCCATTTTCATTTCCTTGACATTTCTTTTTTTGTTTACTTTCTCTTATACACGACTAATGTATCGTTTACATCAACAATGTATAATCTACTACACCCCTTCTCGATTCATTAGTCCCAATTTTTTAATGATGTATTGGAATTGTGGTTTTGCCAAAGGCTTTGTAGGAACGTCTGCTTCTTGATCCTTCGTATTCACATAGTGCAACGTTACTTCATTTTGTTCTATTTTCTGGCGTATGAAATGATGTTTAACATCAATATGCTTTACACGTTTGTTTTCCATGTTATATGCCATTTTTATACAACTCTGGTTATCCTCAAACATTTCTATAACATCGACATCAATGTGCAAATCAGTTAACAATCCACGAAGCCAAACACCTTCTTGTACAGCTAACGCCAAAGCCACATATTCTGCTTCAGTTGTAGAACAAGCAACAACTTATTGCTTCTTTGACGTCCAACTTACTACATTTCCAAAAACTTTGAATAGAAAACCACTGGTTGATTTCCGATCAGTTTCATCTGAAGCATAATCTGCATCAACGAATCCTACCAGAGGTTTTGAGTCAGGATTATTTTTATATAACAGTTCGTAATTCATAGTAGCCTTGAGATATCGCACCAATCTCTTTCCGCACTTCCAATGTTCGACACGTAGACAGTCTTGGAAACGACTCAGTTGAGATATGGCAAAGCACAAATCTGGTCTGCTGCAAAGCATCATATACATGACCTTCCCAATGAGCTCTCTATACGGTTCGACTATTTTCTTAGCATCATCCTCGACTCTCTTTAATCTGGTTGATTGATCTATTGGAGTAGACACTCCGTTACAATCTTTCATATTCATATATATGAGTAAATCATTAATAGATTTATTTTGTGACATGCTCAACCACGACTCTTCGGCATTGTATTTAATTCCTATACCAAGAAATTGCTCCAGCTCTTTTGATTCTGTCATCTCAAATTCTCTTGCCAACATGCTCTTTACTTCATTATTCTCTTCTTCGTTACTACTTACAAGCAATAAGTCATCAACATATAAGACTAAGTAGTTAATATGACCATTACACCGTCTCACATACACACAGTATTCATGTTGCGCTCTCAAAAAACCAATTTGTATTGCTACTTCATGGAACTTCTTATACCAGCAGAGAGGAGACTGTTTTAGACCATACAGTGATTTCCTCAATTTGCATATCATTCCCTTTTGGACCTTCATACCTTCTGGTGGTTCCATGTACACGGTCTCTTGCAATTCTCCGTTTAAAAACGCTGTTCGTACATCCATTTGACAAATCGAATATCCTTTGTATAATGCCACAGACAGCACAGTACGAATTGCTGCCAACTTTGCCACGGGAGCGTAAGTTTGTTCGTAATCAATGCCATACTCTTGATTGCAGCCCCTTGCTACTAATCGTGCTCTGTATGTATGAGGTTTACCGTTTTTATCAGTTTTTAGTTTAAAAACCCATCTACAACTTATTATTTTCATATCAGGTTTTTTTGCTACCAGCTCAAATGTTTCGTTCTTCTCCAAAGAACACAATTCTTCAATAACAGCGGCATTCCAATATTTCCGATCAGGTCTCAGATCGATTTCTTTAAAAGACTTTGGCTCCACTGAAAAATTAAACTGAGACAGATTTATTTGTTCAAAATCATTTTTATATGCTAACTTGCCTGGAGGTCTGCGCTCACGACAGCTTTGCCTTTGACTCGCCAAATTATTGTGCTGCCGGAGCGCCAATTGCGGTGCATCTTCAGAAGCGGATTCAAAATTAGAATCTGTTGACTCTTCACTATTCTGTACTATTGTCTCATCAAAGTCGTCCTTGTCACCAGCTGTAACACCACCACCTGTGTTGTCCTTACCAGCATCGCCATCACCTGCATCGTCAGATTCTCTGTTACATTTTTCTTGCTTTACAGGATCCCCCTCTTGAACTGACGTTACCCTTTTAGTAACACAAATCGCCTTTGATTCATCATTGTTAAGGGCCCTCGCCGGAAAGTACGTCTCATCGAACCTAACGTTTCTCGCAACAACAATTTTTCTTGCACCCGAATCCCACAGCCTGTAACCATTGACTCCGTAACCAACCATTATCATCGCCTTACATTTAGCATCGAATTTGCCTCTCTTTTCCTTTGGCACATGTGCAAATGCTTGACATCCGAAAATTCGCAACTTCTTAAGATCTGGTTTAACACCAAACCACAACTCGGCCGGTGTTTTGTCCACAACACACCTTGTTGGACTCCTATTAAGCAGATAATTTGCGGTGAGAACCGCTTCACCCCACATTTCTTTCTTAACACCAGAATCCATCATCATAGTTCTTGCTCTTTCTACTACGCTTCGGTTAAAGCGTTCTGCAACACTATTCTGTCTTGGGCAATAACCAACAGTAGGTTCCAATTGAATACCCTTCTCACTGTAAAAACGCTTCTGTTCATTCGACATATATTCAGTCCCTTGGTCACACCTCAAGTAAACGATTTTTTTCTCAAATGTTGCTGTTACTCGTACATGGTTTTCGAATTTCTTAAAACATTGGAAAACATCAGATTTTTGTCGAATTAAAAAAACTTGAGCAAAGTGACTATAAACGTCAACAAAAGTCACGATATGTACTTGGTGTGATTGGACCACACACATCCGTATGGATTCTTTCGAGAATTTTTGTAGTTTTTGGCCTTTGCCCTGAAAAGGGATTCTCTGTTTGTTTCCCCGCAGCACATGGGTAGCATGAAACCATCTCCTTTCCATATTCCAAGCCAGTTACCATGTTCTTATTTTTCATTTGTTCTAGGTACGTGTCGTTCACGTGACCCAGCCTGCGATGTCATACATCATCTACCTTGCACACGTTGAGTTGATTTTTCGTGGAATATAGCTTCAATTCATACAAACCATTCGACAAAACACCTGTAGCAACAGTTCGTCCATTGAAGTTTATTACGGCATCATGACCACGAATGAAATAAATATCGAGACCTTTCTCTTGAAGTGCCTTGATAGAAATAAGATTCACCCGAAGCTCTTTTGCATACAACACCTCCTTAACCTCAATAGCAACCTTCGACCTATTCACATATGTATAGCTCTTCAACACGCCCCTGTGAGTTGCCTTCAATGCACCACCCTGTTCAGCGGTACTTATTACCATGTGATTTTTAAGCTTCTCAACATCTGTCAAAGCATCCAGATCATTAGTTGCATGCCGTGTGCTTCCTGAGTCTAACAGCCAAATATTTCGTCCAGCATTCGCATTCGCCACCATGAACGCAACGGCACTGCTATCCCTAGGGTTTCTAGAAGACGAAGCTTTCTTTCTAGAATTTGACTTCGGAACTCTTTGGGGACAATTAAAACTTTTGTGGCCCCTTCTCTTACATTTAAAACATTCTGCTGTAAATCGTGCAGAAAAAGCTGCTTCCCCTCCAACATCATTATCGACTGCCTCTTTGTTAACCTGTTGTCGCATCTCCTCATTCAATAAGCGTGACTTCGCATACTACAAGGTTAAAGTGTCATCCGGCATATTTTCGAGTGCCGTTATGAGTGGCTGAAAGTTTTCTGGGAAAGATTTAAATAGATAATAAATAATTTCGTTAGAATCTAACTTAGTACCCGCTGCAATTAACTCTCTTGTGCACTCATCGAATTTAGTGAAATGCTTTTTCATGTCACTTCCCAACTCATACTTTACCCTATCCAAGCGTGTGCGTAGCATGTTCTGCTTTGCCATATTTGTTCCTGAGAAGGTGGAGATGAGGGCGTTCCACATTTCTTTTGCTGTCGATTTGCCTTTTATATACTCCAGATGATTATCATCAACTAACCATATAATTAGGTTTTTAGCCATAGCGTTTCTTTCTTCCCATTTTTCGACATCTTTAGATACCGCAAGCCCACCATCTATACTTGCCGTGACCTCTGGTTTCGTATGTGACAAAACGTCGAGAACATTCTGAGCTTCGAGAAAGTTCTCCACCCTATATTTCCACGAATCGAAATTTCGACCATCAAATGGTTTTATTTTTGCAAACACTAATTCCATTACATTCGACATAATTCAAGAGAGATCTGGGCCCATAACCTGTAGATCTCAATAAAAGAAAAAAAACGCGTACTTTATTGATTAAATGCTGAACTTAGACTAACTTTCATTTATTCTATTTATTCTTTACTCTAATTCTTCATTTCCATTTTCATTTCCTTGACATTTCTTTTTTTTTTGTTTACTTTCTCTTATACACGACTAATGTATCGTTTACATCAACTCTGTATAATCTAGCAAGAATCCCTTACTGTTTGTATAGGTAGTCTCTTCACAGATTTGTGTTCTTAGTAAAAGTATTGACTAAAATGAACTCGTACCGTGTTTCCTCCTTTTCTTTAGGGAAGGGACCAAGATCGTCGATCTGTATTGTATCAAACTGGGGGCTCATAGTGTGTAACTCCCCTCAGGTCTGTCACCTCTTTTCTTCACTGATGACTTGCTGTAGTATCTGGTGAATCTTCTTATCTTGGTGAACCAAAATATTGCCCTTATTCTCTCAAATGACTTCTCATCGGCAAGATGTTCAGCATTATCATGGCACAGTTAAAGAATTCTCTACCATATCATTTTCAGGACTACCCAACGCTTGTCTTCTCCTAGTTTACGAAGGAGTCAATATACTCTGACGACATGGTTTTTTTTGAGTAGTTTCTTTCCTGGTATCACCTCAATAGCGTTGAGTATCTTTCGCAACTATGGGTCCTCCCAGTATGATGACCACCCAACCTTCTACGGAAATATGCACATTCAATTTGTGAGCAGACGCTTCATTGCATATGAATTTCATCTCCAATTTATTGTCGACTTCGGTCATCGACGTGCACAGCACTTTCCCAAGGTCAGTGCATCTTTACGTAGTCGAACTCCTGCAGTTTGAGCCACCACACGGGTAATCAATTTCCCCTTATTGCTGGCTTTAACTATAGCCTCACATTCCGAGACGACTTTGAAATATCTGCCAAATAGATACACTTTGCATCTGTTCAAGATTTCCGTTATTGGCAAGACTTTTGGTACTTTTTCCCACCTGTCGACTACTTGCAGTCGTAGAAGACCACTGAACGCCTTCCTGTTTGCTTTACTCAAACAAGACGAAGCAAAAGTGTGCACTTCCTGCACGCACTCCGTGTCAAATAACACACGTTAAACCGAGGAGCTCCTAGACCTTTATGAGCATCTTTAGATCTTGGAAATGAGACTCCTGAACCTTTCTCTGCTCACTTGATAGCCTAGGAAATTAATATTAGTCTTCAGAAAGTTGTAGTTACCCCTGAACCCTTAAAACCTCAAGGAATCTGTGTAACTTCTCCGAACCTTTTCGACTGATTTGCTGGCGACCACCATATCGTCAAGGTATATCTATCAATCCCCTCTCCGCAGGCGTGCGTTAATTAGAGGTGAAAGGGAATTAGGGAGAAAAGTGTGATAGGTAGTGATGGAGGTTGGTTTTGAATGTATGTAGGATATAATGACTAGGAGTGAAGGCATGGAATGTTTTTGGCAATTTCGGGCAAGGGACATTGCAACAGGGTTGATAGGTGCCAACTAACTGGTCTGTCTTTATGTCACATATGTATAGCACGGGAAGAGTGAATAGGTTTCGAAATAACATTCGTCCTTTTTTAAGGACGGTTTCCCACATTCTTGACAAGAGTTCAAGGGTAGGATCGGTGAAAAGCTTACGCTATGGTTTTGCCAGCTATCCAAAGAGTTGACAACTGGAATGTCATTGTTAGTGAGCATTGATATGGAGGATGAAGCAGAATTTTTTAAGTTTTTGAAGAACAGACAGTGATTTCTATTGCCTTTGAGTATTGTAGTAGTTTTGAACTATTTTTAATGTTTTCCGGGTTGCATCTGTTGGATAGGTCGTGTAAGAGCTAAAACCTTGTTCTCTGATCTTGATAGCCTTGATGTCAGGTCGAATGAGACATAGTATTATGCTTGATTCTTTAGATTTTTACTCTTCAGTCGTTGGAAGATAAAGGGTTTCATTCTAAAGGGAATAGATGCGCCCTGCTCATCGTTCCCGATTAAACACAAGGACCCCGTAAAATTCTCGAAGAAGGTATTCCTTTGATTGTGTGATCGGTGTAAAAGACGTTAGATATTTTGACATAGCGATGTGTCGAGGATAATGGTGTTTTTATCATGGTGAGCGGTTAAAAAGGGGTCAACATCGACTTGGACAACTACCTTGTTGTAACCAAGACGCGAATTCGGATGTCGTATGCATCGATTGTCTGGTGGAACAAGCTTTCATGGAACTACGTACCTGCTGCTTTTATCTAGCACCAAAGAGCTGTCTATCTCGACTGCATGAGTGTGTATAATAGCACGCGTAAGCCTATTCTAGAAGCTCAAATGAATCTTCCTCCTCTTGATATTCATATTATTAGTTGAAATCTAAATGTCATCGCTCCTTCAAAATGAAGGGGTCTTTGGTACAACTCGCACTGTACTGTGCACCATTTTTGACTTTGGCCCTATAGACATGCCAGCGATGTAGAAATCTATCGTTTCTACGTTCGAAATGGACTTTGCCTGTGGTCAGGGATAGTTTCGTCCTAAACCTGAGCCAGGAAAGAAATGTAGTTGAGTTTTCGCGGATGGCTCCAAAACCGATCTAGTCTCGGTGACTAACTCTTTGTTAGCAAAACTTGCGTCGTCCATGCGGAAATATACGCAATCATGTTTGGCAAGCAACTATACTGTGAAAAATCGGTGGGGAGAGCAATGTACCTGGCGACAGCTAAGCTACGTTTATGACCTTGCTTAGGTCTTCAAAACTTCCAAGCTACTTCAAGAATGGAAGACATCCTGCTGAATTTACTGAGACCCTTTTGAATTCCAGACTCGGAGAAGAGTTACTCAGGACTTAAACCTCCAGCCCTCGGCTAGGACTGCCATTGAAATTCGACTTTCTGTAGAATGAACGAACCTTGCCCGACGTCTCTTGAAAGCCAGCGGTCTTTATATTGTTCTTCAGTAGGAAAAGTTGCAGATTGTTAATTATTGTCATAAAGGGGCAATACACTTCTGCTAAGCACCTAAGTATTCTAGGCACAAGTTTCCGCCTTAGGTTCACAACATGGTGCAGGTATTCGTTGCTGATGTGGTGAGTGCTGATACTGTAGACATTTTATCACTGAAGCGTTTACTCATCCCTCATGTGTTGCTCTAGTTTTACTGTAAGGCAAGGGCGGTAGATGGATTTTATCTAAAGTAGACAATCGCTCATTACTTCGACTGACATTCTAAGGTTAACGTAGTCTGAATTAATAAGCTTAGATGGATAGGCCATTGATGGACGCTAACTCAAGCACGAGGGTAGAACAACACTTATCGGAGAGCTCTATTGATGGAAGCCCAGATCCAACCTGCATCTGAGTTCTTATGACAACCCAAAACTGATCTGCATTTTTATACAACGTCTTCCAATATAGACTTTGGGACTTTGACAGTTGATAGCGGCCATATTGTTGAAGCTACATCTATCAGATTGGTTGTCATTTATTCACTCTCTTCTGCCAAATCAGCATGAACAGACATACCGTTCAACAACACGTGAAAATGACAAAATTGTTTTATTAAAATGGGTGTTCTGTTCGGGCAATGTTCCGCGCGCTTTGCCTATCTTACGATCGCCATAATCGTCCTGCCGAGAGGACTATTCGCAGTGTGGTGGATAAAATTGAATCCACTGGTTCAGTAAACGATAAACCAACACCCGTAAACGCTGTCCGTAAGGGTGTACAGGAAAATCCGAGGTTGTCGATTTCGCGTCGCTCACAAGAACTCGGCTTTTCGCAGACCACAACTTGGCGATTTTTTCGTCTTGACAATTCAACTGACCTAGGAGCTGAAGGTAAACGACCAGAGACTACGACGTGTGCTCGCTGAATGCTCTCTGGAGTAGTTGGAAACTGACCCTAATTTTCATCGAAAATTCATTTTCAACGATGAGGTCCATTTCTGGATGAATGGTTACGTCAACAAAAAAAATTGTCAAATTTGGTACGATACCAATCCACATGAGATACAATAGTGTCCAATGCATCCCGAAAAATTCACGGTTTGGTGTGGATTTTGGGCTTACGGCGTCCATATTTCATTGAGAGCGACGTTGACAAGGCCATCATCGTCAACGGCGAGCGCTATAGGTAGATGATTACCAACTTATTTTGGCCTGAATTGGATGATATCGACACCAAAGACATGTGGTTTCAACAGGACGGCATTACGTGCCACACAGATTGCGCCACATCGGAAATTCTGCACGAGCGATTCGAGGGCATGTTTATCTCATGTGGAGGTGATGTGAACTGGCCACTGAGATCGTGCGATTTGACCCCCATTAAACTTTTTCCTGTGCGGTTTTCTGAAGTTGCAGGTCTATGCCATAAACCACAGCGGCCTTAAAGCTAACACAACCTACGCCTTCGCTCAAATTCAGCCTGACTTATGCGCCAGAGTCATGGAAAATTCGACATTTTGGATGCGCGCCACCCAGAGAAGCCGCGGCGGTTTTCAACCAAATTAGATACAGACTATTTTGTTCAGCTACTAATTACATACATACTCGTACATATGTCTAAAGGAAGAGTAGGATATTTGGCAAAAGTTTTCTTACTCACCTCTCAATTTCGAGCAACTTCCCCCTAAATTAGTCAGCCGATTCCTTCATATTCTCGGCGTCTCCCTATTCAGTATTCGATTCACAAATGGATATTACAAATTTCACTCATTTCCCAGAATTTTTCTTATTTTCCTGCAAAAACAATAGAAAAACTTCTCATTTACGTCATTCACATTGAGGCTATTGTCATTGCCGTTTCGTTAGACTACTAGACGAAGTATCATGTTAATTTTAGTATAGCGACTCCCTTAAATATTCGACAGCAATTCGGGTATATCTACCAAGGAGCACTACAGCTACTATTGCACGAAGCAATTTCACTGCACTCAATTTGGGATTGAAATCAAACTAAAAGGAAAAAAGAGAAATGGTCTAAACAAAACCGAGAACCAAAGCATAAAATAGAAAAAATAGAAAAACAAAATGAAAACCGAAAAGAAGAGTCTACTTAACCGACGAACGCTGGAATGAGCACAGCACCGAGTGGAGTAAAAGTAAACACTATACTTCCTACCACACCAGACAACCACTGCAAGCAATCTCCTCATCCATTGGTTCAGCTTTGTTCACCATTGCCATCAAACTGCAACGGCAACCACAGAGCCGGGTAAACAAAAGGAAACGAAACAAAAATGAGAGAAAAAAAAAAACAGTGCAAAGAACAAAAGATTTTAATCTTCGAAACACATTCAGATACAGTTACGGAGTTACGGGTACATCAACAGCGCGGACCGGAAATGCATAAAAAAATAAAAAATAAAAAAACAATTTAAAGGGAAAGGATGAGGACGATGACTACCTATACATGGATTCATTACAATTTATCCGTGCACTTCAGACTATCATCAGGCATTTCCATGAGCCATCATTATCGCCATCGTCATCATCATTGTTGTCATCATCATCATAGTCATCGTCACGTCATTTCGATTAAAATTGGGTTTCGAAATGCCTCCTACAAACAGCAGCGGAAAACTATAGAGATGCGCAAAATATATTCTACAGCACCTTATACCCGTTTATATACAGGTTTTCAACAAGTTTCTTGGTGCTGATGTTCTCAGCTTTAGTAGGTATTGCCTACAAACTTTATAGTTTCCTTTACAGGGTTTACTGATTCCACTTTAGCTTGCGTTATCTTTATCATCCCTCCCAACGCTCATTTACAATGACATTCAAGCTGTCAGCTCCTTTGACAAGGCCAAACTGTTTGTTGCACACTTTGCGGCCAGCTCAACACTCCCAAGATTGTGCTTCGTCCCTGACTATACTTGAGTGTGTCGCATCTTCAATGGGCAAATCCACTTTCGCATTCGTGTAGTAGCAATAGTTCTTAAAGATCTTAACATTCACAGACAAATGGCTGCACTTACGTCTCTTCTTCCCAAGGTCATGGAAACGCTAATAAGCCGTCATCTCGAAATGGGTAAACTTCACAATGACCGGCAGTATGGTTTTCGTAGAAACACGTCCACTGGTGATTCGATTGCATGTCTCACTGAAAAGTGGAACTAAAGCGTACATGAATCTGGCGAAAGCATGATAGCTGCACTTGATATATCCAGGGCATTTGACAGAGTTTGGCATCAGGCTTTTTTGTCGCAAATGCCTGCATTTGGAATCTATAAATCCCTTCTCCAATGGATTAGGAACTACTTTTTGGAATGTTCAATTCAAGTTGTCTTGGATCGTTTCAAGTCTAATATCCACAAAATACATGCTGGTGTGCCCCAGGGCTCCGTTCTGTCTCCGATACCCTTTTTAATTTTCATCAATGATCTCTTGTCTGCTACTTCTAATTCTAATATATTTCTTTGCTGATGACAGTACTTTCTGCTTTTCATATTCGTACCCGGACTCTGGAACTGAAAGGGCAAGGTATGTCAAGTTCATTAAATTTCAATATTAACGGCATAACCAAATGGGGTACTATCAGCAGAGTGGAATTTAATGCTTCCAAAACACAATGCTGCTGTCAGTAAAGCGAGATTTAAACTCCCAGCCATTATCCATGAATGGCGCTTAGTACATCATCGAAACCGAAAAACTTTCCATTCTGGGTATGTGTGTCAATGACAACTTACGTTGGAATGACCACATATTTGATATCGCCAAAAATGATGCGAAATGTCTAGGTTTCCTCAAGCGATGTAAGAAATATCTTACCCCCTCTGATCTGGCCACAATATATAAGGCACTCATCCGCCCAAAATTGGAGTACAATGCCCACATCTGATCAGGTGCTCCTAAATCATCTCTGCACCTGCTAGATTGGACTCAAAACCGTGCGATAAAACTCATAGGTGTTACTAATATCAGTCAGTCAATTGACACCCTCGAACACCTACGCAATGTCTCGAGAGTAGCATTCCGCCCAAAACTTGTAACCGTAACACCTGTCTCGCTATGAATGCTCTTCAGTATACCCTTAAGCCCATTGTCAGACGTACTCTAAAATATCGTAATTCGGTCCTAAGCCGTACCACTTGCTTATGGAATGCCCTGCCGAGCTCTAAATTTCCTGGTCGTTATAACTTGCAAACATTTAAAAACAATGTACATCGGTACCCTCCTTAAATCTCCTTCGCCCTCGCTGTGTACAAACATTTTAAGGGTACACAAATCCTTTGAGCGCGTGCTCATTATAAAAATCAAAAACAGCCCGGAGCTGAGCAGACCTTTCCTCATCTGCCTTAATCCCTAGTTGGAGATTTGTTCTGTTGTATTTTATTCTTGATGACCAACCGCTATGCATGTCGTAGCCATCTTTGTAAGTTACAGAAGGTTTCTTTCGAAGCAGCCAAGAACACTTTTACACGTCTGGGTAGGTCCATGCTTCTTCCGGTCTCTCTGATTACAGATACTTAATAGGTTTCTATGGCCAAAGAAGGATCTATTGCCTACTCATGTAGACAACATATACTAAATTTTGTTCACGGTCGAAACAACGTTTCATTGCATCAATATCATCATCAGATGCAAGCTACTATTTAATTTACTTATGAAGGATTGTGCAACTGATGTGGACTTGTGGACTCTAGCAATCTTACCGAGAAATCGCACGACATCGCGTTGGTTGTTTTTATATTTCTTTGACATCAAATGCGTCTTTGCAGTGGTGCTTATTCGGAGCAGCGTTATTTCTCTGTTTTCATTTTCACAGGAGGACGAGAAATCACAATCGACTCGGACCCTTACAACATTGCAGGCAGGGTATGAATGCATGAATGCGGATATCACCGGCACAATGGAGTCAAGTAAGTAAGACCACCAAGGTTCGACGTTGAAAATCTGCAATCGGAAGAGGACGGCAGAATCTTTCTCGGTCGCATTTCCCTGAATCCTAGCTCCATACATATGAGTACTTCTAGGACTACCCTCGTAAACCCAATAACGCTAATGTGAATGTTGTCAACGAACCATCAAAGAAGCTCTAGTTTGACGATGAATGTAGGCAAGTACATGCAGCCAAACCCAGAAGACAGGAGCTGTCCGCCAGCTCTACAAGCAGAAATAAAGGAAGAGCACAGGCTTGTTAGAAAGAAAAAGAAAGTGCACGAGAAGCTCTTGAGGAGAGACGTTACAAGAATGACTTTCGAAAGGTTAATTAGAGAATAAAGCAAACATGTCAGACTAAAAAGCCAGAATGGAAGCCCGCATAGATGAACAGGGACAAGCAGTAGTGGAGTCGCAGTTGGTGCTGAGAATATTTAAAGATTACTTCTACAGACTGTAAAACAGTGACCATGATTAAGGTCCTGCTGTCAAGCTGTATGAACAATTCAGACTGGGCGGAGATGGCAGAGAATTCTGCCACCTAACCTAGATGAAGATTAGGTACTAATATTGAAGGTAAAGTGTAATAAAGCTGCAGGCGCAAACGCACTGCCTACTGATCTATATAAAGCAGCTGTAGATGGTCTGCTTGAATACATGCACCGGCCGGTTCATCTGTGAGATACAAAGCATAGCCGATGCGTAGAATCTCGCATCATTTATCCGATTCACAAGAATGGAGTCCCATTTAACTGAAGAGGAATAAGTCTGCTAAACATAGCCTATAGGATCTTTTCGGCCACATTATATTATGTGAGCTTCTGGAATCATCCATGAACAATGGGTTGCTCCCTTTCAATGCGGTTTCAGGGTAGGAAGGTCCACCATCTATCAAATATTCTTACTACGGCAGATTCTATAAAACACCTGGAAATTCCAGATCGACACTCACCAACTACTTGTCCACTTCAAAGGCGCATAGGACAGCGAAAATTCTTGCTGCTCGATCAAGGTTGGATTCGAATTAACCGAGAGTTTTAGTGTCAAGAAAGGATTTAGACGAGGCGACGCACTGTCATGTGCATTCGTTAACATCAATCTAGAAAGAATCGTGCAAAGGCACGGCCTACAAAGGAGGCACGATCTTTTTGAAGTCCGCACAATTGCGCACATGCTTAAAACCCGTGTCGATGCAGTGTGTGTTTCTGAAACATGGTTGCACAAGAAGTCAAAAAACACATCTGTTCTGTTGAAGCCTATGACCTTTTTCGAGCCGTTCGATTTGGTCGTACACGTACACTACGAAAATCCGTGAAAGGCAAAGTCGTACGAGAATCATGTCCCGGATGACCCATAGAATTTATTTTTGTTGAAAGAACGTGTAACATGGAAAAGCGTCTTGGGGCGGTCTATAGTATAAGTTTTACACCAATTTTAGACATCCTGGAAGAAATTACATGTTCCTCCTTGAATATATTCCCTGTCGCGACTTTAACTGTAACTTAATGGATAATTCTGAGTCGGCTTTCTTTTCTGACTCAATGAAATCGCATAGACCCACGGAGGGTACCCTCCACTTTTTGTGCACTGTTTCATTTGCTGCGGATGCAAAAAGATGGCTTAGATCGCTCAGGGTCAAACGACAATGAATTGGAAACTGCAGTCAAATCCCTAACCTCTTCCAATCTCTTCCAATTCCAATGGGTCTACACAGACCTAAATGTGATGAGGTATAGAATGGACTCGGCTCCAGATACCTCACATACCCGATACCAGAACCCAATGGGTATTACTCTGGAAGATTTCATGAGCGCAGTATAATTCCGGCTTCAGACCACACTGATAGAGAGCTGCAAGTTAGTTAATAAAAGGTTTGATGCGCTTATATGTTATTCCAAATTGCAGACAGAATGCCGACGTGTTGTACAACATCTCTAGTGTTTAACGTGAACACCTTTCTGTGAAGACTCGATTTCATGGTATGCCCATACATCCATGGGAGCAACGATAGCCCTTGCCATCGCATGTATTATGAATACCAAATCGGAACTGCGTTGGAGGCACAAGTTCCACTCTTGGTATGAGTCGAGGCCAATCTAAAACCTCTTACTGATCTTAGGGTCTCAACACGCAGCACTCTACATTGGGTCTAAATCAACAGGAGGGCCCTTCCCGCGATTTTAGGTATAAATCCATGACGCTCCCACAACGGGGCCTACCTCAAAAAGTCAGGCCCGGACCGAATCCGGGGGCCTCCCCATTATACCATATATCCATCGGGGATTGTTTTGCCAGCATTCGCCTTCATTAGGTAATTAGACATTAGGGTTGGATATCAAAGACAACGTTTCTGATTGCCCGCTGGTAATAGCGCCGATGGTTTTATATTTTTAATTCTGGCGGCATGAGGATCTTTGTGAGGTTGGGGCCATCTGGCGTCGAATTTCCTAATTGTATTTGGGCGATGAAAGGATCCAAGAGCATATATTTTAAAGCCAACAGCAGTTATTACGAATCCTGTGCTAAGGGAACATCGAGTGCGATGTATGCCAGGCTTTCTACTATCGAACACCAGTTTGGCTTGACGAGCATTGTGGAGGTTTTCATTGTATAGGGTAGAAAGCTGTATGCGTTCTTTGTGGGATTTAAGTCGGTTTCCGACACGGTAGACCTTTACGCTTTACTGCATGGGCGTTCTGATGCGTCATTGATACTTACATAGTGGTGCGAAGTGGCGAGGAATTGTCTGTATGGTGTCGTGTCAGTCGTTGTCCTGGAGAAAGATCAAGGTGTTTGATGTGTCCGAGCTTATGTGCATGGTAGAAAGTCTAAATGGAGGTATCGGGAACGCAGGAATGCTGATCAGGCCACTTCTGTTTGCTGATGATACTCGCATCGTTCTACTTGTGCACTCATTTGAACTCATACAACTTATGACCAATAGTCCATTCCAGCTTATGGATCGTAAATCAAAGGAAGTCATACAGACTGGTTTTGGAACCCCCGGAGGCTTGTTGGATGGATTTTGATCTCTATAAGATCCTTACAAGTGTAGATGAACAGTTTATTACGACGACCGAATCTATTGTGAAAATTATGCCGCAATCTTCTTTTGCTTTTCGCCTGATTATTGGTTGTAAGGATACCTATCCTAGTTCTGAATAAAATGCCTTTCCTGCTTACTTCGTCATAGTGGTGATGTTCGGTAAGGCAATCCATTCGATGAAACCGTTGCATATGGCCCATTGAAACCGCACCAAACTATCACACGTTGTGGATGCAGAGGTTGTTCCACTATTTCTCTTGGGTTTGCGGAGCCCCAGATTTGACAGTATTGTTGGTTTACGTACCCAGACAAATGGAAATGAGTCTCATCACTCATAAAAATGTTGTGTGAAAAGTCATAATCTTGTTCACTCATTTCCAGCACGCAATCAGCGAAAGTACGGTCTTGTGAGTGGTTTGCTGGCTTAAATTCTTGTATCAACTAGACCTTACAATGCAGATCAAGATCTTTGAGCAAAATGCTGTGCAAAGTGGCTGGGTATAGACATTGTTTCTGTGATCGTCTCGAAATTGACACTCCTCGGTTTCCAGTCACACTCCGAACTACGGCGGCGATATTTTCAGTTAACCTTACCGGACGCATATGAGTTCTAGTCCTCACACCACATCACTAACCTGTCCAATACCTTCAAATTTATCTATTAAATTCACTGTAGCTGGGCTAGAACTCGCTTGATGATGACTAAAAGCAGTACGAACTTAAGGAAATACTTCAGCGATATTTCACAGGTTTTTAGTGAATTAAAATGACATCTCTTGTTGGTAACCCGTTACAATTTGGCCGTTGCCAAATCGGTTGTTAAAAGCCATCGAATTCTGATGCTGATATCTCACAGCTCCAGACAGGGTGCTTGCAATTAACTTATCGTGTTCGTTTGAGTTATTTTTGAAAATTAGGAACCCTAACCAGTGTGTTGCTCGGCACAACCCAGTTGACAGCTTGATACAGATCATACCGTCTGAGAAAAAAGATTAAGGAAAGAGAGAGAGAGATGACAACTTCATAACTTTCGCTTGCCCAGGGGCCAAGACTGTGGTATGTTTCCTTCTTAATTTGAAAGGAAAATAAAGCTGAAGAATGCCAATTGTACAAGTCTTGTTTATCTGTGTACGAGTATAGGACGCAGAACCCGGCAGGAAGTACTAGTCACTCAGAATGTGTACAGAAAAATCGTAGGTCCTTGAATTTCTCCACATTCCCACTTTATTACCAAAGCACAAGGAAGAACGTTTTCATACACATGTAGTCTTTGATATGGAAAAATTTCTTCTCTTGACAGAGGGTAGACCTCCCGACAGGTAACTTAACTTCACAAAATGAAATTGCTTTTGCCAAGCAATTTAAGATAGTAAAGGACAAGTAGGATCAACGACAAATTGGAAGTTTTTTCTTTCATTTCATTCATCTACCAGGAATTATCAAGAATTTCCATTTCCGAATACTCAAAAACGTCTAACCACAACCTTTGTCCCAAAAATATCTACATACGAGTACGCTGGAAGTTCTGTCTTCTGTTAATGGCTTGTCCTTTATCGTCCTTTTCATGACATTTCAAGATGTTCCCTGTCACTCAGCAAATATTCTACGTCATTTATCGACCAAAACGAAAAAAAAAAGAAAAAGATAAAAAGAAACAGAAAACCAAACCGAAAATGGCAAATGGCATTTTGACATCCTTCGAGTGAGCAAATGATTAATGACACACGACTACACGCTAGGGATAATCCATAGCCAGCATCCAAAATCCACATACTCGTCCCCCTGCATCGGAAGTTTGGTTTAGTGACATCAAATTCGTTTAACGTGACATCAGTGTTGTACTGGTACTCGTACATACCATATGTGGTGCAATGAAGGTCGATGATTTTGAGCGCGAAGATTTTGAAAAATCGACTGTGTCCACCAAAACGATTGTCCAGCTTTTAGGGCTTTTAACTTTGACTCCAGAGCAGGAGGTGTGGGAAAAATTCTACCAAATCACTATTGCCAAAGCTTAAAAGCCATGTGAATAGTGTGATTGATTGTCGGTTAACTAGCAAGTCATGGCAAAGATAATGGAGTACATGTGTTGGAGATACCTTCCCACTGTCTGGATTGAGTATGCTTGTGCATAGATACAAGTCCTACAGTATGTACTCGTAATGGAGTGTAAGAAGGACTTCTGAAGCATGTGCTTGCAATTTCAGTTCGGCAAATCATGTGAAGTCTTAACATGGAATGAAAGAACGAAAAACTGTTCTTTCTTCTGTTTTTTGTTTTTTTGTTTTTTTATTAAAAATGTACACTCCTTCCTCAGAAAAAAATAATGAAGTGCCAACATCAGCAAAACTCTGTGGTTGCTAGCTAAGTTTGTTCAAGTCCGGTGCTGGATAATTGAATAGGGGAGAGAAAGAATGAAATCAAAGTTAGGAAGCAATTCAAGGGAAAAGGGTGCATTAAGCCGATTGCAAAGGGAAGGTTTTTTTCATTAGTTTTCCATGGCGACTATCAGGCGTATTTTTCCATTTAATTGCCAGAGATTGCAGGATTGTGCTCAATTGAAAGTGAGATTATCATCTCAACAAGAAAACCACTTCGGAGTGTTACAGTGTATTTAAATGAGTATCTTTCGGCTTTGATTCGAGTAAATTTAGGTAAATCTACTAGTTGTGAGGGGTGAATATTGCAAACGTCTTTGATCGTGTATTGTATCCTGAGGAGTTTAAGGGAGATTCTCCTCGTTGTGCCACGTGACGATGTGAATATTTTTTCAAACGCTAACTTGACTTCAGTTACTGTTCAAGATGCAGTTACGAGTATATATGTACACATATAGGCCTGTTGCAACGCAACGAACATTTTTGTCCAAATATCGCTTTTCCCTCACCAGCATCCACATTTTACCATCGGCATAGATCCCGTAGCGTCGATAGTTCAGCCAAGCAAAACCCGACGGCAAAACATCCATCGTCGACAGTCGATCGATAAAATTGGGCGCTCAGGAGAGCAGCAGGAACATGATGCGTAGACGAAAGCACTCGTCATAATAGTAAAAACTACATGAAAAAAATGCTATGTTTTTACCAATCGGTTCCACCCACGACACCGCTCTCAGAGCATGGCCCAGCTATGAGTATGAGTACATGTGTTGGTGTCTATTACTCAGCTGACCAGATGATCCACTGTGAGGAAGCGATTAACCTTTGTGTAGGTGTCAAGGTACCTGGGTACTTACTCAACATAATTTTACAAAAAGAAAGTGTTCCATCACAGCCCCTTGTCAGTATTTTCAGTACCTTCCTAAAAAACATTTCTGTGTTAAATGCGCTATTCAGATCGAAAATCAAGTCATATGCTTCGTCTATAAAAATTTTTTGTTGACATGCTCTCGAATATGACATCAAAGTACCTGGGTACTCCCATATATTCCACACTGAAATGCGTGCGCGAATTACATACGCCACCACGGGTCAAACACCCTAAGACGACACCATAAAACATTTCCCACAGATGAACTTAATTATTAAATTAAAATAAAATAAATTTGAGACACCCATCCGGTGCAATTCGTAGAACTTGTCAAATGCATTTTCAACTATGTCAGCAAATTCAGTTTCGCCTGTACAAACCAATGTAAAAATTTCAAAATTAAAAGTCAGTAATAAAGTTGCATTCACCGAAAGAAGTATTTTATTTTTTCTTTCAATCGTTCCCCACGACCATAATTCGCGAACATGTACGAGGGCGTTCAACATATTCTCGGTATCGGGGTGAAGCTGTGGTTGTATATATAAATTGACTTATTTTTCAAGTAATACTATTATTTTAGTGCATTCATGTAAAATTTCATATAAATGTAATTATTAATTCGCGTTTTATCTCTAGTTAAACAGAATCATAATGGCAACTGAGACGATGATGGTGAAAATTGAGCATCGCGCTGTAATTAAATTTCTCACTAAGCAAGGAAAAAGTCAAAAAACTATTCATGAAGAGATGGTGGCTGTTTACCAGGGTTCCGCACCTTCATTATCAACTGTGCAAAAGTGGTCAAGTGAGTTCAAGAGAGGCAGAGAGAGCATTGAAGACGACCCCCGCTCCGGCGCCCCGGCTGCTGGTTGTACGGGAGAAAGCATCAAAGAAGTCGAAAAACTTGTTCTTGAGGATGCCCGAATAAAGGTGAAAATGATGGCAGAGATCACCAAGCTTTCAATTGGTACCATTCACACCATTCTTCATGACCATCTTAACCTTTGAAAGGTCAGTGCAAGGTGGGTGCCACGAATGCTTACAGCGCCTCAGAAAAAAGTGAGAATCGCATGCTGTAGAGAGCTTTTGGAGATGTGTAGTGAGAACGCGGACGGTGTTATGGATCGAATTGTTACTGGGGACGAAACATGGGTCCACCACTATGACCCTGAAAGCAAACAAGAGTCCATGCAGTGGCATAAAAAAGGAACAGACCCCCCGAAGAAGTTCAAAGTCACTCCGTCTGCCGGGAAGCTCATGGCCACAGTTTTTTGGGACTCAAAGGGAATCTTGCTCATTGAGTACAAAAAAAAAGGTGAAACCATCAACGCCACATCCTATGCTTCCACTTTGCATAATTTGCGGGAGGAAATTAAAAAGAAAAGACGGGGTAAACTCGCAGCGGGTGTGTTGCTTCTTAATGACAACGCTCCTGTTCACACGGCGCGAGTTTCCAAGGCTGCTGCGCGAGATTATGGTTTCGAAGAAATCCAACACCCTATAGTCCAGACCTTGCCCCTAATGATTATTTCCTGTTTCCGGATTTGAAAAAATGTCTTCGTGGAAAAAGATTTTCGGATGATGAAGAACTCAAGTCGGCAATAAATGGGCATTTTGCAGAGAAAGAAGAAATTTATTTTTTTGAGAGTTTAAAAAAGCTTATCTCAAGATGTAACACATGCATTGATGTTAGGGGAGATTATATTGAAAAATAAAAATAATTTAAATTGAATTCGCAGTTTCCTTCATATCGATACCGAGAATATATTGAACGCCCTCGTACGAGTATCAACATTTTTGTCTCACTCACTTGTAAACCTGCATTTGAGTGGAGTTTTCAATTACGGTTTGTTTTCTAGTTTCTCTACTCTTTTTCTTTGTGATTTCAGACTAAGTACACAAGAACAGGAGAATTATTGGGCGACGGTTTTGGATGAGCTTGAAAGCGATGACCGTGATTTTAGCGGTGGTTCTGAAAAAGATTGTGTACCACCACTGACAGCTATATCATCCTGCAGTGGTAACGTTAGTGGAGATTTGGAAGAAATAGGTAAGGCTTTCAATGTGGAGTACGAACCCGAGGTTCGAGTACGAAAATGTGGAAATGGACGATGATGAGGATCCGGCCGAAAAGTTGCAATTTTTATTTTATTTTAGTTTTAGAAAAAGCCGAAACACGCCTTTTCTCTACCGAAATCTGCGAACGACTGAATTTTTTGTTGGCACTCACACAAGGGTTAAACGGTGAATTTTTTCTATGTGGTTTGTCGTAGCTGTATAAAAAATCCGCAATTACGAAAGGGGTTGTTGATCGTTTCATATCGATAATGCAGCGCAAGGTGCTCTTAATACTTCACTAACAGGATCAAGGGTTCCATTTCCTGAATTCAAACTTCCCCCAATTAAAATTCCTACATTTTCTGGGTCTTTTCAAATGTGACGTGAGTTTAAGAGTCTATTCGAAAGCTTGATAAACACAAATGCTTCCATGTCCAATGTGCAAAAGCTTCATTATTTAAAGGCCAATTTGAGTGGTGAGGCCGAAAGGTTACTGCGAAATACTGCTATTACCGACGGTAATTTTGACTCAGCTTGGGCAACATTGGTTAAAAGATACCAAAATGTGAGACTGTTAACAGACAATCAATTTCAATTGCTCTTCAATCAACCGAAGGTGTCTCTGGAATCATCTGAAGATATCAAGGTACTTTTAGATACTACAAACGAAGGGTTTCCGTCGAAGCATGGGAGGATGTACTGATCTTTCATACTGTACAAAAACTACCTTTCACTACTCGCAGTCTGTGGGAATCACACATTTCTTCTTATGCAGACTATCCAACATGCACGGTGTTAGAGGATTTTATGTTAATGAGGGCAATAACTCTAGAGGTTCCAACGCTCCAACGCTCCAACGCTCCAACGCTCCAACGCTCCAACGCTCGTTCAGTCGAAATCAAATAGAGGTTCCGTCCACACAGTTCGATTGTACAACTCAACAGTTTCCAAGTGTTCAATGTGCGAAGGTTCTCACGCAATTCGCAACTGCTTTAAGTTTAAAGCATTGAATCCTATGAGGAGACAGGAGATCGTAAACAAACATAAGTTATGCGTCAATTGTCTCTCCGGTACGCATTCTACCCAAACTTGCACTAGCACATTCACGTGTTTTAAGTGTAAGCCACAGTAAGCTCATGACTCACGGTCAACAGGAACGACACAGACGCCTTATCAACAATTCGCCTCTTCACATAAGAATTCACAGACTGAAACATCAGAGCATTCAACTTGCTCCACCAATATGACATCAGTTCATAACGCGTACATTGCCGAAAACCATAAGGTACAAAGTGTTCTTCTGGCTACTGCGCTCATCAAGGTTTTCACAACCGTTGGCCAACCGTTGTTGCTGAGAGCTCTCCTGGATCCTGGATCGGAGACATCTTTAATATCAGAGTCTGCTTCACAGTTATTAAAGCTTAAAAGAGAAAAGGCAAAAGTACAAATATTAGGAATTGGAGAAAACAACACAAGTGTTTTCAAGCACAACGTCTCCTTCACAATATACTCCAACATAAACGAGCAGTTTAAGGTTCAGCTTAATGCTTTGGTCCTACCCAAACCCTATCCAGTGCAGCAACTGGAATCATATCCGAAATCTTCAACTGGCTGATCCCACATTTTACAAACGAAGCAAAATTGATGTTTCACTCGGCGCAGACATCTATCCATCAATTATTCTGGAAGGTGTGATCAAGGGAGCACCAGGTTCCCCTATAGCCCAAAGAACTGAGCTGGGATGTATACAGTCTGGCGGTGTTTCCTATATCAATCAAATTAAGACATCTCTCCACATGACTACCTAAAGTAGGTGTGCGATTGCGTGTGAAATACGCACTTGGAGCGCTGGTAGGACGTTCTCCAACGAAGGTGAATATGTCGAAGAAATAAAGACGTGGTTTATTTTGCGTTAAAAACTTGCTATATTTCTTTAGGAGGTCTTACCTCGTTGAAGGTTGATAACAGAAGAGAGCGGATATTGAAATGATAATGAGTAAAAACTAAACAGAATACAATTGAGTATGGTGAATTTGGAGAATTTTAGAGCGACATCTTTCTTTTCATGTTCAAACTTAAAGCTATAGTATTGCAATAATGTAACAGAATAACTAAAAGTACATTTGCTAATTCTTGCGCGAACAGTAGGGATATAGATAAAATTCTATTAAAATTTTGGGAGCTTGGGGAAATAGGAACAAAAAAAAAATGCTGTCTCCTGAAGACGAACAGTGTGAAACGCACTTTTGTCGCAGTCACCAACGTCAGGCAGATGGGAAATATGTGGTTCAGCTTCTATTCAAAGAGGTATCTTCAACTGGAGAAAAAATTCAATTCTAATACTTTGTTTCATCATGTATACAAAAGGGTCTTGGAGGAATACAAGGAGTTGGGCCTCATGACGGAAGTAGAACCCCAAACACTCGCGGCTCAGTATTTCGTTCCCCACCATGCAGTGGTAAAGGAATCCAGCACCACCACCAAGCTCCGAATTGTATTTGACGCGTCATGCAAATCTTCAAATGGTTGGTCCTAGATTGCAAGACGACGTATTTGAACACATTACTCGCTTCAGAAAGCATAAGGTAGTGTTTCTAGCTGACATTAACAAAATGTATAGGCAGATTTGGGTAACTCCAGATGATTCTGTTTACCAACTCATTTTGTGGAGAGACAAGGAAGATGAAAATGTTAAAGCTTATCGGCTGAATACCGTCACCTTTGGCACTGATTAGTGATTCGCACCTTGCAACAACTGGCTGCAGGCGAACGAGATGATTATCCGCTTGCATCAAAAATCGCGAAAGAGAACTTCTACGTCGATGACGTCATTCATGGTGCAGACTCAGTTAATGAAGCTCTGGAAATGAAACGACAACTCATAATCATGCTGAAGCGTGGAAGTTTTCCGTTGAGAAAATCGGCAAATGAGCAATAAACAGGCGATGTTAGAAGCCGTTCCAGAAGCTGATAGGAAAGTAAAAGTACCGCTCTCATTCGACGAAAGCATGGCAATAAAAACGTTAGGGATCCAGTGGCATCCAGAAAAGGATACATTTTCCTTGAAACTGACTCTGCTGGAACAAAAACGAACTACGATCCTGTCGGACATAGCGCGTTTCTACGATCCAATGGGATATCTCCTTGTGTCATCCTCGGCAAAATCTTGATGCAGGATATCTGGAAGGAGCATCAAACGTGGGATAGTGAACTTTCACCTTCAATCATGGCATAACCTGAGGGCTGTTTTAAGTGCTCTTAATGACATCGAGATACCACGCTGGATACGTTTCACCAACGAGTCTCGGATTGAAATTCACGATTTTTGAGATTCGTCCGAAAAGGTATATGCTGCCGCCGTGTATGTTCGGGTCATAATTTGACTGCTTTCAAAAACCAGAGTTGCACCTCTTAAAATAAAATCTCTAGCACGGTTGAAGCTCTGCGGTGCGTTGTTGCTAGCACACTTGTTGGTACACACCATTGAGACCATGGATCTTCAAGGGGCACTCATCTATGCGTGGTCTGATTCGCAAATTACGCTTGCATGGATCAAAACAGCAACTTATAGTCGAACCACATTCGTCGCAAACAGAGTCTCCGAAATTCAAGAATTGACCAACTCCAACTGCTGGAAATACGTTCCTTCCAAGGATAATCCAGCGGACATTGCATCAAGAGGAATGCCACCAAGAGAGCTCGTCAAAAATCATCAGTGGTAGTATGGCCCTGAGTTCCTGCAAACTTTTGAGGAACAATCTCATCCAGTATGTGAAATACCTAACACAGATTTGGAAACAAAACCATCTGGGTACCACTTAAAAAATATTTTTCCACTCTGCATCCATATAAACTCCTTTGAGACCAATGCACTTTTATCCAGGTTTTCATCACTACAGCGATTAGTACGAGTTACAGCGTATTGGCGTCGCTTTATCAAAAACGCCCGTAGGAAATCAGCACGAACGTCTGGACCTCTATCGGTCGAATGCGTTTGATAGCTACGAGTATCGTCCAACACGAATTCTTTGTCGACGAGATTAATCGAATTTCCAAGAACGAGACGGTTCATCAGGAAGTAAATTGGCAAGACTCTCACCCATCATCGACGAAAACGGGATATTGAGAGTTGGGGGACGATTCGAAAATGCAGATTTACCATATGCACAGCGCCATCCCATAATACTGCCTTCCCAAAATGTATTAACGACCCTCATAGTGCACGATGTTCACATGAAATCGCTCCATGGAGGACAGCAACTCATGACGGCAACACTCAGAACTCAGTGCTGGATTCTCCATTTAAAATCAAATGTGAAAAGCTGCATTCGTAATTGCCTCCGATGCTATCGACACAAAGCTCCACAAATGCAGCAAAAACTGGGCAACCTACCGGCATTAAGAGTCACTCAGGCTCGCCCGTTTCACACAACTGGGGTCGATTATGCTGAACCAGTGCAATTAAAGGCATGGAAAGGTCGCTGTAACAGAGTAACGAAGGCATACATTGCAATATTTATTTGCTTCACAACGAAGGCAGTGCACCTCGAACTCATAAGCGATTATAGTTCTCCTGCATTTCTTGCCACTTTTAAACGCTTCACGGTGCGCCGGCGGATCTGCGCAAACCTATACAGCGACTGTGAAACAAACTTTCAAGGAGCTGCTAAGATGTTGGACACATAAAAAACACAGCTGTCAAAGCAATGGACTGAGGACATCGCAAAACAACCAGCTGCACCGCACTTTGGTGGGCTGTGGGAAGCAGGAGTAAAGTATATGAAACACCATCTGAAACGAGTCATCGGCCATTACACGCTAACGTTCGAGGAGTATGCGACAGTATTAGCTCAAGTGGAAGCGTGTTTGAATTCGCGTCCGATAACTGATGATCCCGAAGATTTGTCGATTCTAACGCCGGGACATTTCCTCATTGGTACGTCGTTGCACACAACACCAGAAAAGGACTTATCACAAATCAAGGAGAACCACTTAGATAGATGGCATCTTCGTCAGGATCCAACAAGACTTTTGGAAAAGATGGAAGTCAGAATACCTTATGCGGCTTCAACAGTGCACAAAATGGCTAACTTCAGATGAGGAACTCAAAGCAGGACAGCTGTTAATCCTGCCTGACGAACAAACACCGCCTACCCTGTGGCGACTTGGAAGAATCGAATCAACTCATCCTGGGGCCGATGGCAAGATCCGCGTCGTCACAATCAAGACGGCAACAACAACATTGAAGCGCCCAATAGTTAAAATTTGCCTTCTTCCAATGGTATCTTAGGACAGGCATCCCAAACGCACGTCCAAACACACCCACTCACTAATATTAATAAATAATAATAAACAAACCCTATGAACGTAAACATTTAACCTAATATTGCCAGACACCATTCACCACACCTACCTTTTTATTCTTTGCATGTACATACCAACTGCCTACCTGATTGAAGAGGGGGCCGCCACCTAAAATCATCATCCAGGATACATCTCTAAACTAAGCTGAAACATCAAAGACAACACACGAGACAAGATGAATGCAGCGGACGTCCTTTCCTGTGGCCCGGCAGGATGTTGCAACTCACCAGCATCCACATTTTACCATCGGCAACACAACAAGAAAGCAACACAAAATATTCAGCATGTCGCCATCATACTTAGACATGAAATAAGCCCAGAAGTAGACAGCAGTACTGACATCAAGCGCCGAAATCAATCGAAGAATAACTTTTGGCAACCATTGTTTCTATAGACTAGCAAGACAATTCAAGCAACAAAAAATTCTCTGTATATGAGCAACATTATCCTGTCCTTTTATGTGGCGCAGACGCATAGAGACTTTCTAGAGTGGATGCAAGCACTTTTGGTTTATTTGATAGAAAGACTGACCGTGTTACGACATTTAAAGCGCACGAATATTGTGCTCATGCAACATTGATTTTTGAATCCAAATCGGTGGGAGAATGCTGTAAAGGAAGACTTTAACTGAAGCGGTCAACGCTGTCGGAAGGGTACTGAAACCAAGTCGGCGTACTAAAGAAGGATTGAGCAGGCTGGTATACTGATGTCCCTTGATCGATAGGCAGTCGCCTGACTATCACGGTACTTACATCCTCCAAAATAATTCTGTATGCGCAATCATACCCTGAGTAGTGTTATTCTGGGCATAGACCTCATGTATGTTCGTATTCCTGTTGCTTGTCCAAATACAGGTTTTTTCACTAGCTGCGCCCCAATTTGTTTTTTTTTTTTTTAAATAAAAGGACACTTACTTATTTAGATTGCACTACAGTCCGGGTGGACCAGGGCCTAAGCTTACTGATGTCGAAGTTGACTGAGGTCCCCTTTTACTGGTGTGCGACGCATAAAATGAGATCGTCTTCTACTACGTTGTCCTTCTGGGTTAGAGTCAAAAGCTTACTGGCGGAGGTAGATAAAGTGCGTCGCTGTTGTGTGACCCCATTCTGCTTCAATAGTCGCAAGTGTTCCTTTATGTCCATTATGTCAGGGCCCCCGCCCAATTATCTAGGCTTCGCCCTTTAATGACGTTGTCTAATAATGAACGGGGGCAGAGCAAAGTACTGGTCTTATCGTAATCATCTTCAGATGACGCTACCGAGGGTTGCTACGATTTGATCAGTCACAAGTTGCCGGTCATAGGTCTTGTTGGCGGCTGGACCACCGGTAGTCCCTACCAGGACTTAAATCACGGTACCATGGGAGTCAAGAGCCCCCCGGATCTCGGTCCGGGCCTGACTTGTTAGAGGTAGGCCCCCTTGTGGGAGCGTCATGGTGGCTGTGGTTTAAACCCAAAATCGCGGGAAGGGTCTTCCTTTGGTTTTCCTTTGGTTTTCCTTGGTTTTCCTTGGTTGACTCAATGTGGAGTTGCAATAAGTGCTGGGTGCTGCGACCCTAAGAGCAGTAAGAGGTTTTAGGTTGGCCTCGACTTATACCAAGGGTGGAACTTGTACCGGCAACACAGTTCCGAATTGGTATCTGAAACAGTGAAAATGTTTGGTGAGCGATGGCAAGACGTATCCTTGCTCCCATGGATGTATGGGCATCCCGTAAGTTTAAGCCCACACGGCAGGTACTTACGTTAAAAACATGAGACATCTATCCATTATGTCAATATCTTCTGCCTATTCGAGTAACTGAATAGGATTTGAGAGATGGTGGCTTTGCAGGTGACTTGCGAGTTTCCCAGAATTCCTTCAAGAACGATGTTGTTCAAATCCATTTCGTGTCTATAGATGCTGTCATATGTGACTTTGAAATCAATGAAAAGGAGATGTGTATCGACTTGGAATTCTTGGGTTCGTAGTGTGAATATTTGTTCTACGAGTATGTTGAACTTTTCTTGTTTAAAAGTCCATTGAAGCGCGCCGATCAGACTGTTGATGAAGGGGTTTAGACAAAAGTCAGGGTTTTATATGAGATGATGAGGAGACTGTTGCTCAATGCTGAAGTTCCTTCCTGAAGTTGGCTTAATTTTATCTTTTGGTAAACCTTCCGAACTTCATTCTTCTGATAGCACCTGTCTAAGGCCTCGGTCTAGTGTTTTTCGAGCGGTTTTTTATTTTTGTCTTCTGAGTAGTCTATTTTTTCTTCCCTTAATCGAAGCACTTCAAGGACGATTTTTAGGTCATATTTAGGGCATTGCTTGTAGGTTTTGTCGTTGAGGAGCTTGTAGAAAAAGACCAATTGTCGCGCGGCGGATCATTGAATCCAACCCAGTGGGAAGATACAGGAGGGGAAGTGTGCCGAAAGCAAGTCAACTCACGTTACTGAAAGGAGCTTGCTAAAGATGGGGCTGGCTTGAAAGACAAGTCGGTTGAAGTCCAGAACCGTCCGTAAACTGTCAGCCGAAGTAAAGTTAATTTAGCTAGTTAAGCGAACTACAATTTGGCCGACAGATCTATGGAAAATCGTCTGACAATCACCCTGCTTACCTCCTCCAATACCATGCTGTAGACGAGGGTGTTGATCATTTAACCAAAACTGTAGCTTGTCACTGAGAATGAATTTTCGGGGAGTTTAAATATTCTTCTATACTCAACAGAGCCCAATCAGCGAAAGTATGACATGCACGATGTTCATTTGGCTTTAGCCTTGAGTTAATGCGAGTGTTATCCTACACGGACGTGTAGTCAAGTCTTTCCGCAAAATACGTCTTGGGAGTTTCGTGAGATGCTCAGATATTGAAATTGATTGTGGTCATTACTGACCAACTCGCTTACAGCCGCAATATTCTCCTCATTTCTGCGGTTTCTCTGTCTCATTGGTACGGCAACATTATGGAGTGCATAAATCGATTCGAATATTTTCACTAAATGCTTGCACAAATGTAACGGCTGTAAGCTTTGTATACATTTCCATGGTTATATCTGTCAACATATGGTAGGTGCTAGCGTGGCAAACTTGGGCGCATCAAATGGAAAATCTCTTAGATAGACATTTGATTCTATTATATTTATAGGAAATTATTTTCCCTTTATGCATAAGGGATCTTCTCCTTGCGGAAGAAGCATAGATGGAGCTGTCGATGAATTATCAAATCCAAACGTTCCTTTGACCACACTAGACACCCTGGAGAGCCATGCCATCTGTACCCATGCTTATGCAAAAACCCAAGTGTTAATGGAAACTTTAACTGAAAACATAGGCAGTCTTGAAGCAGCTGCTTGTTCTGAGAAACATGCCTAAAATGTTCACAGGTGATCTAATTTCCACTGATTCCATTGTGACCTCGAATCTAAGAAACACTCAGCGAATTCAGTCTTGCGACTACGTTCAGAGAAGCCTTGCACACTGGCAGACTCAAATACTTTGACTTCGCCACCATGGATACTTTAAAACGTGGTTCATTGCCATACACCAGATTGCATCCAGGATCGATTTTTGAGCCATTAGTAAAGACACGACTTTTCTTCCTTTCATTGCTCAGAATGACCGAAACCATTCCTTTTGCACAAGAAGGGTCAATATCGAACTTTTGCAGGAACAGGTTCTGATGCCATTGCCCCAAATAGCATGTCCGTAAGGCCAGTGCTAAAAGATAGTCGGCGTGTTGTACCAAAGGCCACTTCTTTTTAAACGGAGAATTGCTTCTAGAGTGCAGCGCATAATATTCGTATGAATATCAAGGGGAGAGAGTTTAATCCTTCCGTTCAAGAGGGATAAAAAACAAAACCAGTGGTGGTTTTACCAGCCCGCGATGTCTGGATAGCGTTACAACTAGCAGTTGTAGTTCTGGTGGACGTTAAAACCACCTTCAAGAGAACTCCGAAACGCCAATAAGGCCGGTTAACCAATAAGGATGCTGTTTTCACCTCTTTGGCGCTTCGGGTTGGCAATGCTGACAATGCTGTCAATGCAATAAGTCTAAATGGCGTCTATGCAAACACTGTGTTGATAAACTGTTGACACTAGCAAAAGGAAAGAATGTTTGCATCCGGCTGCGATATTGAAAGCGTACCTCTTAGGATGAAGTTGCCACACAGTAAACTCGCTTGCTTTGAGTTTCGAAAATCTCGGAACAAAGACTTTCAAAGCTTGCGGACTAGGACTACACAAGCTGATGCTCGCTATCTTCTGGACTCTGGGTAACTCAGGAAAACAGAGGACGCTTTGATATGTCGTTTTACTCAGAACACTGGACGATGGCTCTTCGTCATTGTAGGCTAATACAAAGCATTTGTCGATACTATTATATTTAAATCACGTCATACTTTGGAATGGTTATTTTCCGTTTTATTTCCAAACGAATGGAAGCAAAAGACGACCAATTTGGGAAAAGATCGAAACCGTGAGACTGTGCAAAATTCCCAAAATCAGGCACTACTGGCTTCTCATGGGTTGGAGTCTGTTATAAATGAACCAACAAGATTGCCATCGGGTAGCTGCTCAGACCATATTTATGGACGTTTTTCCAATATTTCACTTGACGCATGTGAAAAATGTTTCTTAGATTTTGCAATTACTGATCAGTTAATGACAGGCTTACTAGTAAGTCCGATTATTAAAAGTAATAACCATAGGCCTAGTTCTCACAATGAGGTAGGTAGGTAGGTAGGTAAGAGTGGCTGTTGGAAGTACCAACTCAATAAGGCCTATTGGCCCATTGTGATGCTACGTGGATCTATGATCCTTTTACTAATGGAACCAGAGCTTATGATAAAGCGTAGGAGACTAGGTCTATATTTTCTAGATCGTTTATGTCGTTATAGAAGAAAGCTCCTAGATGAAGCTTTCTTCTCTGGGAGACAGCTGGACATGTACAGCGTAGGTGGAGGATTATCTTCTCCTCTTCCTGGTTCATGCAGCTTCAACAGGAATCGTTTCTAACAGCGCCAAGCCTTCTTGCGTGCTTGCCTATGAGGCAGTGTCCAGTGATGACACCAATTATGGCGCTGAGATGTTTCATATTTAAAAGGATCGGGCACTTAGAGCGATTCAGATCCAGCTTTGGCCAGATCTCTTTGGTAGCCAGACATTTTTGCCCAGCAGTCCACCTAAGGTCTATTCTTGTATTGGCATCCAGCTTTAATGCTAGTTTACACGTAGCGTGGTTTTAATTTTGGCGAGCTCATCGGCTCTGCAGTTGGATGGAATGTCTCTGTGGCCCGGCACCCAACAAAGGTGAATGTTGAACTGCTCTGTCATCTCCATGAGAGATGATCTGCATTCAAGGGCGGTTTCAGAATATAATGAGACCGAGTCCAAGGACTTGATAGCGGCCTGACTATCCGAAAAGATGAGGATATCCTTTGCAGATATTACGTTTTTCTTCAGCCAGTACAGAGCTTCTTTAATCGCCAAAATTTCCGACTGGAACACGCTAGTGATTTGGAAGACGGAAACAGAGGCTTATATTTAGCTTATTTGAGCGCTACCAACTCCGCTATTGGTTTTAGATCCATCTGTGAGATGGACTGACTTATCCTCCATGAAAGCATCTTCCTCCAAGAATGATCTAGAGGGGAAGCTTACATGGAAGTTTTTGTCAAACCAAAGTTCAGGCATGGTGTATCGATTATCTCTGTGAGGATTCCTAAGGTGTTAAGAATGTTTGCGTGGCCAAATAAATTATTTGTCCACTGTTTAGTCGCTTTAAGGCGAATAGCTGCAGTCGCAGCTACTTTCCTGCTGAAGATGTCTAGGGGTGTCAAATGAAACAGAATGTCTAATGCCGCAAAGGGAGTAGACCTCAAGGTTCCGCTTATGCTGTTCTTTGGACTCTGCTTAGCCAGTGATGTATAGCCAGTAGGTTATGCGAAGTTGAAGGCCCCATTTATTCCCAAAGGCTTTTTTGCATGAGAATAAAGCTTTTGTAGCTTTATTGACTTTTTATTGAATGTTGGGTTTCCAGTTTAGTTTCCTGTCAAAAATGAGACCCAGATATTTTGCTGTATCGGAGAAAACTAAACTGGTACCGTTTATTGAAGGAGGTTCTATGATTGGAATTTTATATTTCCTACACAGCGATCTGCCCAGCGGGTTAATCTGTTGAGATTTACTTGAAGGAATTCTATAATGGTATTGAAATGCTTACCTGAGACGGCTATAGCAACGTCATCCTCATAGGCAATCACTCTGCTACCCCCCGCTTCCAGGTATACCAGTAGTTCATTAATTACTAAGTTCCAGAGAATGGGAGAGAGAACACCGCCTTGCGGCGTACCTCTGCTGACACATCTTTTAGCAGAAGTCTCACTCAGTTTGGAGTTGATTATCCTGCTTTTTAGCATGAGACTTATCAACTCCACAAGTGAGTCGTCCACCTGCAGAGTTGACAGCGCAGTCATGATTGCGGATGTGTCAACGTTATTAAAGGCGCCCTCTATGTCCAGGAAAGCAACCATTGTGTACCTTTAAATTGTAGGGATCGTTCGATGTGGCTAGTCAGAGAGTGCAAAGCCGTTTCCTCCGACTTTCCTTTACAGTAGGCATGTTGAGCCGCAGACAGAAGTCTTGGATCAACTTTAGCTCGAATATGGATATCAATCAGTCGTTCTAAAGTTTTCAGAAGGAATGATGATAGACTTATAGGTCTGAGGTCCTTTGGGACCACATGAGAACATTTTCCAGCTTTGGGAATGAATACTACATTGACTTCTCTCCATAACAGTGGAATGTGGATAAGTTCTACACAGCTCCTCATAATATTTTCTAGCACAGGCAGAATAATATCTGAGGACCTCTGTAGCTCGGCAGGTATTATACCGTCCGGACCAGCACACAGAGCAGTTTGTCTCTCGTAATCAGACCATGAATTTTGGTCGCGGTTGCAGTAGACTTGTTCGAGCTGCTACTGGCCGCAAGTTGGGAGCTACCTGGAAAGTGGGTGTCCAGTAGCAAATTCAGTGATTCATCACTAGAAGTTGTCCAGGAGCCAGCTAGGCATCAAGGATTTGTAGAAAGGATTTTTCTTAGCCGCGATGCCTCAGAGGTTTCTGTGATTTTGTCACAGAATGACCTCCAGGATTGTCGCTTTACCTTCCTCAGTTCTTTTTTGTATAATTTGAGCGATTCTTTGTATGAGTCCCAGTCAGTCACTTTTCTTGTGCTTTTTGCTGCGTTGAAAAGTTTTCTACAAGAGTTTCTGAGCAGTCCCAGTGCTGATGTCCACCAATGTGGCTGTTTCTTGCCTCTAGGTTGAATAAGAGGACAGGAAGCGGCCATAGCCTGATTGAGAGTCAGAGTAAATTCCCTGACTTTCATGTCGAGCTCATTGGTGTCACGCGGGGGACTTGATAGTTCAGAGGATAGCGTTTCTGACAGTATTCCTCTGTATTTTGGCCAATCAGTTTTCCGGTAATTCCGGAAAGCTGGTTGGCTGGGGCGAGCATCACTCAGACTGAATTGGATGTATCTGTGGTCTGAAAAGGAGTGTTCAGACGATACCATCCAGTTCGTTAGCCTGTGAGTGATGCTGTCGGAGACAAGAGTGATATCTAGCACTTCCTGTCGGTTTCTTGTTATAAAAGTGGGCTCATTGCCAATGTTGCAAATAAAGAGGTTAGTACTTAAAATATAGTCAAAAAGTGACTCACCTCTATCATTGCCTTCCAGCTTCTTGTACCACCCTTTCTAGGTTATCACCAGGAAGAGGGTTCACATGGACGTGGCCAAGGTAAAACGATGCCAACCAGTAAAAGCCTTTGGCAGTCTCTAGTCTGGCAACGGTTAAGTCGTGGTCGCTGAGGTTAGGAAAATACATTAAGGCTACGTTTCACTAATATGCAATTCTGATCTAATCTTTTTCTCTTGTATAGAGCGGAGCGTATGAGGGTGTCCTAAGTCCACAAACCACGCCTTCTACAATCCATGGTTCCTGAATTAGGATAATGTCTTCATTCTTCTGACGCAGAATGAGAGCGTCCGACGCCTTTTTTGATTGATGGAAATTAATCTGGAGAAACCGTATCATTGCTATGGTCTTCAGCTTGATCAGCTGCCACAATTCAGGTGTTATGGTACCGTCGGTATCGTTTCTATCGATCACTGCGATCACTATTGCGTCCTTTAGGACTTCACTGAAAGACCTCAGAGATGTGCTGTTGGGTGGCCCAGGGGTTTTGGTACTATGTGTTTTGGGCCTCTTGGAAACCGGCACGGTTTCCTCCAACGATCTTCGTCGCTTGAAAGAGTCTTTTATAATTTTGGGAGCAGTGGAAGCAGTGGGTGATCCGCACAGGGATCCGCAATATACAGATAAGGCTAGCTAATCCGGAGGTCGCCAGGTATCCGGATACTCCATTCGCGACTGAGCTATTTTTAGAGATGCTGGGCCCTCAGACAGGTTGATCTTCGGCACGGGTCCTATGACACCTTGATCCCAGTGGAAAAGGGAGAGGTTTGGGGGGGTGGGGGCACCCTTTGGTTTCAGGACTCGTCTGGAGAATTTCTTCTTGAGATTCATTGACCCCACTCAGCCTCTACAACTCAACAAGTTCGATGCTTCGATTCGATTTTTCTAAGTTGAAGTCTGTTCCCAGCTTTGAGTCATGGGAATATGTTTCTATGGAGCCAGATCCATCTAAATCGCATGATATTTTTATATAATGCCTTACAAATCATATAAAATATTGTAGATTTACGAAAAATATAAAAAGCTCGTCTAAAACGCTCAAACCTTGGATAACTACTAAGCTTGTACAATTAATTAATAAAAAAAATAAACTGCTACAGAAATGTTATAAACACCATAGCAATACAAATCTGAAAAGAAGCTACAAAAGGCTATGCTTAGAAGTAAAAAATAAAATTCCAATTTGCCGTGATACGTTTTACAAAAATCATTTTAGCTTAAATAGAGGAAATATACGAGGTAAATGGAAACTCGTTAATAGCATTCTCAATAAGCCCGCTTCTTCTAAAAGTCCTACCACGATTCTGTGCAACGATCGCACTGTCACTGATAGGCTTGAAGTTGCTGACATTTTCAATAATTGTTTTGTCAACATTATCCATCCGATTTCAACTACATTCGGTTGCAGGAATTCTAGTTTTTTATGTACTCCTTACGAAATTGCTCAGAGATGTATTTTTTTCTTTGAGCCCATTACAGGCTTAGAGTTCTAGCTGTTGTTGTGGATGTTCTAGCACATATTTTTAATAAAAGCGTTTTATCTGGAGTTTTTCCCGCAGCTCTTAAATCTGCGGATGTAGTTCTACTGTAGGCAACTACAGGCCTATTTCGCTTCTTCCTTCAGTAAGCAAAGTTTTTGAAAAAGTTATGAAAAATAGGATTGTTCGCTTTCTTATTAAAACAAGCTTTTTCAGTTCACTTCAGTACGGAGGATGCACTGCAAAATTTTTTCTCACAAATTTTTGATAGTTTAGATAGTAAAAAGTTTTCAGGAAGTCTGTTTGTCGACATTTCCAAAGCAAATGCCGCTTTTTGAGGTTTTGTTCTTGAGTGGTTCAAATCATATCTTGTAAATAGATCTCAAAGAGTAAAGACTGAAGAGACCAGAAGTAATACTAGGTTTATGAATCTAGGAGTACCTCAGGGCTCTGTACTGGGACCAATTCTATTACTGATTTACATCAACTCATTGTTTGAGCAAAATTTCAAAGGCCTTATCACTGCAGATGATGTTGGCTTAACTTAGGGTTCTCTACGCCCTCTAAATCTAATTGCTGATATCAATGCAGATTTAGAAATGTTTAGGACATGGTTTGATGCACACAGACTGATGATCAGTTCCAAAACAAATGTAATGTATTACAGTCTGGCATCTTAAAAGTCGTTTGACGCTGAAGTTTTTTCTCAAGCACCTGAGTGTCAAAGGTTTAAGTTGTTGAGCCGCTTCTGTAGCACCAGCCCTTCCGCTAATACTTTTTCTAGCAATCTCAACTGCAGAGAAACGTGTTTTTGAATTGAAAGCGTCATAGAATTTAAATACCTGGGGCTAATTATTGACTCAAGAATGTGCTTTAATAATCAAATTGATAACGCTGATCATCGCTCAGAGGTTTCTTTTTTCTGAAGAATGTCTGCTCTTTAAGCCTTCTTATGACAATTTATTTTGGAATTGCGAAATTTGAATACGACATGCGACAAAACATGTCATCGAGGAGGATCGTCTGCAACTACATTATGCCTGCGCATTATTTATGTGTCAGACTGCACAGAAAGATCTGTCTTGATTGCCCAGAAGGCTAGAAGGGCGCGTAACGTTGTCGTAACTAACCTCGAAACTTGATTTGGGTGAAGCGTGTAGCTTTCCACAATTAAATTGTAGACAAGCGGGAACACAAATATGACATCTGGCTAAGATGGTATGCTGTTGGCAAAGTGAGGTACTCTTAATCAAAAACCCTTTATAAGATCGGCTTACAAGAGGTTTGTTATTACTTTTTCGGCTCCTGCAGTGTATAGCATAAGTCTGGATACTGCTAGTGTAGTCAACTGCTCAAATGGTTTCGTAATTTAGCCTATGGCTCAAGAATTCCTTTACTTAACTTCATAATTCGAAGATTTGTCTCTATGCAATATGTTCGTCAACTAGTACCGTCTGGAGTTCAGTTTTGCCGCGTCTACGTTTGTTACAAGCAAGATCTATATGTTTTGATATAAACTGGTAATCTTTTTCACCTAGGGAAGCCAGTTTGTCAGGAATTTTCCTTCTGCCAGGCATCTTGTGCAAAATGACTTGAACACCTCTGTTTTCGTTTGGACTTAAGATTAGATAAGGATTCTGTCTAAGAGCTTTGCTGATTTTCATTGAGCTTTCTGGTGCTGTGACTTCTAATATTGTTACGGGAGGGTATTGTTTCTGAATACGCTTGTACATCATTTATGGACATGCCAGTGTGGCTGCTGTAAGGGCTACATCGTAGGTCATCTCTCAGTATTTGAAATACCTCACATGTACTCTTTTCTACAAGGAGTCCCACTACAACTTCTATTTATTTGTGTTTCAATCAGCTGGTGCTTTTCCATTCCTGCTGAGCCCACTCTCAACCTTGCAACGCGGTCATTCCACTGATGTTTTTGCGCTGCGACTTCACTTTCATGAAAAGGATGTCACGCATCCTTGGGCGAGTACGTGCAGCAATCTAAGATGTTCGCCCTCGGTGGGACATACGTAATGAAGAAATGGATGTCACTTATATAAGCTTACGTAAAGTTTGACCTTTTGTGTGCGTTTTGTGCTCCACAGCATAGCTTTTGCAGACCCATATCGAGTTGATTTCCTTTTGGAGAGGGATCCCTCTGTTTTTAGTTGTAGTGTGATCAAATATAAGGGCCTTGTCTCTATAGCTCTCTAAGGAAGCCAACGTTATGCGTCTTCTCATTTGTTCATCGTTTGTTGGCTATCTAGTGAATTGCACTATGGTTTGAGGCGCATCTATAGTTCAAGTCGCCTGTCTTCGCTTTGCTTTGACACACTTTGAGCTTTTTGTGCAGTACAACAACTACTTGCAGCCTTGACCCTAATCACTTGCGTCTCAGAGTTACCCTTTTATCTAAGAACTTTCTAAATTCCAATTACCATTCCGACAAATTGGATTCTTTCTTTAACTTCGCAGCACATCCTCTAGGCATGACAATAAATTGCATCAATTTCAATGTGCACCCAGCACGCCCATTCCAATGCATTTAACCTTATTTCGAAAATTTATTTACCCCAAAAATGCTCTCCGAGGAGAATCTCGAGACTCCATCTCCGTTGACGACGTGACAAATTCACACAAGGAAATTTCCAACAATTTCATTTGGAAATTGCATCTCCCTAAGGACATTCCACCAATGGAACATGAACAACGAACATCTCGTCTTGGCATCTGGATTCAGCATTAGTATGGGTCTGCCTCCCACACTCCCTTAGCCGTTGCCATTATCATAAGAAAACTTTTTATCCACATAATAAATCAATTCTTGTCTCTTTCGATCTCACCTCATCTATCTTCGAGTAGTCCTTCTGCCTTCCGTAGAAGCTTCAAGGACTAAACTCTCATCTCTACCAAGCGCTGCACAATTTTATTTTTTTACTTTTTTATAGTTTAACTTTGCCAAACGGAAGCGGAACAGTTGAACAGAGAGCTAGGCAAAAGAACAAAGCGGAAAACGAAACATAAAAGGAGTACGAAAAAAACGACGATAGAATAAACGACGATAATCGAACGGTAATAAAAATTTGTCTTCTATTTTTCGTGAATGGGCTGTGCTCACATTTCTATGTGACTTTAGAGCCGTTTCGGATCAGGTCCTTGAACAGGGAGAGAAGAAGCAGAGACGATGAAAGTTCCATAATAGAATTGCAGATTGTTCCGTGGAATGGGAAATTCGTTTTTTTTTTTTTTGTTGCTCTCTTTGTCTCTCTATTTCGTCGTTGACTTCCTGGAACGGATAAAAGTTGCATTCACCATCCAGCCAGATTTGCAGCAATACTCGTGCTCGTCTGTTGGTCGGTCGGTCGGTCCGTCGATTGGTACGAATACCTAGCATATCAAAATGGTACCGGATGCTGGAATAAAATCTGAAGACAAAGTGCCTACAATAATTCGGATTCTCATTGGAGATTCTATGGCGGCGATTGTGAAGTGAATTGTGGCGCAACAGTGCCACTACATGGTGTTCAACGGGGGATTTGAGTTGCGTCCTTCCAGTCATTTGAGGCGCCAGTCGATGTGTTACGGCAACAGGTGGATGGGTCGGGTATACGTATACTCGTAAATCGATAGATTGGATTTTGCCTTGCCTCTTTTTTATCCTTTTACCCCCTTGGATATGTTCCTGGATGTGTTCTGGTAAGGTGATATGTGAAGTTGCTGGCATTGGGTATTCAGAAACGCAATAAAGTGAGGCAATATGAAAGAATTCGACTTACCATGGCTTATTCAATTTCGAATGGAGAAAAGTTTATCAGAAATTTTTCGATTGAGAGATAATTTTCCCAGAGGTCTCGTTTAGGTCTCTTCTCTTCTTAGTCGTTTACCTTACGACTTTAATGATATTTATACTATATACCCAAAATTGGAAGCATTTTGAAGGCGTTCATAGATGTATGCAAGGATATGTTTTTCTCATTCCATAATGATGGGCCGTGCGGCGACGGATTATGGAATATTGCCTCAGTTCGCTCCACTGCTTATCATAAAAGGCGAACAAATGAGAAAACATTTTATTAGGGGACCTAAGCACCTTAGATCAGGCTTTGTCAGACCATAGGTACATCGAATTCAAAATCGAACACTTGGTCTTGAACTTGTTGAAGAGGAAGCACGATTTAAAGAAAAGCTCGGCAAGTCCCACAGTGTTCCCCCTATGCCCAGGATGAAAAGAAAGCTAGAGGAAGCTGTTCAGTACCCTCACCAAGTGTTGTGAACTGGCATGTCCAGCTAGATAGCAATGCTGCAGATCGCCCGTTCTTCGTTGGAACACAGATCTGCAGGGACTTGGTAAGCAAATCAGTATACATCTAAACAGGTCACTTACGACTCATTTGGAGGAAGATTGGAATCTTTACAGATCGAAGCAAAAAGAATATGACAGGCTTATTCGGATTTCGAAGAGTGAGTTTGAAACTGTCGGTGAAACCAGTAGCCTGGTCAAAGTCCTCAAAGCGTGGAAATCAACCAGGCTGGAATTACTCAGAAAATTTGATGTCACCTACATTGAGTTGAAAACAGAGACTCTCCGTTTAATGCTTAGGGCTCGCTTCCCACGTAACCTAATCAGAACCACGTCACGGCCAATACTTACTAACGAAAGTGCTAGTGAGCTGAATAATACAACACGATGTAGCTGGTATACCTCATCGATTGTAGTGAAGGATGAGGCCATTAAACATGCTTTTGCTTCCATTGATGTATTCAAGTCGCCTAGTGCCGATGGCGTATACCCTGTTAAGTTAGAAAAAGTTATAGGCCAGCACTAGAAGCTCTGAAGACTATCTTCACTGGCTGGACTTTCACATTCTACAAGAGAGCATCAGACCTATAAATCTGACTTCCTTCATGTTGAAGAGGATGGAGAGTTTGGTCGATGTGCGCAAAACTGCTTTGCGAATGTATCTTCTGTCTGAGATGCACTACGCTAACCAGCGCGAACGATCTTGTGAGAGTGCGCTTCAAAATCTGATAGGCAGAATTCAAGCGCACTCGACAAGAAGGAATACGCGCTGGCATTTTCATCGACATCGAGGGTGCTTGTAACAACGCAGCTTTTAACGGCACGTGTTACTCGGCCAGACAACATGGCGTAGATGGATCACTGGATTTGTAGATCAAAGCAATGGTGAACAGAACATTGATTGCGGAAGCTAACTGCCGCCAATATATGATGGCGGTGGTAAACAGGGGTTGTGGCAAGGCGGAGTTTTGTCTCCATTGCTCAGGTGTATGTCGGTCGACTCACTGCTCAACGCGCTCAATAGTTCTGACGTCTATGAACAAGCATACGCAGATGATGTAGCTGTACTATCTGTTGGATCGTGTCTAGCGGCTGTCTGATGTAAAGCGCAGGCAGCCTTAGACGTGGTCGACGATTGGGGCACCAGAAATGGGCTTTCATTTAATCCTCTCAAAATTGAAGTTGTTCTCTTTAAAAGAAGTAGGAAGCTAACTGGTCTCACTCACCTAGTGCTTAAAGGCATCATCATCCAATTCCCCAAAGAAGATAGGTATTTCAGTGTCATCTTGGATAACAAACTGTGCTGTCGGCTTTCTGGCAATGCAAAGGAACTATCGGCAAGATATGGGCCTGCATCGAGAAGCGTCTTTTGGATCTGCATGTCTTTGATATGGCCAATTATGTATATTCTACGGTTCGGTCGGTTGTCTGGTGGAACAAGTTCGCACGAAAATACGTCACTGCTACCAAATAACGATCTATCCTAGCTACATCGTCCTCCCTTTGATATTCATATAATGGGCTGCACTCTCAAAACCATCTTCCGTCTAAAAATAAGTGGTCTTTAGTACATCACGCACTGAAACTTATGGACATACTGTTTGATGCAATAACGCAAGAACTTTTACTGCAGAAAAAATACGAAATCGACTTCCCCGGTGCGCAGGATTGGTTCCGGCTAGATGGCTAAAAAACCGATCTAGGATGCGGTGCTGTTGTCTTTCTGGCGAACGAAGACGTTAGATTTCACTCCTCGTTAAGAAAACTTGCATCTCTTTTCTACGGGCTGAGCATTTACATCTGAACCGATAGCCGAGCTGCGCTTAGAGCCTTTTGAACCTTCTTACGACCTCCAAGTACTGAACGCAGTCGGAAGGCAAATTCAGTTTAGCTTTCACAAAAAAATTGTTTTAATATTGCTCAGACAATTATTAGTAATAAATATTTAATGGAACTTTATTTTAAGCTCGTTACTTTTCACTCTTTATTCCTATTTTTATGTATTTTTATGTCTTTATCTCTTTTGACAAATTCAAAATCCAGGTCTGAACGGGGGGTTCGGAATCAATTGTCGGCATTTTTAAAGTAGAAATGGAAGAATTCAAATTTTATCAACGGTAGTGCTTATAACCGGATTTATTATTAGAGCCAGAAGGCTATAAGAAACCGCCAAAACCATTGCCATTCAAGGGTCCGTTAACCTCGCTTGACGTCCAACTCCGCCAACATATTGTCCTGAAATCCAGTGCTGGCATATGCACGAAGCAGAGCATAAAAGCAGTGCTGTTAAGGAGGACCAAAGCAGGCCGTGAGCTCTACAAGCTAAAAAGAAGGGAAGATCACCAGATTCTCAGGAGAATGAAGAAAGAGGATGAGAATTGCGAAATTAAGAAAATTTAATGATGTTGAAGCAGGAATGATATGTATGTGGTGACGCTATATAGACTAGTGACACTAGACATCGATCATCCCTAAGTGAACGCGTCATGAGCTGACAGGCAAGGAAGGTTACAGCTGCATTTCTGTCACGACACAAAATATCCTTTTCTTGTTTCCTTTTAGCTAGCCTTCGTGCAAATACCGCATGAACAACTTTTGTCAACCAACTGATTGATCCTTATCAGTGTGATTTCGAACCTAACAAGTCCACCTTCGACTAGATTTTTATATTATTACAGATATTGCGAAAGACCGTCGAATTCGAAACTGATATCCACCATCTATTTGCCGATTTTAAGGCCGAATATGACAGTACTTATAGGAAAAAGTTATACGAAGCTATATCCGGTTTTGACGTTCACACTTAACATGACCAGCTCTTAATTTATGAACACACCCTTTCACTAATCATCAAACTGTCACTGTCAATTTGTTCAGTAAACTCAAGATTTTCATCATGGTAAAGTACACGAACGAGCAACGTCTGCAAATTATAAAAATTTTCTACCGAAATTCGGAGTCGGTGACTGCAACTTTAAGAGCGTTAACTCCAATTTTCGGTCGTAATTCTCGTAGACAGGCAATAACAAGTTTAGTGCAACAATTTGAGTCTACATATTCGTTGTGTGATGTTGCCGTGTCAGTGAGACAACGGGTTGGTCGAAGTGTCGAAAATATCGCTGCCGTTCAGGCGTCCGTAGCAAACTATTCAAATCAGTCAATTCCACGGGGTTCTCAAGAATTGGGCATCGCTCAGACCACATTATGGCGTATTTTGCGTAAGGATCTTGGTTTACACCCATACAAGATCAAGCTGACTCAAGAATTGAAGCCAATGGACCATTTGAAGCGACGTACGTTCTCCGATTGGGTTCTGGAGAAGATGTGCCAAGATGATGAATTTCATCGCAAAATCATCTTCAGTGACGAAGCTCATTTTTGGCTCAATGGGTTCGTCAATCAGCAAAATATGCGTTATTGGTCGGGTGAAAATCCACATGTGCTTCACGAATCACCACTTCCACAAAAAATAACTATTTGGTGCTGTTTGCAAGCCGGCGGCGTTATAGGGCCATATTTTTTCGTCGACGATAACGATCGTCACGTTACTGTGAATGGTCAGCGTTATCGCGCCATGATCACCGATTATTTTTGGCCCGAATTGGAAGATATGGACTTGAACGACATGTGGTTTCAACAGGATGATGCCACAAGCCACACAGCACACGCTACAATCGATTTATTGAAGAGCAAGTATGGTGAGCGTGTTATCTTAGGACATGGGCCAGTCGATTGGCCGCCTCGTTCGTGCGATTTAACGCCGCTTGACTGTTTTCTGTGGGGCTACGTTAAGTCATTGGTTTATGCCAACATGCTCATACATACACATACATATATATATATCCATATGTTTGTTAAAATACAGAAATTGATCTAGCCAGATCCCAAGGTATCTACACATGACTACATTTCGACAAGCAAGTGGCTGATAACTTTCGCCAATTCTTTCTGGTATCCCTAGAGGCCCCAGACAAAGGCGTCCTAAACAGAATGGTTTCCGACTTCTGAAAGTTGATTTTCAACTTCCAGTCATCGCAATATCGCTTAATTTTTTCGAAGTCACGCTGCAAAACCATATTAATGACCTCAATCTTTGGACCTGATCTGTACGCGATTAAGTCGTCTGCGTACGCTATGGCATGGTGAAGTGAACCTATCAGATCTTTCGTGTAAATGTTGAATAGGATCGGCGAATTTACCGCACCTTGTTGCAGACCGTTTTTAATGTTAAATGTTCCAGCAGAAGTCACATCGCCATTCTTCACGATGAACTGTCTACTGGAGAGCATATTAAAAAGAATATACAGCAGTGGTTTACTAATGCCAAACCTCTCCAGCTTGAAAAAGAATCCTTCTAACCATACGGTATCGAAGGCCTTCTCCAAATCAATCAGGCAGGCACCAGTGCACTGGTTCTTGCCTTTGTTCCATTGGATATCAGAAACCAGTTTAGATGCGGCATGAATGATATCATGCCCCGCCTTGAAACCGAATTGATTATCCGGAACTATATGTTTGTCCTCAACCCACTTAGTCAGGACTCTATTGATCACCTTCTCGAAAACTTTGTTGATGTTAGGAAGAAGACTAATCGAGCGGAGATTCGCCGGATTGGAAGTGTCTTTAGCCCTTTTGGGGATGGGATGTACCACCGCAGTTTTCCAATGCGCTGGATAATGTGCATTATTCATTGCATTATTAAACAGGGTGGTATAAATGTCCACCGCTTCTAGTGGGAGATGTCGAAGCACAATGTTCGGTATTTCATCGGTTCCCACTGATTTCTTACTTCTAAGTGATTCGAAGATCCTTTGGAGCTCTTCCTTCGAAATGAACGGGGGTAGTACCCTATCGTTGGTGATGACATTATTTGCCATATTCTCGTCACTGAACTGGGTGAAGCCTGAGCTCTCGAATCGCCAATTCACAATTTCATTTCGAAGGTAGAAATTGTGCACAAGGACTCGATTCTCCAGATCGTGGTTCGGGCCAATGATAACATTCGCCTTGTACACTTCCTGGAACGTCGCTCCTATAGCCTCTACCCGCTCCTGCGGATCCTCGATCACAAAGAAGTTGTCATTATCAACGGCCTCATTTGGATCTATGCCTGCTGCTACAAGTATTTGTTCGTTGTTCGGGCGATTTCATGGAAGGTCGTTCTGATTAGTCCTCCGAAATATTTTATTTATTTACGGGAACATATTCGGTTGCCCGAATTTTATTATTCCAATACAAACTTACAGAATTTCTGTAATTTTCTTTTATTAATGTTTGGAGATTTTTAATCGACGACTTCAGTGTCATGATCTCCGGGTTATGTCTGTCAGTATACTGTCTGTACAAGGTTTTTAGTCTTGACAGCAGTCCACTTTTATGTCGGTTCAGTGCGCCAATAGTTGCGTTGTGGAATAAGTCTTCTTCGTCAGTATGTTGGTAACGAGGTATTGTTTTGTCCATTTTTCCTTTGATTGTCTCGTCCATTAGTCCTAGATACCTGTCAAACTCCTTGTTTGACAGGTTTCTGTGGGACAGTGGGTAGAGCGAATGCGAGGAGACTGCTCTCGTCAGTGTTCTGGTGAAATATGTCCAACGCACCCTACTATAATTTTAGGAATGCCTTTGAACAAACTCATCCAATTCCGCAATTTCGTTTGGAACAATTATTTTAGTGCTGAGACCGTAATGGTTACTGTCATACACGAAAGTGCGTAGGCAGTTTGTAGTTTGTTGGTTAGTGTATGTCAGTTGCATTCGTGAGTCGAACAGCAGAAGATCCAAAGAGGACCCGTGTCTGGGAAACGACGGACTATCCGTCGCCGTAAGCCCGAGTCGATACATTATACTGTGCTGACCCCACCAATTGAATAGTAGGTTCCCTCTAGTATTTGGTGTATTACGAGTATTTCCCCAATCATTATGTTTGGCGTTGAAATCTCCGCCGATAATAAAATAGTTGTCTTCCAATTCTAGCCTCAGGAATCGAAAAAGCGTCTCGAGCTCTGAGATGAATAAAGTGGATTGAGTAGCCTTAGGTGCATAGACAGACACCGTGTACAACCGCTTTCCACTACGGAGGGGGATATACACGATGCATGCTTTCAGCACCTGGAACCTCCGCATTGCACGACTGTATACTCTTTTAAACCGTATACCTTTTCGTACGAAAATTGCAACGCCATCTCCCTGAATGGAGTTAGGTAGGTTTCTCCGTACTATTTTGTATCTTCTGTGCCTCATTTTGTGTCTTTTGTTAAGCTTAGTTTCGCTAACCAAAAGCACATTAGGGGCTTGGTCTTTAAGCAAGTTAAATAGTGCGGCTCGTCGTTCGAGCCTAATCAGTGAATTCACATTTACAGCAAGGACCTTCAGGGTTTGCTTCGCCACGTGCGTACCCATTACGACAAAAGGTGCGTTAGGTCAAGCAGTATCGAGTATACTTGATCCACCCGCGCCGTCTGTTCAGTTAAATGACGTTGTAGCTGAGCCATCTGCCCCTGGATAGAGAGCAAGATAGCTAACATGTCAGCATCATCATCTTAGCCTTCCTCTATGGCATGGATTGATGCACTTTATCAACAAATGATGAGAAGACGCTTGGCCAATTCCAAAGGAAAGTGCTTGGGGTGACATACGGTCCTAACTGCATCAACGGAGATTGGAGAACTGTACAGCAATATAAACTTCGCTTAAAAAGTTAGCACTCACTGGGTTAGATTGCTAGAATACATAGAGTGGATTTGCAAACCCATTACTGAGGGATCCAATCTGCCATGCAAAATTGAAAGCAGCTAGAAAACAACGAGAGAGGCATAATGGTTGAGGCCCAGGTCCATCCCAGCCTCTAGCTCTACCAAAGACAAGAAGCGATCCATCGAAGAAATACAAAGTTGTTACTCCAGGAACAATATTCGCCAATTTTAGAAACAGATAGTAAAAGCATGAAAAGTCAACAAGATCGAAACAGAAATCTGTCAATAGAGCAGCAGTCAGGGTTGGGTTTATAAAATTATTTTAGCAGACTCTTATACGACAGGCAGAACGATTCATTCAACTTGGGCAATGAAAATCAAGACTTCCGTCCATCCGACCAAAATAAAGAATATTTATGCCACCACCGATCGATCATACGAGCATGCAAGAATCTGCCTCTGACATTAAAAACTTTTTAAATCAAATGAAATCCACTTCGCCACCAGCTTTGATATTCTGGATTTAATCAGTATCCGAATAAAATCTGTGACAATTTCAAACGATATGACAACCACGTCGTTATGGTATCATAAATAGCCATCAAACAATTTTTTCAATATCCTTTTCCAATCCTCTGATTAATTTTTATTTTATTCATATCATAAACAGATGCTACCTTTCACAAGGACCTTTATCTGAACGACATCAGATCAGCAGCTTCAATTCAACCTGCCACAACCACGCAAAAAATATGTTTCTCTTTAAAGATTAATCCAAATAAAAATCGAGTGCATCTGCACAATCGAACTTCAGAGTTACCCACAAATAAGGACTCGAAAACATATGGCATCCAGTGCAGTCCACTAACACTCCTAAGCCAACTTACCATTCAGAATTGTGTTGTTTTCGTTTTTGTTTGTTTTTTTTTTTGAAAACATCTTGAAACCTCCCTCAGCGTTGCCTCCTGTGAATCTTCACCACTCAGTCAGCACCCCTGCTCCATTCATCTTTTATTCATTTTGCAGATTTTTCACTTCTCCCATATTCCGGAGATACAAGTAAATAAAACGAACTTTCACATTTCGTTCATCCTAAACCTCCACTCACCCACCACGTAACTGGTATACGAATACGTATCAGGGAAAGGCGTTAACCTGGAAACAGCGCACATAGCTCAAATCCGATTCCTCAATAAATTTATTCCAGCCAGAATTTGATTTATGTTAAATTCAATGCTCAATGAATTGATTTTCGGCCAACACCCTAACAACAAACTTTCACCCTCTTCAAAACCCACACCGACCCCAACCGCTGGGGAATATTGTTTTCAGGCGCTACCAAGTCGATGTGGCGTGATGTGCGATATCACCCTTCTCCTGGCGCTCTGTGTGAATTTTAAAACAGATACAACTACGAGAATTCTGATGTTGGAAAACAGATACGTATAGACAAACCCGCAAGGAATCGATTTGAAACAGTCGACTGTATCGGCAGGATGTACAAAAACAATAACCCGGCTCGGGCTAAGAATTCACTGAATGAGGAAGAAATACGGGTAGTAGAGGGTTCTGTTTTTTGAAGATTTTTCTTCGAAAGCATAAAGTGGAAACTCCATAAGTAACGATAATTGAGGAAAAATAAAAATGAGTTTTTGCCGGAGCCGTTAAAAGAGTTCTTCGGTTTAGTTGCTCCTCAGTTGACAGGGGAAAGACTGTATCTGTTGAATGAGCGATTCAAGCGTTTTGGTGCACGCACAAATAAATCGAGAAGAGCGCATTCATTCGAGTACTGGAGCTTCTTTCAATTGGCTTTTGTGAAGAAACCGCCATATTTGACTATAAACACACCCTTCAATGACGGAGTCGAATGGGTACTTTGAAAAAGCAAAAGATAGGGTAAACGATGATTTGGATTGACTTCAGAACGAATGGAATCGTTAAATGTCATCTGCTGCCTGTTCAAGTAGGCCAAGTTATCAAATTTGGATGATAACAGACCTGATACGAAGTTCTTTCCTACGCGGCACATCCAAATATATTTTCGTAGTTCATGAGTCCGGAGAAAACGCATTTGTGGCAGTCCCACATACGAGTAGATCTTTTACGAACCATCTGGAGGCCTAAAACCGAACCTGACTTACTGTCAATTTCAACATTCTTACTTCGATAGTACTTCTGTGACGACCTTGTTGCTGAAGTCATATTCTAAGAAACAAACGGAATAAGTGCCTCACTGCATCGGCTTATTTCCTCTATGATTTGCTTCTACCGCCACAACCACAAGTCAGTAATCAAATTCGCTTTTAATATTGTGATTCTAAGAAGATGGGACTTACCGTCCCATCCTGATCAGATCACTAACAGTGTTGGCTCGCAGCTCACATCTGTAACGAAAGGAAGACTGCGTTGTCAATTAATCCATAGAGTGTGCGAAGGATATTGCAAAAACCCAAACCATGGGTTGATTGAATTCCGAATCGGAAGCAAATTCTTGATCTTGCTTACAGAAGCCACAGACCACAGTCGAAACTCTAATCAGAACAGATTGCTAATTGAAAATTTTTCTAAGCTTACATGTCCTGCTGGAAAGTCCAGCTAAACGGCTAATACCCTGTGGCACATCAACATATGTACAATAACAAAGAGTCGGCTATTCTGCAAAAGGATCGGTTGCTGCCAATTCTGAAGAAAATTGACCTGGCTATCCATAAGTTGGGTATACTGAAAAGGGAGAATAACATAGTCCGGATAGGATGCACGAATGCTTCTTTGAACGCAATTGGTAAGCTTACTTCACTTAGACTTATCATTATCCCAGGTCACATGGCACACTCTGTCTGTGTTTTCAGTTAGGGGAGATAAAATTTCTTGTGACCACAACCATGGCTCCGGATGAACTTGTTGGCCGCTTGAAAAAAAAAGTTCTCAGCACCAACAATTTATTTTTTTTTCTGTTGACCTACAGTACTTAGGCAAAGAACTATTCCATTGTACTCTTTGAATGGTCCTTTTACTGAATTTTCTCACTCTTTCTGAAAAAGATGAGAAGCGCTTCAGTGATACTCGTGGAGTACCTACAGTAGCAGCACCCACCTCGTCAGCGCCGAGTACCACTTCAGTGGGTCAGATGTTTACAAATATAGTGCTCTGCGATGTCATCATCAGTATCACAGCAAGGGTCGCAGGATATTGTGTCCTACTGCGAAAGAGCAGGAAAGTCCCTGAACTCTTAGAGATGTCGGGAAGTATTCATTTAGTCGGCCGAGAACATGTAGATTCATGCCATTTTCAGTTCTGCTCATTTGAAACCCGAGTGTCCATGGGAGTCCTAAATGAGGACACAAGCAGTTCTAATGTAAGTTCGGGTCCACAAAAACTAACCTGTAAGCCTAAATATGCTCGGCCATTATACTAGCCTCCATCGTCATAGCCGCCACAAACCTATACGTTAGAGATTAACAAGATGTGACGAATCACCTAATGGCCTCAGATAAAAATGGATTCACTATTGACAAACCCAGTAAACGTTTAAAGGATAACGACGGAAGACAAAGGACGACGGCACCAAAGAATGTTTTTACGAGCTCCTCGACAAGACATATGAGCAATGTCCGAAGTATGACGGTAAAGTCGTACTAGGCGATTTTAATACCAGGGTAGGAAAGGAAGACATCTTTGGAGGACACCACGTCTGGCAACAGACTTAGGCTTATTGACTTTACGGCGGGACGATATATCACTATAGCCAGCACACGGTTTCCTCATCTCAGTATATATAAGGGTACATAGCATTCTCAAAATCATCAAACGCTACTCGTAAATCAAATTGATCATTTCGCGATAGACGTAAGGACCTCTAGTATTCTAGACAACGTTCCGGGCAGCCAACATTGACTCGGATCATCATCTTGTTGCAGCCAACGTGCAAATGCAGATTTTCCAAGCGCGCCACAAAAAAGAACAACTACTGTGAGAAGATATAAGCTTGAATAGCAAGATACCGTCAGAATCTTCACCGAACGCGAACTCCTATGCTACCAACCTACCACCCGACCACCACCAATAACTCTGTGGTTTAATGAAGAATGCCGACAAGCACAAGCAGCCAAAACAAGTAGCCTACAAAGCGCCGCTGCAACGAAGGATAAGAGCTGTACGTGAGCTCTACGAGCAGAAGAGACGGGAAGAACATCGGCTTCTCCAGAAGAAGAAAACAGAACACGAGAAGTCCGCGACCGAAGATATTGAGAGTTTATACACCAGGAATAACGTAACCGTAGAAACCTGTAGAGATGAAGAAGGAAACCTTGTGGTAGAGTCACAGTCGGTGCTGAGAATATGAAAAAAAAATTTCTGCAGGCTATGTTCCGGTGAAGAAGCCCAATGTGCCACCTTCAGACCGAATGGACCATTCCTTCCACCTGACCAAAACACGGTAAGGATAGCAATATCTAAGCTGAAATCCAACAAAGTATGTAGCTTGACATAAAGTCTTACCGTTCGAGGTATTACAACCTGCTGGAAATGACTTTGTGAGGAGCATGCACCAACTCAGTGTGTAACGACTTAACTGGGATCTTTGATGTCAAAAAAAGGTTTTAGACAAGGTGAAGCGCTGTCATGTAACTTCTCTAACATCATATTTGTTAGATGTGCGGAACTCACAAGCGAACACTGGAGGGATAATCTTTCAAAAGTCTGTGTAACTACTAGCGTGCGCCGATGACATCGACATAGTTCGGAGAGCTCAGCGGGCTTTCATCGATGCGTTCGCTGATATTGAAGCAGAAGCTGTCAAAATGGGTTTAGCGGTGAATGGGGGCAAAACCAAGTATATGCATTAACAAGAAGGTGTACACACAAATTGGACAGAACGTCACAGTCTACAGCTATAATTTCGAGGTAGTAAGGGACTTTGTCTACCTTGACTCTGCTATCAATTCTGCCACCAACACCTAAGCCGAAATAAAACGAACAATCGCTCTTGCGAATTGCTGTTTCTTTGAGCTAAGAAGAAAATTGAGTAGTAAGGCACTGTCTCGAACAACCAAAGAGACTCTAAATTGGACCTTTATCATCCCCGTACTGCTTGGACTCTATCGAAAGTGGATGAAGATATCCTCAGTCGTTTCGAGAGAAATATGATATGGAAAATATTCGGTCCTGTTTGCATTGACTGGCTTCGGAGTTCGTATAGAGCGACGAACTATACGAGCTGTACGGCGTTATCGACCTAGGCAGAAAACTGCGCATCAGTCACTTAAGATGGCTAGGACATGTAGAGCGAATGGACACCAACGCTTTGAGGGTTTTCGAATCTAACGCTGAGGGACAACGCAGTAGAGGAAGACCTATAAGCTAACAGACAAATACTCGTATATTCTCTGCTTAGCTTTTTATGGAACCAGTGGGCATCCCGCAGAATGGGTCCCGTCATAGCCACTGTATCCTGCCGTCGAGATGAAATTAACTTTATTGGTGCTGGCAACTGCTGCGAGCAGTTTGATGCAGTTATAGAGACTATGACTGCTAGAAGGGCTTCTAGTTTAGTTTTACATGCATTTTATTTTCTTAATCACTAACTCTTACATTCTAACAAAAAATGCTTAAATGCTAGCTTACAATTACTTAATAATCTTATACTAACTTACTGGCCCGACACAGGCACTCTAAGCTACTCTAAATTCTTATAACTATGTCTTTCGACTTTATTTACATTTTACTACTTCTTTTGTATACTTAAGGCTAAGAAAAAAATTTGTTAACAAAACTTAGCATATGGATATAATTTTTTATTTTTAATAAAAACTTAGTATCTAACTTAAAATAGCCTACCTAAACTAAATGTACAATACACACATAAACACACATAGACGTTATACACAATCATATACATATATCAGTATACACCTTTGTATACACAGATATATGTATATGTTTCTTAAATGCTAACCTAAACCTATGTAAGCCGGCCATCGCTGTTTACAGAGAAAACAGATTGGTCAGTTCTGCCTCATTAGTGAGGCTGGTCCGTAATTGACGGAAACGACGACGAAACATCTTCTCCATCATTCAACCACCAGAAATGCTGGTGCTGCCGAACGACATCCCTCTTATCGCGATTCCCCACCGCCCTACTGAACCTGAGGCGATCCACACTGCCGTGTGCGACGTCTCTGTCGTAGTTGAGTCGCCTGTCCCCAGCTGTCCGAGCGACATGGAAGATTAACGGCACCGCTGATCTGTCCTGGATCAACCCCATCTGATCTAGGTAGAGGAATGCTTCCGGTGGAACGAAGCCGTCAGAGCGCACACTCTCGTGGTAAAGGTAATTGGGGTAGTAAGCCCCAGATATCAGATTATTCGTCGACGTCATTGCTCTTGCAATGTGCCTTCGAGTCAGCTTAATTACGAAGTTGTCCACTCGTATTAGGTTCGCCCTGTTGTAAAGGACCTCATTAGGATAAAATTTCTTGTACTCCGACTCTGGTATTCTGTACAAGCGAAGACAAGCCCTAAGGCAAGCCCTCTCAAACACCCGAATCTTTTCCATTAAGCTTGCTCGTACATTGAACCACACGGGACAACCAAATACCAGCATGGGCCTGATAAGGGCCATGTAGCAGATTACCTTTACCCTCGCATCGAGTTGGCTGCTATAAAACAGTCTCTTTGTAAGGGCAAAAGCACCTTTAGCTCTGGCCAGAGCAGCATCTACATTTTTGCCAAAATACAGAAACTGATCCAGCCAGATTCCAAGGTATCTGACTACATTTCGACAGGCAAGAGGTTGTCCGTGTTGTCCAATGATTGAGAACTTTCGCCAATTTTTTCTGGTATCCCTAGAGGCTCCAGACAACGGCGTCCTAAAGAGAATGGTTTCCGACTTCTGAAAGTCGATTTTCAACTTCCAGTCATCGCAAAATCGTCTTATCTTATCGAAGTCACGCTGCAAGAGAGTATTAATAACCTCGATTTTGGGACCTGTTCTGTACGCTACCAAATCGTCTGCGTACGCAATAGTATGGGGAAGTGAACCTATCAAGTCGCTTGTGAAAATGTTGAAAAGGATCGGCGAATTGACCGCGCCTTGCTGAAGACCATTTTTAATTTGAAATATTCCAACAGAAGCCACATCGCCATTCTTCACGATGAACTGTCTGTTGTGTAGCATATTATAAAGAATGTACAAGAGTGGTTTACTGATACCCAGTCTAGTCAGCTTATAGAAAAGACCCTCTAACCATACGGTGTCGAAAGCCTTCTCCAAGTCAACAAGGCAGGCACCAGTGCATTGTTTTTTGCTTTTATTCCATTAGATATCGGACACCAGTTTAGACGCGGCATGTGAGATATCATGTCCCGCCTTAAAACCGAATTGATTATCCGGAACTATATGTTTGTCTTCAACCCACCTAGACAGAGCTCTATTGATTACTTTTTCAAAAACCTTACTGATATTCGGAAGGAGACTTATCGACCGGAGATTCGGCGGATTGGATATATCCTTCCCCTTTTTGGGGATAGGTTGAACCACCGCCGTTTTCCAATGCGCTGGATAATGTGCATTATTCATTGCAGGTGTAAATATCCACCGCTTCTAGAGGAAGATGTCGAAGCACGATGTTCGGAATACCATCGGTCCCCACCGATTTCTTAGCCCTGATTGTGTCGAAGATCTCATGGAGTCCTGCCTTCGAAATGAACGGGGGTAGGCCACCCTCTCTGGCAATGACGTTATTTGCCATATTTTCGTCGGGTGACGAAACCGGGTGAAACCAGAGCCCTCGGATCGCCTGTTCCCTATTTCATTTCGAATGCAGAAGTCGTGCACCAAGACGCGATTGTCCAGGTCGTAATTAGGGCCAATGTTATCAATGACCTTATATACTTCCTGGAAAGTGGCCCCTATGGCCTCAACCTTCTCCTGTGGATCCTCGATCAAAAAAAGTCGTCATCATCAGCGGCCTCATTTGGATCAATGCCTGCTATTGTCAGTAACCGTTCGTTGTCTGTTGTCCGGGCTATTTTAAGACACTGAAGGTCGTTTTGATTTTTTCTCCGAAATAGTTTATTTATTTGCGGAAACATATTCGGGTTGCTGGTGTTTACAGCCCGAACCTTGTTGTTCCAATACAAACTTACAGAAATTCTGTAATTCTCTTTTATTAGCGTTTGAATATTTTTAATCGACGACTTCAGTGTCCTAATCTCTGGGTCTTGTCTGTCAGTTAACTGTCTGTACAAGTTTTTAAGTCTTGTCAGAAGTCTACTTTTCTGTCGGTGCAGTGCGTCAATAGTAGGATTGCGGAACAGGTCTTCGTTAGTCGTACGTCGATACCGCGGTATTGTAGTGTCCATAGTTTGTTTAATTGTCTCGTCCATTTGTTTTAGGTAATTGTCGATCTCCTCGTTTGACAAATTCCTATTGGACGGTGGGTGGAGCGTGTTCGAGGAGAGTGCTCTAGTCAAGGTTGCGGAGAAGCGTGTCCATCGAGTCTTACTGTAGTTGTAAGAATATCTTTGGACAAACTCCTCCAATTCCGCAATTTCTGTAATTTCGGTGCTAAAACCGCAATGGTCGCTGTCATACACGAATGTGCGCAGACAGTTTAATGTTTGTAAATTCGTACCTGTCAGTCGTATACGTTCGTCGTACAGCAGTAGATCCAAATAAGACCCGCCTCTGGGAAACGACGGGTTATCTGTCGCTTTAAGACCGAGTCTGTACATGACATCGTGCTGACCCCACCAATCGAGTAGTAGGTTCCCTCTAGTATTTGGCAAATTATTTCCCCAATCTCTATGTCTAGCGTTGAAATCCCCGCCGATTATAAAATAATTCTCCCCGGATTCCAGCCACAGAAGTAGAAAAAGCGTGTCGAGCTCTGTAATGAATAGAGTGGATTGTGAAGCCTCAGGTGCATAAACAGAGGCCAAGTACAGCCGCTTTCCACTGCGGAGCGGGATGTAAATGACGACTGCCTCCAACACCCGGAACCTGCGCAACACTCCCTTGTACACTCTGTGAAATTTTATACCTTCTTTAATGAAGATCGTGACACCGCCTCCATGTTTGGATCTGGGCCGGTTTCTTCATCTAATAATATAATTATTGTACTCCAGTTTGTGCTTATCGGTTAGCTTGGTTTCGCTAGCGAAAAGCACATCAGGAGTTTGGTCTTGTAGCAATTTAAACATCGCGGCTCTTCGTTCGATCCTAATCAATGAAGTCACATTCACCGCAAGGACCTTCAAAGTTTGCTCCACCATGTGCGTACCCATTACGGCATGTGTTGCGTTAGGCCCGACAGCAACGCGTAGATCTGGTCCACCCGCTTGGCCTGTTCTTGAACCTGCTTTTGCAGCTGAGCCATCTGCCCTTGGATTGCGAGCAAGATGGCTAGCATGTTGGGTGCAGCTTCCGTTGTTCTCGGCATCGGAGCCGGAGAAGCAACAGTCGCTTGCTGTACCGTAGCCCCCCTACCTGACGCCATTTGGGCGTAGGAAATTTGGGGCGTGACGGCTGGTGTTTGAAACCTCACAGGTGACCGTTTGACCTCCACCTTCTGCTGCCGAGCCAATTTTGCTTTTTTAATTTCGGTGAACTTAGGACAACCCCGATAGTTTGCGGTGTGTCCCACGTTCCCACGTTCCCACTGTATTACAGTGGATGGCATGGCGATCGTTCCCCAATCTCATAATTTTAAAATTATTACCAATGACCAACTTACACAGGCCTTGGTTTCATTTACCTCTAGTTTATAGGTGTTTATAGGAGGCACCTTCTCCTTCTTCTTCTGGTGCTGCTGTTGTTGTTGCTGCTGCTGCTGTTGTTGTTGTTTTTGTTGTTCTTGCTGCTGCTGCTGCTGTTTTTGTGGTTGCTGTTGTTTTTGTTGATGCCGTTGTTGTGGCTGCTCTTGTTGTTGTTGCTGGTGTTTTTTCCGCTTTTGTTGGTGTTGTTGTTGGCTCTGCTTTGGAGCAAGTAGCGTCTGCTGTTGTTGCTGGGATAATTCTTCCTCTTCTCTCTTCCTTCTGACCATTTGCCTTTCTTTCATGGCCAGTACCCTTTGTTGCAGCATTTTGATGCTGCTACTTATGGCCATCATTTCTTCCTCTTCATCATCCGTTTCGCTCTGTGCCAATGTAGCGAAACTGTTCCCTTCCCTCACTCCACCAAGCAGTTTTACAGTGGAAGTTGGTTGGGCGGGACGTTGAACTATGTTGGAGGATGGCCTAAACTTCCTCCTTCTCTTTGCCGTTGGAGTTTGGCTTGAACCGCTTGAGGCCGCGCCTGATAAGTCCGCAGGTCCCGCTATTGGAATAGCGGACCGCACTCCACAATCCATCACGTGTGTTTGATCTCTTTTTTTTTTTTTTTTTTTTCTTTACACTTCACTTATTATTTCAGTAAAAAAAAAAACAAACAAAAAAAAACAATGTCTCCCGTTGGGAATCGGACCCAGTCCTCCGAATCGCCACACCAAGTATGATGTCGTCCGAGTGTTTGCCACTTCGGCTACCGGCCACTAACCGCTTGACAACAGCCTGAATTAGCAAAACTGCAACCAATTCTCTTTAATATGAAATCACTATATTTTTCACTCTGGCAAAAGTCGAAATACACGTTTATTCCTCACGGAGGTCTATGAACGACTGGTAGAAGGGCTTCTTTACTATCAGCGGTGCTCCCGCCACCACCAAAAGCAAATCCAAGAATATGGGACTTATCATGAGAGGTTTCGACCTTGTTGAAGAGAAGGAATCTGATGAAAACTAACTGGACACGCTTTTAGGAACAACTCGGCCTGCCGGAAAGCGTATCTTGATTTCGTAAGTCAAATTGTAAAGGTAGAGAAAGTAGTCTTAGGAGAACGGTGGACAGAACGGTTAACCAATCCTGGCAAAAACATGTGTTAAGCGCTGTTGCTGATAAGCGGTGCCAAAACTTGCACCCTGCTAAACTGCGAACGGTATACCGTGGTCTGGATGTTACCAAATTCGAAAGTTTGTGAGAAAAGCTGGAATAAGTCGGATTTAAATAGTAAGAACTTGAATGGAATGGGAATGTTCAAACGTTCTACACAGTTGATAAGAACACGTTGGCGATGGTTGCTGCGGTTATTCCTGCGATCAGAATGGTTCATGGCCATCGCCCGACTCTTTTGATGCATGTGATTAGGCAACGAATCGTGTTCATGACAGCTGGAAACCAAAATATGAAATATGACGCCTTAAATATGAAAGGACAAGCTCTCCGAGCAGATGTTTTGCATATGACTACTGATTTAGTTTAAAGAGGACCAACATTACAGTTAGCTTATGAACTACCGCATTATCTTGCTCTATGCTCGCTCAATTTTCGCCTTTGCTATGGCGTCTATGGACTAGCTTACCAGGTTTGTTTCTTTCATTTGAAAGAGATATGACGGGCATGCCGCTGACAACATACCGATTTCGATGGTGAATTACAACAGGTAGTCGTTAACAACTTGTGGTCTGTACGTCGTCCCTTGATGAAACGCTGAAAACATTAGGCTGCCTTTTTGATAGTCAAATCCCTCGCGATCGAAAATCTATGGCGATATTCGAGTCTTCCATCATCCACCTGCAAAAGAACTGTGCCAATGGCTTTGTTTGAGAGCCCGATCATCAGGCGTAGCTCGGAGTCTAATAGCGACCGAGTAAAGAAGGTGAGTTCTAAATATGCGTGGCGGTAGCGGAGAAAAATTGCGTATCCGATGCTAGAGCGGAATTTTATTGGTTTTATTCTTGTCGCGGAGTTTAGTAAACTTCCACTTTATTTGGATGATGTCTGGTCACCGTCGAATAACAGCTCCTCGGACTTCATATCCTAGGAACATACATAAGTGACCTGCTGAGTGACGTCTTCTGCCTGTTTGCTCGTAACTATGAGCATGTCATGTAGGTAGAAGAGCACTTTATTAAAGAATCGACGAGCAGTTGAGCTGTGTTCCGTTGGCTGAAAGTCATTCGTGTAAGCTCATATGATAAGCTAAGACTCCTTAGGACGAGGCAGCAGTCGGATGTCTCCATTCCATTTTATGTTACGGTGTGAAGGAAGCTGACCTACGAGTATGGGCTTTGCATGGCAACAAACAGGTGGACCGATTGTCACCAATCGGTATTGAGCGACATTACGCGATGTTCGGTGGCCATTAAAGGCACGGTGATTGTCGGGTAGTGATCTACAGGTTTGTGTCCCTAACAACAACAAATCCGCGTCCAACAATGAGTGTATAATTGTCATGAGGGTTACTTACGAAAGTCGGTCCAATTGTCTTTATGATGGTATCGTTGATCGCTTGGAGCACGTGAGGATTCGCCTGTAACTTTTCTATGTTCTTTACCGCAATTTTTTCTCCATTGTCAACGAGAAAACGAGGGCCAGAAATTTGATCATGAATAAGGAGGCGATTGGACTTAACATCAACTACAGTAGCCTACCCATAAGTTGCTGGTAGTCGCTACTGGTAATGAATGGGATTAGGTTAGTAAAGAATGCCATAGAGAGAGTGGGGGATATGTATTATTCAAATGATGTGCCTTCCGATTACACCTGGGCGATTTTATGGCTTGCAGTAGGTATAACATTGTTACTTTTTCAACTTATATGTACGAGTATATTCCATACTTCCCTTGCTAACTTGCCATAAGGACACCCGCAGCAATTATTTGTAGTAGTCCAGCGTTTTATATTCAGCTTCCCTGTATAGTTTTTCCTGATTCCATACATTTCACAAGCTCATTGAAGCTTTTCACTCTTCCAGTATAACGATTTGTGCGATGCCAATGGTAATATCAAGAAACAAAGAGCCGAAATAAATAGATATAATCTGAACCCCCAATCTACAATCTAAACCCCTATACACTCAGCCACTCGAAGTGGTAAAAGGAATTAAAACAAATGCGCGCCACACAAAACACCTATACACCGACAGAGTGCGGCGCAAAGGTACAAATAAAAGAGCACACACTTCAAATAACGAACGCGTTCTATCAGAGGACAATCCCTAAGGGACCTTATCCATTCAGGTCGATTCAACTCCCCGACTGAACATATGACTGTTCAGTACTCCTGTCTAGGACTAATATCTATACTATGGGTACCACAGTCCTGGCTGTCGTTTGGGAGGGTTTAGGTAATTTTCGGCTCCAACTGGGCTTAAAGAGCACTTTTGTGCGCAGCTAAATTGGTTCCTTTGGTACTGTGGTAGCTTCTGTAGATACCGAGATATCTACTCGTGTCTGACTGGTTACATATGGACATCTATGTCATCTCCTTATGTGTACCACTGTGGAGTTGGGATTGATACCTGCTACATTGGATCTCTTCGCTTGAAACGAACATCACTTACACTTATTACCTATGGGACTATGTCAAATGGTGGAAATGGAGATGGAGATTTCATTTACTGGAGCTAGACTCGGATACCAATCCACACAATGAAGGACAAAATTCTATGGGCTTGGAGAAGATTCCAAAGAGATCGCATCGCCAGCGTTGATGTGACATCGAAGCCTATTAGTATTTGACTGAATGGAAGAAGGGTTCCATCGTAGATGGGAACTTTTGTTTTGTCGAATGAATGTGATTGTACCTATTTCATACAGCACGAGCACTAATTGCTCCGAAATGGGACACACGTACCCAATTCTGGTTGAGGAATCATTTAAGCAGCGTTGGATTTTAGTGTATTCTTTTTTTCTGCTAACGAAAATAAGGAGCAGTTGAATGGGAGAGAAATTGACTTTTAGGGCTGTTCCTAAAGAGTACTTGGCTGTGAGGTTTGAATTTAGTCATCCAGGAATCGGTTAACGAATGTCACATGACGTAAGGGTTTTTATTTTGTTTTCGCCTAGAAATTGAAATCTTGGTTAATTAGTGAACATTTCAAGGATGAACCCTTAAAGAGTTGTTTTGTTTTAATTGGATGATGATGAACACGACATCCACTATAACAGACAAACCTAGGATTCCATGAAGAAGGGACTTATGAAGATATTTTTTGTGTAAGGTGTGAGAGGCAATAATCTCCTGCTATAAGTCATGTCATAGCCACATGAAACTTAGGATCGAATGGAAGGTGTCGACCTTATTGAAGAAGAGGAATTATATTAAAAAAGGTAGACGACGCTGTTTATAAGCTGAGCTGCCGCCTTGTCAAATATTTTCAGTTGACGTTTCCGGCCGGGAAACACTCGTGTAGATCGCCCATTCCGTAGTATAATGGACGTAATAAAACTCATTCGGAATAGGTCACTTAGGACTTATATAGAGCAACACAGGAATTCATGCAGATCGAAGCAAATGATTTTGGAAACACTCAGAAGATCTGATAGCGACTACCCTGAATTGATACTCTTTGTCTCATGATAAAAACTCACTTCGCAGGTAAGCTGATCAGAATTAGCATTCAACCAACTCTTATCAACGAAGCTGCAAGTGAGCTAAGCAACACAACATACCGTAGCTATAAGCTGTCATCGCTTGTGGTGACGGATGAGTTCATCAGATACGCTTTTGCTTCCTTTCATGGCTGGCATATGCACTGATGGCATACCACCAGTTATGCTACAACAAGGTATAGACCAGACACTGATAACTCCAAAGAGAACCTTAACTGCGCTGGCATAGATAATATATCCCCGGTAAACAAACAAACCAGCCTTTATACGAGGGTTGTCTGAAAAGTTTCCGACGGAACAATGATACAAGACATTTCTTCTCAAATTATTTTTTTATTTTTCTACATAGTCTCCTTGTAACTCTACACACTTCTCCCGGCGATGCTTCCACCTCTCTAACCCGTCCAAATATTTTCTCTGCAAAATAATTGCTCACGAAGGTGATTGCCTCCTCATTTGATGAAAATCTCTGTCCTCCGAGCGCAGTTTTTAGATGAGGGAACAAAAAGAAGTCGCTTGGGGCTAGATCTGGTGAATAAGGCGGATGGGCAAGCAGTTCAAACCGTAATTCATGGATTTTCGCCACGGCAACCGCTCAAGTGTTAGACGGCGCGTTGTCTTGGTGAAACAGGATTTTCTTTTTCTGCAAATGTGGCCGTTTTTCCGCAATTTCTGCCTTCAGCTTGGCAAGTAATGATGCGTTGTATGCTCCTGTAATGGTTTCTCCTTTTTGAAGATAATCGATTAAGATAACTCCTTTACTATCCCAAAACTATTACTATCCCAAAACAGTCGCCATCACTTTCCCAGCCGAAAAAACAGTTTTTGCTTTTTTGGAGCCGACTCGCCCTTTGCAGTCCACTGTTTTGACTGAATTTTTGTTTCGGACGTATAATGGTGTATCCAAGTATCGTCTACAGTAATTAATCGGCGCCAAAACTCGGATTTATTGCACCTAAACTGCGCCAACAGAGCGTTGGAAGTGTTCATTCGAACACGTTTTTGGTGTAACGTAAGCAAATGCGGCACCCAACGCGCAGACAGCTTTCTCATGCCTAAAACTTGATTTAATATATAACAAACACGTTCTTTGGACATTTTCATAACCTCTACTACCTCTCTCACTTTAATTCGGCGGTCGTCTAACACCATTTGGTGAACTTTAGCAATGTTATCGTCAGTGGTTGCAGTTTTTGGACGTCCCGAACGTTCACCATCTCCCAAGCTCCTACGGCCACGTTTCAATTCAGCTGCCCAAAATTTTACTGTGGTAAATGATGGTGCAGAGTCCCCATACACAGAGTCCAACTTATTTTTGATTTGCGTAGGCGTATTGCCTTTCAAAAACAAAAATTTAATAACAGCTCGATGCTCAATTTTTTCCATTTTCACAAAAAAACACTCACATCGACTCACTCAAACGACTGTCGACAACAAACTGTCAAAAGATGCACAACTAGCATTCACTAGCTTTTATTGACGAGTGCTGCTTTCTTTACGTTGCGGTTGGAAACTTTTCCTTCGTACATACTCGTAAAATCGGAATATGTAGATGGCTATGGACTTTAGACTTTTTGGTCGGACTTCTTTCATGTTGAAGAGCATGGCGAACATTATTGAGCTTTCTATGCAAAAAGCTATTTTATGAATGCATGCCCTTTCCAGGATGCAACACACCTGTCAGAGCTATATACTCGTATGTATATCTCGGCACCAGAACACACCGTAGATAAATCGCTAGTTTCGTGAATAAAAGCAGCCGCTATGTGATGGCTAGGGACTACCTTCAAGCTACCTTAGCAGCTCTAATATATAATGTAGCTTCACCATTCCTGCCAGAAATCCTCATCCTAACCCTCCACGTAGATGCCAGCCGGAAATAACCCCTGGAACTGTCATAGGCTATTGTAAGGCGGTGGTTAGCTAAGGACAAGACTGTAGAGTTCCCAAACTCCTCAATAGGTTAAAACCTGCGACTTGTAGCCTACGCATCGGATGAGGTATCTGACTTCAGTGGAGGTGTGAGCACTTTTATTGCATAAAACCGCTCCCAAGAATATAAGGCTGGGTGTTAAATCAGTTACGAACGAACTACTTCAGATGAACAGGCGAGGTCGATCGTATTCTGAACTTAACCTGGTATATTGGCTCTGCCAAGTCGGATAACCCTTCCGTGAGAATAAATACCAAATACACTAACACACCCACACAAAAACGACTTGACCTGACAAGACAACAAAACATGGAACCAGACACAAGCTCAGATTCTTCCACCAAGTCAACAACGGGAAGTGAGTCGCTAATGCAGCTTCTGGAGATCGACAACCTGACAATTGGCGATACCAGGGAAAACTCCTCTTCCTCTCAGGTAACCGCCAAGATAGGTTCCGTGACTGAAGAAGAACTGCTAGATTCGGACTCGGACGTATAGTGGAGTAATTAACTCAGAAACCGAACGGAAGCAAAAGTCTAATCACACTTGATAGACGCAAAAGAAAAAAGCTCCCCTAAGGTTTGTGAGTTAGATCACAACAAAGGATCCCAGGACTCTCAAAGAACGATACCGTTCACTGATCCAAAGACATACCAAGACGTTAAAGGCGTACAAACATCTGGTAGCGCCTAAAGCTACATAACTTGATACAGCCGTACAGACTAATAAATTAACATTTGAGGCTCCCCTCAAAACGTCCAAGAACAGGAGAAGTCAGCTAAGGTAAACTTCCCGTAAACCTCGGGTCTATCAACGAAACAGCAGAGATCATGAAATGATATCAAGGGGGGCAGTTCAAAGCGGGCAAAGCCCCCGACTAGTTTATAGAGCTATCCCGTTTAGCCTCTGGTGACCATCGTCAACTTTCAAAACTTCAATGGAAAAATTAAACAGGAGGACTCGCAAAAACTCGAGGACCTCATACTGAACATGATGGACAGTTACCTGGAGGAATTCGTTTTCGACAGAGCCGGCCGGCAAAACGGGATTAAGGTGGTCAGTTCTCCGAAGTTCCTCAACAAGACCATTTCAACAGCTGGAGAACTCTGGAAGAGAATCTCGTTGCTGTAAAAGAGTGCTGTTACTTAACTCTAGAAAGAGCCACAGCAATGGAAGAAAAGATTTGCTATTTGCCGTATGCATATCGTAAAGAAAAATTCGGTCATGATAAAATACGGGACAGAGAGCGACCCTTCCCATACAAAATAAATTTAGAAATCCAAGGACAACTAAGATTTACCTTCTTGGCCGCTTTTGCATTGATTCTTTCATTGTTCCACGTGTAGTCATCATAAGCCCTCCAAACCCCTTTGGCGGATAAGCGAACTAAAAAGACACAGAACAGAGGTCGGAAAACTTCATAGAAAAGCAAAACACTCAACTTCTTCACAAAAAACGTAAAAATGGCCAAGAATCAATCTTGGGCTCTATCGCTTTGCGTAGCTAGGTTAAGGAAAGTCCTATTCAAAGATTCAATAGCCAAAGGATATCTGGAAGACTAGTCAGTCGGCAATCACTACTTTTCTTACGGAAACTCACTTCCCGGGCAGTGAGGATGTTGGTGAACAGGTATTAAATGGCACCTCAACATACGCTCTCAATGAACCCTTAATCTCTAGCTTGATCACAGAGAATAGAATAACATTGGCTATTAAATCGTCCAATCCCTAGAAATCAGCGGGAACATATGAGATAATCCCGGCCATGTTACAGCACGCCCTTCCATACACCATACCTTGGCTTCAAATTATCTTTATCGGTTGTTTACAGCTGAGCTACGTCCCAAATAACTGGAAAGAAATAAAAGTGGTTTCCATTCCCAAAGCAGTAACACCTAACCACTCATCTGCTTAGCATCACAGACCCATAAGTCGCTCCTCGTTTCTCTTGAAAACACTGGAGAGAACTCTAGACCAATATATAAGATAAAAACTCAACAAACACCACCTATGCGGTTCTCAACACGCTTACCTTAAAGGAAAATCAGTAGAGACGACACTGTGCCTGGTTGTAGCTACCATAGAAAAGAATATCCACTACAAAGAGTACACCATGGCCACCTTCCTATATGTCGAAGGAGCATAATGTAAACACCGGATCCATAAGTACAAGCTCCATATGGAAAGAACAATAGTACAATGGATTGCGAACATGCTTAAGAGCAGAATTAATAGTTCAAAGTGATCTGTCCCTCTCTGTGGCTTCTAGTTCTAAACGACATCTTCACAAGTTTCGAACAGAACGGCATAGTCATTCTGGTTGGAGGAAAACATCTTCCAACGATCAGCGAACCAATGGAGTCGGCCTTGAACACACTCGCAAAATGGGCATCACAAAACGATCTAAGGATAAGTAATACAAAAACCGAACTAGTGTTCTTCACAAGGAAAAGAAAGACAGGAAAGTTTAATCTTCCCAGAATCATCAGTGTTAGCATACAACGTTCATGCGAAGCTACATATCTAGAAATCCTCCTAGACAGCAAGCTCAGTTGGAAGTGTAACATCGAAGAATGAACTAAGAAGTCATTAGGAGCATTCTACACATGCGAAAGAACCGTTTGTTAAACATTGCGGACAGAGACCATGTATAATACACTGGATGCACATGGTCATACTTAGACCTATTCTTACCCTTACAATGGACGCATCGCAATTCAGCACACGCGCCTATAATACCGGAATACGAATCATCAAAACTGACGAAGTCTAGTGACTACTTCGTGCCAAGCATGGACTTTTATTGGAGTTTCTCCACATCATTTCCAAGCAGGTATGACTGGTAAACTAACACTACCACCAACAATGGAAATCTACACATCTACACGGATCTCTCCAAAATGGAGAAAGGTACTGTAGCTGGAGTCTACTGTGAAATGTAACAGATCCAGGACTCCTTCAAGATTCCGGACGAATGTAGTATATTTCAGGCAGAAATATTTTCAATTCGTATTGCTGCACAGACTGTACTACTCATAGAACTTGATCCCTCAGAATCCTCTAGCTTTGTGGTTAGTCAAGCAGCCATAAAACTTTTGCAAGTGAAACCGCCAAATCAAGTGGATACCTGCTGAGTACCTGGTCAAACAAAAATGAAAGGGACTGAGAAATGGGATGAGCTAGAAAGATAATGAGCCTCTCTGCATTGGAGTAACGCACACAATGACGTAAATATACCAATTGAAACCCTGATACTCAAAATGGAAGTTATAGCCATAGAACCATCTAGAAAAACATGTGTTCCCAGTAGTGACTGCGTCACGCTCCCTTTGGCCAAATCAGCGGGAGAACACGTTCTCTCCTTGGCAGGCAGGACAATAGGAGCCATGATTATTACAGAAGCTATAAGAACAAAGGGGAAATAGAAACTATCACACACTTGCTGTGCGACTGGATTAACCTCCAAATACGCCGTGTCAAACACTTTGAACTTAAGGACGTCAGCATTAGGTTTGTTAAGAGCTCTGGCCGGTTTTCAGTCAACACAAGCTAGGTACGACCCACCATATTAACAATAACAATAATATAATATTCTAACAACATCAACAGGGATTCGTAATATGGCAATCCATCCTTGTATGCTTATCTCTTAAGGACTAGCGCATCCATTACTACTTAACCTAACCCATCATGCCTTCAAACTATCTAGTCTAAAACTCTGACAGCCCCAGATCTCTAGAGCTTTCAGTTAATCCTCACAAAATTCAGGTGGTTTTCTTTACGACAAGGAGGAAGCTGACTGTTCTGGCTCGTCTAGTGCTTAAAGGCATCACCAACCATTTCTCCAACGAAGCTAAGTATTTCGGAGTTATCCTGGATAACAAACTACTTTGTACAAAAGATGTCACGCCGAAAACTTCCAGGGCGCTGCCATGCTTCTGGCAGTGTAATGGGCTTATCACCGAGGAGCGTTTCTTGAATCTACTTGGCTGGGATAAGATCATATATATCCTATACGTCTGTGCTTTTACTGCAACAAGCATTCACAAAAATACATCACTGCTGCTTTTACCAGGCTCAAGGAAAGTTCTTTATTTCGGTTGTATCGGGACTTTCTCTAGGATGCTTAACTCTGATCTATGTGCACTGAGGAACTTATATCCATTTGATATTCGTTTCATGGGCCGCACTCTCCTCTTAAAATTAAGCAATTTTTGGTACAGCATGCTCTGGAATCTTGATGACTGTTTGCGTCTGGCTTTTGCATCTGGTCTTATTTGACGCAATGTAACCTGTTTCTGCGACTTTTCCCGTGTTAAAGTATAGTTTCAGCTAGAGTCCGAGGCAGGAAAGAAGGTAGTCAGAGAGGTAGCATGCAGCACTGGTGTATTTTTGAAAGATAACAACGTCAAATTACACTCCTCCTTTTTATTTTTAGGGCGCCTAATAGCGTCAGTTATTTCCACCGATCGTTGAGTATTAGGGATATGTTGAGTGTTTTTAATGCTTTTTAGTGGAATACCGGAGTTCTTGTTGATTTTTTCCTATTAGAGACGGCGCCTCTTCGTAGTAATACCTCCAACTTCGCTTGCAGGGTCATAGTATGTCTTCATTTTGCCTCTTTTGGAGATTTGCGCCGCTCTCTTAGTTAGTTAGTTAGTTAGTTGACGTTTATTTTCAATAAATGTTTTACAATGTAACGATTAACCTAAGTCTTTAATGGTTTGGCCTGTGGCCGTCTACCAGGTTGACAAAATACATACTTAAGTTTTACATTAAAAATCTCCATCTATGATACGCTTTCTATAACAAAGTGCTGCTACTGAGTAATCATATAAGACTTGCCATGCTTTTTCTCCATTTTTTTTTTTTTTTTTTTTTTTTTTTTATAATGGGCGCGCGCTCAAGGGGTTTGTATACCCTTAAGGTGATTGTTCACTGCGCGTGCAAAGGAAATTTAGGGAGGAAGAAAAGAGAGGTACCGATGTACATTGTTTTTAAATGTTTGCAAGTTATAACGACCAGGAAATACAGAGATCGGCAGGGCATTCCGTAAGCGAGTTGTACGGCTTAGGAGCGAATCACGATATTTTAGAGTACGTCCGGCAATGGGCTTGAGGGTATACTGAGCATTCATAGCGAGACGGGTTCAGTGGTGCCCTGGTGGTGGAAATAGCGATAAAAGAAAGTGAGACAGGAGACATTACGTCGATGTTCGAGGGTATCAATTGACTGACTGATATTAGTATCATCAATGAGCTTTATCGCACGATTTTGAATCCTATCTAGCAGGTGCAGAGATGTTTTAGGAGCACCTGACCAGATGCGGGCATTGTACTCCAATTTTGGTCGGATGAATGCCATATATATCGAGGCCAGCTCAGAAGGGGAAGAAATATTTCTTAAGTCGCTTGAGGAAACCTAGATATTTCGCAGCATTTTTGGCGATATCAAATATGTGATCATTCCAACGTAAGTTGTCATTGACACACATACCGAGAATGGAAAGTTTTTCAGTTTCGACGATGCAAGTGCCATTCATAGATAATGGCTGGGTGTTTAAATTTCGCTTTAAAGACAGCAGACAGCATTGTGTTTTGGAAGCATTAAATACCACTCTGTTGATAGTTCCCCAATTGGTTATGCTGTTGATATCGGAATTTAATGAGCTTAGCATACGCTGCCGTTCTCCTTGTACAGCCGAAGAGCAGGACCGTGAGTCCGGAAACGAATATGAAAAGCAGGGAGTACTGTCATCAGTAAAGGAATATATTGGATTAGAAGTAGCAGTCAAGAGATCATTAATGAAAATTAAAAAGAGTGTCGGAGACAGAACAGAGCCCTGGGGCACACCAGCATTTATTTTGTGAATATCAGACTTGAAACCGTCCAAGACAACTTGAATTGAACGTTCCGAAAGGTAATTTCTAATCCATTGAAGAAGAGAGTCGTCGATGCCAAATCAACAAAAGAGCCTGATGGCAAACTCTGTCAAATACCTTAGAAATATCAAGTGCAACTACGAGTATCTTGCTTTCGCCAGATTGATGTACGCTTTGGTTCCACTTTTCGGTGAGACATGTCGTCAAATCACCAGTGGACCTGTTGCTACGAAAACCATATTGCCGGTCATTGAAAAGTTTTCGTGTTTCGAGATACTTCATGAGCTGACGATTTATCAGCGTTTTCATGACCTTGGAAAGAAGGGACGTAAGTGCAATGGGTGTGTAGGAGGAGAGAGAAGATAATTCGCATTTTTTAGCGACGGGCTGGACAAATGCTGTTTTCCATCTGCTCGGGAAGAGTCCTAAAGAGTAGGATTGATGAAAAAGCTTACACAGTGGTTTTGCCAGCGAGGAAGAACACCTCTTCAGAAGAAGGGGAAATATACCATCTGGATTTATGTATGTTGAGATCTTTAAGTACTCTTGCTACTACACGAGTGCGAAAGTAGATTCGTCCCATTGAAGATTCGACGCACTCAAGTGTAGGCGGAGACAAAGCACAATCTTGGAGTGTTGAGCTGGCCGCAAAGTGTGCAAGCAAGCAGATTGGCCTTATCCAAAGAGCTGATAGCTGGAATGTCATTGTAAATGAGCGTTGGGATGGAGGATGAGACGGAATTTCTAATGTTTTTGACGAACGACCAAAAATTGTTACTTCCTTTGGGACATTGCAGTATTTTTTGCCTCAGTTTTTGGTCGTTTTGGAATTTCACACGCTTAGGAAAGGCGTTGCAGTCATTTCTGGCTCGTTTGAACTTTTTTCGGTTTTCCTCTGTCGGGTTGGTCTTGTAGGACCGAAAAAACATTTCTCTAACCCTGACGGCCTCTTTACAGCTCGAGTCGTACCATGCCTTTTCTTTTGGTTTGATACTCTTCATCCGATGAGGAATAAAGGATCTCATTCCAAAGAGAATGGTGTCTGTAATCATATCAGCAGCGGCATCCACGTCGTTATCGAGGAAGCATAACGACCAGTTAAAATTCCTAAAGAAGCTGTTAACACCGCTCCAGTTGGCTTTCTCGTATTGCCATACGGTTCTTTTAGGAATTTTTTCTCTAACTGTGTGGTCGGTGTACGAGAAATTAGCTGATATGACACAATGGTCCGACGAGCCTAGAGGGGAGAGCACATCAACGGTGTATATCAGGGTGAGAAGTTAAAAACAAGTCTAGGGTGTTGGCGGTATGACTATCAACGTCTGGTATTCGCGTGGGCTCATTTACAAGCTGCGTTAGGTTGTTTTCCGCAGCGAAGATCTCAACACACCGTCCTTCGGGTATTGTCTGTCCAGAATGTCGAAGCCACCCATAATTGTGTATATTGAAATCGCCCGTAATAACGATTTCAGTATGAGGATACAGGGATACAATTCTTTGAATGGAGTCAGACAGCGCATCAAACTCGTTAAAAGTCGAATTGCTGTCCAGTTTGGGGCTTCTGTAAATAAAGCAGTAGTGGATAATTTGCTTACGGAGATGGAATTTTAACCACATGAAATTGAATTCCGGATTAGAACATGGATCACATTGTGGTGGAGTTTTGTAAGCTACATCACTACGCACATAAATGGAGAGACCGCGGTGAGAGAAGAATAATGGCACTAGTTCGTAGCCAGGTAGCTTCATATCATAATGATCTTAGTGATGTGGGCGGAGATCTACCTGTGTTTCACTAAGTGCCAAAAGAGCTGGTCTGTACCTACAGACGTGGACATACGCACAAAAGTGATTACTTTTTTTAGCCCGTACATATTGGCTATGTCTACCCTGAATTCCCTAGTCATAAGCACAGACAAACACAGAAAACACAAACACCGACGATACTAAGCAATGCTGCGAAGTGAGAATTTAAAATGCTCATTACTTCATCGTCGTCTAAATCATGTTTTCCGAACAATGACAGTCGAAATTCTTTTATAATCGGACAAACACCAAGAAAATGTAAGATGGCTTCTCTCTTCTTCATGTTGCAGAGGTTACAAAGTATTGGTAAATCTGGTCTATGGGGTATAAAGTTTAGTTGAACGAGTTCCCCTCTCAGTTTGAAAATAGTACTTATTTTGTCAACTGCGTGACTATCTACGAAGTATTTTTTTTTTCATTTAGAAAATGGTTTAGTTTGCTGTAATAGTTCCTAAACAGTGACGATTCAGCGTCTTCGACATATTGGTCATATGTACATATGTCTGCCAAAATTCTCCAAAACCAAGTTAAATTTTTCTCTTAAAATATGAGGATGATCGTTTACTTGAATAGACAGATTTAATCCGCATTCAGAAGCTGTTTTCCTCCATTCCTCGCAAATGCCTCCGTTTGTTCTAATTATGCTTCTTAAAACTACGTTTGGTATTCTGCATTCATTCATTTCTAGTATTTTTAGGAGCGTATACAAGAACAAAGGAGGAGTTCCCGTTTCAAGATCTGGCATATAGTTCGGAGTATTTCTTGGTAATCGGAAAATCTTCTTCAAAAAGTAGCGAAGAAATTTTTCCATAGCATCGTAGCCTTTGTAACCCCATACCCGTCAAGCATTATCGACGCTGCGGTTGAGTGGAACAAAGTTTGTTTTGCACTTTGCGATACATATTTATTTTTGAAGCAATGTTCCCAAATCGAACAGGTAGCTCTTTTAGCAACAGCTAATTTTTCCTCAAAGTGTGATTTGAAATTTAAGGAGGACGATATTAGGATACTTAGGTATCTGTATCTGGATACTACCTCAATCTTCCCCGTCTAACTTCCACTTTTCCAAATGTGAGAAGCGACCTCCTGCATTTCTGAATATCATAATTTTTGATTTATCAAGATTTACAGTGAGATTAGAACTGTTACAGAAAGCATTAAGCCTGTTTATCGCCTGTGTCACACAAAAAGACGATATCATCAGCATACATCAGCGCAGGAATTGATACACCGTTGTATGTTATTCCACCTTTGACATCATCTGTTATATCATTGATGTATAATGTAAAAAGCAGAGCTCTTAAAATACAGCCTTGTTTAACACCCATTGAAGTTTCGAACTCTTCAGAAATTAAGTCTCCATCCCATACATATGCAATATGGATTCAGGATTCGAATGATTTTACTTGATACACCGATTTTGGAAAGCTTCTAAAAGAGTGCTTCACGTGGTATTGAATCGAACGCTACACGAAAATCTACAAAGAAGGCGTACAACTTTTTTTTCTGGCTCTTATATGTTTCAGCAATGTTTGCTAAGCAGAATATCTGGTCGATTGTAGAATATCCTTTCCTAAATCCAGAGTGGAATTCTTTAAGGATGTTATGTTCTTGTACCCATTCATACAATCTTTTGTAAATTAATGAAGCAAACAATTTGGCTAAGTGTTAACGGGTCCCTGTAATCGCCTTTTTTGTGTAGTGGAAAAATTATTGCTTTCCTGAATTCAATTGTGAGAGAATTCATAAACTCATATGTGCAATTTTTATAGAACTCAAACGGAATGCGATCAATACCAGGTGCTTTATTTGATTTCGATTTGCATATTACTTCATTGACTTCTTCCAGGGTAAATGCAGAGTCTAATTTTTCGTCTAAGAGCAGAGGGGCTGCATATTGAAGTAGCGGCGAGGTTAGTGGGGCATTAAGAAGTTTATCGAAGTGAGTCCAGAGTTGCTGGGCTTTAAGAGTTACAGAGGTGTTAGACGTGTGTCCGTTTAGGTATTTGACAGCTTTCCAGAACTGAGCAGAAGATTTTGAATTATTTATAATCGCAATGTTTTGTTGTTCAAAGGCTACTGTTTTGATGTAACAGATGTGTTTGTATTGTATTGGAGTTAGTCGACCTTAGAAGTTTGAGAAATTTAAAAGATTTGGTTCTAGCTTTCATGCAATCAGAATCATACCATTTTTGTTTATTTTTTCATTTTCATTTTCACTTTATTTCATTTATTCAATACAATATATTTACAAGTTTTCTTAATTTCTAATAAAAAAGAAAAAAAAATGAAATAGTTATGTACAATCTATTGTCTAAATGACAAGAGTTAATCGTACAAAGAATTCTATATTTTATAAAGACAATATTGACATAGTTGAAGGGGAGATTGCATGTGGAGGCAAGGAAAGAAAAAACAAAACAAAACAAAACAAATTAAATTATGAGTTGTCAATTTTCAAACGAATTTTAGATACTCAAAGAACAAAATTCAATGATAAATAATCTATTTATGGTCGAATAATCAAAAGACAAAAGCCTTTTTTAATTTCATTAAGAAATGTATTTTCCACTCTTTCTCATCTTATAATGTCGGGCAGTAAGTTAAACAGGCGGGGTGCCGTTGAAAGGTAAAATCTTTCGAAGTGAACTTTGTGAACAACAGGAACTGCTACAGGGTTTCTCGCGTTTCCTCGCAAATTGTAGCTATCTATATACCTAACTGAGTAAAACCCGGCATTTAGAAAAAATATTTTTAGAACTTTGTAGCAGTAGAGATGCCTCAAAGGAAGAGTTTTCAGTGTTCTGAACAAATTAAGACTTGGAGTTCTGCGATTTACTCTGAACAAGATTCTTATTGCATGTTTTTGTTTTATTAGAAGTGGTTCAGTCTTGGTAAAAAATTCACCACCCCAACAAGAGATACCATATTCCAATTTAGATTTTAATAAACCATTGTACACATGTTTTAAAACTGATTGCGGACAATAGAGACTTAAGTGATATAGTTGTCGTATCACTTTGTTAAGATATTGTTTAAGATAATGAGTATGATTGGACCAACTAAGCTTGGTATCTAAGTAAGCTTAGTATCTAAGTATCTAAGTAGTATCTTGAATTTCTTCGTAAAGAAATATGGCATTACCATTAGCCACCGTAATTTACTTCCAACATCTCACCACAGAAGTAAGCGCAGCTTCAAGCTCAATATGCCGGCCAAATACGAATGGCTTTTCCATAATCCAGCCAGCAACAATTTCAACCTTGGAAAGATGCGTGTCTGAAAATGGGTGGAAAATACGACCAAGAAGCAGGATAAAGTCAAGCAGTCCATCTTACCTAAACCATCTATTAAGGTTGCAAGTAAACCCAATTTGCCAAGACCCACCTCCTCTTCTCAAAACAAACCCAGCTCCAATTGGAGCTTTAAAACTAAAATTTTTCCTAATTTTAAGCCTCCCACCCATACTCCAACTCCGTCTATTCTACCCCAAATCAAGCCCCGACGTCAACGTGTATCTTTTGACTTAACACCTATCTTAAATCCCGCTTCCAGCTCACCTTCTCCCTCGGTTTCATGGGCCCCAGTCCCTATTTTTGATACACCACCAAGCCCAGCTAGCAACCCAATTCCCAACTTCGACCTTAAAACTGGAGCTAAGTATCCTAATTTCATTAACTCCCATACCCTAAACCCCACATCTCATCCCTCATCCAACTCCATATCCAATCATTTATCTCCCTCCTCCAATGCTCCCATTCTTGATCCCCTTTTTCCCCCCACTGTTAAACTAACACAGCAAACCAATGGCACTACAGAAAGTCGATATGCTCTCTCTAGGCTCAGAGAAAGAAAGATATATGAAAACATTCGTCTCTTTCTTGCCTATCTACATGACAAATCGGACTCGGTCTGCTACGAAGGGAAAACCATAACCAGCGTCATGGTTTCCATCCAGCAGCAAGGCTTCCCTACCGACCCTATCAGTCTCAGGAACCTTTATGTCAGGAACTCGTACCACGAGATTTTTAACATGTCCCCTCAGAAAGTAGCAGACGACCTCGCTGCATTCGGCAACTATGTTCACTCTAAACGAGTATCACACCTACAGCGAAGCCGAGCCGACCACGACAAATTTTTTCGTCCATAACGTGCCTCCCTTCCCAGCGCTTAAACCATCCTGCCTCACACCTCCACCCCACAACATCCCTCTTACATTTTACTACCAGAATGTAAGAGGTCTTCGCTCTAAAACCAATGCTGTCCTACGTCAATCGCATGCTCTTCCCTTTGATATCTACGCCTTGATCGAAACCAATTTGATTCCCGACATAAAGAACCAGGAATTGTTCCCTCCTACTTTTAATGTTTTCCGCGACGACGATCCTACCCGCACAAATAAAGATTCCCCCTGTCGAGGCGTCCTACTGACGATGGACAACAGCCTTAACTCTTCCCCCATTACAATTTCTTCATCCTCTAAAGCCGACTTTGTCGCAATAAAAATATCACTGCCTCTCAAGTCCCTTTACGTTATGTGTTGCTACATCCTACCAGCTCAACCTATCGAATCTTACCAATTTGTTATTGATGCGATCGATCATTTAATTGACCTGTCAGACCCTATTGATGATATCCTTATTTTTGGCGACTTTAATCTTCCTCAGCTACAGTTAGTTTTAGTTTAGTTTTAAATGCATTTTTATTTTCTTAATCACTAACTATTATATACTAACAAAAAATGCTTAAATGCTAGCTTAAAATTACTTAACAATCTTATACTAACTTACTGGCCCCACACAGGCACTCTAAGCTACTCTTAATTCTTATAACTATGTCTTTCGACTTCATTTACATTTTATTTAGGAATACTTATTTACTATACTTAAAGCTAAGAAAAAATTTGCTAACAAAAACTTAGCATATGGACATAATTTTTTATTTTTTATAAAAACTTAGTATTTAACTTAAAATATACCTTAACCTACCTAACCTACACAATACACACATACACACATATAGACATTATACACAATTATATAAATATATTAGTATATACCTTTGTATACACTAATACATGTATATATTTCTTAGATGCTAACCTAAACCTATGCAAGCTGGCCATCGCTTTTTACTGAGCAAATAAATTGGTCAGCTCTGCCTCATTAGTGAGGCTGGTCCGTAATTGACGGAAACGACGACGAAACATCTTCTCCATCATTCAACCACCAGAAATGCTGGTGCTGCCGAACGACATCCCTCTTATCGCGATTCCCCACCGCCCTACTGAACCTGAGGCGATCCACACTGCCGTGTGCGACGTCTCTGTTGTAGTTGAGTCGCCTTTCCCCAGCTGTTCGAGCGACATGGAAGATTAACGGGACCGCTGATCTATCCTGGATCAACCCTATCTGATCTAGGTAGGGGAATGCTTCCGGTGGAACGAAGCCGTCAGAGCGCACACTCTCGTGGTAAAGGTAATTGGGGTAATAAGCCCCAAATATCAGGTTATTCGTCGAAGTCATTGCTCTTGCAATGTGCCTTCGAGTCAGCTTAATTACGAAATTGTCCACTCGTATTAGGTTCGCCCTATTGTAAAGGACCTCATTAGGATAAAATTTCTTGTACTCCGACTCTGGTGTTCTGTACAAGCGAAGACAAGCCCTAAGGCAAGCCCTCTCAAACACCCGAATCTTTTCCATTAAGCTTGCTCGTACATTGAACCACACGGGACAACCAAATACCAGCATGGGCCTGATAAGGGCCATGTAGCAGATTACCTTTACCCTCGCATCGAGTTGGCTGCTATAAAACAGTTTCCTCAGCTACAGTGGACTCCATCAGATGATCAATCGTTTTTCATCGCTTCAAATGCCAACTCAGCTAAGTGTCTTCTTAGATCGCTTAACAGACTCAAGTCTATGCCAAGTCAGTGGTATATCCAATTATATGGGTAGGCAATTAGACCTTATTTTCACAACAGATCCAATTAACTCCTCAGCCTCACTTTGTCCCCTATCTCTCTCAACAATCGATAACTACCATCCCCCCCTTCTACTTTAATCTTTTCATAACTCTTCATTCCAGTCCACTCCCCCCACAACTCTCTCATCCTACGACTTTCATAAAGCAAACTTTCACAAAATCAGTGAATATCTCAGCAGATCCCTCTTTAACTTTCACAAACTAAGTATAAATGACGCCTTATCCATTTTTTATAAAGAAATATTTAATTCTTTTTCCCTTTACGTTCCGTTAACCCGCCTTAAAACATCATTTACTAGTCCTCCCTGGTATTATCGCAAGCTTCGTTCCTTACGAAATCAGAGAAATAAGTTATGGGCTGTTTTCCTGCGTACCAGATCCTTTACCGACTATTCCAACTATCTTGGTGCTTATCTTCATTTCACCGAACTTTACGATTCCCTTTACCAGCGCTACCTTAACAATGCGCAAGTCAACCTTATAAACCACCCTAAGTCCTTTTTCCAATTTGTTAACTACAAAAGAAAGTCCGATGGTTACCCTCCTTCCCTCTCTTTTAACAACAGATCATCAACCGATCCACTCACCATTGCCAACCTATTTGCCACATTTTTTAAACAATCCTTCACCAACAACTCCTTTGTACCAGATCCATCCTATTTTAGTTACCTACTGAACTTTTCCAATGGCCCACTTCTCCCTCATATTTTTGACCCGTCTTATATCGAATATAAATTACACCAACTCAATGACGAATTCACACCCGGCCCAGATGGCCTCCCTGCCATATTTCTTTAAAAATGTTCTTCCTCTCTTTCCCTTGCCCTTTCTAATCTCTTCTGTCTATCCCTTTCACAAGGAGAATTTCATAACCCCGATCCACAAGAAAGGATCAAAGAATGAAATAACCAAATATCGTCCCATCGCTAAACTCTCCCATATACCCAAACTTTTCGAAAGTATTTTGTATGAAGCTCTAAGCTTCCAATGCAAATCACTTATTTCTCCTAGACAACATGGCTTCCTAAAGGGTAGGTCAACCACCACAAATCTCGTTGAATTCGTATCCTTTGCCCTCTCTGCCCTAGAAAATGGCAATGAAGTCGATGTACTTGCAACCGATTTTAGCAAAGCCTTCGATAAAATCTCTCATCGGTTAATCATCTTTAAATTGTCTGCCCTCGGCTTTGAACCGATACTGTTGAAATGGATATCCTCTTACCTCAAAAACCGTTTTTACAGTGTTCGTTTTAGGTCAGCCTACTCCGCTCCATTTTTGGCCACCTCTGGAGTTCCACAAGGCAGCCATCTCGGTCCCCTTCTTTTTATATTAACCATAAATGATCTCGGTATGATCATCAAACACTCGTCTGTCTCCCTTTACGCCTGCGATACCAAATTTTTCAAAACCATTTCCTCTCCCCATGACTCTTTCCTCCTTCAACAAGATCTTGATAGTTTCTCGATCTGGTGCCTCAAAAATTCTTTGGAACTTAACATCGCCAAATGCCAATCCATCACCTTCTCACATAAGCGGAACCAATCTCCTCCCCGACTCTATCTTCTCCATAACCAACCTATCTCCTCCGTACAATCTCTTCGTGACCTCGGTATTTTGTGTGATAGCGAGCTCAACTTCCGTTTACATATGGATGAGATAATCCTCAAAGCCAACTCTGCACTAGGTTTTGTAAAACGGTGGTCCAAAGAATTCACCAACCCATACGTGACCAGGTCCCTTTATATTACCTTTGTTCGCCCCCTCCTAGAGTACGCCAGTCAAGTATGGTCCCCATATCATCGTGTTCATATCTCGAGAATTGAAGGCATTCAGCGCCGTTTTCTTCGATTTGCTCTCCGAGGTATGCCCTGGGACGATCCTTTTAATCTGCCCCCCTATCAAAACCGTCTCAACCTTATCAACTTAAACACCCTTGAAGATCGCAGAGATGCTGCAAACTTTCTCTTCATTCATCGACTCCTTTCAGGTCACGTTGAATGCGCGTCGCTTCACAACTTCATTTTCCTCAACACTAACCCTCGTAATCTACGTACCCCTCGACTCTTCTATCTACCAACCCACCACACCTCCTATGGCGCGAATGAACCAATCTCCCGTATGCTACGTCAAATCAACTCAAACCCTACCGTCTTTGACTTCCACCGCACCACTCCCTACCTCAAATCCGTTCTCCTGCACCACTCCAACCAACCTTAGTTTTAAGTTTTAGTTTAAGTTTAATTTGTAAGTTATAGCTTGTATTAAGCCGAATAAATGGAGGCGTTCGCCCCCACCAAAATTAAGACAATACCTAAATATTTAAAACTGTCAACGCACTCAATTTTAAAACAATTATTGGTACAAGATGTTAAGTAGTTAAATGGATTCGAAAGAGTAAATAATTGGAAGCGTGTACAATCCGGAGAGTGATAAAATAATGGCAAATCATTACACATTTTATATTGGTGATATTAAATATCATAAATTTCGTTTTATCACTGATTATGAGTTTATATATTAAGAACCATCTCCTCAGTAAATCAAGGTCATGGTTTACCTCAGAGATAATATTCAGAAGGCTTTTTTTTTGAGTATGACAGCGCAGTATCGTCAGCAAATGCTGTAACTTTGCCTTTGAAGGGTTGGACGAATAGGGAGTTTACGTAGATCAAGAATAGGATAGGACCTAGTACTGAGCCTTGTGGGACACCAGTTACTATATTCTTCGGAGAACTGTAAATATTCTTGATCTTCACCAATTGCCTACGATTATTTAGATAAGAAGCAAACCAACTATATGTACATCCTCTAAAACCCAATTGGAAAAGTTTATCAAATAGTATTTCATGATCTACCATATCGAAAGCTTTAGAAATGTCAATAAACAAAGAAGCAGGAATCTCAGAAGAGTTAATACTGTGATATAGCTCCCCTGTCAGTTTCAACAGTGCAGTTTCAGTAGACATTCCGCTTCTAAAACCAAATTGACAATTGCTGAAAAAATTTGTTCTTTCTAGAAACGACAGCATTCTAGATTTAATACCTCTTTCAAATATTTTTGAAAAGACCGACAACAACGAAATAGGGCGATAATTGTTCAAAATGGTATTGTCACCCTTTTTGTGAAATGGCATAACTATAGCCGTTTTCAAAGATTGAGGAAAAATACCTTGTCGTATGCTGTAATTGAAAATAAAGCACAAAACATCCGAGTTTTGAAATGAAATTTTTTTCAATATACGACTAGAGATCATGTCACCGGAGGTAGAATTAGATGGTTTAAGAGTGCAAATTATTTTAGCTACGAGTATCTCTAGAGCAGTGAATGATTCACAGAAAAAACTCTCAGTTTGACTTCCAATCTCAACTAGGTCATTGTTGATCCTATTATTGTAGTTGTGGTTGGATAAGTTCTGAAAAGATCTAACATTACAAAAGAAATCATTAAATGAATTAGCAATTTCCAAAGGGTCAGATATAGTTGAGTTATTGACTTTCAGAATTATATCTATTTCCGAAGTTTTTCTATTAAGAATTTCATCAATAACACGCCATTCTTTTTTAGAATTACCAAAACTTGCTAATAATTTTCTACGAAAATAATTATCTCTGTAAAAAGGGATATCAATTTTAAGCTGATTATTTAGTTTTTTGTAGTGTTGTTTGAGTCTGAGATTATTTGGATGCCTTCTTACTTGAAGGTAAAGTTTATGATTTAATCGAATTTAATTATATATTTTATGAGTTTTTAAATCTTTCTGTTGCGAAATGGATTTCTTTATTATTTCCATTAGAGTTTCAATATTGGCTGTATAGCGCTGTGTGCGTAGTTCCATAAGATTCACATTCATGTTTCGCTGATACGATTCCATTATTCGGTCATTCCAGACAAAAGCATAGTTGCCGCTAGCAGTAGAATTAAGGGTTACTTCCAAGGGCATGTGGTCTGAAAAGATCTCGGTTCCTACTTGAAAACTGTCTAGAAGCTTGAGCCAATTTCCCGAAACAAAGCAGTAATCTATTATTGAGCATGATGTTCCTCTGATAAAGGTCAATTCGCCATCTGGATCTCCTTCGCAACTACCATTCAAAAAGCACATGTCATACTCATCAGCAAGTTCAATTATTTTTGCTCCTTTGTTATCACAAATTAGGTCTTTAGATTTGCGACACGGTTCCAGCAGACTACTGTTGTATCCCGATGCGAAATTATTTTGTGTGAGTCCTACACGACCATTAAAATCCCCAATAAGCATTATATCCGTACAGTCCAAGGTGTGCAGTGAGTCGCAGAGTTTATCGAAATCACGCTGCCAATGATTACAGCTTAAGTAGATTGGTACCAAAACTAAATCCAGTGTATTCAGTTTTAAGTTAATAACATTCATTTCGCCAGCTTTTACAAAGATACTCGTATACAGTCCCTCGAGGTCGTTACGAAAGCCGAATAGTGTTCCACCACTTCCTCTCCCAAAAAGTGACGTTTTTATAGCAGGAGACCAGATTATTTAATAGTTTGAGAAAATATTCTTAAATATAATTTCTTTGTTATCTAATAGATGTGTTTCAAATAATACAAAAATATCAAAACTTTTTACATAATTAAAAAATGTCACAAAATCAGACACATTGTAGCTTAACATTTTTATTTTCTTGATAACTATATTTTCTTCAGCATCATTCTGGTAGACATAGGCACATCATGCGTCACGTACAGCCACCTTAGAGATTGTGGATGGACCCAAAGATTTTTCGTATATTGGTGTTTTGCTAAGTTTGGCATCAATGCTGCGATTGACATTAGCCGTCAAATTTGAAGTTTTGTGAGAAGTGTTCTCTTTCGTAGCTGTTTTGTTTGTATTTCTGGTTTCATTAATAAAAAGATTTTTATTTAACGAAATGTCACCAAAAATAGATTGTATTATTTCAATGCCACTTTTTTCACCACACCTCAATCCAAGAGCGAAGTCCCAAGTAAAGACATTCTTGGCAATGTGGAGCTTGTCATCCCGTAGAGAAATCTTTATTGATGCGTCTATTTGACGAAACTCCTTCATGATTGGAATCATTTTTGCCCGACCTTGTCTAACGTTAAAGGGTAAGTCCTTTTGGATACTTATTCTAGTACCCTTCAATTTGAAGGCATTCCTCATCACGCTCCAGGCAGACTTCTTCGATCTCTTCTTTAGAACTATCGTAGACTTGTTCGTGTTATGGCTGTGTATCCTATACGCAGACTCGACGATTTGATTCGGAGTTGAGTCAACTAACCCGGCGCAAATGGATTTTGCCTTTTCGCTCATGTCTACTTGATCTTCAACAGGCAGGTGAACAACAAGATTCGCTTCAGTACTCATCTGTACGAGTCGGTCAAGCTGGTTCTCAAGACGTTTGTTTTGTTCTTCCAGATACACAACTTTTTGCTTAAGTTCTTCTTGTCGCATACTCAATGCTGAGATTTGTTTAAAGAAATCTTGCAGATCTGCCTTTGAGGCTAATTGTTCCACAAGTTTTTTGTTGTTTTCGAGTAGAATTTCTCTCTCCCATAGCGAGTTTTGGTTCAATTTCACTCAAGCTTTGGTGGCGTTTTTTGTTTCCTGGGTGTTCCGGAGAGGTGTGGGCTATTCCTCTTTTTACCATTTATAAGTTAGTTTAATGATGGAATTTTTAACTTGGCTATAAAATAGCTTAGGTGTTAGAACTTACTCGAATTTCAATTGGCAGAGGTAAAGCGTCTCTTAATTTATAAGGTGGATGTGTTTCCTCAATTAACTTTCACTTAAAACACTTATCTTGTTTGCTTTTTGATCCGGAGATAAATTTTTTGCTTCCACTTTTTAACAAATGTCCGCGCCGCTCTCTTATTAAAGTACGCTTTCTGATTTTTTTGCTTTTGACCTCCCGTCGTAGTAGCACCTTTTGCGGCTCCTTTTTCAAACGAGATTCCATGAGCGGTTATCACCTGTTTTACAAAATACGTGCGTATTTGGTTGTTACTTAGTTTCGCTTCATCGAATTTTCTTACTGTTCTATGAATATTAAGAATTTTAGTAGTGGCTATCTTAAATCGAAGAGTTGTATTCAAAAAACAAATTATCGAGTCCAATATTAGCATTCCTCTTTCTGAGCCCAGGTTGCTTTTCAATTTTATTCAAATGCAAAAGTTGTCGACTCTATATTGCACCCGAGATTATTTTCTTAAATACGCTGAAAAAACCGCAACAAACTGCGTACATGTCCAACACCGGCCGTTTGGAACCTCTTCAATAGCGGCCCTTCAAATGCTGCTTAATTTACTATTTTCGTAGTCATGCAGCTTTCCAAAATGTTAGCTTTTACGCTGAGAGGTACACAACAGTGGTAAGTGGGGAGCATACTTGCTTATTAGCTTCAACTTGCTGTGGCACATACTTCAATCACGAGATTCAAGGAAGGAACGAATGAGGTCTCCAAAACATGCTTCACTCAAATTCTCTGTATAAGACCAGTCCTTCAGGCTACTCACTCATTGTAGAATCTTTAAAGCCGAAATCTCGGCTATTCATCAAGTCGCTACTTTCTTTGGCCTGAATGCAATTTAAGGTATGCAAGCAGCAAAGCAGTGATCGGTTCCTTAACTCTGAACACCATAAATTTGAGGAAAGTTGTAGACTGTCGCGTATTTCGTAAATAGACAGCCAAATGTCACACAATTTCACTGTCAGTTTGCGGGTACCAACTGTGTTCTTTTCGAAGCAAATAACACATTCTCCATCGTGACAACTGTGACACAAATAAACATCTACCGGCATACTTTAGCTGATCAACCGCAGGAAGTGTAATGTCTCCAAACCAAGGAACTCGTGAATTAATCACAGGAAAATGTGATTTTATCTTTGAATATTAATCTCAATCGTTTCTGCAGCAGCTGCTGGGATGAAGAAGGTTGCGTAGATCTTTTGCAACATCTCTGATTAGTCAGGTATCAGGATGCAATCTCTAGGCAGTTTCCTCCATGACTTTGACAAATTGGTAAAGAAATTCTATCTTTCCTGAAGAAGCCAGGGCATCGCTCTCCCATGGTCTTCAACTGGTCTAAGTGCACCCAAAATAGGGACCACTCTAACCTAGTCCAGCCTTTATTTATCCGCGATACCCAGGTGATTTTTTGACAGAACTTGTTGGGGAATACCAGAGACGAAAACAAATATCAATATGCCTATCAACTTGGAAAATCAACCACATACGCCCTACAAAATCTTGCCTACAGGGATTGAAAGATCTCTCAGAGATAAAGAGGTAGTATTATGTCCAAGGATATGCAGACGACATAGCTATCCTAATCAGAGGTAAATTCGAGGACACAATCTCACACAAGAGGCTTTGAACATAGTTGCTGAATGGTTCACCAAAGTTATCCTCAAAGCCAATCCCAAGAAAAGCACCATTTTTTTAGATTCTCTAAGAGAAGAAGGTGAGGAAGACTCATAAATGCTACTCTCATCGATGAAACAATAGAGTTCTCAACGCAAGTCAAATATCTAGGAGTCACACTGGGTGAAAAACTTACATGTTTCTAAGACTATTAACAAGGCCAGGACCTCACTATGGATCGACAAAAATCTAGTTTTAAAAAATTGGTGACTTAATCCCAAAATGGCACTATGGATGTACACGGCAATAGCGACCTATTATCACGTATGCATCCGTCGTTTGGTGGCATAAAGTTACGCAGAGGTCAACACAGGCTATAATCAACAAATTACAGAGATTAGCCTGTGTCTGTGCAACTGGTGCAATGAAAACTGCACCAACAGCTGGAACTCATGAAAGAAACAATGGTAAGTGCCTACATGCTCATCACAGAAGATGAATCCAATTCTAAACTAGTTCATGCCCCAATTCTTCATGAATTCCAAAAAGACGAACTACTCGTACTTGGAATATACTTAATAGACATATGTCTACCAAGATATAACTTTCGGCACAACTTTAAGGTTACATTTTCAGATCGTCTTAATTGGAAACAGGAAAAACCAACCTTTGCCAAGGATTCACATGTATGGTACACAGACGGGTCTAAAACAAATGAAGGAGTTGGAGCTGGGGTACACGGTCCTCACACTAAGGCATCCATACATACCAGTATGGATACAAGCAGCTGTGTATATTAGGCTGAAATCCATGTAATAGCGCTTTGCATTCGAGAGAATCAAACAAAAACATTTATATTCTCTCCGACAGCAAAGCAGCCCTACTTGAAATTAACGCCTTTCTACAACTAGTGGCCACCACATTTCATTTGATTTGGGTGGACATAAAGGCAATGAAAAAGCAGACGAACTAACCAGGGAAGGATCCAAGAAATTCATGATGCCAAGACCACAGGATGGTATCAAAAAATACAATAAAAGGAAGTATTAAAACCTGGCTAGAGGAAAAGAAGCTTCATTTCTGGAGAGAAACCGAAGGAAACAGAGAAGCCAATAACTTTATGCCAAGCTGCTGCCACAAGAAAACAAAACAACTACTACGTACAGCTAAGTAGACGTCAGATTCGAGTGAAAACAGGTTTTCTCACAGGACACTGCCATGTGAAAAAAACACCTAATGACCATGGACATAGCACAAGACGATACATGCAGACTGTGCAACGACGATGTGGAAACAGCAGAACACCACACCAAAACACGTCAACGTTACCTAGGTAAATTCTCCATTGAAGTGGCAGACATAGGTGTCAGCTCATCCAAATTCGTAGCCGCCTTCCTAACAAATTTCTGCATCATAGATGAGCTCTAAAGGGAGTATATCACAATACTCGTAGGCCCATTTGCGGCCGCATTGATCTGGGATTCTTTATACCACCTCCCACAACAATCTAATCTAATTTAATCTGTGGGGGAGCAACAATCCGCCGATACCCAGGCCAGCTGTGTTGCAGGTGTCCCTACTCTGGAATTGCAATCGCCCACGTACTCATGACAACATACATCTAAAACTGAGTCTTTCGTTGATCGGTTTCTACATACTTCCATAGGGTCTATGGATAGGGAGAAATGAAGAGAAAGGATTACTTTCCTTTTTTTTTTGGAAGCCATGTTTCATTATTTATAAAATTGTGGCAGCGTACCAAGCACTTAGTCATAAGTTGATGGCCAGATACATACAGGCAGTTCATTCTTAGTACAGACGTTGCGATTCTGTTTTACGGCCAATTAGTCGAATGCAAAGATTCGATACCAAGTATAGGGCGATCAAAACTGAATACGTCCAGCAACATCCCTTCGCATATTCCAACCCTTAATTTGGTGTTCAATGCAAGATCTGGCCAACGACCAGTAGATGAGTTGTAGGTGCTAGATCAACTCCAAGTCAAAAACGGAATGTTGGAATCATAGTGAATATGGAGCAGTATCCATCTATCATCAGAGAACTTTATATCTTGTAAATTAATAATATTGCAAAAGACATATCTTAATCACTCTTACAACCGTCGTCCATCTTACACAAGTGTTGGGAATCTCTGCAGTAATTTCATTCACTCCTCAAGTAATTAAAACGCCACTAAGGCGAATACCAATTGGCAAGATTCATATGGGCATTCCCTGTACGAATCCCTTAAGTATTTCCTCGCTTAAATCATTTCCCAATTATCCAAAGAGCCAGGCATTAGAACACTCAACCGTGTACTCGTATATAAGCACACATATGCTTGTATCTTGGAAATCCTTGCCTACACTAAAACTTCTTCGTTCTGTGCCATGTAAGGGACCAGCGTTGTTGAACGATTCATCATACTGGTGCTAGAACGCAACAAGCTTAAGGGAGTCACGTCCTTTCTATCAGCACCGCACCATACTTCCCTGCATATCCTGCAAGGATAACACGACTCTATGTTCAAGTAACTTTGTATACATACATATCTACTCGTATTCATCTTCATCTTCATCTTCATGTTCATGTTCATGTTCATATGTATTTGTGTATGTAACAAATCAGATTAGTTGATTGGATTTGCGTATCCTTGCGGAATAGAAACACGAATACACGTTACGTAAATCTCAACCAAGACAAGAACTTAAACTCGTTGCTCTTCAAAACGAAAAAAGATAAACAAATCGAATAGACTGCGTTCAAAATGGAAATTCTTTAGAAAGGACGAAAGAAAGTATACAAGTGTGTGAAAGTCAGAGTGTAGGAGAAAGAGAGAGAAGAAGAGAAGAATGGTTTAGTAGTAAAAGTTCTCATTTTTCCTTGAAGCCTTTATGCCTCCTCTATGCCTAACAACTTAACTCAACTGCCAACATCAGTTTACCTTTATCCGTTTGGGTTTTGGATTTCATTTTCTTCTGACATAGTCTAGATGTCTATTTGAAGTTATCCTTTGGCAAAGTCGGTAAAGAGACTCACAAGGAAGCATACCAGGATACTCATCGTCTCGTTGAGTATCGGCTTATTCATTGAAACTTTTTTTGAGTAGTAATTGTGTTATGAGCATAAATAGGACCAGGAGTTGGAATAGGATTGAGGGCGGTAAGAGAAGTTAAGGCAGTATATGTACCAGGAGTAGAAAGGATTCGATTACAAGTCACAGAATTCCTCAAAGAACTCTAAAAGAACTTGAGAGGTTGAAGGAGAAGCATGAAGAAGTATCGAAATATCAATATCCTGGGAATTTATTAAAAACTGGAAAAGTGTAAAAACCTGCAGGCTAGTTATGAAATGATCTTTGAAACCGTGACAGGTATTGGCAGTTGATTGGAGATTTGATTTGTTGAATGAGTGTCATCTTTTGATGAGAGCTTCCTCGAGTTCAAATAGTGAGTGTATTTGCTTCTGTTAAGGAGATGTAATTTGTAACTAACTTTTCGAATGACTTGGTTCCATTATCATCTTTTTTACTAGTCAGTACAGCACCAAATTTGTTCAAAACAGACAGTACTGGACAGAGCCTTCAGATATCGTATCAGGAGACCAATCCTGCTCAATGGTTTAGTGTTTTTTGGGCAAAGTATACCGTGTTATCGCAGCCTAACGACAGTTAGACTTACGCTCGCCCTGACTCATTACTTGTAATCACTACATCTCGTATTTCTTTGTAGCTGAATGATTGATAATACTGTTAAAATTGTAGATTCGCAAAGTAAATTAAAATATAAATTGGTACAAGTTGGTATAACTAAAGAGCTAGGATGCGTGCCCATCACGAGAGAGTTTTAACGACACAACGACTGACTCCATCGGCACACAACCTGTATTTGCTAAATTTATTCATAAATCAACACGCCTCCCTAAATTTAGCTTTTCCAATAATTTTCTTTTTCATATAATTACCTTAACTAATCAGAACACAATTTTGAATATTCTCTAAACTTTTCAAACTTAATTCACCCTAAAGAGTTAGTAAAGATATCTGCTGGATTCTGTTCTGACTCTATTTTAATTACATCAATCACGCCTATCAAATAATTTTCATTTACAAAATGATAATGTGTCTCAATATACTTCGAATTTTTTGTTAGATTTCCATATTTACTTATACTAACAGCACCAGCATTATCCTCATAAATTTTTATTGGATTTTTTATTTCAATTCCAAATTCTCTTAACAAGTCTTTTATTAATTTAACCACACTTACACATACAAATAGAGCTACATACTCTGCTTCTGTGGATGATTTGGTCACTAATTACCGCCCTATAGCTAAACTTTCCCATATACCCAAACTCCTCGAAAGTATTTTGCATGAAGCCTTAAGCTTTCAGTGTAAATCTTTTTATTTCCCCCAATCAACACGGCTTTCTGAAGGGTAGTTCAACTACCACTAACCTCGTAGAATTCGTGTCCTCTGTTCTCTCAGTCCTAGAAAATGGTAAAGAAGTTGACGTTATAACAACTGATTTCAGTAAAGCTTTTGACAAGATATCTCATAAACTAATCCTGTTCAAATTGTCCGTCCTGGGCTTTGAACCCATTTTGCTTAAATGGATATCTTCTTACCTGGATAATCGTTTTTATAATGTTCGTTTCAGATCTGTGCTATCGGCCCCTTTCTTGGCCACTTCAGGTGTTCCTCAAGGCAGTCACCTAGGTCCACTCCTCTTCATCCTAACTATTAACGACCTTCAAAGGCTCATTCAACACTTAACACTTTCTCTCTATGCTGACGATACCAAATTTTTTAAACCCATTTCCTCACAACAAGACTCCACCCTCCTTCAAATAGATCTAAATAGTTTTTCCACCTGGTGCATCAAGAACTGCTTAGAACTCAATGTCTCCAAATGTCAATCGATTACTTTCTCACGTAAGTGCAAGAAGTCTCCTCAACGAATTTACCATCTCGACGGCCAACCTATACCCCTTGTTGAATCTATCCGCGACCTTGGTATATTATGCGACAGGCAGCTTAATTTCCGCTCGCATATTGATGAGATAATTTCTAAAGCAAACTCATCACTCGGCTTCGTTAAAAGATGGTCCAAAGAATTCTGCAACCCGTACGTGACTAGATCTCTATACATCACTTACGTTCGCCCCCTTCACGAGTACGCTAGCCAAGCGTGGTGTCCCTTTCAACGAGTTCATGTATCTCGTATTGAGAGGATCCAGCGTCGTTTTCTTCGCTTTGCTCTTCGAGGTCTACCATGGAACGATCCTCTAATCTTACCTCCCTATCGAGACCGTCTCAAACTCATTAACCTGAATACCCTTGAGGAACGAAGGGACGCAGCAGACATTTTGTTCATTCACCGACTCCTCTCAGGCTCCGTCGATTGCATGCCTCTTTGCAACTCCATTTTCTTTAACACTAACCCTCGTAATCTACGTTCAACCCGACTCTTTTATCTACCTATCCACCGCACCACATATGGCTCTAACGAACCAATCTCCCGTATGCTGCGTAAGGTAAACTCCAACCTTTCCGTTTTCGATTTTAATCGCAGCACACTTTCCCTCAAATTCGATCTCCTTCACCATCCTTAGCTTTAAGCCCTAGTATTAGTTTAAGTCTTAGTTTTTAAGCTTGTATTAAGCATAATAAATGGGGGCGTTAGCCCCCACCAAAATTAAACCAAAATTAAAATTAAAGTTACAATATCTTGTTTTTTTGATTTCCAAAATATAACATTACCATTCATTCTTATAACATATCTCGTTGTAGATTTTCTATCTACTACATCCCCTGCCCAATCAGCATCAACGTGACAATCTAATATATGCAACATTTCATTTCTTTCGTATTTTAATTTTAAATCTTTAGTATTATATAAATATTTTAATATCCTTAGAGCGTATTTATAATGACTTTGATCGTAACAATTTTGAAACCTGCTTAAATAATTCACGCAGTAACATATATCTGGTCTAGTACTTGAGCTTATGTATAAAAGTGCTCCAATCAAATTTCTATATTTGACATCATTTGATACTGATAAGGCAGGTACACATTTTAGGTTCTGCTCCATTGGAGTCGCATATAGTTTTGCATCTAAAATTTCGTACTTATTCGCTAACGATTCAATATAATCCTTTTGATGTATTTTCATAATTTTCTTATCACAATCATACTCAATATTTATACCTAGATAAGTTTTTAATGGAGCCATATCTTTCATTCTAAACTTCAATGCTAATTTTCCTTTTATTATTTCAATTATTTCTTTATTTTTGCTACAAATTAATAAATCATTAACAAAAGTTATCAAATAAACTTTAATATTACTGCTTTGCATATAGTGTTTTTTTTTTTTTTTTTTTATAATGAACGCGCGCTCAAGGGGTTTGAGTACCCTTAAGGTGATTGTACACAGCGCGGGCAAAGGAAATTTAGGGAGGAAGAAAAGAGAGGTGCCGATGTACATTGTTTTAAAATGTTTGCAAGTTATAACGACCAGGAAATACAGAGATCGGCAGGGCAATCCATAAGTGAGTTGTACGGCTTAGGAACGAATCACGATATTTTAGAGTACGTCCGAAAATGGGCTTGAGGGTATACTGATGAGCATTCATAGCGAGACGGGTGTTACGGTTGAAAGTTTGAATGGGCGGAATGCTACTGGCGATTTCAGTGGAGCACTGGTGGTGGAAATAGCGATAAAACAAAGTGAGACAGGAGACATTACGTCGGTGTTCGAGCATGTCAATTGATTGACTGGTATTAGTATCATCAATAAGTTTTATCGCACGGTTTTGAATCCTATCTTGCAGGTGCAGATATGTTTTAGGAGCACCTGACCAGATGTGGGCATTCTACTCCAATTTTGGACGGATGAATGCCTTATATATTGAGACCAGATCAGAGGGGGTAAAATATTTCTTACATTGCTTGAGGAAACCTAGACATTTCACAGCATTTTTGGCGACATCAAATATGTGGTCATTCCAATGTAAGTTGTCATTTACACACATACCGAGAACGGAAAGTATTTCGGGTTCGACGATGCAAGTGCCATTCATGGATAATGGCTGGGTGTTTAAATTTCGCTTTAACGAACTCTGTTGATAGTTCCCCAATTGGTTATGCTGTTGATATCGGAATTTAATGAGCTTAGCATACGCTGCCGTTCTCCTTGTACAGCCGAAGAGCAGGACCGTGAGTCCGGAAACGAATATGAAAAGCAGAGAGTACTGTCATCAGCAAAGGAATATATTGGATTAGAAGTAGCAGACAAGAGATCATTAATGAAAATTAAAAAGAGTGTTGGAGACAGAACAGAGCCCTGGGGCACACAAGCATTTATTTTGTGAATATCAGACTTGAAACCGTCCAAGACAACTTGAATTGAACGTTCCGAAAGGTAATTTCTAATCCATTGAAGAAGAGAGTCGTCGATCCCAAATGCACGCATTTTCGACAAAAGACCCTGATGCCAAACTCTGTCAAATGCCTTAGAAATATCAAGTGCAACTACGAGTATCTTGCTTTCGCCAGATTGATGTACGCTTTGGTTCCACTTTTCGGTAAGACATGCCATCAAATCACCAGTGGACCTGTTGCTACGAAAACCATATTGCCGGTCATTGAGAAGTTTTCGTGTTTCGAGATATTTCATGAGCTGACGATTTATCAGCGTTTCCATGACCTTGGAAAGAAGGGACGTAAGTGCAATGTGTCTGTAGGAGGAGAGAGAAGATGATTCGCATTTTTTAGGGACGGGCTGGACAAATGCTGTTTTCCATCTGCTCGGGAAGAGTCCTAAAGAGTAGGATTGATGGAAAAGCTTACGCAGTGGTTTTGCCAGCGAGGAAGAACACCTCTTCAGAAGAAGGGGAGATATACCATCTGGACCAGCGGATTTATGTATGTTGAGATCTTTAAGTACTCTTGCTACTACACGAGTGCGAAAGTAGATTCGTCCCATTGAAGATTCGACGCACTCAAGTGTAGGCGGAGACAAAGCACAATCTTGGAGTGTTGAGCTGGCCGCAAAGTGTGCAAGCAAGCAGATTGGCCTTATCCAAAGAGCTGATAGCTGGAATGTCATTGTAAATGAGCGTTGGGATGGAGGATGAGGCGGAATTTCTAATGTTTTTGACGAACGACCAAAAATTGTTACTCCTTTGGGACATTGCAGTATTTTTTGCCTCAGTTTTTGGTCGTATTGGAATTTCACACGCTTAAGAAAGGCGTTGCAGTCATTTCTGATTCGTTTGAACTTTTTTCGGTTTTCCTCTGTCGGGTTGATCTTGAAGGCCCGAAAAAATATTTCTCTAACCCTGACGGCCTCTTTACAGCTCGAGTCGTACCATGTCTTTCCTTTTGGTTTGATACTTTTTATCCGATGAGGAATGAAGGATCACATTCCAAAGCGAATGGTGTCTGTAATCATATCAGCAGCGGAATCCACGTCGTTATCAAGGAAACATAACGACCAGTTAAAATTCCTAAAGAAACTGTTAAAACCGCTCCAGTTGGCTTTCTCGTATTGCCATACGGTTCTTTTAGGAATCTTCTCTCTAATTGTGTGGTCGGTGTACGAGAAATTAGCTGATATGACACAATGGTCCGACGAGCCTAGAGGGGAGAGCACATCAACGGTGTACTTATCAGGGTGAGAAGTTAAAAACAAGTCCAGGGTGTTGGCGGTATGACTATCAACGTCTAGTATTCGCGTGGGCTCATTTACAAGCTGCGTTAGGTTGTTTTCCGCAGCGAAGATCTCAACACACCGTCCTTCGGGTGTTGTCTGTCCAGAATGTCGAAGCCACCCATAATTGTGTATATTGAAATCGCCCGTAATAACGATTTCAGTACGAGGGTACAGGGATACAATTCTTTGAATGGAGTCAGACAGCGCATCAAACTCGTTAAAAGTCGAATTGCTGTCCAGTTTGGGGCTTCTGTAAATAAAGCAGTAGTGGATAATTTGCTTACGGAGATGGAATTTTAACCACATGGAGTTGAATTCCAGATTGGAACATGGATCACATTGTGGTGGAGTTTGATAAGCTACATCACTACGCACATAAATGGCGAGACCGCGGTGAGGGAAGAATAATGGCACTAGTTCGTAGCCAGGTACTCGTAGCTTCAGATCAGAATGATCTGAGAGGTGTGGGCGGGGATCTACCTGTGTTTCACTAAGTGCCAAAACAGCTGGTCTGTACTTACAGACGTGGACATACGCAAAAAAGTGATTACTTTTTAGCCCGCGTATATTGGCTACGTCTACCATGAATTCCCTAGTCATAATCACAGCCAAACACAGAAAACACAAACACCGACGATACTAAGCAATGCTGCGAAGTGAAAATTCTGAAATTGATTTACCGGATCAAATTGCTGTAGGTGTTATGCCCTTACAACAATATGAAACAGTGCACCAACAAAATTTTCACTCACAACCAGCTATCCATCAGTTGTTACATACACTTAGCCACTGCCCGTACCGTATGGTAAATACAGTAACGGCATTGAGTGAGTGCAAGCAATAGTACTGTGTGATATATTTTTTTTTTGTCACTGCACTGCACTTTTTTTTTTTTGTTCTGCACAGCATACAACAATATTGCGAGTGCACTGGTTGAGTTGTGCACTCGACGGTGGTCGACTCGGTACTCAGGTGGAGATTTTGAAAATTTCCCAAGGGATTACAATTCCTCTTCCCCTTAAGGCACTTAAATAAAATGTGTCCCGCAGTTTCGTCGTCTTCCATGCAGAGACGATATTCAGTTTCCTGAATAAGACTATTTGGTGTAGCTGATATCGAAGTTGCCAGTGTCTGTCGATTATCAGTGCAAGACTAATTTGAAGACAATGAGGTTAGAGCCAATGCTTTAATGGCTGCTTGACTGTCCGTGAGTATATGGATGGGAACACCCTTCATTCCCTTATCGAGGATAAGGTTGAGACACACCTGAATGGCCTGTATTTCCGCTTGAAATATACTGGGACTTTTTCCCATTGGTAGCGATATTCTGCACCAACCCCGGTGTCCATATTTGACCCATCCGTATACCACTTGATACCTTTAATGTTTGAGGTAGGGTTTTTGTAGCTCCAAGTTTTTCGGCTTGGGATCACTATATTGAACAGAGTCATAGGTAGACGGTCGTTTACCGCACAGATCATCCTATCTCGTCGATTTCGGAGAGAAGATTCATTTGATCCATGTGATCTACGAGTAAGTGATTAATCCCTCCTGATCCTGCTGCGAATTGCCGGCTTTTTTATATAGAGATAGAGCGGCATTAAACCAATGAAGGCATTTACATGCATCAGCTGTGAGACATGTGTTAATTCCGCTGGTGATGCCGAGGCATGCAAATCTTTATAGCCACTGCAGCTTTTGTATGACAAATTTTTCTTTTGTTTTGTTCCACCATACTACTGATGAGTAGGTGATGATGGGTCGTATCATCATTGCTTTGGTCACTTTGGTAATTTTATTGTTAATAATATGTGAATTCCAATTTAGTTTTTGTATCTAAAACCATTCTACAATAGTTTACTGCACCCTCAGAGCAATCTGCATCTTATGCAAACGTCTTTAAGGTGTTTACCCTTCACTACTATGACTTTCCTATTGTTTGACAGCCCAGACAGTTTTACTAGTAGATTATGGTCAGTGACCACAAGAGCGGTGAGAGAACATCTCCTTTTGGACAAACTTTGACGGCTGAGACACAGAATTTAGTTTCCTTGGAGATGTAGTGATTTCCCGGTTTACGAGCATCGCTCTGACCCAACAGTTAGTGGGATGGTCGATCCCCTTTTTGGTCATAGCTTTCGAAATTGTTTCATATCCGGTTTTATCAAAGGCATCTGTGGATCTTACTTTCCTACATGCATATTAGTGAAGGTGCAGAATGTGTAAATTAAAGGTCTTTCCATGGTTTTCAGGAAAAATGATGTAAGACTTATGGATCGATAAGATTCAGGGAGTTCACTAGGTTTATCTAGTTTGGGAGTAAAAACTAAGTTGAGGGTTTCACCATGGTATACACTACATTTATGTGATGAGATAGTGGACTCATTTTGTTGATCCGCTGCCTCACTTACGTCCCCAATGTACTGTAGAGAAGATGAGGGCAGTGAGTCAGCTTTGGTAGCAGGATTTTCTTGAAAAGTACTCCATTTCGTGAGTTTCTTCATGTAACTAGTTTGACTCTGTCTGATATTGCATCCTACATTGAAGCTTATGTGCATATGGTCCGATGATCATCTAACACAATCCTTGGTAATAGCCTGGCTTCAGTGTCTGGATAGTGAAATCCTAACTTAAAGCTGCCAAAGTAAGTAGCTTCTCTCCCGAACTGTTGATTTGGGAGTTTCCAGGTGTTGATTCGTTCGGAGAAACATATACATACCTACTCATCTGTAAGCCATGGTCGGATAAATGAAATCTGAGCATCGTCTGCCTACTCCTCAGCGTCTGAGCTATGCCAATTACAGCGTATTAGAGTAATGAATGTCGATCCTTTCGACTGTACGCTGTGAACATCTAAGTCCCTATATCAACAATTTAGTGAGTCGTTATCAGGATATATTGCATTACGTCAACAATATTGAATCTCTGTGAATTTTTTCACAGTGGAAGGCGTAATTATTGGTAGTTTCTAATTCCACGGATGTGAAATTCATTATTCATCAACATTAATCCTTATTAAAATCGTTCCAACATTTAAAACATTTTATTCCCCATAAATCGTCTTTAGAAATAGTTATTAGTAAATTTAACAAACACATCCATTCGCGCACAATTTCATTGAAAAACAAAAACTAACTAAAGCACTTTGAATGAATTTGCATAATAAATCGGTCCATCGGCGATTTTCATCAACTCAACGCCTTCAATTTACTTAATTGCCACCTTCACACCCACCATGTCCATCCGTCACTGGCGTCAGTTCAACGAGGCCCATCACCGAAATATTCAAATTCCAAATTCCGGGAAACTACCCCTTCCTGTCCCCGGATACTGGTATCCCTGTTTATTTATTTCAATCCTCTCTCCAAGTGCTGTCGGTCGATGCCCACACGATATTTAAAGGACTCCTTGCCGAGGGACAGTTGTCCTCCCTCAGCCCTTTTGAGTACGCAGCAATCCATCATCGATACCCAAATTAACAATTGATGAAAGTGCTTCAATCTATTTTTACATTTTCTTCATTCGAGATTGGTTGCCATCTATTAACATGATTGCAAGGTGTTTTTGTTTTCATTTCTATTCTTGTTTGCGTTTTCGTTTTCGTTTTCGTTTTGGAGTAACGAGTAATCACCTTTCTCGGAAGACCACAACTCGTGACCCATATCAATTGGCCTCGTCAATGAAGTGGGTTGTAGCACGCGCGTTAACATTTGTCACACCAGACCGATTTGTATTTCATGGCTAAAATGCGTAATTATATAAAAAGACAATATCGAAAATCCGTAAGGAGAAGAACATCAAAACAAATAAGAAGAAGGCAGCGAAACAGAAACCAAAAACCATCTGCAATCGTGAGCGCAACAGCATGCTCAATGGTAGCGAACGTGCTTAGTAAACGCTACACCCGAGTTACACTTTCGATTTCAACTGACATACGCGGAAGGAATACTAAGTGATGGTAGGGAAGTTGGTATAAAAACGGCGGCCAACAACGACTCAGTATCACAGTTCACTTCTCATTCAATCGAAGTCAAACCAACCCAAAACTCAACTCAAAATGTTCAAATTCGTGAGTTCGGACAAAAGGATTACCCAAAAGGACTTGGGACTAACCAAACTATTGATCTCTTTTACTTGTAGGTTGCTATCTGCTTCATGGCCGTCGTTGCCCTTGCTGCCGCTAAACCAGGACTTCTTGCTCCATTGGCTTACTCATCACCACTTGTTGCTGCCCCAGTTGCTGCTGCATATGCCCCATATGTTGCACCATACGCATCTAGCTATAATGCTCACTCAATTGCCCACTCTGCTGCCTTCCCAGCTGCTCCATTGGTTGCCGCTCATGCTGCTTATGCCGCCCCAGCTGCCTACGCTGCTCACGCTGCTTACGCTGCTCCAGCTTTAGCCCCAGCCGCCTATGCTGCCTCAGCTCCTCTGCTCCTGAAGTAAGGTGGAACACTGAACTGATCTTAGGATATGGATTGCCCAAGAAATAAATGATTAGAACCTGACTTGTTGTGTTCACTTTTAATCTTCTCTCCTCCTAGGCGCAGTAGGGGAACTCCGATTACGAAATGATCGGCTTGATTTCTACAGTCTGCACTAGTTCAAATTTTAGTCGTAGACAAGAACTATTTCTGCAGTTTGCTATCCTGCACGGACGACATAAATTCCCTTCCGACCTTTTCAATCTGGAAAATCAAGACTCTGGTTAATCTGACTAAAATGAGATTGGGCAAGCAATATCTGAAATTAAGCATGAAAAAGGTGGTTGACCGAACATACTATGAGCCGGAAGAGCATACACCAACTCATTTCGTAGACATGTCCGGAGTTAAGTTAGCCTGCAGAATGGAACCCCAGCAAATAAGACCAAATCTTCAGACTACTTAGTTGACCCTTTAAAATTAACCAACCCTGTGTATTGTCATCGCGTTCAAGATCTTGCGCAGAAGTGAATTCAAAAAGTACTGCTGCCTTCCATTATCACGGCATGATAGTGATACTGCCCAACGGCAATAACAACTTCTCTTAAAACTTCTTTTCTCATGCCCGCTGCCACTTCCTTTTGATCATCCATCAGATGGCTCCCCTCGCTGATTTGTATAAACCAACGTGTCGTCTCGTTGAGTTATTTTTACGCTGTTCGTTGAATCGAACTTTACCTTGTGGTTGTCATTTTCTTTGACAACATGGATCGTGGTGGCCGGACTTCTGCTGGTATACAAGTTCATTATAAATTATTCATTACCTAGCAATTTTCTCTTCTAGCCTTCTGAACTTCGCAACACTACCCCGTAGGTTAGGTTAGCTAAGAGTGGCTGTTGGAAATACCAACCCACTTAGGCCTATTGGCCCATTGTGATACCACGTGGATCTATGATCTTCTTACTACTGGAACCAGTTTGAACTTATAATAAAGAGTTGGCAGACTGTTAACGTCTATTTTTTATAGATCGTTTAGGTCATTGTAGAAGAAAGCTCCTAGATGAAGCTTCCTTCTCTGGGAGAGAGCTGGGCATGTGCAGAGTAGGTGGGGGATTGTCTCCTCCTCTTCCTCGTCCATGCAGCTTCTACAAAAATTATTAGTAAAAGCACCAAGCCTTCTTGCGTGCTTGCCTATGAGGCAGTGTCCAGTAATGACACCTATTTTGGCGCTGAGATGTTTCCTATCTAAAAGGATCAGACACTTAGAGCGACTCAGATCCAGCCTTGGCCAGATCTGTTTGGTCGCTAGACATGTTTGTCCAGCAGTCCACCTAAGGTCCGTTCTTTTATTGGCATCTAGCTTTAGTGTTAGTTTGCACGTAGCGATTGGTATACCTATACTACCTTTGTCCGGCAGGATAGGTAGAGTGGTTCCAATTTTGGCGAGTTCATCGGCTCTGCAGTTCCCTGGAATGTCTCTGTGGCCCGGCACCCAACAGAGGTGAATGTTGAACTGCTCTGCCATCTCCATGAGAGATGATCGGCATTGAAGGGCGGTTTTAGAATATAATGAAACCGAGTCCAGGGATTTGATTGCGGCCTGACTATCCGAAAATATGCGGATATCCTTTGCAGATATCACGTTTTTCTTCAGCCAGGACAGAGCTTCTTTAATCGCCAAAATTTCCAAAATTGACGTTGTTAAAGGCGCCCTCTATGTCTAGGAAAGCAACCATTGTGTACTCCTTATATTGTAGGGATCGTTCGATGTGGCTAGTCAGAGAGTGCAAAGTCAGAGTCTGAAAAGGAGTGTTCAGACGATACCATCCAGTTTGTTAGCCTTTGGGTGATGCTGTCGGAGACAAGAGTAATATCTAACACTTCTTGTCGGTTTCTTGTTATAAAAGTGGGCTCATTGCCAATATTGCAAATTAAGAGGTTAGTGCTTAAAATATAGTCTAAAAGTGACTCACATCTATCATTGAAGTCGGTACTACCCCTTTCTTAGGACTCAAAGTTCCAGCTGAGTTTGTCTTACCTCTGTGTATGGCGACAAGCGGTTTACATAAACCACCTTTGGCTTTCGGCGGTCCAAAAACTGAATTTTGTAAACCAGATTGGAAAGTCTTTTTTCTACTTGGGCTTTTCCTTCCCAATAGTTTTGGAGTTTTGGACAGAGACCCTTTCGTCTTTTTCGCTTGAGAGTGTCGTAGCTGTATTTCATAGCCCCGGCACGGTTACCAGCCTGTTTTTAAGTTCCCGCTAGTAGCTTGGTCCGTCTTAGTCCTCTTCTGCTGGCGACCCATAGGGCAAATCGATAGGCACCCGAAGCTCTCGTCCAAAATTCAGCATAGCCGGAGAAAATTCAGTTGACTCGTGCTCTGCCGCCCGATATGCTATTAGGTCTGGTTGTAACCAGAGATTCTAGTCTGCTTGTGCAGTGTTAGTGAACTTTGGCAGGTAGTCCAACAGCGTGCGGTTGAAGCGTTCAACCTTCCTTGGTTCGGGTGGATTTTGTGTGGGACCCCATATCGGCAAAAGACGTTTATTGATTAGTTATTGGATTATCACTTCTGCTGTCTGGTTAGGAACTGCAATGCATTAGGGCCATTTCGTGAAATAATTCATCACGACAATAACGTATCGATTCCCCTCTACCGTTCTTGGAAGAGGATCCATAATATAAACTGCTATTCTTTCAAAGGGTCCTGCTGGTTGACTTGGTTGTAGCTTACCTCTGGTTAGCCGTGTAGGATCTCTCCTCGATTAACAAGTTTTGCAGTTTTGACACCATAACTTAACATCAATGGTTCGTCCCACCCACAAGTGTCGGTCTTTTATTTTACCAATAGTTTTTCTGTAACCCAAGTGCCCTCCGCTAGGACTATAGGGAAGATGGGAAAGTATTTCTGGAACCAGCTTGCTTGGAACTACCGGTAATAGTTTTTCTTGTTTCTCTCCCGTTTCCCAGACTCGATTGAGGACCAAAAACTCTTTACCACGGAGTTCTACTGCAAATTCTCTTTTTTCTTAGGCCGTTGTCCTTCTTGTATACATTTGATAACTTTGCTAAGCGCTGTGTCATCACTTTATTCTTTCTGCGAGTTAAAACAAGTTTAAACTGTCAAAAGCTCGTTCGCTGTCCTCATTCCAAATAAATCGCCGTTTTTCTTCGGTTTATTCTGAGAGAGGTTTTGCGATGGTTGAAAACCCTTTGATGAACCTCCGATAGTAAGAGCACAATCCCAGGAAGCCTCGCACTTGTCGCTTGGTTTTCGGAATTGACCATCCCTTAACTACCTTTATTTTTTCCGCCTCGGTGCTAAGTCCGTTCGACGAAAGGACATGCCCTAAGAAGCTTACGCTCGTTTTAAAAAAATTGCATTTACCCGGAATCAGCTTTAAGTTAGCAGCTTGAAATCGACTTAGTATCGCTTCCAGGTGGTGTAAGGTGTTCCATGAATATTTTAGAGTAGCCAATGATATCGTCCAGGTATACCAAGGCCTCCGTCATGATAGTCCTCTCATCACTTCATCCATTACCCTTTCAAACGTCGCCGGAGCCTTGCATAGACCAAAGGGGCATAACATTAAATTGTCACAGCCAGTTGCCATTAGTGAACACAGTCTTTTCTTTATCATTGGGCTCCATTTCAACCTGCCAGTAACCGCTTTGAAGATCTAGGGTCGAAAACCATCTTGAGCCTGCCAGCGTTGAAAAAATGTCATCCATTCTGGGTAATGGATAAGAATCTTTTTTTGTAACTTCGTTGAGTTGCCGGTAGTCGACGCAAAATCTGGAGAAGCCATCCTTCTTTTTCGCTAGGACAATGGGTGCAGCCCATGAGCTCTTAGATGTTTTTATGACACCTCTTTCGCTCATATCTCTGATGAGCTCAACCGTCTTGTGTCGCTTGGCTAGTGGAACTCTCCTGTTTCGCAATTTAACTGGCTTTGCGGACCCTGTTTTAATCCGGTGCCGAGTTAAGGCAGTCCTTCTAAAGTCAGATGGTCCTTTAGAGAATACATCATTGAATTTTCTTATGAGAGTTTTAATTGACATTCTCTGTTCCTCAGTAAGTTTAACATGAGCTTCATCGCAAAGGTGCCTTGTGCAGATATGTTCGCCAAGGTTACGAAAAAGGTTCTATCATTTGGATTGATTGGGCTTATTTCCATCATCATTCCTCGTCCCTGCTCCAATCCTAATGAGGGTTCAACTATTGCTGCACATCCTTGAACATTAGATGGGATTTTGAATTCTATTAAGGTCTCTGTCATTGCTGGTAGCTTTTGATTGGCGGAAGTAGTTAACGGTAGTCTCGAAGTCCCTAATAGAAGCAGTTACGGAAATATTCGACTTTGAATTTTGATAGACATTTCGTCAAAATCCAATTGACATTGTCGCCTCATCAAAAAATCGATTAAAAGTATGTTAGGAACGTCACGCTCCACTACTGTAAAAGAATGAGAGTACTCTTTATTATTCAAGATGAAGCTCACCAGTGCCATTCCTTTCTCCATATGGCCTAGCCGGCTATACCCACCAACTTTATTTTGGGACCCTTCACCAAGGTATTTTTGTGCAAGTATTTCGATGCTAAGATGAAAATATTTGCCACGGAGTGCACTATTAGAGAGCATTTTTTTCTTCCCACAGAACCCTCTAAACAAAGACTTCCCTCGCCGGTGGTTCCTATGAAAGCAGCTCTTGAAATTTCTTAATTTTCATCCGCACTGTAAATTCTTCCATCGTTCGCCTTGCTGTCGTCCTCGTTGATACCACTTAAATCTGATGTCTTAGAAGTGCTTTGTAGAGAACTAATTATGAGAAACCGCTTCTTGTTGCTTCCGCTCTTTAATTTTTTAGAAACTTATCGCTTTTTGTTGTGCTACTCGTTGTAGGCTTACTCTCACACGTCTTCACCTCGTTCTCGCACTGAGTTCTTGTGCTACGTTCACGGCATCTGTTAGTGTAGATGGACTTGATGGAATTGACTCATCCCTTAACCCCTCTATAAATTGGCTAACGATGACTTCTTCTATCACCTTGGCTGGATATACAGGGAGTGCTTTTGCTACTAGTCGCCGCAGATTAAAATTCGGCCACGGTCTCCCTGGGCCCCTGAATGCGGCTGCGCAGCTGTGTGTAGCTAGATGTAGTATTTTCACAGAAACCCTGCCGTAGTAGATTCGTCAACGATCCGTAATCTACTTTGCTGCTTTCTAGTAATGTACTCAATACGGAGAGAGCTTCTATACGCAACTGCATCGCTAGGGCATCTGCTTTTTTCTTTCCCTGTCCAACGGGCACATCGCGAAATAATTTCAAATTGTCGTTCATAGTCAACCCAGGAACCGGTACCATCGAACGGTTGCAAAGCCAACGGCACAGGCGCTTTGGCTCATGGTAACGGCGTTGGAACAAACGGAGTTGAAACTCTTGCTTCACTTGAAACCTCGCCTACCCAATTTGTTGTTGTCTTACTGCTCATCTCCATACCTGCCTGCTGTAGATTTGTGGCTCCCTGATGACGTTGAGATGTGTTTTTTGCATGATCCTCACTGACTTGTCTGCCATTTGGAGACGACTGGTGGCTGCTATTTACCGCATTCATAAAGGAAAGGCAGCTTACCGAACGTTCAAGATCCTTGACCCTTTCACAATAGTAGAATAAGCTCTGGTCTACCATGTACATAGCATAGTTCGCAACTGAGTACACTAGCTCGACTGCGCGGATTTCCTTTTTTCTTGTCTTCCTGCTCCATTTCGCTTAGTGTAGTTTGCTTCAAACTACAACTTGCAACCGCAACCCCACACCTGACACCAATGTTTTTCTCAGGTATTTCTGTTTCCCAAAACGTGCTCGGTAACTATCTCACACCCGAGTTATACTTTCGATTTCAAATGTCCCACGTTGGTGGAATACTAAATGAACGTTGGTTAGCTGGTATAAAAACGGGTGCCAACAACGACTCAGTATCACAGTTCACTTCTCATTCAATCGAAGTCAAACCAACCCAAAACTCAACTCAAAATGTTCAAATTCGTGAGTTCGGACAAAAGGATTACCCAAAAGGACTTGGGACTAACCAAACTATTGATCTCTTTTACTCGTAGGTTGCTATCTGCTTCATGGCCGCCGTTGCCCTTGCTGCCGCTAAACCAGGACTTCTTCCATTGGCTTACTCATCACCACTTGTTGCTGCCCCAGTTGCTGCTGCATATGCCCCATATGTTGCACCATACGCATCTAGCTATAATGCTCACTCAATTGCCCACTCTGCTGCCTTCCCAGCTGCTCCATTGGTTGCCGCTCATGCCGCTCATGCTGCTTATGCCGCCCCAGCTGCCTACGCCCCCCACGCTGCTTACGCTGCTCCAGCTTTAGCTCCAGCCGCCTATGCTGCCTCAGCTCCTCTGCTCCTGAAGTAAGGTGGAACTCTAAACTGATCTTAGGATATGGATTGCCCAAGAAATAAATGATTAGAACCTGACTTGTTGTGTTCACTTTTATTCTTCTCTCCTCCTAGGTGCAGTAGGGCAACTCCGATTACGAAATGATCGGCTTGATTTCTACAGTCTGCACTAGTTCAAATTTTAGTCGTAGACAAGAACTATTTCTGCAGTTTGCTATCCTGCACGGACGACATAAATTCCCTTCCGACCTTTTCAACCTGGAAAATCAAGACTCTGGTTCATCTGACTAAAATGAGATTGGGCAAGCAATATCTGAAATTAAGCATGTGGTTGACCGAACATACTATGAGCCGGAACATCTACCACAATGTGAGAACGCTAAGTAGAGAGCATACACCAACTCATTTCGTAGACATGTCCGGAGTTAAGTGAGCATGTAGAATGGAACCTCAGCTAATTAGACCAAATCTTCAGACTCCTTAGTTGACCCTTTAAAATTAACCAACCCTGTGTATTGGCATCGCGTTCAAGATCTTGCGCTGAAGTGCATTCAAAAAGTTAAAACAGATGTTGGCATCTACCAAATTCATCGGATTCTGTCAGTGAACACTACGAGCGGTACAATACCACTGAGAAAATGGTCGGAAACATCTTCTCAGATGGCAACGATATGTAGGGTATCGACCCCAACGTTCAAGAGAAAACCTCTCCCTTGGTGGCCAGCCCATTCAAGTAGACAAGGCGACTTCAAATAACTTGGATAGTGTAAATGACGGCAGTTAAACAAAGTCCGCGCTGGAGTGGCTTATACACTAAGCGCCATTTACTCGTAAGTAAACAATTACTTAATTACTTTAAGGTGGCGCTATAGTGCGGAGTGGACCTAGGCCTCAACCAACAAGTGTCTCCAGTCAACTCGATCTTTAGCCAGGTGCCTCCAGTTTCGCACGCTAAGTTGCACGCTGAGGTCCAATTCCACTTGCGTGCGCCACAGTCGCGCTATCACTCGGGGGCGAAATCAAATACTTTTCGGACCGGAACATTGGCGTCAATCCGCTCCAAATGACCCACCCACTTCAGTCGTTGGACACACACTTCTAGCTACGCTGATGTCGCTGTATGGCTCGTAGTTCGTCGTTGTGTCTCCTTCTCCACTACCGTCTATGCAGACGGAAATGTTCCTTTCAAAACAGCCAAGAGCACCCTCATCCATTCTTGATAAAGTCCATGCCACTGTGAAATAGAGCAGAACAGGGATTACTAAGTCTTATATAAGGTCAATATAGTTTGAAAGAGGGCTTTGCTTGTCAATTGCCATCTGAGCTTAAAGACCCTGCGATTCGCAAGAGTTATTCCTCGTTTCATCTAAGCGCTGGTGTCGTTGACAAAATTGGTAGTGGAGGCTCGGTAGACAAAGTTCTTTACTACCTGAAAGTTATATCTGTCGAGGCTGATGTTCTGCCCGAGATGTCGGTGTTGCGTGTCCTCTCTTGTTGACAACATATACGAGTACTTGGTCTTGCCGTCATTGACCGCTAAACTTATCTTCGCCGCTTTCGCATCAAAATTCGCGAAAACGCCACTGACATCGTGCTGCTTTCTTCCGATTATGTCAATATCATTGGCGTATCCGAGTAATTGGACGGACTTTTAAAAGATTGTATGTTACCTCTTGAGTAAGGTTTAGACTATTCTTTCTAGAATGATGTTAACAAAATCGCATGGCAGCGCGTAGCCTTGTCTAAATCCTTATTGACACGACGTTTTTATAAATGCTCATCAACCTCAAGCCCATTTTCGGACGTACAGTTACATACCGTGATTCGTTCTTAAGCCTTACAACTGGCTTGCCGAGTTCTCTATTTCCTAGTTGTTATAATTTGCAGATATTTAAGACCAATGTACATGGGTACTTATCTTTTCTTCCTCCCTAAGTTTCCTTTCCCAGCGCTGTGTGCAAACAGTTTAAGAGTAATAATAACCCCTGTAGGGTGCGATAATTATAAAACAAAAACATCAAAAGTCTCCGCTAGTCCATTACCGGCCTTGATTGAACAGAATGCATTCTGCATCGTCATCCTGCACAAGCGAACGAGTTTGGCAACTCGTATATTCCGTCACATGCGGCTTTGAAATGGATGAAGAGGTGGTGTTTGGGTTTTTTCTAATATCTGCCGTTATGTGAAAATTTCGTCTAGCCTAATACTACTCGTAATAGGGGTTGAACAGATGGTTGACGGAAGGTCTCAGGCGCTAATATTAGACCGTAGACTGGATTTAATATCCAATGTTGAGGAGACTTATTCCCCTGTAGTTGGCATAGTTCAGGGGATCTCCCTTCTTTAGGATTGCACAGACAATACTGAGATTCTATTCGTCGCACATGCTTTCGTTGGCCCAGATTTGAGAGATGAGTTAATGTATGCTCCTTTTAACATTTCAGCAGTTAAGCCATCATATTCGTTTAAAGATAATTCCTTATTTCATCTTGGTTGGGTGAACGGAAATGTGGTTTACCATCCGCCAGGTTGACAGACTGCAGAAATATTTTTTCCAGATTCTCAGCACCGGCTGTGGGTCTATTGTAGTTTGAGCTTTCCTTTTCAGTCCGTTCAGATTTCAGTTCGGGCGTTAGAGCTTTGGTATGTTCGTTTTATGTTTTGGTAAGGTATCCGAACTTCATTCTTCTGTTAGGATCTCACTCAGGCCTCGATGGTTCTCGTGCTTTTTCTTTTTTCCGAAGTTTTTCTTAATTTGCCTGTCTGCATTCGTTTTCGAACCATGTTGGTTCGTATTGAAAACTAGCACGTCAGAGACGACCTCTCCGATTGCACTTTGATAGTGATGTCACAGGCTTTCTACGCTCAATTGTGTCGGTATCGGGCTCCTCGAGAGGTTAAGAGAAAATCGGTCGAAAAAGCCCTGGCGGTCTATTACGATTGTAGTCGTTCAATGTTGACAATGGTTCGCTAGCCTTACAACAAGCTGATGGTCCGAGCTGATGTTAAATACTCAGAACATTGGGACATCCAAAACACTGGAGGATTGCCCTGCGTCGACAGCAATATGATCATTTGGGTTGACGGTTTGTTAAATAGGAGTCAGCCGGGTACCTTTATGGATATCAAGGTGTACAAATCGTTAGCTATAATTACATTTCATCCCGCTGCAAAATTATTAAGTCTGTGTCCGTTTAGGGTGGTGATGTCGTGGAGGCTGTACTTTCCGGCCGTCCATGCCTAGATTGGCATTAAATCACCAAAGACGTGCGTGGTAATTTATGAAGTCTATGTTGACGAATTAAGCACCTATGCGAATTGTAGTCAAGCGTTTGCTTATATGCTCGAAGCTCAAGACTTGTTCCCTTTCTGGCGGCGAATCCGCGTCAAAAAATACTGCGACTGCTGTTCTTGTGGCACCAGTTGTCTATTACATTCTTTATAGTAGATACCACAGTGTTTTATTCTCTGTTTGACGTATCCATTCCGCAGTTCTTGGATGACGGTTACATCAGCTTTGTGGCAGTCGAGGATTTCAACTTGATGTTACTCGTAGGCTACCAAACATTCTGAGTGACGAACTTGATTGCTGTACGGCTGGCACGGTCCAATCCATGTCAAAGCAATTTTCTGATCAAACGCCACGCAGCCCAAGTGGAATAAGACCACATTCAAATGTCTTGGATACCATATATACTCGTACCATTTACCGTTACCTCGAATTGCTTTTCGCGTAGATAATCTGAAAACATGTTAAGTATAGAAATCGAATCCAGAAAGACTCCAAGCAAAGGGTGAACACAGAATACTATTCAATTTTAAATCATTTATTGTCATTTTTCCTCCAATACCCTATAATCGTGCAGTCTACCACTTTACTTCAGGAGCAGAGGAGCTGAGGCAGCATAGGCGGCTGGGGCTAAAGCTGGAGCAGCGTAAGCAGCGTGAGCGGCGTAGGCAGCTGGGGCGGCATAAGCAGCATGAGCGGCATAAGCAGCATGAGCGGCAACCAATGGAGCAGCTACAGAGTGGGCAATTGAGTGAGCGTTATAGCTAGATGCGTATGGTGCAACATATGGGGCATATGCAGCAGCAACTGGGGCAGCAACAAGTGGTGATGAGTAGGCCAATGGAGCAAGAAGTCCTGGTTTAGCGGCAGCAAGGGCAACGACGGCCATGAAGCAGATAGCAACCTACAAGTAAAAGAGATCAATAGTTTGGTTAGTCCCAAGTCCTTTTGGGTAATCCTTATGTCCGAACTCACGAATTTGAACATTTTGAGTTGAGTTTTGGGTTGGTTTGACTTCGATTGAATGAGAAGTGAACTGTGATACTGAGTCGTTGTTGGCAGCCGTTTTTATACCAACCAACCAACGTTCATTTAGTATTCCGCCAACGTGGGACATTTGAAATCGAAAGTATAACTCGGGTTTAAGATAGTTACCGAGCACGTTTTGGGGAAACAGAAATACCTGAGAACGTGAAGTGTATTTTGTGTTTAGGTTTATTTCGATTAATTGCCCATAAACCGATACTTATGTACACTGGTTTTGTGCCTAATGATTGGATATCAGTCTTTACTACTTTGGATTTCCACAGAGACGCAAAAAGATTAGGCCTAAGCCCATTGGTGGGGTCAGTTTTGGTGTTCCATTTCGTACCGAATCACTTCGCTCCTACCCACTGGAGGAGGAGACGAAATTCTACATAAATTATCCAAAAGGTTGTCGCCACATTCGCATCCCTTTTTTAGGGGATTTCTGCTCATTTCAACGATATACGTACGTTCGAATGACACAATGTCATTGTAAATGAGTGAGGCGGGATCGATGGTCCTTGTTTATTTGTCTTCACTTGTGTATCAGTTCTTTTTATTTTGCTCGTTTTGGAAAAACCTTAATGAAGGTCACAACAAGGATTTGGGACAAGGTACAGGGTTGGATAAGAAAGGCTAAGCTAAAGTTTATCTCGTACCATTATGTCTGTCACTGTTCGCTTACAAATTGAAGATTCAATAACAATCACAACAAGAGAATGAGTGTTGCGTGGAGGGTTGAGCTGGGTAACTGGTGAATGGTTCATTTTGAAATTTACTTCCACATACACCCCCATTCCTATCTAGACACATCAGATTCAATTAACTCAATTGCTCTTCAAACGAGCAAACTAAGATTTCGTTCAATCTGATTGCAGAAAAAGTTTTACTCCTTACGAATGAATGAACGAGTATCTGGGGTAAGAGACGTTGAAGGAGGACTCATGGTGTTATGTTGTTATCCTTGAAGACATTTACGAGCTGCTGACGGTTGCTGGTGATGATGGCTTTGTCGTTTTTTTTTTATATTTTTCTTGTTGGCTTTCTTTCTGCGCCAAATCGCTGTTTTATATTTTGAAATTGAGATGACATAATTTTAAATCATCTTTTATGAGGGTTAGTCAGGGGGTAGTTGTCGTTGTTGTTGGCTTTAGCGTTGGCGTTGTCATTGACGACGTTGGTTGTGTTGCGAAGAAAGATCACACAGCCATTGTTGTGACTGTCAACATCTGCTGTTGGATAATTAGGAGAGGAGGGTTTTTGTTGTTGAATGTAAAAAAGTTTCGCCGAAGATGTTTGTCGTCGATGATGGAGCGATACAATTCTGCAGATACTTAGGAATGGCAGATAATCGATAATAACTTTGGCAGCAATTCCAACCAGCTAATGTACTGAGTGCACAAACTTTTACTTTTGATACTGCGAATTTGTGGGAATACACTGTGGATGAAGATAATCAAACTAATGGAGATTGGGCAAGAACTTATTTTAAAGGAAGACAAGCTAAGACATCTGTGAGTTCATTGTTTTTTTCAATAAAGCAATTATACAAATGTACGTGGAAGGACATTCATTAAGCACAGTGCTATAGTTAGTGTGTGGAACGAGAACGCAGTTCATTATATCGCTCCAAATATAACATAGGACACATAGCCTTGGAAACCGGATTCGGCTAAAATATGACAAAAGGCAGTATGTGTGCAGGAATGTCAGGTTATCCCGGCGAGTTGTCGGTTGAAATTTTTTTATCTTAATACTTTCGTGGTGAGGGTTATGTGTCCGTGGTGTCCAATTCTGCCTCTTCTTAGCCTGAGGGTTGTCAAGCTAAAATGATAGTCCATTCGGTATGCCTGTTTAATGAACTTCCTGATAGAGTTATTTTCAAACTCTGAGGGATATGTATCAATTTTTTTCATTTATACAATGCCAATCAAAAAGTCATTGGGGATACACCGAACCTGCCACAAATTGAGCTGGGTTTCACTTATTAGGAAGTGATCATCGAAACAAATATACAGCGATTTTTCCACAAATTACAAGTTGACTAGAAGTGCGTATATCCGAATGGAATCTAACCACCATCTTATTGTACGAGTAGCTTACGCCGTCGTATTGCATCTGCGCCAGAACCGCTACACAGAGATTGCCACATCTTTCATTGCGTTAATAATTCAGCTACCATCTGAGCACACAACTTTGAAACATCATTATAGATCTGTGAAAATAATTTCAAAAATCAGAAACAAGAGGTAGTTTGATAAAATAAAGAAAACCGACCTAACAAAACAACGAGTAGCGGCAGGTAACTGGAGATGGAAAGAGGAGTGCATTCTACTCAAAATATAATAGCAACATCCACAGCAGCGATAGTGGAATCCAGTATCAAGTGAAAGAAAATAGAACTGCTACGGGCAAAGTAGAGACGAACTCACTTTCGTGGGGGATAGACTTTTACGAATACCCCAGATGGACGAGCTGGCATTGCAGTAACTCCTGGTTTAGCTCACTTTCGACGGTGCTTGATTACCTGGAAGAACTGCGAATTGTGAAACGAAACGACAAGATCGATGGGTGTATCAACTCTGGGAATAGACGGAGCATCTAACAAATGCTAGCCTTTGTGCTCCTTTTGCTAAAATAAGGGACACACCGCTAACCCTCGGCATTGTCGTAGGTACGTAAGGAAATTAATTCTGGACCATTATCCCATAGACTAACACCAGCCGTCAATCGCAAAAATTACCGACATCCAAATGGTGACAGGACTATCGGTAGAAAATCTTAGAGCACCGGGAGCTGCAGCTAACATGCTCGATAGCTTGTTCTCCATCCAGGTACAGATGACTCCGATACAAGAGCAGGTGCTGCGCATGGATCAGATCTACGTGCCACTGCCGGGTTCAACGGGTTTTGGTAAGCGAAACTAAGCTATCTAAAAAGCAACAACTGAGTCACATAAGATATACCACTTTAATCAGAAAATTCCCGGAATTCATTCAGAAAATTCGAAATACAAGAACCGACCCAACTCCGTTCAAGGCTTGCGATTCAAAAGAATGTAAAGCTCCAGGTGCTAGACGCATAGATCCTTCCAGTTGAATGTGATCTTAGGCCGGACTCGATTATTTCACAATTGGCCAAATACCAAACACTTTACGGAATGTTAATCGAAATTGAGGTTTTTAGGGTTCTTTACCCACTGATAGACATATGTAAGTGGGAGTTCATAACATAATCTCTAACGATCGCCCAAACGACGAACAAGAAATGAAAACTTATCACAACCGGTATAGCTCCAAATGGAGCCGTTTATGAGGAGAACTACCTCGTGATCGAAGATACATAGAAGAAGGTAAAAGTTACAGGAGTGACTTTCCAGGAAGAGCACAAGGTGGATGAAACTATTGGCTCGTTACACAATCTGGAATATTGAGAAAATTTAACGTCGAACGGATAGTGTCTATGGTCGGAACAAGAATTATTCAGGCAACATTCACTTAACACTCACTTAACCATATTCGCCCATAAAGGAACGGCACAGGGCGGCGTTATTTCTCCTCTGATCTGGCTATTGGGTACGAACAAAATCCTTGCAAGACTAGACAGAGTAGGGTTCAAAGTATTAGGGAAGTTTCCTTTCGTGATAATTGAAAGCATGGAGGCCGCTCTAAAAAGGGTAAACACCTGGGCCGCAAGCTGTGGCTTTGTCGTCAACCCGAGCAAAACTGAACTGATGCTATGCACTACCAAAACCAAAATACCTGATTTTAACCTTCCTGTCTAAACGGCTCACACTATCCTATAACTTGTTATCTTGGAACAGAGGGTAAGAAAGGCGTGAGTCGGCTTCATGCATGAAGCAAAACCTTTGCAAATGTGTGGGGACTTACCAAAGATGAACTTGGGGATGTACGCAGCCGTAGTGCATCTAATACTCACCTACGGCTCACTAGTATAGTGGCCAATACTGGGCAAAGGCTACAAACTCACGAAACTAAAAAGGCTTTAAAGAACCGCCCGTATAAGCAGCACGGGCACATTGAGGTCGACCCCAACGGATGCCCTTAGTGTGCTTCTGCATATTCTGCTTCTCGAGTAACACACAAAAAGTATCACACTATGCAGCGCAATCAGACTCTTAGAATCTGGGTGCTAGACTGCACGGTCTTACGGCCACAGCAAGATCCTGGACTCGTTACCAAACCCAACTACTCGTATCTATATATCCAGAGCTCAGTGGAAGAAAGATGAAATAGTAAAGGACCTCGAGACGATCATCCACAATGACGGATCAAAGGCGAACTGTGGTGTGGAGGCGGTGCGGTGTCTACTCAGAACCACTAAAAATATCAATATCATACCGCTTGCCTGATTTTACAGCGTCTTCCAGGCGTAACTACTGGCAATCCGAGAGGTTTGCACTAACTCGGCTATGGTACAACGCACAAACAAAACATTGCTATCCTCATAGATAGCCGAGCTTCTACCAAAGCTATTGAGCCGTTTACTATATCCTCTAAACTGGTTCAGATGTGCCGAAACGAGTTTTCCCGCTTAGATGAACGCTTTAGGGTCACACTCCTTTGGGTTCCACGGGAATAGTGGCATAAAAGGAAACGAGCGTGCAGATCAACTCAGCTCAGAACGGCTCACTTGTAACAGGGGTTCACATACCGCTAGGAGTGGTTAAAGGACAAATGCACTCGCACTTCTTGCTGAAGGTTAACCTTCAATGGAATGGGTTAATCACTGGACTATATCAAGGATAATATGGTGATCTTAGATAAGAGTAGAATAAAACAGAACTGGTGCAGATTTCGCCAAAATCGCGGCGATAATCACGGGCATTGGACAATTGGAGACCATGCGGCCAAACTAAAGCAACTCTTTCCCATAAACTCTACAAATGTTGGCTCTACACCAACCATTCTTCTATTAATGACATCTCTGGTAAAGGAATACAAGATCTAATCCGTTTTTTTGGATTGGAGTTCCCATAGCTCGGATCTAGGAACCAACTACCTCACATCCTCAACAACAAACATTGCCGAGCAGGTCACCCGAATCGTGGTAACAAAAAGGCACAATCTAGTGCTAGTTAGCTTCTCGCTGAACCGCCACCTCTACCCACCTTCTTCTGGTCTCCTCCTCCTCTATCTGTAGCGCCAGACTTTCTTTATTTGGAGTGCTTTCCCTTGTGTTTGATCTCGATCCTTGGCGCAAGTTATTGTACAATATACGTCAACTGAAGAGCTTCACAACTTAGTTGTTTTTAAGACCAAATAGCGTGAATTTCTCAACAGTATCCTTCTTCCTTCGCAAATCGCAGATAGATAAGTTTGGACTTGGAATATCACAATAGAATACATAGCCCCACTTTTGCACCAACGAAAACATTTTGTTGGACAGTTCTTCAATTGATACAGGCCACTGACTTTATGGAAAAGTCCATTCATTTCTCTAGAGTCTAAGAAGCAAATGATGTAAGTAAATACCTTGAGGCTAAAGTCAAATCTTCGAATGCAATTATACGAATACGGCGAAAGGAATTAATGATCCCTGTGAATGTGTTCATCATTTTCGATTCGTCCTCCAAGACGCTTTTATAGCTCTTTTGTGAAATAAATGCGAATCGTGCAGTCTGCTGCTTCTATAAAACTACTCATCCCATAAGACGTTATGCAATTGAAAAATGGAGATAATAAACTGACCATAAACGTGTTAAGGCGTTTAAGGACAAAACTCATATCTTTCCATACATAAAGCTAGATCCAGTATCTTCCATTTCCAGTCATTTTTCCGAAATCATATTTCCTAATTTGAGACTGCTTGACGACTGCTAAGTAATTCTTGATTCCCCCTGGCTTCATCCATCAAAACTCAGACGAGGGATATGACTATCAAGTCAATCATCCCGTAACTGCAATTCCATTGGGAGATCGCTCAACGTGATACCATAAAACTGCATCTTCGAAACACATCCTCGTATGCATTTCAACTCTGAAACTTGCGGACTTTTCAGCAAAAAAAAAACAAACAAAAAGAAACTTGTCCACTTCCCATTCTGGTGGTAGAGGACAACTCTATTAAGCTGCATCCATGCACACGATATATGTAAGTACATCAGGCACAATACACATCCTCTCAGTCTCAGGCAAAATGAAATATTCTGCCATTAAGGACGCCCTTCTAGGGAGCCGGAAATGTGCTAAGAAAGATAAAAATACGAGTGGCAAGCGCGAAGCCATGATTTCATGTCAACAAGGGTGTAATAAAAATTCTACAGCAATAGCAAATACTTGTGCTAAAGTTGTACCATGCCTCATGCCTTATCCTGCCTCGTCGAAGGATATAACTTTACAATTGAATTGAATATGTAGTTAGTGGCAAGTTGGCGGGATTTAGCTTTTCTCCCCCAAGACATTGTTGCGAGAGTACTACAATTTTGTGACATACTCGCAATTTTGGGCAACAACGATGCTACTGCAAGAGTATTGCAAGTTTTGTTCTTTTCATCCTGCGGCAAAAAAAAACGGATAAGTTAGCTTTTTACAACATTACAGCTTAGGTGAAAAGTAGTCTTTTAGAGGGATTTATTTTTCTTTTCTCCCCACCGAGAGCTATAAAAACTTTTATTGAACAAAGATGTCATCGCCCTCAATTGGGGTATACAGGACTCAGCCCGAGGACGCGGATAAATTGGAGGAAATGTTAGGGTGGGTCAGTTTAGGTTATTGGTCAGGGGTTCTTTGTCGTCCGTCTCTCAGGACAAGGTGTATCATAAATATCACTTTACGTGGACCGGACAACCCTTGGTCAATTTAAATAACAAAACCAACTCGAACCTCCAACAAATCCCATCATTCTCACTTATGGTTGGCGTTTATTTGTTTGAAGTTAGCCTCACCAAAGAAATTGAAGAAAATAATGCAAAGAGAACTCTATTATATCTATGGGCAGGATCCTGATCCTGTGGTGGTGGAAGAAGTTTAACAAATTGTCACTTCCGCCGAAAAATATAAGTTTTAATGAAAAAAGTTTCTCTTGATTGTTTTGTTCGTATTTTTCGTTTGATGGTCATTTGCCTGAGATTCAAGGACGACAACACGACGATATGCCAAATACAAGGACAGTGTGTGAAATTATTCACCGCGACAGTTATTTAAGTAATAATCGGAGAGAGATGATGTTTTTTTTTCTTTCGACAATCCAAAAAAAAAAAACAAACTTTTACCAATTGAAGTGGAGAAAATTTGTGAGAGCCTCCTGGCGCCAGGATAACTTTTGTAATATTGTCAAGATGAAATTGGACATTTTCCCTGATTGAAGGAATATTTCTGTGCTTGCGCGAATATAAATCGAGAGTTATGAGTATGAAGGATGTTGAAACTGACTCATTTTTATTTTTGAATTTTCATTCGACTTTGAAAGTGCAAAACTTTTGGTCTGCTTGGCAACTTTTGACAAAGACTCGTTAAGATTTATGAAATGTGACAATTTCCTGATTTTAGTTTTGGAACGATTTGATGATATGATTGGCGACATCAAATAGAGATAGAAATTCACAGTGAAGGACACTTGATAAGACGTACACTCAAGAGGGGGGTGATTAATCGAAAATATTAATTTAAAATGTAGTTTGAAGTTGGGGTCGCAGTTCTCGAACAGATACGGGAAAGAGGGTCTGTTGAGACCTTCAATTGAGAAATAACCCACTCCTTTCTCTTACGTTATCATATGGCAATGGTCTTAATCCCGTTTCCTATAAGTATTCTTACTGAGGCTAACTACGCCAAACTGAACAACCTCCTCAGTATGGCCAATTTTAATTTTCTTTAATCTCACATCGTCAGCACCAGGGTATAATAAAGAGCTGCGATCTGTTCGTAACACGAGAAATCAACTCTGGTATACTTATTTAAAATCGCGTTCCGGCACCAATTTCTTCTACTACCAGTCTGCGCAAATAAATTTCTCTGTACTGGCCAAACTTCCTATGACAACTACAATATTTTAGCCGAATGGACCACACACTCATTTCCGACCCCAAACGATTCTTTCAGTTCATCAAAACTAAAAGTAAATCGAATTTTCTTGATGAGTCCTCGGGCGATCCCCAAATTATTGCAAATCACATCGCGATTTTTTTTAGCCAAGCGTTCGCCATCCATTCGTAAGATTTTGTGCTTAAATAGCTGCCCACAAACAACTCTGGAATCTGTGTCTATAACTTTATAGCAATTTAAGGATAAAATAATAAACCTCAACCTCTGCTGGACCTGATGATCTTCCCCCTATATTTTTAAAGAAATTTGAAACACACCTAGCCCAACGCCCTCTTTTAGTTTTCCTTCATTATTCATTAGAGATTATTTCCTTCAATCTGGAAAGGACTTTTATTATTCTTCTATACATAAGAAAGGGCGAAAAGGCTATATTTCCAACTATCGACCAATTTCTAACCTCTGCTGCATACCTAAGCTTTTTGAGAGTATTATCTATGACATAATGCTTTTCCATTCCGAGGAGACACGTTGACTTTTGGACTGAATTTTCGGGGTTCCAATAGGGTCCATTTCATTTGTGGAAGGTTCGCAAAGATCACTGTGCGAAAAACTAGCCCACTGGTTTCAAACTAACTTTCAACTGCCCATGTGTATGCCCCAAGATATGTTAAGCAGCATCCGATAGGTCGCAGCTCTTGTGCATGTTATGTGGAAACGTGGGACACACCGCAAACTATCGGGGTTGTCCTAAGTTCACAGACATTAAAAAAGCAAAATTGGATCGGCAGCAGAAGGTGGAGGTCAAACGTTCACCTGTCAGATTTCAAACACCAGCCGTCACGTCCCAAATTTCCTACGCCCAAATGGCGTCAGGTAGGGGGGCTACGGTACAGCAGGCGACTGTTGCTTCTCCGGAGCCAACGCCGAGAACAACGGAAGCTGCACCTAACATGCTGGCCATCTTGCTCGCAATCCAAGGGCAGATGGCTCAGCTGCAAAAGCAGGTTCAAGAACAGGCCAAGCGGGTGGACCAGATCTACGCGCTGCTGCCGGGCCTAACGCTACACATGTCGTAATGGGTACGCACATGGTGGAGCAAACTTTGAAGGTCCTTGCGGTGAATGTGAATTCACTGATTAGGATCGAACGAAGAGCCGCGATGTTTAAATTGCTACAAGACCAAACTCCTGTTGTGCTTTTCGCTAGCGAAACCAAGCTAACCGATGAGCACAAACTGGAGTACAATAATTATATTATTAGAAGAAGAAACCGGCCCAGATCCAAACGTGGAGGCGGTGTCACGATCTTCATTAAAGAAGGTATAAAATTTCACAGAGTGTACAAGGGAGTGTTGCGCAGGTTCCGGGTGTTGGAGGCAGTCGTCATTTACATCCCGCACCGCAGTGGAAAGCGGCTGTGCATGGCCTCTGTTTATGCACCCGAGGCTTCACAATCCACTCTATTCATTACAGAGCTCGACACGCTTTTTCTACTTCTGAGGCTGGAATCGGGGGAGAATTATTTTATAATCGGCGGGGACTTCAACGCTAGACACAGAGATTGGGGAAATAATTTGCCAAATACTAGAGGGAAAATACTACTCGATTGGTGGGGTCAGAACGATGTCATGTACAGACTCGGTCTTAAAGCGACGTATACCCCGTCGTTTCTCAGAGGCGGGTCTTATTTGGATCTACTGCTGTACGACGAACGTATACAACTGACAGGTACGAACTTACAAACGCTAAACAGTCTGCGCACATTCGTGTATGACAGCGACCATTGCGGTTTTTGCACCGAAATTACAGTTCCCAACGAAATTGCGGAATTGGAGGAGTTTGTCCAAAGATATTCTTAAGACTCGATATACACGCTTCCCCGCAACCTTGACAAGAGCGCTCTCCTCGAACACGCTCCTCCCATCGTCCAATAGGAATTTATCAAACGAGAAGATCGACAATTACCTAAAATAATTGGACGAGACAATTAAACAAACTATGGACACTACAATACCGCGGTATCGACGTACGACTAACGAAGACCTGTTCCGCAATCCTACTATTGACGCACTGCAACGACAGAAAAGTAGACTTCTGTCAAGACTTAAAAACTTGTACAGACAGTTAACTGACCGACAAGACCCGGAGATCAGGACACTGAAGTCGTCGATTAAAAATATTCAAACGCTAATAAAAGAAAATTACAGAATTTCTGTAAGTTTGTATTGGAACAACAAGGTTCGGACTGTAAACACCAGCAACCCGAATATCTTTCCGCAAATAAATAAACTATTTCGGAGAAAAAAACAAAACGACCTTCAGTGTCTTAAAATAGCCCGGACAACAGACAATGAACGGTTACTGACAATAGCAGGTATTGATCCAAATGAGGCCGCTGATGATGACAACTTCTTTGTGATCGAGGATCCACAGGAGAAGGTTGAGGCCATAGGGGCGACCTTCCAGGAAGTATACAAGGCCATTGATAACATTGGCCCTAATTACGACCTGGACAATCGCGTCTTGGTGCACGACTTCTGCATTCGAAATGAAATAGGGAACTGGCGATCCGAGGGCTCTGGTTTCACCCAGTTTAGCGACGAAAATATGGCAAATAACGTCAGTGCCAGAGAGTGTGACCTACCGCCGTTCATTTCGAAGGAAGGACTCCATGAGATCTTCGACACAATCAGAGCAAAGAAATCAGTGGGGACCGATGGTATTCCGAATATCGTGCTTCGACATCTTCCTCTAAAGCGGTGGACATCTACACCACCCTGTTTAATAATGCAATGAATAATGCACATTATCCAGCGCATTAGAAAACGGCGGTGGTTCAACCTATCCCCAAAAAGGGAAAGGATATATCCAATCCGGCGAATCTCCGGTCGATAAGTCTCCTTCCAAATATCAGTAAGATTTTTGAAAAGGTAATCAATAGAGCTCTGTCTAGGTGGTTGAGGACAAACATATAGTTCCGGATAATTAGTTCGGTTTTAAGGCGGGACATGATATCTCACATGCCGCGTCTAAACTGGTGTCCGATATCCAATGGAATAAAGGCAAAAAACAATGCACTGGTGCCTGCCTTGTTGACTTGGAGAAGGCCTTCGACACCGCAGGGTTAGGGGCTCTTTTCTACAGGCTGACCAGACTGGGCATCAGTAAACCACTTTTGTATATTCTTTATAATATGCTAACCAACAGACAGTTCATCGTGACGAATGGTGATGTGACCTCTGTTGGAATATTTCAAATTAAAAATGGTCTGCAGCAAGGTGCGGTCAATTCGCCGATCCTATTCAACATTTATACAAGCGACTTGATAGGTTCACTTCCCCGTACTATTGCGTACAGGTCAAAAAATCGAGGTCATTCACTGGAAGTTGAAAATCAACTTTCAGAAGTCGGAAACCATTCTCTTTAGGACGCCGTTGTCTGGAGCCTCTAGGGATACCAGAAAAAATTGGCGAAAGTTCTCAATCATTGGACAGCACTGACAGCCTCTTGCCTGTCGAAATGTAGTCAGATACCTCGGAATCTGGCTGGATCAGTTTCTGTATTTTGGCAAAAATGTAGATGCTGCTCTGGCCAGAGCTAAAGGTGTTTTTGCCCTTACAAAGAGACTGTTTTATAGCAGCCAACTCGATGCGAGGGTAAAGGTAATCTGCTACATGGCCCTTATCAGGCGCATGCTGGTATTTGTTTGTCCCGTGTGGTTCAATATACTAGCAACCGATTTTATAGTAAAAATTTAAGAGCCAATATTATTTTCCCGACGATCCGTTCGCATCTATGACATTCTTCCAACGTGATACAAGGTCAAATATTCCTTTTTCGTAGAAGTGCTGACTTTTTGAGGCAATGAAATCTGTTCCGGAAGACCTTCTGCCGGCAAAATGAATCCAGATGGATTCCAGGCATGGGGTCTAGCATTGTCATGCAAAAGGATCGGACCGTGCCACAGGTGACTATTCGATTCAAAAACGGTTCAGTTTGGTTTCTTTCTTTCTTTCCGTAGTTTTTGTGGTTCGGTCACTTCATAGGGTACCGACTTATCGAGTTTCTTTACCTTTCCTATGAGAGAAAGGTGTCAACTTATTGTCATTTGGGCTACTCCCATGCTTTGTGCAATCTCCCGCACCGATTTCGTTGGGTCCGCATCCACCGTTGCTCTTAAAACATCATCGTCAACTAATGTTTTCGGCTTCCCACGTTGTTCATTTTCGAGGCAGAAATCTCCGGAACGGAACTTTCCTAACCAACGTCGTATAGTGCGTTCGTTTAACGCTATATCCTAAAATGCGTCATTAATGTTTTTCATTGCCAATGACGCATTATGTCCCACTTTAAATTCGTAAACGAAGAGGGTTCGTATTTGAACTGACGACAGCATGGTACATAATTCCAAAAAAAGACTAACAGCACTAGTAACAAACCCTAAAATTCTCACACGTCAAGCACACGTACCACTTTATTTTATAATTTCATCTTTATCATTCCGGTCCTTGTCGAAAATGTATGAAGGAGTAAGGGATATGAAGCAGAAGATTCAACCAAGAATTGTACGGGATTCGCCTTCGTCTACAGATCGATCATTTAAGACCGACAACTTTTCGATTCTTACCCCGAGAGACGACGCAACAGAGATAAGATGTCCCACGCAAGTAGATTGGGACTTCATCCAACTTCTAATACGATGCTGAAGGCAGCCGTTGAGAGATCGAGCGAGCTAGAGTTTCTTATTGGTTAGGGCGTAGGTCCATCCCGGACTTCAGCGCCATCTAAATGGCGAACCAGCTGACCTCTGGCCTACTCCTCAAATACCCAGATGCTTTTCATAAAAAAAAAACACTTTTTTAGAATGCATCCCTAAAAACCCGTAAACTCCGCATCCGTCCGTTTGAAAGTCTTTTGGCGCAGGATAAAGAGAATAAATTTCATTTTTTTTTCGACTAAACTCAGTTCCGACATTCGAACTATTAATTTGCATCTCTAGTTACTCCCATCTAAAAATGAAAGACAAAAGATAAAGGAAGGATGGGCAGAGAAAAAAAAAGCCTTTTCCTTAAAAGTTTTCACGTTATCCATTATCGATGGATGGGAAATTTCACTTAACCACCCATCTCATCGAAAGGAAATAATCAATGCAACCACAAGACAAAGTTTTCCGACTTCTTCATCGGAAAATCATTCGCTTCCTGTTTCTTGTTTCTAGTGTTCCTAGCGCGTCCTTCCTTCCAACCCCTTCCGTTTTAACTCGGCTCGTTAAGAAGTTTTTTTTTCGTATTCCTTTATTTTTATTTGGACAGCACACCAGAAGCTCTACCGGAAGAGGAAACTTTCCACACACCAGTATGCGCCGCCAGAACTAGAATCTCTAGAAAAGTATTTAAACATAAAGCTTCATGTTGACAAGAAAATGTTTTTAACTATGCAACTTCTTGTCGGCGATGGTCCTCCTGGAAAGGACGAACCAATAGCAGTGAACGAAACGAAAGTGGAAAAAAAAAATTAATAGAGAGAAGATGAGGATAAGACTACGTCGATCGTTGGAGGAAAGTTTTACCACCGCCACCAAGTCAAGTCCGTTTCTGCGCGACCGGCAATGGAAACGGGAACGGGAATAATAATTTACCGAGGGAGTAAATTAACTGGAGCATAAGTTTTTCACTGAAGCGGGGCTTGAGACTTACGGAGCACCTGCTCCTGGAAATCGATTTATATTTTTAACTTTTTCTTTTACTTGTTACCCCCCTTCTTTTAACTTGGTCCTTGACAAGCTTTCCTTATATTCCCTCTTGGAATATAATTTGTTTTTTCCTCCTTTTGGAATCTGCATTGATGCAGATTATCCTTTGAAGGCGAAAGTACGAGCCGTCAAAGTTCCCTGCCAAACCTAATATACGAGTAAATATCCTTTGCAGGTTTTCATATATTAGACTGTTCGTTGCTTAGACACGAGGGATGTTGTAGGATACATGACTGCTGTTGACTTTGTAGCACTTTCAGGGCAGCATCGATGGATACGTGGCACACGTGGCTGTATGTGTGTATGGGTACGTGGGTAGAAACCATGCCAATATCACTCTGTGTCAACGCGTAACTCCATTGGTATGGTGTAAAGTGCGCCGCATGAAATATTCAGACATCAATCCACGCAATCAATAATTTAAGCTGAGTTAAGCAGTTAAATGGTGCCGTTAAAAGTGTCGGCAATACGAATACGTGATGTGAACAGGATCCTGTATATAAGAGTGTTAAGTACAGAACACACACAATTTGTGCTTTAATGAGATTTGGTTGGATGTCGCTATAGGTGCGGACACATGTGTAGATTGCTTCACAGTGGTGTTTCACACTTTGATCTGAGAAAGTTGAGGAATTGAAGAGAGGGGTCTTAAGTGACTTAGGAAAGAACAATGCGTTCGAAAAGGCTCTCAATGCCAGATTGTCAGATAAAATTGTTCGAATGTGTATTTATACGCTCACACTTCTTCAAACGATAGATGAGTGGCTTCTACGAGAGTGGATCGGATTTCGCTGGTCTAAATATGATGTACGAGTAGTAATGGATTCCTGAGATTATATTTGCTACTGAAAGAGACACCAATCTTCAGAGAAGGATTGTATTGACTATTGTGAAATCCGTATTTTGAACTGGAGCCAAAACTGCCAGCATTGCTACAGCAATAGTTGCTTGAATTTCTGCTAATCTGACAGATTAAGAATGACGATGTTCGCTCGCTATCCCTTAAAAGTGGCAGCTAACTTGAACATGACTGCAAAAGCTGCTGGTTAGCACAACACAGTCAAGAATTACTGGCTTCTTACTACAAATAGTATTGCGAAGCAACAGATAGAAACTAATCTGGAATGCTTCCGTTACTATGAAAGTTTACATTATTGGATGTACGTATGTATTACAGGAACATCAAGCATTTCAACGCACAAATATCTTATTTGTTAAGTTCTCCTCGATGCCTAGATGTGTTTTACTAAAAAAAATTAACTCGAATCACGAACGTATACTCGACCGGTTACTAAGCAAAATCCTTTGCATCTACGACAATGGTCATGTGAACAGTTTAATTAAAATAACAAAATAAATGTCTAAAAGATGAAATGAGTCTATGAAGTAATTTTAAAAGTTTCAAATCAAAGGTTGCTTCAGATTACTGGAAGTTTTAGTTAGTCTTATTGGACCCTTATTCGTTCCCATCCGCATATTTCTGCTTGATCTTCTCATAAACTTTGTGCATTGACGGAGATAGAAGTGACAGAACTATTTCAAGACAATATCTGGATTGTTTGTAGATTTTTTTAAGGCTAACATCGCAGCTATGCTAGCTAAGTCAGCACCTTCTGTTCTGTCTGCAATATGTGCAATGTCTACATCGTCGTCCAGAACCAGTTTCTGTGTTAAAGCTATGAGAATATTCGGTCGATCTGGTTTGGCTGGGTCAATGATGTCAGGTCCATTGGTAGCAGCTCAAATGTAGATACCTTGCGTATCCTCGACGCCATCCATTTCAGTGATAAACTGTCATTGTTGTCGGATCGTTTTGGACATAATGAGTTGAATTCATCAAAGAATATAACACAAGGTGCAGGGTTTCCAGCGCGTTGGAGAAATGCCCTCACAGTATGTTCACGTTCACGTTCGCCCACGTACATGGGGTCGTACATCGGGTCCTTTGACAGATATAAAATTGGCCTTGGCAAGGCCATAGTCGGGTGGCCCACAAAGCAGTACACCCGATGGTGCAGACAGTCCTAACTTTGCTGGTTTTACGGGGAACTTTACTGAACCCAAAATGGCGAGTTTAGGCTCTTCTCTGATGGCTTGCAAAGAGCCTACATCATGCCAAGTAACATCTGGTACTGTGATGAATCCTTCACGCTTTGCTTATTGTTTTGCTTCCTCGGATACCTTTTCCTCGGGAAGCTCATCCACATCGATGGGTTCCTCAATTTTCTTTGTCTTTTCTGTTTTCTCTTTCTCTACTGCAGCAGCATCGTTCACTTCTACGAGTACAATTTTTTCTGGTACATTTGACTACTCGTTAACGTCACATCCGACACATCTCTGTCCTTTGACGTGGGCGTCGTGGTACTAGGAACAGACTCCTCTTCCACGTTCTTTGGCGGTTGTGTAACATCATTTTGAACCTCTGCAGGTGACTCTGTGTTGAATTTGTCCTTTAAATCTTTCTCAACTGTAGTTGGGGTAGAGGCTTTCTTCTTAGATGCAGAGTCGGAGTCTTCTTGTTGTCCTTCGTCAACCAAATCTACAAACCTACAAATCTGCATATAGTCGCAGCGAAGAACACTACCGCTAAAATATCAGCTCCAACATAGCCCGGCGTCAGCTCGGCAATTTTACCAAAATCCATCTTCGGATGCACCGACAACCCGTCACAGATGATTGTGAGTATCTCGCGCCGAGCTTTGCTATAATATTCCTTTATCCCTTATCGGATGAAGAGTATCAAACCGAAAGAAAACGTGTAGTACGATTCGAGCTGTAAATAGGTAGTCGGGATTAGAGAAATGTTTTTTCGGTCAAGACCAACCCAACAGAGGAAATCCGAAAAAAGTTCACACGAGCCAGGAATGACTGCAATGCCTTTTTTAAGCATGTGGAATTCCAATATGACCAAAAACTGAGGCAAAAATACTGCAATGTCCCAAATTCAGTTCGTCGAAATCCTCAGAAATTCTGCCCCATCCTCCATCCAAACACTCATTTATAATGACTTCCCAGCTGTCAGCTCTTTGGACGAGGCTTCTCAACACTGCCAGATTATGCTTTGTTTTGTACCAGCCTACACTTGAGTGTGTCGAATCTTCAATGGGACGAATCTACTTTTGCACTCGTGCAGCAGCAAAAGTACCCAAGGATAGATCTAAACATACACCAATCCACTGGTCCAGATGGTTTATTTCCCATTACTCTGAAGAGGTGTTCTTCCACGCTGGCAAACCCTTTGTGTACGATTTTCCAACAATCCTACTCTTCAGAACTCTTTCCGAGCAGATGAAAAATAGCATTTGCTAAGCCCGTCCTTGAAAAAGGCGAATTTTCTTCTCTCTTCTCCTACAGACCAATTGCAATTGCGTCCCTTCTTTCCATGTTCATGGAAACGCTGATAAACCGTCAGCGAATGAAATATCTCGCAACACGAAAGCTTCTCAATGACCGGCCATATGGTTTTTGTAGCAACAAGTCCACTGGTGATTTAATGGCTTTACGATAGAACTCATAGGTGAGGCTAATGTCACCGAGTCAATTGACACCCTCGAATACCCACGTAATGTCTCCTGTCTCACCTTGTTCTTTGCTGTTTTCACCACCAGTGCTCCACCGAAATTGCCAGTTTTATTCCGCCAATTTAAAACTTGAACTGTAACACCCGTCTCGCTATGAATCCTCATCAGTTACCCCCAAGCCCACTTTCGGACGTTCTCTGAAATATCGTGATTCGTTCCTAAACCGTATAATTCGCTCTATTTCCTAGTCATTGTAATTTACAAACATTTAAGACCAAAGTACATGTGGGAGAAATATGTAGCATTACTTGTAGATGTACTCGTAATTATACGCGCTGGTGTATATCGAATTGAAATTCATGGGTCAGCCTTAAAATTAATATTTGATGGGTGGTAAACTAACTATTGTAGAGCTGATACTAAACTGATAAGGATCTATAGTGATGGTACATACGATAGATGAAATTTTGCGCAAGACGGTAACCAGATGGATTTTCCAATAGTTAGTGCCGTTAAGATGGTCTTCATTCTTGAGAATCGGGGAAAATATGCTCAGAATCTATTCACCGGCCATACTTTTATCCCACCATATATTACAGATAAGTTGATGTATGGCCCTTAGTAGCTCAATCCCGGGTACCTTGAATGATTCCACAATTCGCCTGGTAATCCATCTACTACTGCAGCCTTATTAGTCTTTTTGTTTGGGGGGACGAAGTTGTTGGCGATCATCACCCACGTTCAATGATTCAAATGCTTATCATCTTCACCATTAAACAGCCTTTAGAAGTAGTCCTTCCTACCATATCTCTACATGATTCTCTATGATATTTTGTCGTTCGCAAGTTCATCCTCGATCGAAGGCTTCTCCTATTCTTTCTTTTTCATTCTTGTCTCCCTGGCTATTAGAGTTAATAGAGCAGCTCTCGTCTTATCTTGCAGTGCAGCCTTGTACAAATGTTGTTTCAATTCATGGGCTTTCAAGAGCTCTTTGTCAAACCAGGGATTCGTTGGGGTGTAACATACCACACCAGACGCTGCTTCTGGCTTGCTGACAATGTGCCAACCGGGTTTTGGCTCTTAATGCTGGCAGCAAAGAGCTCCTATGAGAGACTCATAGTAGCCAATTTCGTCAGGGATATACAACAAAGATGTGGTCTGAATCAATAATGACTCCTCAAAATATCCTGCCATCTGGAATAATAGAGCCCTGTCTTGCGTCGATCGCAACGCGATTAGTTTTTTTTTATCAGGTGACTTCCACTACTCCCTTTGTAAATGCTATGGTGTTGGAAACGTGCGCTAGCTATGATGACTTTTCACCCCACCACAAGGTTGACTATCCGAGTCCATTTTTATAACTGGTGTCGTGCAATCCATGATTTATTCTTCCCTGGATCACCTATTACCGCCATAATGCATTAAGCCCGTTCAGATATACATTATCACTGTGTAATTTCCTTTCGGGCAATTGAAAGATATTCCTTCCACCACATCAAACTTACAAAGTCACGATTTCAGATTCACTTAGTCATGCTTGTCAATTCCCTGCTCTGGCAGTGGAATAGTTTCAATAGTTGTACTTGACGCCTTCATCACCATCCCGCCTGAATACCCATACAAATAAAAATCTTCAAAAATACACAGTCTTGGTCTGGTTTAACTTTAAACGAAAGGATGAATTCCTCCTCGTCTATATTTCAAAGGAGAATTGCAACAGCAAATGGCATCTCATCTAGCATTGGCAAATTGTGAATTTTCAGCACGTACACGAAACGTTTTTCCAACGTCCACCGGATGTAGTCTGCACAATTTACTGTCCTGATCCGTTTTTGTGCCATCTGCCTTCTGTTTGAATAAGCATCTGCTTACCAATTCAGTTGGTCCTTGGTGTTGAGAATAGCAACAAGCTTTATCCACTTCCTGTGACTGTGACTGCGACTGTGACTGTGACTGCTGCAGGAGCACGTTTTCCCGGAGTCAGTTCAAAACTACGGTCTCTAGTTGAAGAGGTTTTCCTTTTTTTCTAAAAATAGAAATCCCTATCTTTTGTTCCGTTGATTACAAAATGATAATAATTAGAACGATCATAGCTGGGTATACCCGCAGACGGATACCTAATTGCATGTTCATTCTCGTACGTACTTACGTATTTGTCCCATCAAATCCTTCTTCATCCTTAGAAGTGTTTGTTCTCCTTCTCGATCGTCCACAATTCGATTTTGAAGCTGGAAATTAATAAAACATCGGAATTTTGATTAAAATTGCTTTCCAATGAATATTCATTGATTCCACCAATGGCAACGAGGTGTGCTTAAGTGTGCTTGTGCTGTTCCAGGACACCCCATGTACGAGTATACGAGTATTCCTTCTTTGCACCAGCAGGTATGGATACACAGGTAGCTTCAGGTAACAGGTGAATTGGATTGGAAGACAAGAAGTACAGTAAACATTGCATGAAGAACGAAATTCATAATTGAATTCCAATCTATGAATTCCACTTTCAATATCGATTGTTTTCCATATGAATGGAAGGCATTGCCAGACTGACAAAAATACCCGCAAAAAATGAATCTTTTGCTCTAAAAAATAAATTTGCTTTAAAAAATGTTTCAACTGTCTCAAGAATGGACATACTACGAAGCAGTGGTCGTCAGGTGGATGTCGTTAATGCAGACGTAAGGAGCAGACTATATTTTGCCGTGACAGGATGGCATGATAAATGTATCCATCACCATCACCATCACCGACCTTGTGGCAACTTATTTAACCCGAAGCAATAGGACGATTTTGCAATTAATGATTTCCTACAACGACGTATAGATCGTATCCTCTATGATAATAGATCGCAGGTAAGTTTAATCTCAGATCGTTTAGCTAACCAATTGAATCTCCACAGAACCAAATGCGAGCTAACTTTGGAGGAAATCGGTGCACTAAAGGAAGCGTTTCGTTTAAATTTAAATCTAGTGTTTCCGATTTTTCCGTGGACATCAATGCATATATTATTCCACCAATCACTTCGACAACTCCAGCGGTCTACGTCAACGTCACTCAGTGGCACCACTTCACGGGTCTACAACGTCCATAGCGTGCCTCCCTTGCCAGAGCTTAAACCATCCTGCCTCACACCTCCACCCCACAACATCCCTCTTACATTTTACTACTAGAATGGTAAGAGGTCTTCGCTCTAAAACCAATGCTGTCCTACGTCAATCGCATGCTCTTCCCTTTGATATCTACGCCTTGACCGAAACCAATTTGATTCCCGAAATAAAGAACCAGGAATTGTTCCCTCCTACTTTTAATGTTTTCCGCGACGACGATCCTACCCGCACAAATAAAGATTCCCCCTGTCGAGGCGTCCTACTGACGATGGACAACAGCCTTAACTCTTCCCCCATTACAATTTCTTCATCCTCTAAAGCCGACTTTGTCGCAATCAAAATATCATTGCCTCTCAAGTCCCTTTACGTTATATGTTGCTACATCCTACCAGCTCAACCTATCGAATCTTACCAATTTGTTATTGATGCGATCGATCATTTAATTGACCTGTCAGACCCTATTGATGATATCCTTATTTTTGGCGACTTTAATCTTCCTCAACTACAATGGACTCCATCAGATGATCAATCGTTTTTCATCGCTTCAAATGCCAACTCAGCTAAGTGTCTTCTTAGATCGCTTAACAGACTCAAGTCTATGCCAAGTCAGTGGTATATCCAATTATATGGGTAGGCAATTAGACCTTATTTTCACAACAGATCCAATTAACTCCTCATTCTCACTTTGTCCCCTATCTCTCTCAACAATCGATAACTACCATCCCCCCCTTCTACTTTCATTTTTTCATAACTCTTCATTCCAGTCCACTCCCCCCACAACTCTCTCATCCTACGACTTTCATAAAGCAAACTTTCACAAAATCAGTGAATTTCTCAGCAGATCCCTCTTTAACTTTCACAAACTAAGTAAAATGACGCCTTTTCCATTTTTTATAGAGAAATATTTAATTCTTTTTCCCTTTACGTTCCGTTAACCCGCCTTAAAACATCATCTACTAGTCCTCCCTGGTATAATCGCAAGCTTCGTTCCTTACGAAATCAGAGAAATAAGTTATGGGCTGTTTTCCTGCGTACCAGATCCTTTACCGACTATTCCAACTATCTTGGTGCTTATCTACATTTCACCGAACTTTACGATTCCCTTTAAGAGGGCTACCTTAACAATGCGCAAGTCAACCTTATAAACCACCCTAAGTCCTTTTTCCAATTTGTTAACTACAAAAGAAAGTCCGATGGTTACCCTCCTTCCCTCTCTTTCAACAACAGGTCATCAACCGATCCACTCACCATTGCCAACCTATTTGCCACATTTTTTAAACAATCCTTCACCAACAACTCCTTTGTACCAGATCCATCCTATTTTAGTTACCTACTGAACTTCTCCGATGGCCCACTTCTCTCTCATATTTTTGATCCGTCTTATATCGAATATAAATTACACCAACTCAATGACGAATTCACACCCGGCGCAGATGGCCTCCCTGCCATATTTCTTAAAAAATGTTCTTCCTCTCTTTCCCTTGCCCTTTCTAATCTCTTCCGTCTATCCCTTTCACAAGGAGAATTTCCTCAGGCTTGGAAATCCTCCTTCATAACCCCGATCCACAAGAAAGGATCAAAGAATGAAATAACCAAATATCGTCCCATCGCTAAACTCTCCCATATACCCAAACTCTTCGAAAGTATTTTGTATGAAGCTCTAAGCTTGCAATGCAAATCACTTATTTCTCCTAGACAACATGGCTTCCTAAAGGGTAGGTCAACCACCACAAATCTCGTTGAATTCGTATCCTTTGCCCTCTCTGCCCTAGAAAATGGCAATGAAGTCGATGTAGTTGCAACCGATTTTAGCAAAGCCTTCGATAAAATCTCTCATCGGTTAATCATCTTTAAATTGTCTACCCTCGGCTTTGAACCCATACTGTTAAAATGGATATCCTCTTACCTCGAAAACCGTTTTTACAGTCTTCGTTTTAGGTCAGCCCACTCGGCTCCATTTTTGGCCACCTCTGGAGTTCCACAAGGCAGCCATCTCGGTCCCCTTCTTTTTATATTAACCATAAATGATCTCGATATGATTATCAAACACTCGTCTGTCTCCCTTTACGCCGACGATACCAAATTTTTCAAAACCATTTCCTCTCCCCATGACTCTTTCCTCCTTCAACAAGATCTTGATAGTTTCTCGATCTGGTGCCTCAAAAATTCTTTGGAACTTAACATCGCCAAATGCCAATCCATCACCTTCTCACATAAGCGGAACCAATCTCCTCCCCGACTCTATCTTCTCCATAACCAACCTATCTCCTCCGTACAATCTCTTCGTGACCTCGGCATTTTGTGTGATAGCGAGCTCAACTTCCGTTTACATATGGATGAGATAATCCTCAAAGCCAACTCTGCACTAGGTTTTGTAAAACGGTGGTCCAAAGAATTCACCAACCCATACGTGACCAGGTCCCTTTATATTACCTTTGTTCGCCCCCTCCTAGAGTACGCCAGTCAAGTATGGTCCCCATATCATCGTGTTCATATCTCGAGAATTGAAGGCATTCAGCGCCGTTTTCTTCGATTTGCTCTCCGAGGTATGCCCTGGGACGATCCTTTTAATCTGCCCCCCTATCAAAACCGTCTCAACCTTATCAACTTAAACACCCTTGAAGATCGCAGAGATGCTGCAAACTTTCTCTTCATTCATCGACTCCTTTCAGGTCACGTTGAATGCGCGTCCCTTCACAACTCCATTTTCCTCAACATTAACCCTCGTAATCTACGTACCCCTCGACTCTTCCATCTACCAACCCACCACACCTCCTATGGCGCGAACGAACCAATCTCCCGTATGATACGTCAAATCAACTCAAACCCTACCGTCTTTGATTTCCACCGCACCACTCCCTACCTCAAATCCCAACCAACCACTCCAACCAACCTTAGTTTTAAGTTTAATTTGTAAGTTATAGCTTGTATTAAGCCGAATAAATGGGGGCGTTCGCCCCCACCAAAATTAAATTAAATTACAACAGTCTGATCAGAACTTTGGGACACCTGGTGTTATAGATGCTCTCATTGGATCAGTGGTAAAGCAGATAAACCGCATGCTTAGCGAACCCAATTTACTGTAGATGAGTGCGTTTTGGTTCAGCTTCAACAATACCCGTATCAGCTACGGCTATTCGCACATTTCGTACTCAAGTGCCTGAGGAGGAGCTTAACTTGGAAGAACTCGCCCGAAACTTTTGGAAGTCTGAGGAGGTCTCTGGAGATGAACAATGACTCACTCGCGAACTAGAAATGACGGATACATCACTCGGTTTGCAGTAACACGCCGAACCTTGGAGTTTCGCTTAATGGTGCATTGCGAGAGAAGTACGTAGCCTCCATGCAGGAAAGTGCTGCTCCTGGGCATATGGAATTGGTTAGTCAATCTGACGACCATTCTAGCAGTTATTATATTCCACAACACTAGATATAACTAGTGAAATAGTTCCTACTTCTGAATACAGAATCGACTCTACGCCATCTTCAGTGCTTGGGCCAAGATGGAATCCATCGAGCGATGAGCTGTTCTTCCCCGTAAACCTCAATCAATTTTCTAAATCCCCTGCAAAGGGACATGTGTTTAGTGAGGTTGCATAGCTGTTGGATTCCACAGCACTTCTGGCATCGATTGTTGTTACTGGAAAGATTTTTATTCAGACGCTCTGGTCTAAAGGTTTTACTTGGGATGCCATCCTTCCTTCCGAGTTGTCGGGTGATGGGATACGACTGATGAAGAAGTTACATCAATACATGGATTTTAAGATGCTAAAACCCAGGCTTATGCCGCCGTTGTTTATATAAAGACGTTTCGTCCAAACGAGGATGTTCATATTTATATTTATTAACGTGGCGGTGAAACGGGTATTAGTTTTTATCCAATGATTCGAATTTTGCGTTCGCAGAAAATGGGCTTACATATATGTCATATAAATGCTCAAAGCCTCGCGCCAAAATTGGATGAGTTTCATCTCTTGTTTGTAGATGTGTTTGTGTTTCCGAAAGGTGGTTTTCACCCGAAATGTCCAGCAGCGCCTACAAGGTTGACCGGTATAAACTTTTCCGTGCTGATAGATTTATACTGCGAAATCGAGTGCAAATCAGACGTATATAGTTCCTCTGAGTACTTGTTTCTTAAGCTCCACTGTGGAGTAGAACGCGTACTCATTGGAGTTATCTATAGGCCAAATAAAAACATAGACGTTGCACCGATAATAAGAATCACAGAGGAAATTTCGTGCTCTGCATCAAATGTTATAATATGTGGAGGTCTTAACTGAGACTTGCTCAATGTTGCCACCTCAGCTAAGTTAGTTGATAGTTTCAGGAGTCTTATCCTCATACCAGTCAATTCCACGACAGCAACGCACACTACTAAGGAAACAGCGACTCTTCTAGATGTTTTCTTTGTAGGGAATACTGATAAAACTGCATTCTACAGTCAGCTAACAGCCTCAGGTTTTTCAAAGCATGACTTGCTATACTTGACATATGACATACCAATTGGTTCAAAGCAGGACGTAATTATTTTTAGAGACTATCAAAACATCAACTATGAAAGCTTACAGACCGATATTGCTAACGTCAAATGGGAGCAAGTTCACCTTATGTCTTCTTTGAACAGCAAGTGGCTTTCCTGCAGCATAACATAAAGACACTTTTTGACCAACACATTCCGTTGATCATAAAGATTGTTAAAAGCAATTCTCCACCTTGGCTTAGCAATCAAATTCTTGATTTAATTCAAAAACGCAATAGCGCATATATTCGATGGAAACGCTATAAGTTCAGCAGCTGTATGAAACGTACCAATCACTTCGGAAATTGGTTGCCTTACGCATACAAAGCGCGAAACGAGCTCACTACGAAACCTTTCTCTGTCCTAACAATCAATCAGCAAAGGATATTTGGAAAAAGCTACGTAAACTTGGGTACGGGAAACAAAAATTGGAAGAAGCTGCTCATGTAGACTGTGACATGCTTAACAGACAGTTTGTGTCCGCTGCAGTGTCTTCGAATTCTTCCTACACTGAACACCAAATGACATGGCAACAAATGGAGGAAGTTATTAACGGTGAGCAATTCTTTCAATTTAATCCTTTAAACGATGAAGATGTAGTTGAAGCAGTTCTATCTGTAAAGTCAAATGCCACAGGATTGGATGACATCAATCCAAAGTTTGTGAAACTCCTTCTTCCGTGTATTTTGAAACACCTTACCTACATCTTCAATAACATTCGTACCACTTGTGAATACCCCCTTTTATGGAAAAAATCCAAGATCGGGTAAAAACTGAATACCGACCTATATCCATCTTACCGTTCTTGTCGAAAGTGTTCGAAAAAGCCGTGCTTAAGCAACTGCAAACACATCTTTTCATAAATAATCTTTTAAGCTCCATCCAGTCCGGTTTTCGTACAAAAAGAAGTTGCAAAACTGCATTACTGCTTGTTGTTGATGATATCCGTAAAGCTATGGACAAAGGCTGCTGTACTTTCCTAACACTGCTTGATTTTTTAAAAGCGTTTGACACCATTAACCACCTTGCACTGTGTAATAAAATGTTGAATAACTTCAGACTCTCCCCATTTGCAGTAAAATTATTGTACTCCTATTTAACCGGCCGTCAGCAATGTGTGGCAGTGGGCAACCGATTATCTTCACTCCTTCAGATAACAGCTGGAGTTCCTCAAGGTTCTGTCCTTAGCCCATTGTTACTCTCAATGTATGTTAACGAACTCCCTGAAATGGTCAAACATTGCTCAGTTCACATGTTTGCTGATGATGTTCAACTATACCTGAACTGCCCGGTAAATAGCATCTCAAATGCAGTAGGGAAAATTAATTTGGATTTAGATATTATCCAGCAGTGGGCACTAAAGCACAACCTGTCCTTAAATCCAGAGAAGTCAAAAACTTTATGTATATACAAGCAGCGTTTAAATTCATCCAGTTTTCCTCCGATAAGACTAGTAGCATCAGTTATTGAATACGTCCGTACTGCTAAAAACTTGGGTCTTGTTTTTAATGAAAGCCTTACCTGGAGTGATCATATTGCAACAACGGTTGGAAAAGTCTATAATGGGCTTCGATTACTTTGGTGTTCGCAAACATCTATTCCAACTGCTACTAAAATGCTACTTGTAAAAGCTTTACTTGCCAATCCTAACATACTGCTGTGAAGTATTTTGCAATGTCGATTACAACACAAAACGTAAATTAAACATAACGTATAACAACCTAGCTCGATATGTGCTTAATAAACGACGTTTCGACCATATATCCCCCCTCTCCAAGCAAATAACAGGCTTGAGATTCAATGATCTAATTACATATAGATCTGCTTCATAGCATCATGCAATCTCAACAACCTGACTACTTGTACAATAGACTTAATTTTCCCAATTCCGAAAGAACGACTGTCCTAATCCAACCTAAATTTAATTGTCTGCAGTCCGAGCGTACATTTTTCGTCCATGTCACCCGCCAGTGGAACTCACTACCAATTCATCTTAGGAGAATCACAAACGCACACACCTTTAAAACTGATCTTTTTAAATTCCTGGCCGGAAACACAGAAAATTGTTTAACTTAACTTCTTAAATGTAACTTTTATCTAATTATTTACTCTTTGTATTATTATTTGTATTTTTAAGCCAATCACAAAATACAAGATTGTAATCTTAATGTGAAATTATACATATTCAATAAATATCAAATATCAAATAACTGCTCGCACCAAAGTAGCTCTACGTAAGGACGTTACCATTCCTCGCTTGGAGGTATCGGGTTCGACAAATTTAGGAACTTACATCATCGTAGCAATTGCGCCAGTCGTGGTATCGGAGCAGAAGAACATTTAAATCAAACTGGTGACTACAGTGGCACTTGAATTTACCACAAGAAGACGAAATGGTCAAACCATACCAATCAGTGAACGTTTCAACTACATTAATCGACTTCTTCAAAAGCTGGTATTTACGAGTATCTTACGCTTGTGTTTGAGCTTTCGACATTTAAACCGAAAATCGGTACTGATGAATTGGGGGAGACGTTGAGCGTAATTCTGCGATTCTGCGGTACAACTCTGTATGTCCAGGTCCACCTATATTAACAAAGCAACACTACCACACGACCATAGCTTTCCAATAATTCTACAGAAGGCCGGTGCCTTAACTTGGCTTAACAAAGATGCTCATGATCGCAGACTACATGGTGGCACCCAGATAATGCTCAAAACCCTTTGCAGTCATTTTTGAATTTTACAAGGTCGTCAAGCTGTAAGAAGTTATCTGCATAATTGTGTCGTTTGCCTTCATCATCGTGGATCTACACTTGCAAATGGCGTCGCTGCCTAAACACAAGGTTGTTGCTACTCGACCGTTTTCAGTAGAAGATATCGACTGCTGCTATCCCTTTACACCTCGCATTGGAACTAGAAGATCATTTGCGTCAAAACCTATGTGGCTGTCTTCATATGTATGGTTACGAAGGCTATACACTATACACATTGAAGTGGTGGATGACCTCTCCTCACTAGTGATCTTGGATGCCTTTATACGTTTCACTGGCCGACGTTGACGCTATCAAGACCCACAGCGTTCGTGGGTACTATATTCGTATTTTTCATGAAGACCTGACCGTAAGCCGGAGCAGAACCAACAGGCACTAGCAAACCAGGGAACGAGATATTGTAGCATTTCACTACACCCAGAGCTCCACATCAGGGAGGCTGCTGTGAAGTCTGCTTTTTGGAAGATAATATTTGTGGTACAGCCAACTCCTAACTTTAGCAGTACGCATCGAGGCGTGCGTTAAAGATAAAAAAAAAGTTTTGGACATTTAATTCCATATACCGTATTCTATTTGGCGTAACATATTGGTGACTTGCCGTCCTCGATTTAACACTATTTGGTTCTGGGGATGCGAGTAGATTAGCTCATCAGTGATGAGCTTTTCTGGGACGTCCGATTGTCAACGGAGTGCGATTCTTTTTGTTTTCTGTTCAACCGGCAAATTGTAATCATCTGTTTTGATATATCAGGCAACAATAATTTAGTGCCACTAATAATCAAGCCCAACCTGAAAATCTGTACATATGCTGAGTTCAATTTAAGATGCAGCACCTGTACAGTAGAGAAGTGTACTGCATTTTCAAAGAGCATGAAGTCAATGAGTAGAGTCTCCGTCGATGGATGTCATATTCTTAAGTAGCTGGATTTCAGGAAGATGGAACCTTTCATTTGCTGCGATACTCAAAATACTGGTTAGGGACAGTAGCAAAAAACAACGTGAGAGGCAATCATCCTCTGGACTTTAAACTTTCGTCTTAGCTGGTTGTCAATAATGTTGGCTTTCAGCCAATATTTGCTACGAAAGTAAGACAGCAAGTCCTCGACTAAACTCGACTTACAAGATACGCTACGAAAATTACCAGCTGGAAATTATTAACGGAGGCTTCCTTATTAAACCATAGGAACATCGAGAATCAGATACGAGCTCTTGGCTTCGCGCAGTCAATTAAAACTCCGCTTAAACTCTGAACAAAACAAATGTAGAGAAAGCTTTTCAGGAAAAAGCTCCTGCACATTGTCCGTTCCATGGTGGACTGCAGATTATTTAACAAGTCTTCTTATAAAGGCTTTCACTTAAAGCTCAAAACACTCTATTAGTTAAATTCCTTAAAATGGGCAAATCAGCTAGACCGGAGGATCTGAAGGCACGTATACTGAGTGGAAAACAGAGAATCACTCTGTCTCATGCTTGAAACTCACTTCACAGCTAACCTGACCAGAACCAGCTCACAACTGACTTCTATCACAGAATCTTCAACTGAGCTGAATCGCACAACTTAACGTTACTTACAACGGATAAGACACAAAAATACGCTGCTGCTTCCCTTGATACCTTCAGTTATTCTACAAAAAGATATAGACCAGCTGCAGAATACACTTAAGAGAATTTTCAATGGCATCCTGGGACTGGCATACACACTCTGGTGCATGCATATCTTTATGTTGAAAATATGATTATACGCTCACCAAGAGCTCCAGACCAGTCAGTCTGATATCCTTCACGTAGAGGATCATGTAGAGATTGGTTGAGTTTCATGTGCGCGAAACAGCTTTGAGAATGCAAAGATTCTATAAGATGCAACATCCAACGTCGATGCACCTATGATGCATGTTGGTCGACTCACTGTTGCTTATCGTCTGTTGAATCTGCCTGGCCACTGTCTGCTCTACAGCGCAGATCGACGATTGGTGCCCTAGAAATGCGGTTTTAGTCAATCCTACAGCTGTTGTCGTTACGAGAAGGAGAAAGCTGACTGGTGTGACTCATCCAGTGCTTAAAAGCATTACTATCCATTTCTATACAAACGTCGGATACAATGACATCAGAACCAGAATCGGTGGAGGACTGAAGAATTTGCATCTGTAGCTAAATTAAGCCACACTTTAAACCCTACTGAGCATTGTTCTGGGTCCCAGCTCATAATGGCAACAAAAGAATTGGAATCACCAACAAACTTGCAAAACATGCCTCAGAGAAGACTTCATCAGGACCAGAATCTACGTTGGGACTGCCTGCGTCCTCGGTTAGGGCTTTCAGACGAAGCAGGTGCTTTCCGACGTCTATAAGAGGTCAGTGCCCTTTCCGATTGTCCCTTAGGTGTCAAGACTTTAGATTGCTTACTAACGTCGTAACGGGGCACTACTTTTGCTTAGAACTTACGTGCGATAGGAATAAGTTACACAACATTCTGTAGCGCTTTCTGTGAGGGTGATGATGACACCACTGAACATTTTCCGTGTGAATGTCAGACTTACGATCGAATTAGGCTGCAGGCATTTACTTATCTTCTAGTAAAAGAAGTTCATTGGACTACTTTCGGTCTGAGTGCTCGGTTTCAAGAGAAAGAGAGAGAGAGAGGAACGTGAAAACTGTCCTCGACTACCGAAAATATGCACTAGTATGACAGATGTAGTACAAAATAAACTCCTTGGGGCTGATTGAAATAGGATGTTGCAATAATGATGAGTACTTTTCGCCAACCGCAACTTTCGTTGTATTCACAAAATTCACATTTTGTTTGATTTTGATGTCGTGATCTAGCTGTGCGCCAACTATCTCAGGTTAGGAGCGGAAAAAATCGGTAGTTCTGAGCTACATAACATAATTATCGGCGGTCACTTCCAACAAATGGTGCGTTAGGCTTAGCATGAAATCCCACTGTCGAACCAGCATATTACTTTCGACAAACTTTTCACTTGTTCATTGTAATGTAAATGTAGTAAACCTTCGGTCTAGAACAGTTTCGTAAGCCTTAGGAGACTCGGATTTTAAAATGCTAAAAGTTGACTTTCAATGACAAATATAGAAACTATCCACTGACCTGTTTCGTACTGTACAACTAGACTCCATATATGTTATTGTATTTATTTCCAAAAGTTGTCTATCTGGCAACATCGTTGGTGCACTTAATCTAATCGAAGCTTCAGGGCAGAAACATTATTTTTTATTCATTTCTTGTGCGCTTATACTCGTACCAGAGAATAGAGAAAGAGAAGAGGGTAATGTCAGGAGGAATAGTTCTTTTTGAAATGTTCCACCGACACAATGCAGAGTTCGTTTATCCTGAATTTCCTACGACTTCCGTTGTGCGAAATTATGTGTGCAAGAAAGAATTTCGTATCCTGCGAAGATACAGCAGAATTTTAATTCTCTCTCAAAAGGAACGAAATGCATATGAGCCCTACAACACACAATGGCTGGTGTCAGGTACCTATGACAACGTTACCAAGGTATACGTATCCAGGTTTTCCCTCTGGCAAATGCCTGGCTAGGGTAACAAACAGGATTTGATTTCAATTCGTTCAGGATGAATTCCTTATTTTCCGACATTCCTTTCTTTTATTTTTTTGTTCGTATCTGCCGCATTCTAAGGCTTTTGTGCATTGTCAGAGCTGCTGGTTGAGGTTGTACCGGTACATAGTGCTGAGAATAGAGTTATCCGCGGGCGTAGAGAATCATCGATGTTTGTTGCAGCATAGAATAAAGGAAATAGAGATGTTCACGAAAGTGTAGGTACGAGATACGGATTAGGTTGACTTTACATCTAGAAATTCGAAACCTTAACAAAGAGGTGCTTGGGAGTATTGAAAATGCTGGAGCTCCATATTTTTTCGAAAGATTTCGAAATTTATTTATTTATCCACTTTGCCGTGTTCAAGTCGTGCTTTGTCTGAATTTACGAAATCCGATTAGATCTAGCGCAGGTGCTATAGTTTTGTACAACAGCTCAGCGAGTGCATTTTGGGACATAAGTTGCAGTACTTCAGAAAACAGGTTGCAAGCGAATGGGTATGTTAAGTACGAGTTCCTTTTTCGTGACAGTTAAAACTGGAAATGACGTCAAAAAACAGAAATGCTTACGTTTTTAGGGCCTAAGATTCTATGCAAATGACATAGGCACCTTACTCTATGGATTGTTTTGCAGAGAAGCATGATTCCTCCTGCACTACATCATCATGAAGATTAGACAACTACACCCCAAACACAAAACTGATCAGCATCTCTAAACACAACAGACGTTGCAATCCTAGGGACAACTGCACGCAATTTTATGCACAACGAACAGTAACAGTACGGGTATAGTCGATAACCATTCAAGCAGATAATGACGATAAGTCAATCACGTTGCGTATAAGCTAAAATAAAACTTTTTCAATTGCTTTGTGCCACCTAGTATCTCTTAAAAGGGTTTAAAGACTGGTTGATAACATTGCTTCCCATTCTGACCTATAGAATGGAGCTCACATATCTCGAAAACTAGACGAAATGTCCTTTTGGGCCGATTTGCGTCATTGAACATACAAACTCATGAAATGAGCAAAAGAGAAAATCGCTTAGTAGTAGACATCAACTTTGGGAATGCGATTTTGACAAGAGTTATAAAGTGAGAGATTGGCAGTTTGTTTACACTTACTCTCTACCTAAGTAGGCGCTATAGTCCTGCATGAATCTGTGTCTTGACCAACCAGCACCTCCAACTAGTGCGATCTCTCGCCAGCGGTCCACTCTGCACCGAATTTTGAAGAAAAATTTCCTTGCCTATGTGTATGGGGTCTAATTAACGCAAGAACTGAATATAGTCGATCACGTTCTCGGATTGGGTGCTGGAAAACAGGCATGCTGATATTAATTTTTCCAAGAAATTCGTCTTTTCGGATGAGGCCCATTTCCACATTGGCGGCTGCCTTAATAAGCAAAATTGCCGCGTCAAGAGCATCGAAAATCCGGAGTTGCCTATGCACTTAAAAAGTGTAATTGTTCGGTGCGGTTTATGGACCCGAGGTGTCAGAGAGCCCTATTATTTCGAAAATGATGACATAAAGGTCATTACGGGTAGTGAAGTGCGCTACCGAGACGTGATAAACAATTTTTTGTGACTGGAGCTCAAAGATATGGATACGGGCGACCGCTGCTTTCAACAGCATGGTGACACGTACCATATAAGTGACAAAACAATCGAGTTACTACGCACAAAGTATCCTGGCCGCGTAATTTCGCATTTCGGAGACGTCTGTTGGACTTTTTCCTTTGGGGATATGTTAAAAGCAAGGTCTACGCCAATTACTCGTATGTGCAAATTCCAATAATTCAAACTCTGAGAGCGAACCGGCCCGGATCAACCCCGGACGACTTTATTGAGTTTAGGACAAACTGCTTTTATAACTAAAACTAAAACAAAAGGACAGGGAAGATCGGGTCGGCTGAGGTGATAATTGAGGGTACTTCCGCTGCAATGGAAATCAAACAGATGGGAAATTCTATTAGCTTCATCTAGAGTTCGGTTCGTTAACACCATACCACCTTGATCAAAACGTTCCCGGAATAACCACCGTGTGGCGCTCCTATTGTTCCAATTTGAGTTCTGTTTTTTTTTTTTTGTTAAGTTCGTAAATCTGTTGTTGACATTCCCTCTAGATCTTAGCATCATAGCTTGACATTTGCAAAAAATACGTAGCCGTGAGTACATCTATCTCTGTGTGTGTTGGCGATTTTTTACAACTTATTTGTGTTAAATTTTGCGTAAAAAACTGATTTAATGGTGCGCGACCGTTGGAAATGTTGGAAAAGTGTTTTGGCAACAATTCTCTAAAGAAAACGGTCGTTTACCAGTGGAACGAGCGGTTCAAAAGTGGTCGTGAGTTAATCGAAGGTGATGAACGCTGTGGCAGATCATCGACATCGAAAACCGACGAAATCATTGATGGAGTAAATTAAATGTTGGTCAGTAACCGAAAATTAACCATCAGAGAGGTAGCGAGATTGCCTATGGATCCGTCCAAGACATTTTGGGTAATGATTTGTGTTTCCGTCGTGTAGGAGCAAAGTTGGTGCCAAAAGACCTCAATTTCATGCAAAAAAGAGACCGTGTTGACGTCGCAAAAGAGATGATTTGCGAGGCTGAATTCGATCCTACATTCATCATTACTGGAGACGAGACGTGGGATTATGTGTACGACACGCAATCCAGACATCAGGCAAGTGAATGGCGGTCACCAAATGAGCCGAGACCAAAAAAAACACGTCGTTTTCAGTCAAAAAAGAACGCAATGCTTACGGCCAGAAGGCCAGACAGTAAACAAAGAGTTTTATTTGGCCGATATGAGACGTTTGCGTGAAGTAATTCGAAGACAGAGACCAGAATTGTGGGCAGAAACCCGTGGATTTTGCACCATGATAACGCACCGTCGCATAGTGCCATCATTATTCCTAATTTTTTGACTAAAAATTCAACAAAAACCATTCAACAGCCACCGAATTCACCTGATTTGGCTCCCTGTGACTTCTTTCTGTTCAATCGAGTTAAAAAACCTCTACAGGGAACGCGTTTCAGCAGCCGAGAGGAAGTAAAGGAAAAATCGCAGAACGCACTGACGGACATATCGAAAAACGAATATAAAAAATGTTTCGAGGATTGGATCAAGCGCTGACATAAGTGAGTTGCGGTCGATGGGGACTACCTTGAAGGGGACAATATAGATTTAAATGAATACACTTGCATTTTTAATTTTCTAAATAAATTCCGGGAACTTTTTGACCAAGGTGAAAGGCGAAAAAGAGGGATAGACCTTAAATTGCGTGGGTTGGTATTAGAAAAAATCTGATCCAGCAGTGAGGGACAATCGATGGAGCCGGTTAAGAGTTGGTGTATAAAGGGAATATCGCCGAGTTTTCGATGTTTTTCCAGAGATCCCAGCAATTTGAGTCGGTCATTATAGAGTGGAAGTATGTAGTGATCTGCCCATGGTTTTCCGCGCAGATCGAAGCGTAAAAATCTGCGTTGGATAGCTTGGATACGAAGAACATATATTTTTTTTTTTAAAGGCTCGAGTTATATATCCATAATGACGACATCCACATTTCATTTACCTTGCATTAATTCATTATCATATTTAAAGTTATCTCGTTTTAGTTTAGTTTTCAATGCATTTTATTTTCTTAACACTAACTCTTACATTCTAACAAAAAATGCTTAAATGCTAGCTTATAATTACTTAACAGTCTTATACTAACTTACTGGCCCCACACAGGCACTCTAAGCTACTCTAAATACTTATATCTATGTCTTTCAACTTTACTTACATTTTATTTAGAATTATTTATATTGTATACTTAAGGCTAAGAAAAAATATTCGTTAAGAAAAAACTTAGCATATGGACTTTTTTTTATTTTTTTATAAAAACTTAATATCTAACTTAAAATAAACCTTACTCTACTTAACCTACATACACAAAACACACATAAACACACATAGACAATATACACAATCATATACATATGTCAGTATACACCTTTGTATATACTGACATATGTATGTATATGTTTCTTAGATGCTAACCTAAACCTATGTAAGCTGGCCATCGCTATTTACAAGAGAAAACAGATTGGTCAGCTCTGCCTCATTAGCATAGACTAACTATACCTAGATATCAAACTCTACTAATACTTTTGCAAACGTTTAACTTTCGCACAGACACACTGTAAGTGAATCACCAACACATTCTCAATCTCTATAACCTGTCATAATGGCTAAAATGACAACAAATTTCACGTAATGTTCGCTAAGTATATATAATAAAGGCAAAAATAAAAGGAAAAATATTTTTCGCTCATGAATATTTAATTCAACGTGGTAAAAAAGTGAAGATAATAGAATATATTTAAAAAAAAAAAAACCTTTTTTTTGTTTCAATTGAACAAAAAGGGGATCGTTTCAGAATAAAATTAAAAAAGGACCTAAGGATTATATTTTGAAAGTTTCATTTGAAGATATAAATGAATTGAAACTATTACAATTCTGAAATCAAGCTTAAGCTTGTATTGAGAGTCAATTGTATAAGCATTTTTTTATGTTTAGGCACAAACTCTGTACTCTGGAATCAATGAAAAGGATTATTAATTAATGGCAACTTTTAAAATCAATTTCCTTGCTGTTCTTTTAGTTTGAATGTGTTGAGTAAATAAATTAATTAAATAATACTGATAAGTACAATTAACATTTTTGATCATTTTTTAGTTTTTTAAGGAAAATATTTGTTTTTCTATTTGAATTTAAAGCTTTTCCAAAATATTTCGAGAATCTTTTTTTCCACACATTATAAAGTACAAAAGCGGTGGTATTTTAATTGTTTATTTTTTAAAAATAATTTCCAGAATTTAACAAACAATGTGAAATGATATCCCAACTTAATTTGGTTTTGTCGAAGGGAATTTTCTTTATAATTGTTTTCAACTGATTTTGCTACTACTTTGTTGAGTATCCTTTAATGCTGTTAACATATTTAAGCCGGTCTGGCATAGAATGCGTCAACTTTTCCATATATTCACATATTATTTCTTACCATTCCGCTAAAAATAAGATTTTTAACTGAGGCTTCGATGTAATGACCTGTTTTCGTAACCTCATCATTTAATGATTCCAAAGGCGTTCCAAAGAGAACGGGTTAAGATCGGGGCTTTGTGGTGGCGTTACTAGCAAGTGAGGGACTTTATGTATCAACCACATTTGTGCGATATGCTTGAAGTCGTTGTCCTGTTGGGAGTAAAAAATCTTTCGCAATAAGCATTGTTTGTGTCCTTTGAAGCAAATTTTCGCTGTAAATATTTTAGTATACTTCTTTTTCTGAATTACTGTGACTAAATTACCGATCTCAACAGTGGATATTTAGCTCCATATTACACACCCACCATTTCCGTGCTTTACTTTTTGCCTTGTGTATTTGGACTGTAAGTTTCATTTGGTTGTCTTCATGCTTTCATAAATGCTAAATTTTGACTCTTCTGAAAAAATCCTAGAAGACAAATCCTTTGTTTTTTTATTTATTAGCAAAGTCCTTTTGTTTTTTTTATTTGCTTCGCTGACGAAAGGTTTCTTTCTAACGGTATAAAATTTATACGCCGATTTGATGTCGTTGACATTCACGAAAATCCAGGAAAATTTTAGAATTACAACCTGATATTTGTGAAACGTACAGCGTTGTGTTTACATCGATTTTCTTCTTCTCGGAAATTTTTTGATGCAAAAATTGAGCAAAGTATATGGAAATGTTGCGTTAGTAATGGAATTAGTAATACAAAAGCATTAAATATGAGCTAAATTGTCCAGTCACATCCATATTTTTTCAAAAAATAATTGGTCAATTCGCTGTCGTACTAAATGGACCTATAAAGCACTAATTTTCTATTTATTGTTCTATTTTCACAAATAAAAACAGTCAAAATAATCATTAATTATTATTTATTACTTCATATGAAAAGTTAATACAATATTTTCCATTTAATCTAATAATACAATTTATTCATGAATTGTAATTTACATTTTTTCGGAACATGCTCTCCTGATGAAAACATTCATGGTGAAGCGAAAAACTTACCCACACCGTGGTGAAATGAACAAATGTCAATAATTTATTGAAGAAGCAGCAAATCCAAGAAAGAAAAAACAATTTCTTTAAATTTATTGTATTTATTGGATAAACAAAGCAAAACAAAACAAAAATCGAAAAAATGCTTTAAGTTTATTTGATCAGCTCACGATGGTTCCACACTGGGAACGCTTTTCTTGAAACCATTGCACTTCAAATGTTGGATCTGCAAGGAAAAAGGCATTATATGTATAGCTATACGAAAATGTATTCTTTTTACTTACATGTAATTAGTTAGATCACTCATCCACATTTCTTAAAGCTCTTGAATGGTGCATTTAGATTCATTGTTCTTACTGTAAAAAAGAAGTAAAATAAATTATTTTGAAATTAAAATGTTAGTAGTTACTCACAAGAAAATGTAAACAAACTTTTCCAACTGCTTTTGCCACCTCTAATCCAAGGCAATCTGTTCGTGGCCGCAGTATTCTGTGGAAAATGTTTTCTTCTTGCTCCAAATGTGTAGATTTTTCTTCTTTTGTTGTCCTAGAAAATATAATAAAGAAAATTATTGTTCAACATAAAAATTTTTTGCAACTTACACGAAATTAGATTTGTAAATATGAGAAATGTCAAAATCGAAATTCACCGCGTCATTTTTATATGGGTGACGTCACTCGTAAAACTTTTCGAATTTTGACATTGTTGACAATTCTCACGTATTCACGAACAGGTTCACACGGATAGGGACGATCAGTACAAAACCGGTTTTGATTTTCCAATATCTGGAAAGTTTGATATCTAGGTATAGTTAGTCTATGCTCATTAGTAAGGCTGGTCCGTAATTGACGGAAACGACGACGAAGCATCTTCTCCATCATTCAACCACCAGAAATGCTGGTGCTGCCGAACGACATCCCTCTTATCGCGATTCCCCACCGCTCTACTGAACCGGTGGCGATCCACACTGCCGTGTGCGACGTCTCTGTTGTAGTTGAGTCGCCTGTCCCCAGCTGTCCGAGCGACATGGAAGATTAACAACAAAAGTAAATGAAAGAAAATAAAATAAAATATATAATTCAAGAATACAAAAACAAAAAAAAAAAATTTAAATGACTGTAAAATTGGATCTACATTTTGCGATATATCTACCTGCACTACTTAAATTGAATGTCCATCACTATATATGTACATATGTATGTCCCTATGCATTGTATATATATATGTATATGCATGTGTAAATTTAGAGTTTTGCAATATATGTATAAGTGAAAGATCATAAAGATAAAAAGGGTATCTGAATAGCATAGCTTCTTCAAACATTTAATTTATAATACTCGTATTAAAGTAGTTAATCACTCACAGAGGATAAGACGTGTTTAGGGATGAAGTGCACTCCTTCGCCATATATGTAAATGTTATGTATGAAACAGTTGTCAATGTGTCTGTATGTCTTTTCATGTTATTTTCTTGTTAGCTATCAAAGAAATAAAATTAAATGAATGAGAAGCTGACTCAGTTAATTAATAAATCAGTATTGCACTCTACAACCTGCTTATGTCCTTGCTAGGACTAAATGATTAATGATGGGAAGGGGGAGAGTGTATAATTCCATGTTGCTTCTAGTCTGGGCGATCGCTCGTGGTTGCTTGTTTCTTTGCTCCTGGGTGCGCCTTCTTCAGAGATATGTACACCTTCTGGATTTTGGGCCGTTGCTGGCTTATGTACACTTGCTAGCTCTTGGGTAACTACGGAGTATGTTGCGGGAATTTTTCTGGTGTTTGCAACAGCTGGTTCGTGGATCTTGGCGCGGATAGTTTGATCATGAGTTGAATATCAGGTATTCAGAGTATAGCTGGGTTCGTTCGGCAGCTGGGCTTTTTTTAAACGTCGATACTTTCAGGTTGATTTGAAGGAAATGCCTGCCTTTTGCCTTTTTTTTTTTTACACTCGGCTTCAGGTAACTTTTAGTTTCTTTACTCGTAACTTAACTTTTATTCACTCAGTTTTTCTTTTCAAAATGTTTTTTTTTTATGTTAACAACGCTTTCCTTTTATATTTCTTCACTCAGCCTGTTTTTTTTTTCTTTTCATACTTCGTAAAACCGAACTGATTTCCTACAGCAAAACCGATTTGGTTTTTCTATTTTTTTTTTCTACTCAACTCTTCCGCGAAACCAAGCTAACTGACCACTTGTCGTCATCCGATCCTCGCTCGATGCCTCGTATGACATTTTAGAAAAAGACATTCCGTTTTTCCAAGTACCGAATTACGATTAATAGAGTATAGAGTAAGGTCATTCACGCCTAGAACTTTGAAACATGTGATTCACTTTTTTTTTTTTTCTTTGGGTGCAGAATAAGAATCATATACATGAACCCTGCCAAGGAGCTAAGTGTATTACGATCAACATCCACTGGAAAGGGGGCATTCCAGTATATGGAAAAGGAATATAGGCAAGGTTGTTGTAGTCGACAATATGTACTACTTTAATTTTAACGGAAGATGGCACTGTTATAAAATAGCTTTTATTTTGTTTCTTGTTCTTTGTTGCTTGGTACATACATATATACATACATTTATGGACATACATACGAATTAGGAGATCGTTTCCTACATGTTCTGTACAAGCGAAGGCAAGCCCTAAGGTAAGCCCTCTCAAACACCCGAATCTTTTCCATTAAGCTTGCTCTCACGTTGAACCACACGGGACAACCAAATACCAGCATGGGCCTAATAAGGGCCATGTAGCAGATTACCTTTACCCTCACATCGAGTTGGCTGCTATAAAACAGTCTCTTTGTAAGGGCAAAAGCACCTTTAGCTCTGGCCAGAGCAGCATCTATGTACATTTTTGCCAAAATACAGAAACTGATCTAGCCAGATCCCAAGGTATCTGACTACATTTCGACAGGCAAGAGGCTGTCCGTGCTGTCCAATGATTGAGAACTTTCGCCAATTTTTTCTGGTATCCCTAGAGGCTCCAGACAACGGCGTCCTAAAGAGAATGGTTTCCAACTTCTGAAAGTTGATTTTCAACTTCCAGTCATCGCAAAATCGTCTTATCTTATCGAAGTCACGCTGCAAGAGAGTATTAATGACCTCGATTTTTGGACCTGTTCTGTACGCTACCACATCGTCTGCGTACGCAATAGTATGGGAAAGTGAACCTATCAAGTCGCTTGTATAAATGTTAAATAGGATCGGCGAATTGACCGCGCCTTGCTGAAGACCATTTTTAATTTGAAATATTCCAACAGAAGTCACATCGCCATTTTTCACGATGAACTGTCTGTTGGTTAGCATATTATAGAGAATGTACAAGAGTGGTTTACTGATCCCCAGCCTAGTCAGCTTATAGAAAAGACCCTCTAACCATACGGTGGCGAACGCCTTCTCCAAGTCAACAAGGCAGGCACCAGTGCACTGTTTCTTGCCTTTGTTCCATTGGATATCGGACACCAGTTTAGACGCGGCATGTGAGATATCATGTCCCGCCTTAAAACCGAATTGATTATCCGGAACTATATGTTTGTCTTCAACCCACCTAGACAGAGCTCTATTGATTACTTTTTCAGAAACCTTACTGATATTCGGAAGGAGACTTATCGACCGGAGATTCGCCGGATTGGATATATCCTTCCCCTCTTTGGGGATAGGTTATTTAAACTTATCCAATAGCACTTTGTTCACCTTGAGTTAATAAATGCACCTTCCCACAGACTTTGTTCCTATTATTGTAAAATAAGCATAAAATAAATATCCAGTTACACTTTGTTCGCTTCGAATTAATAAATGCATTTTCCCACAGAACTTATTCCCAATTTTTTGTAGAGTAAGCATAAATTATGTATAAACACCAATGTAAAACAATCATTCTTTGAAGTCTTCTGAATAAAGTGGAATACGGCAATACGGGGTTACGCTGTCCAAATACAGTTGTGTTTTTTTTTCGCCAACCTCTCGGTCGAACCTTTAACTCGCGCGCACAAGGGATTTGTGTACCCTTAAGATGCTTGCACATAGGGCTGTCGAAAAGAAGTTAGGTAGGAAAAAAAGAGAGATACCGATGTGCATTGGTTTTAAATGTTTGCAAGTTATAGTGACTAGGAAATAAAGAGCTCGACAAGGCATTCCATAAGCGAGTTGTACGACTTAGGAATAAATCGCGATATTTCAGAGTACGTTCGAAAGTGGGCTTGAGGGTGAAATCATGAGCATTCATAGTGAGACGGGTGTTACGGTTAAAAACATGAAGGTTCGGAGTGCTACTGGCAATTTCATTGGAGCCCTGGTCGTGAAAATAGCGATACAACAAGGTGAGACAGGAGACATTACGACAGTGTTCGAGGGTGTCGAATGACAGTGTAATATTGTCATCATCTATGAGTTTTATCGCACGATTTTGGATCCTATCTAGCAAGTGCAAAGAGGTCTTAGGAGCACCTGACCAGATGTAAGCATAGTACTCCAATTTCGGGCGGATGAATGCCTGATATATTGAGACCAGATCAGAGGGGGTAAAATATTTCTTACATCGCTTAAGGAAACCTAGATATTTCGCAACAATTTTGGCGACATCAAACATGCGGGCATTACAACGTAAGTTGTCACTGACTCACATACCGAGAATGGAAAGTTTTTCGGTTTCGACGATGCAAGTGCCATTCATGGATAATGGCTGGGTGTTTGGATTTCGCTTTAACGACAGCAGACAGCATTGTGTTTTGGAAGCATTAAACTCCACTTTGTTGATAGTTCTCCAATTAGTTATGATGCCGTTAGAGTTCTTCAGGTGAAGAGCAGATGCGTAAGTCCGGGAACGAATATGAGAAGCAGAGAGTACTATTATCAGCAAAGGAATACATTGGATTAGAAGTAGCAGTCAAGAGATCATTAATGAAAATTAAAAAGAGTGTCGAGGAAAGAACAGAGCCCTGGGGTACACCAGCATTTATTTCGTTGATACCAGACTTGAAACGATCCAAGACAACTTGAATTGAACATTCCAAAAGGTAGTTTCTAATCCATTGAAGAAGAGATTCATCGATCCTAAATGCTCGAATTTTCGACAAAAGAGCCTGATGCCAAACTCTGTCAAATGACATGGAAATATCAAGTGCAAGTATCATGCTTTCGCCAGATTCATGTACGTTTTTGTTTCACTTTTCGGTGAGACATGCAATCGAGTCACCAGTGGACCTGTTTCTACGAAAACCATACTGCCGGGCATTGAGCAGTTTTCGTGTTTCGAGATATTTCATGAGCCAACGGTTTATCAGCGTTTCCATGACCTTGGAAAGTAGGGACGTAAGTGCAATGGATCTTCATGGTAAGGGAATGTGCAGGGATTTTGTGCCAAGCCAAGCAAATTATTGAATTGTGTATCACATATAACTCCTAAGAATTGCATTGAAGGTACCGAAGCTACAGCTTGGGTTGATTGTATGAGATGGCTTAGCATGTCTTTATGTTCATGTCAATCGTGTTGTATGAGGTCGTCTTGTAGTGGTTGAGAATCAGAGAAATTGGAAATTTTCATTTCAACGGCATAGATATGCATGTACTGTGCGTTTGAGTTCTTTGACAACATCGTCAATAGTCAAAATGAAAATTAATGGACCAGGGTGACTGTTTTGTGGAACACCCAACAAACGAGAATGAAAGCGGACTAGATATGTAATTCTTCCAAGTAGGATTTGAATGAAGAAATAGCCCAAGTTGAGAACCAAGTGCGTGCAATTTTATGAAATTCCTTGCTGTGGGCTGTGGTAATCATTTACCCTTCTTTACCTTGCCCTAGGGCACACAATGGGGGCTCAATAAGGTTGGTAGTGGTTGATTTGCCTTCAAGAAATCCATGTTGGTTCGGTGCAAAGATAGATCTACAGTGAAAGAACATTGCATCATGACTGATGCTCTGAAAGGTCATTGGAATGCAGGATAACTTAGCAATGGTAGTTTCTTATATTGGTAAATCGAAAGAATTGTTTATCAGAGTCAGAAATGAGGGTAGATTGCATTAGGTAGAGGTAACTTTTATAGCGAATATCACATTTCTCTTGTTGAAAAGTGCTCGCAGTTCCTTGTTTCACCACGAAGAAGATGTTGAAGAATTTTTCTGCTCGCATAATACAGTGGAAGATCTTTTCGTAGAAGATTTCCATGACGGAACCAACTGAGGTGTTTTTTATCGAATATACAACTAAAGTCAACACTGTTGATAAGATAGTTAAGTTTAGTGTACAATAATTTGTTTTACGGAAGTTGAAGTGGAAAGAAGATCTGAGGGGGTAATAGAATTGTTAATGTCATATGAGAAGAATGTAGACGATCTAATTTGGAGCGGAGAAGTTCACACTCACCAGCAACACATCTTATATCATCAGACGTAGAGATCAGGTCTAGTTGTTTACCCATGCTGTTAGAAATACCATTTATTTGAAAATGGCCTGAGTTGGAAAGGCAGCCAGTAAAGAGGATTTCGCTATCTGAAACAGCATTTAAGGCGACGAGATAAAATTCATCGTCCGACTGAGTCCATGGGAGATGAGGGAGATTAAAATCGCCAAGAACTATGACATTGTCACAAGGGTCAACAATATCAAAAATGGGAATCAACCACATTAGTCGAATGCTGGTAGTCACGTGTTGATTGGGAGGAACGAATGTAACAACAGAGTTTATATAATTTGCGCTTAGAGACAGTAACTCTAACGTCAATAAATTCGAATTCAGTTTATTAACGAGTTGACGGTCAAAACGATCGTGAATTGCTAGGAAGACGCCGCGAACTATAGAAGAATCATCATTGTCACGGCGCTCATCACGAAACACTCTGAATTCCGGTGCAAACAGTTCAGAATCTTTGGCATTAGATATTATGCTCATATGGCAGCTTTTGGTAGTTAAGATAGTCAGAAGATGTTTTTGTGCGCAGCCCCCTTACATTTTGGTAATAGGCTTAGGAACGATGGTAGCTTTTAAAGCTAGAAACGGTTTTTGCAGGTATAAGATACGTTTATAAGAGACATGGTAGGCATATGAGGAGAGGTCGTTGGAAGCATCTGAGGGGGAGATGTTGAAGTTTTTATGAAAATTCACGAACATTTGTCGAAACTCTTTAGGGTCGGAGGGTAGTCCTTCTGCAGATAGAGTATGGCTTATCATCCAAATGAGCGAGGTAGAGGCGAATATTTTGGAAAAATCTGCGGTCTCTCAAGAGGGAAAGGACATAGTGGCCGTTGTCACCGATATCGGCTAGTTGTTTACTACGCTTAACAGTGGGGAGAAGTTTCGACGATCCTTCGAGAGGACGGGGAAGGATTGAGGATATGGAAATAGACGAAATCTGGATAAGAGGCGGAATTTAAGGGCAATTTGGCTTTTAGTAGGTAGGGAGTTGGACGTGATATTGAAAGATATGCATTTAGGAAGACTAGACTTCGTGGAAATATGAGTTTTTAAGGGTTTATTAAGTGAATATGGGTTGGGGGAATGAAAAACTCTACGCCTCTTGCCAAAACAACCTTTAGATTCAGTGCTGATCTTTTTAAAATATTTACAGCATACCGCCGTTGAAGTTTTGGCAAATTAAGCCCGGGAGTAATGTAAGTACACGGAAGTAAAAAGCTGAACGTCATTGAGACGACTCCCCTAAAGAAGGAGTATGAAATACGAAACCATACCCAACTTCGAATTGTGAGATGATTAATGGACATTTCGATTCTAGAGGTTCCAAGTAACATACATAAGCAATTCCCTACTGATTTAGCGTTCTTCCAGGAGTCCCTAGACCTCTCTATTCCGATGACTCCTGGTTCGCTTTCAGCGCACCTTTCAAACCAATATAAGTGGTTGGACAGAGTGCTGTTTTTGATGGTTTGTCCCAAGCAATCGACAAGGTCAAGGGGGCTCAAGCAAAAAAAGACGAACATATCAGTGGAACTGACACTCACTGAAACCGAAGCAGCTCCAGGAACTGAAATTTCTTTCATCTTCGGACTTGAACAGGAACAAGAGGAAGAAAGTTTCTGGTACTCCCTCTGTAGACGGATTTTCCAGTGCTCGATGCTTGGATGAAACCCGTACTAAGACTTTTGGGGGATTTCAGCTCACTAAAACTGACGCGCGTCATCTTCTGGATTCTGGTTCAGGAAAACAGAGGATGTTTTGATGTTTCTTTAGACCCGCAATTCTGGACACGACACTTAAAAGTGGAAAATCTATTCTCATAAAAATGTCACCATCTAATCTTGCGGAATTTTGTAAGTTGCTGTAGGCAAAAGTTACGAAACGACTGGAAAATGACAGAAATCGGTCGTTGCGTTAGCTTGTTTTGCTTATGATTTGGTACTACCACTACCACCAGAGTCAGTAGCCGAACTCATTGAATATTGTGAGTCCAGGTCTTATCATATTCAGTGAGGCTCATGTTCAAAACAATTTTTAGAGGAGTAACAAATGCAATCATCTCTTGGATTTCATAGTATCGTCTTTCAGGCAATTTTTATTACGAAAATTATTATTATTATTATTATTTATTATTAAAGTAACATAAATGTTAAAGTTAATAAATTACAAATACAGCGGTAGCATCGTAGGCTTTCTGCTGTGCTTTAAACATATTTGGGTACATATATATTATTGCATTACAACAGTGATTGGGGCTCCAGGAGTACACATGGACAGGTCCAAGCCCTATTATGTATTATGTACCCCCTACGAGCTTTAATTAATAATTAAATGGTGTTGCTTAAATTACGTTGTCTAAATCTAGTATTTGTAATAGCTTGAATACACTGACAATGTTCTGTTCTGAAGGAACTTTTAACAAATTAATAAAACTATCATTAAAATATTTGGTACATATGCTTTGGATTTTATTGCAATCGCAAGTTAGGTGTTTTATCGTTAACCTAGTGGTAATAGAGCAAAAATGACAGTTTGGGGATGGTTCTTTGGTGAAAAGATGTTGGTGCGTCAAGCGTGTGTGGCCAAGTCGTAGACGAAGAAAGCATTTTAACATTTTTGTTGTTGGATTGAGCGGATAAAGTTGTGGAGTTGCATTGGGATTAATCGCTGAGTAATGGTGCTGATATTCGTTCCAAAGCTCAAGTTTACTCTGATTCCATTGTGATCTTATTAGTTTATCTAAATCTTTTCTGTTAGCTCGATACGAAGATGTGGTGGCTATTGGGTCCGTTGAAATATTTTTTGCCGCGAGATCAGCTGATTCATTTCCCTCTATACCAATATGAGCTGGAATCCAAACGATTTTTATTTTTTGGTTGTGAGATATAAGATTGTCGCGAATTTCAGTAATTATAATAGAATTATTTGTGGTCTTTTTTAACGCCCGAGCAACAGAAAGGCTGTCTGTATATATAACTGTATTTTTGGATTGTTTCAGGGCAATCTTTGTTGCCTGAAGAATTGCTAATGCTTCTACTGAAAAGATGGAGAAGAAGGTAGGAAGCTTCTCTGCAAGAAGTGTTTCACCGTTTTCCCAAGCGATAGCCATGCCTGTACTCTGATCATATTTTGAGCCATCTGTGTACAAAGAGTTCCAGGTGGAAGAAGGGAAGGAATTTTTCAGTTCGTGGAACAGTTGGATATAAACTTCTTTTGGTGTCGAATCTTTGTTGTAGTGGGACAGGCTAATGTTGATTGCATCCTTTGGCAATGACCAAGGGGGATATCTTGAGACAGGTGTACTTTTTACTTTTAAAACTATTTCAAGTTTTCTGGCTTCTGTAATAGCTTTATATATTGTTGAGGGGGTTCTGGGAGTCTTTGTACGTTTTAAGATTTTCGTCGCATCAAGAACAATGGGAGAACAATGGGATTCATATATTTTCGGGATGAGGCGACAAGTTAAGACTTTGATTCGATCTTCAATACTTAAGAATCCAGCTTCTGTTAATAAGTTTCTTATTGGAGTAGTCCTGAATGCCTTAAGAGATGTTCGTATCGCAGCATGGTAAGGTGGGTAAAGTTGTTTGAGGTTAGATTGAGATGATTTGCCATATATAGCCAGCCCATAGTCGATCTTTGATAAAATGATTGTTTTTGTTACGTGAATAAGTGTATTTATGTGAATATAGCTATTTTTTGAGGAAAGATATCTTATAATATTGAGTTTCGCTACAAGAGCTTTTTTTAGTATTGAACAATGTTGTTTGAAATTAAATTTCTTGTCAAAAACAATACCTAAAATACTTAAATGATTAACATTTGGTATGGTTTCATTGTTTAAATTAATATCAGATCCGGAGCAATTATGTCTTCGGCATACGTGTAGGTGCCTACTTTTATCCGAAGAGATGATTGCTCCTGATCTGTTACACCATTCGTTTATTTTTTTGAGTACTTCATCTAAAACAATGACATTATTAGTATTGTTGTTGCATTTTGTCATTATGTACAAATCGTCTGCATAAAGAGTATGATCTATGTTTTTAAATTTACAAATTATAACACTTAGTTCGTTAAATGCAATAATGAAAAGCATTACTGAAAGGGGCGACCCTTGAGGGATACCATTTACCAGATCATGTGTTTTAGAGAGAGTATTATTGACTCTGCATTTAAATTTTCTATTTGTAAGAAAAGCTTTCACATAATTATACAACTTAGGACCAATTTTCCATTTATGTAAGGTATTTAAAATAATTTGAGCTCCGACGCGGTCGAAGGCTTTCACAAAATCGAGTGAGATTATAGACACCTGGTTTTTTGATGAGAGCGCAGACGAAATAAATTCGTCGATGTGGAGGAGAGAATCTACGGTGCCACGTCCTTGTCTAAAAGCAACCTGATTTGGTTTTAAATGATTGTGCCTTTCAGCAAACCAAAGTAATCTCTTGGCCACAACTTTCTCTAAGATTTTGCTAATGCAGGGTAAAAGTGAAATCGGCCTATAACCCCCTATATCCGTTTTTGTTTTTTTAGGCTTACAGATTGGAATCGTTATAGCCATTTTCCACAGTTGGGGAATAATGCCCTTATCAAGGATTGAGTTAAAAAGGTTGACAATTCGTCTTTTGGCTACAGCGGGAGCATTTTTTATCATTGGATACGAAATCCTGTCATACCCTGGGTCTTGCCTTTAGCACAACTTAAACAGCTTTCGAACTCTACATCGCTTAATGACGACTCAATAAGCTTTGCAGTTTTAGGTAGGTTGTAATCTAAACGATTTATCGAAAGAGCCAGGCGTTTTGATTCAAGAAATTCACGAGAAAAGTTACTGTCTTGAGAAAAGTTAGACCAGCTTTTGGCAAAATGTTCTGCGATTTCTAATGAATCCGTGATTGGTATTGAGTTAGAAATAATAACTTTTATTGAAGAAGGCTCATTATTACCCGTTAGTGTTTTTATATCCGTCCATATTTTTTTAATGGGTGTGTTTGGATTCAGATTCGATGTGAATTTTTGAAAACTTTCTCTCTTGGATTCCTTGGCTTTTCTTCGAAAAAGAGCATTAGCTTTGCGGTAGTTGATTAAGTTGGCATCATTAGGATGTTTACAAAAAAATCTCCATAATGTTTGCTTGGTCCTGCGTAAGATTGCGAGTTCGGCGTTCCACCATGGTACAATCCTTTTGATAGTTATTCGTTTTGATTGGGGGATTGCTCTGTTAGCAGCGTATCGAAAAGCTTTAGATATGATAGTTGATTCCCTATTTATATTTGGGGATGGAAGATGATTGTTTAAAAAGTATAGAATATTTTTTTGGAAGAGTGTCCAATCAGCGCGGTCAGTTTGAAACTTCAGAGTGGGAGTTGGGTAAATTTTTTGAGGCCCGAGAAAAACGGTGGTGCAGATTGGAAAATGGTCACTACCGTGCAACGAGTCTTTCCTAACCCAGTTTGAACTTGGAAGCAACAGAGGGGATATGAGAGTTAAGTCCACATGTGTAAAAGTGCTATGTGTCGAAAAATGGGTTGGACAACCATCGTTTAGAATAGCTAGATTTGAGTTTATGATAAATTTCTCGACTTCTTTACCTCTTGTATTAACGTTGGGAGAGCCCCATAGGTGGCTCCATGAGTTAAAGTCACCCGCCAGAATTACTGGAGTGGAGATAAATTTTAAAATATTTTCTAGATCGATCGCAGTGAAGTGTTGCTCAGGGGGAATGTATATTGATACCACAGTGAGTTTAAGGGCAAGTTGAATTTCAACTGCTACTAAAGATATGTTAGAGGTTATTTTCACTGGCTTATGAGGGATGGAACTTTCAATGAGGAGACCTGTACCTTGTTTCGAGGTGGAGTTCGACGGAAAGTTGTGCAGGTAAGGTTTGTATTTCTTTGGGGCTGTAACGCCTGTATTAAATGGAATGTGGGTCTCTTGGAGGCAGATTATATTTGGCTTGTTTTCTTTTAATAAAATTTCGAGTTCATTGTAGTTATTATAATATCCTTTGAGATTCCATTGAAGAATCTTTAGGAGTGAGCTTATATATTTTGAAGACTTTTGTGCGGTATTGGAGGTACAATACTGCGAAAAATCTGAAGGTGGAAAACCTGATGATTTATTATTTTGACTCTGTAGCTCCGGAGACGAATCACACAAATCAATCTGAAGACTTGATTGTCTCGTTCCCTGAGTTACAGATTTATTATTTGGAGTTATTGTTTTGTGGTTAGATGTCATCTTCATTATCGGAAGAGACATTGAAGTCCATTGAGATTCTGTTAGTTGTTGTAGGTTTCTTTAGAGATGCTCACTAAGTCACTTGTGAGTGAGTGAGTGCATTGAGGTAGAGAGTTTAGTATTGGTGAAGATGAGGAACTGGATGATTGCGGTTTTACTGTAGGGGGGAATGGTGTAGAGTGTGTGATTGGAGTTTGGTCTTTGTTTTTTTTATTTTCATGGCTTCGAGCGTGGGATTCGGAATTATCAGTGGAATTAGGCTGTGGGTTGTGAATATTAGATGATGTGAGATTAACATATGGTGTGATGCTTGTGGTTTGAGGGGGAACTTTTAAATCGTTCGGAGGTGAGGGAGGCTTAACAGAATTCTGCAAGACTGATGAGAAGGTAGAAAGAAGAGATGAATTGTTCCGGTTTTGTTCGCTATAAATTTTCTTTGCCTCGCCCATGCTGCATTTTTTAATTGTTTTTATTTTTAGAGTCTCTTTTGCTTGAATAAATCGACTACATTGCGGGGAAGAAGCTGGGTGCGCTTCCCTACAATTTGCGCACTGTATGCGAGTGCATTTTACTGGTTCATGAGGAGGGAGGTTACATGTTACGCATGTTTGGTCTTTTGTACATCGTTTAGCGGTATGTCCCAAAATTTGGCAACGTTTGCACCTCATTGGATTCGGAAAATATTCCTGGACTTTAAGGTTATACCACCCTACATTTACAGATGTAGGTGGACGGAATAAGTTGAAGGTAAAAAGAATGAGTCCTGTTGCACGATGTACTCCGTTTTCAGTTTTATTAAATTTGTAAACATCAACAACTCCCTGGTCACTCATCTCTTCTATTATCTCTTTTTCATTTACATCGATAAGACAAGGTGCGAAAACTGTGCCTTTGGAGGCATTGAGTTGATTATGAAGAGATACCTTAATCGGGCATAAATTAGAGAGAGATGTTTTTGATAAGAAAATATTAGCGATGTTTTGCGATCTTGCGAGGATCAGCAGATTACCATCTCGAAGCTGGGTTATGGAATCGTACGAGGTACTTATTCCATCGATTGCTTTCTTTAGCAAAAAAACGCTAAAAGCTGTCAAAGGTTTTTCTGGATTCGAAGGGGATATAATTACAAATTTGGGATTATTTGAGTTTAATTTGGAGGGGAGATTTAGTGTACTATCTAATGGGGAAAACGTGTTTTTCTTCTTTTTTCTTTTTGGAGCATCGGTATAATGATTAAAATCATCAAACCGATTGCTCGAAAGCTCAGGTGGCCTCAAGGCCATCTTTATATATTGCACTTATACACTTGAACTGTTGTGATGCACTTAACTCAGTAAAAAAAAAGGAAAAATGAAAAAAACAAGAGGAAGGAATTTGCGGGGACGCGAAAAGTAACACTGCCTTATGGCTATACAGAGAGAGAACTATCAAAACGATGTTGTCGGCTCCGAAGTAAGACGGTGACTGTTTATTACGAAAAGAAGACAGCAAGTATTCGACTTAACGCTATCCTACAGGCACGCTTGAAGATTACAAGCTGGAAAGTAATATCAGAGGCTTCCATGTCAGGCCATAGTTCGAGTTCCGGAACAAATGCGAGATCTCGACCTAATTAAAGAGGATGACTCTGCGAAAAACCAATTGGACACGCTTCAAGAAAGAGTTCGGAAATTTTGTCTATTCTCCTCATAAGTTCATGAAAAAACAAAATGTAGAGGAAGTTGATCAGAACTTAAACGCTGTCCATGCTAGCATGTCCAGCCAGAAAAATACTCTTGCTGATCGCGCGTTCTATCATGGAAAGCGGAATTGCAGCGACTTCGTAAGGGAATCCGAAAACATATAGGCATGTCACATATGTAAGACTAATTTGGAGGAGGACTTCTTTCGTAGACAGATTTCGAAGAGAATCGGCTTTTGCGAAAAGATCGAAATACTTGGAAGTACAAACAGGCTGGTCGAAGTCTTCAAAAGAGCCAATTCAGTTAGACTTGCAGCACTTAGAAGGTGTTATGGCACATACCCTGAATCGAAAGCAGAAAGTCCTTGACTAATGATTAAAACTCACGTCCCAGGCATCCCGATGAGAACCGTCTCACAATCAGTTCCAATTACTGAAGCTGCAAGTGATCTGAGTAATACAATCCACCGTAGCTGTTATTGGACATCGTTCAATGGCTTCAAGTCACCTGGTACCGACACACATATCCAGATATGCTACATTATGTCTGGCAGTGGCATACATGCGAACAGTAGAATAGTAGAATAGTGTTTATAACGAAAATTGGATAAGATGGCATGCTCGCCAAAAAGTTCAGACCTGTCGGTCGCTGTTACTAAACGTAGAAGAGTATTCATATTTTTGCGCGCATGGAGCTGAACCATTCTGTCTATTCTTGGTTTAGCTAATCACACTGTTAATCAGGGATTCAGAGTTGACAGTAGATAGTCTCTAATTCGTTGTGCTGGAACTGGGCGAGGTGATTTTTAATCATCAATTCAGGTAACTTTCGGTTCCAGTGATTGAAATTGGGTACCAGCCACTTTGTCCAAGTCCGAGCATGAGTACTTTGAAAGTGACTGAGAGTTTCTTATCTCTTGATCTTCCACTTTTTAATTTCGATTATGGAGGCGCATTGACACATCTTCTGTCTTCCCCTGTGACCGAATTTTGGCACAGAATTGCTGTGATATTCAATGGTTTGCTGCGTAAGGAATCACTATAAAGGCAACTTTCCGTTGGAATGCCAAAAATTCCCAGAGATGGCTATTCGATAATATTGGCACTACGCGTCGTAATTGTCAGCTATTCCTTTACGTTTGCATCACGCCGTCTGCTTTTCAGCCGGCTCTTTGACGCTGACCCTTCAGAGCATGTTTAACTATACCGAATACCCAATTCGAACCATCAAAGCAGCACTCTGACCAACAATGAATCTGCTTTGATTGAGTTTCAATGTGTCACTCCATTGAAATTGAACTCTGGGCAGCAGGAAACTCTCCCTCGTTTCATTTTCACAACCCAAATCTGTTGATAGCCGTTTATTGCTGTTGACTAGGATCATAAGTTTGATAGGCGACATTACCTTCCAGTTAGCTCAGTCGATCGATATAGCAATCATTAAGCAGAAGTGCAAAACTTATCAGACAACCTTTGCAACATGTCATACAGACTCTGAGATGGATATTGCCATTTGCCTCATTCAATAATATCTTCTGACCACTCAACCTAGTCCCTGCAGACACAATCCTCTGATAATGACTTTACCGTGGGAAAATCTTCCCCCATAGGCTAACATCCAGATAAAATTGTTACTCATCCCTTGAATCTGGAAGCAATGAAGAAAACCTAACCGGTGTTATGGGACGTGGAGTTACGGATTTGTGGCTCAATCAAAACGTAAAGGTTCATCCACTCACCACCTAAGGGGAGAGAACAATTAGCCAAAGGTTCTATATACCTTGAAATTCTCTTCAAATTCTTGGGTCTGTTATGTAAGCTGTCAGTGCTGACAACGATCGAAATTGCAATAATTGCCAAAATTTGACACCGATGTATCTTCCACATCCCTTACGCATCCCAATGTAGAAGCTCTTAATTATTCCCTTTTACCCTGTGTAACTAGGACCATCATTTTCTATTAATCAACTGATGTCAAACCATTTACAAAGCCGTCAACACTTTGAAACTTGGAACTTTCAACTTTGTTGTCTGGTGGCAAAGAATTATGTACTCAACGAAGTAGAAAAACCATTCTCCTCTCAGTTGCCTTCCGATTGTGTGTCTACCTACTCAGGATGTAACCACTGAAAATGTTTTGTATCTACAGACACTCCATCTCTGGAAGCACTTGAGTCGATAATTTTCATCTCAGGGATGGAGTATGTTGCAACGTTGCAAAACCATCACAAACTTCAGCACCAATTTCAACCCCAAAAACCTCCGCATTTAACCGGTTCGAGTTAAATTGCATAAATGCAACATCAAAGCATATACGAGAAGGTCTACATGTTTCGCAAACACTGTAGGATTAATTAAAGGACAAAGACTTCCATTACTGCTCACCTTTGTTTGAATACTTTCGAGTTCCGTTTATGCAAACAGCAAGAGTTGGAACTCATTTCACGAATAGCTTCAGAAAGTTCCCTTAACACCTTTTCTGCCACAATCTATTCGACGTTTACGTCATCACCGCAGTAGAAGGTTGAAGTGCAGCATACTCTTACAAGAGAGATGAATGTAATATCCCCACCAGGAGTATCGGCAAGAAGCAACAAGGCAACAGGAGCAGAACACCAGAAATCATGCCAGATCAATTTTATCTTCAAAGTAAGTTGCTATACATAAAAGTCGATGGTCTTCCAGTAAAATGGGGCCAGGGAGAGGGGAACGGTTCTTGCGAGCACTTGCTTTGACCAAAACCGCCATCAAACTACCCTAGAAGCTGTCAATGCAAATGGATCCAAAGTGTGTATCGAACAGGCGCCAAGAGGGTAGGTATATACTCGTAGTGTGTAAGTGCATTTCGTAATTTCAACTCTTAATGTGAATCCTTTGCACAAATGTTGGTTTGGGTTTTGAATTTTAGAAAACTTGCATCCTGGAGAAAACGTCAATAGGAAGGACTTGGGGGCACTTCCTTTGAGATGTGATGTGCTTTTTATTTTGAAGCGAAAGTGCTTTCGTATTAGAGAAATCACATCAGCACGCTAAAAGCGGTCATGAGAGTTCTTCGTGTTGAAGGGGTTTTCTTTGATGAAGAAATGCTTAAAGCCCCAACTCATGTTCAAAAACTTGAGTGTTAATGGTTCTGTAGGACATGTTATAGAAATCCTTTTCCTTTGGGTCAAACGGGCGAAGGAATAACCCGCTTCAATGCAGTGTTGTTGGACTGGTTGGAGCCACACAATTAGAAAAGTAAAGGCATCGTCACTCGAGTTTTAGTACTTAAATGTCCAATGCATTGCCTTCAATTGCTGATTTACTGATCTAGTAAGTGCTGCAAGGCATGAAACACTTCCATATATGTACGTTCATTTGATTTTGTTTTGTGTGTCTTTCGGGCTACACTTCTTCAATCGAAAAGGACGATCATTCCATAGGCCGCTCCATCAGCCTGTGTAATTTCAGTCTACGATCTCGTAAGTCAAACTATAGCTATGGCATATCAAACCCGTAGCTATGGCATATCGCCATCCACTACGTCCTGTTCTAATGTCCTGCTTTAGACATAACAAGGATTCCGTAGTCGATAATCCAAATGACTGAAAAGTGAAAAGGAATCCAAGAAAACTACAAACAGAAGTAGACACAGCAACGTATTAGGTTCTTAATCATTTATTGTCATTGGCCTATCCATACTCTAAAATCAGCTTAGTCCTCCACCTTATTTCAGGAGTAGGGGAGCTGAAGCAGCATACGCGGCTGGGGCGTACGCTGAAGCAGCATAAACAGCTGGCGCGGCATAGGCAGCTGGAGCGGCAACCAACGGAGCAGCAACGGCAGCTGGGAAGGCAGCAGAGTGGGTAATCGAGTGAGCGTTGTAACTTGACGCGTATGGTGCAACATATGAGGCATATGCAGCAGCAACTGGAGCAGCAACAACAGGTGATGAGTATGCCAATGGGGCAAGAACTCCTGGCTTAGCGGCGGCAAGAGCAATGACGGCCATGAAGCAGATAGCAACCTATAAGAAGGAAAGATCAATTGCTTGGTTAGTCCTTAGTCCTCTTCAGGTAATCCGTTCTTTTTTTTGTCTGAACTCACGAATTTGAACATTTTGAGTTGGGTTTAGGTTGGTTTGACTTCGATTGATTGAGAAGAGAACTGTGATACTAAGTCGTTGTTGTCTGTCGTTTTTATACCAACTACCCAACCATCACTTAATATTCCACCAACGTCTGGCAGTTGGAATCGAAAGTGTAACGCGGGTATTCGAACAGATAGTTACCAAGCACGTTTGGCGTAGCAGATGAAAGATATCTGAGAATATGCACTGGTTTGTGTGTGAACGTTTATTTTGACTCATTGACCATAAATCGACATTTGCACTGGTTTCGTTTGTTATGAATGGACTCTGCTTCTTCTTTTGCTTTATGGTTTCCATGGAGACTCAAACACCTAACATAGATTTTATTGAGCTCGACTTGAAGGCTTTATTTTATTTTATTCACCTTCAATTTACTAAACTTATATCCTAACAGAAAAAATGCTTAAATTTAAGGTCTATGAGAGCAACCTTTGTAAAAGTCTCCTCAACACTGCCGTGTGCGACGTCTCTGTTGTACGAGCTAAGTGGAAGATTAGCGGCACCGCATACCTATCCTGGACTAGCCCTTTTATGTCAAAATAGAGGATTATGTCAGGGGGACGAAGCCTTTCAAGCGCACACTCTCATGATATAAGTAGTTGGGGTAGTAGGCCCCAGATATGAGGCTGTTGGATGAGGTCATTGCTCTTGCAATATGCCAACTAAATAGCAAAGTTGTCCACTCTTATTAGATTCGCAATACTGTATAGAACCTCATTGGGGAAGAATTTTGTGTACTCCGATTCTGGTGTTCTGTAAAGCTGAAGACAAACCCTAAGGCAAGCCCTCTCAAACACCCGAATCTTTTCCATTAAGCTTGCTCTCACTTTGAACCACACGGGGCACCCATATACCAGCATGGGCCGGATGAGGACTATGTAGCAGATAACTTTCACCCTCGCATCGAGTTGACTACTATAAAACAGTTTCTTGTAGGGGCACTTTTGACTCTGGCCAGAGCAACGTCTACATTCTTGTTGATGTATACATATATATTGGTCTAGCCAGATACCAAGGTATCTGACTACATTTCGACCAGCAAGTGGCTGGCCGTGTTGTCCAATGATCGAGAATTTTCGCCAATTCTTTCTAGTGTCCCTACAGGCACCAGACAAGGGCGTTCTAAACAGAATGGTTTCAGACTTCTGAAAGATAATTTTCAAATTCGAGTCGTCGCGAAATCGCCTAATTTGTTCGAAGTCACTTTGCAAAAGCACGTTGTTACAGACCGTTTTTAATGTGAAATGTTCAAACAGAAGTCGCATCGCCATTTTTCACGATGAACTGCCTGTTGGTGAGCATATTATAAAGAATATACAAAAGTGGTTTACTGATGCCCAGTCTGGTCAGCCTGTAGAAAAGAGCCCCTAACCCTGCGGTGTCAAAGGCTTTTTCCAAGTCAACCAGGTAGGCCCCAGTGCACTGGTTTTTGCTTTTATTCCATTGGATATCTGACACCAGTTTAGACGCGGCATGTATGACATCATGTCCCGCCTTAAAACCGAATTGATTATCCGGAACTATATTTTTGTGCTCAACCCACTGAGTCAAAACCCTATTGATCACCTTTTCGAACACCTTACTGATATTCGGAAGAAGACTTATCGATGGGAGATTCGCCGGATTGGATGTATCTTTACCCCTTTTAGGGATGAGATAAACCACCGCAGTTCTTCAATGGCCTGGATAATGTGCATTATTCATTGCACATTAAACAGGGTGGTGTAAATGTCTACCGCTTCTAGAGGGAGAAGTACAATATTCGGTATTCCATCGATTCCCACTGATTTGTTTACTACTTACTGTGTCGAAGATCTCATGGAGTTCTTCCTTTGAGATAAACTGGGGTAGGTCCCCTTCATTGGCGATGAAATTATTTGCCATATTCTCGTCACTGAACTGGGTGAAACCCGAGCTCTCGAATAGCCCGTTCTGTATGTCATTTTGCAGGTAGAAATTGTGCAGAAGGACTCGATTCTCCAGGTCGTGATTTGAACCAATGATATAATTCCTTGGCCTCAACCTTCTCCTGGGGATCTTCAATCACAAAGAAATTGTCATCATCTGCGAATTCTCTTGGATCTATGCCTGCAGTAGTCAGTATTCGTTCGTTGTCCATCGTTCGAGGAATTTTAAGGCATTGTGAGTTGTAATGACCGGTGCTGAAACAGTAGAGAGTCTAACAAACAAAAGTGGTGATTCCGACAGAACTTATTGATTTACGAGTATATTTATTTAGACTATAACGCTCTAACACGATCTCTAACAGACTAATTCGCGTAGCCGAAGTTGTGTGGAGGATTAGCCGCGAGCGAGAGAGCGCATCGTGGGTGTGGAGAGCACTATGTAGTGAAGCGATGAGTGGCGAGATCGTAAACCTGCGTGTCATCTCAGAGCTCATCCTCGCTGACAGGTCGCCACATCCCTCAGATTTTTTTTTAGCTTCAACTTGATGGAAGAATCCTCGGTCCGAGCATCATCAGCGACGTCTTGTTTACCTTCACCAGGTGTTCTACAGCAGTCTGAGATGGAGTTGGAATCTTCTTTACATGGGTTACATTTCGTCTGAAGGTCTTTCCGTCTTCTCCTCGAACAACTATTTCGGTCGGGCCCCATTGGACCACTTCAAACTCGGTTGAGTCAAAAGTCGGTATTAATTTGTTTGCAGGAACCAGGTTACGAAGCAAAACCTTATCGCCGACACCAATACCTCTTTCTTTTGCTCTGCGGTCTCTGTCTCCCTTTCTTTCCGCAAATGTTTGCTCATTGTGTCCAAGTCTCGCGCCTCTGAATCCAAAATATTTCCGCCTATATCTTGTACAGAGGGGGTCTTGTCCCTGATTGTTCTGTTGTAAAGAAGCTTCGACGGCGACTCACCGGTTGTACCATGTGGTGTAATGTTGCACATTAAGGTGAACTTTTGTACTTCCCTTTTACAATCTGCCCCCTTTTCGTGGCCAATTTGTATCCGCTTCAGAATAGATCGATTCATGTTCTCCACCTCGCCGTTCTCCTGTGAATAGAGCCAATAGAGGTGGTTAATTCAATATTGTTAGCTTCACAATAGTCTTTGAATTCGCTGGCTGTAATTTTCTTCATAACCTTTGTCTCTTGATATCGGGAGTAATAATCAATGATGACAAAAATGAAATCGTGGTTTGGTAATGGCCCCAATAAGTCGATTGCGATACATTGCCAAGGTCCGTCTGGGAATGCATGTCATTGCATGGGAACTGGTGGTGATGGTTTTGAAACTAGCAGACATTCACGACACTGCTTCACGAATGACTCAACTTCACTGTCCATTAGCGGCCACCATACTTTTGACCGAAGTCTGCGCTTCATGACTGTTTCTTCTGGATGGCCTTCATGCCCTAGGTCTTTGTCGTAAGCCGCTGGGATGACAATTCGGGCACCGCGTAAGAGAATGTTCCCCAGGGTGTACAGTTCCAACCGAAATGGGAAAAACTTTTTTTTTAGCATTAGTCGTCCAATCGTCACTCTTTACACTTTTTACTGCTTCTACGAGTTCTTGATCCGTGTCGTTGCATTTTACTATCTCGCTAATTGTAACTGCGCGGGGAACCGTATTTTCGATCACTGCACAGACACTGTACTCACAATGGCTGTCAAACAAGTCAGTTTCTTCAATTTTGCACAATCTTGATAACGAATCGGGTATGTTAAATTTACCCGCCTGATATATTACCTTAAACTTAAAGGATTGAAGTTTCAGTACCCATCTTTCAATCCGAGCTTGAGGCTTTGATGTTCAATCATACGTATCATCTAAATAATTGAAAACATTTTCGCAAGGGGCCAAAGGTTTTTACTTTTTGGAATATTTCCGGGGCCGAATTAATCCCAAATAGTAGTCTCTTATACCTAAACATACCTTTATGAGTTATAATCATAGTTATGTATCTACTATCTTCGTCCAGTTCCAGCTGGTGGTACGTATTCTTTAAGTCCAGCCTTGAAAAGTATTTTTCCGCTTTTCGCCTAGACATCACAGCTTCAAATGTGGGAAGGGGAACATTTTCGCGTTGTATGGTCCCATTCGCTCGTCGCATGTCGATACAAATTACAATTGCCGAAATCCAAGAACTCGTTCCAGATAGAGGCTCGATGATATCCTGTTCCATTGCCTCCTTTAGTTTTGTTTCGACCTTCTCTTCTAAAGCCGCTGTAGTAACTGCTGGACTGGTTTAATCGATTCATCAATTAATAGCTTAATTTGAACCCGTTTTATTTTCGGGAACGGTTTCGCATCTTCGAGGTAGTTCACGTCCAGTCCCAGTTTCAAAACTTCTAACTTGATTGCTGTGTCTCGCCCCAACAAAGATTGTCTTTCATTCTCAATCACGTAGAATGAAGAAATCTTTTCGGTTCCGTTTCCAATGCATATCGGAGCTTCAAACACCACCTTAACTTTAAGTAGTTGGTCACCCGCGTAAGCTCTAAATTGGTTTGGTGTTTCATATCGGGTGTTCCACATAACTGCATTATTACTTTGTAGTTCCTGCCAATCGGATTCGCTAAGAAGGTTGAATCGTGACCCCGAGTCGATGATCATCTGTATCTGATGCCCTCCGATATGACAATTTATGATTCCACCGGCACTATCTCGTCCCCCTCTACAACTTGGAAGCAATCATGTTCTGTCAATTGATCATTTCCTTGCTTTTCGGGTTTCTTCCTCGATGAAGCGCACTTTTGAAGAACCAGATCTATGTTGTTTTGTGAATCGTTCCCTTTCATCATATGCTTTACACTTGATCAATTTTGTTTTGCACTTACACGCATAGTGCCCCATTAACCTGCACTTGTTGCATTTCATGTTTTTCGCCGAACAGTTTGGAAAGTTCCCCAAATGGCCTTGCCTACCACATCTACTACACTCATCGTTTTCCTTTCTGCCCTCATGCCGAGAAGATATTTTATTAATACGACTATATGTACTTGAGGTTGGTGGTAACATCACTTCAGATTGATTATTGACTGCTCGTAGATCTGACACATTTCAGTGATTCACGGAATATTCTTTTTCCAGCAATCTTTTCTTTAGATCGTTTGGTGCCCACGAATTTGTGCTCTCATCTTTTAGGCATATCTCAAGAATTTCTTCTTTGGTTTCTTCGAATGAACATTTTGCCGCCTGATTCCTTACTTTTATCATAAACTTGTTTAAATTCTCTCCTTGTTGTGGTCTCAATGATCGAAATAGATGACGATCGAAAGTAGAATTTCTTTGTGGTGAGAAATATTGGCCAAGCTTGTTGACTAGCACTTCAAACACGTCGACCTCTTTTCCCTCACTGGAATTGTGGCCCCCCTAAATCCAGAAGCTTATTTTTCCTCTTCACATTGTCTTTTATTTCCTCTGCCGCGAAATAGAGTGAGAATGAACGGTACTACTTCTCCCATTTTGATCCTATTATCGCCTTATCGATCACTTCACATAAAAATGGTTTGATTTTGCTCATGGTTAATACCCTTATTTTTCTTTACCGATTTATTTCTAACTCTTTACCACAATTCAATGCGACCGCTAGCGAGAGAGCGCATCGTGGGTGTGGAGAGCACTATGTAGTGAAGCGATGAGTGGCGAGATCGTAAACCTGCGTGTCATCTCAGAGCTCATCCTCGCTGACAGGTCGCCCCATGAGTCATTTAGATTTTTTCTCCGAAATATTTTATTTATTTGCGGGAACATATTCGGGTTGCTGGTATTTACAGCCTGAATTCTATTTTTCCATTACAAACTTACAGCTGATCTGTAATTCTCACTTATCAATATTTGGAGGTTTTTAATTGACGACTTCAGTGTCCTAACCTCCAAGTTATGTCTGTCAGTAAACTGCCTGTACAAGGTTTTGAGTCTTGACAGTAGTCTACTTTTGTGTCGGTGCAGTGTGTCAATGGTAGCATTGCGGAATTAGCCTGCATTTAATCAACTGTCGGACATGTGAATATTTCACCTCGCCGCAGAAACGATAAGCGTGAGAACGTAGAGTTTTGAAGATATAGGTGCCCACTTTAAGGCCTATGAGAGCAACCTCTCTAGGAGTCTTTTCGCTGGAAGTAGAGAACAAATTTTATTGGAAAATTTCTTGACGTACACGGATTGTACTCATGGGTGCGCTCATGTATGTATATCTGCCTTTATATTTTTTCGCTTGAGTCGTGCAACAGGTAGACCACAACAGCCTTTAAGCATCCACCCTCTAAACCTTGCATTTCTCAACCGCTTTTTGTTCGTCCATACCGGTAGCAATTTTTCTATATCTAGAAAATTCTTCCTCCGAAATGTCGAAAATGCGTCGAGAAAAGAAAATGCCCCAAACCAGTAAATATCACCTTCGTGCTAGCTTGACATCATTTTATCCCCTACCCATCAAACTGCCAACACTCAAGACTCGCAATAAACTAGCGATACCACCGATTGTCGCTATGCTCTCTCTAGGACTAGGGACGGAAAGATATATCCCGCCTATCTGCACGATAAATCCGACTCAATGTACTACGACGGTAAAACAAAAACAAACATCATGGTTTCCATCCAGCATGAAGGCCTCCCTACCGATGTTACCGGTCCCGGGAAACTTTGTATGAAGTATCACGAGATTTTCAATATGGCTCCACAAAAAGTTGCAGACGATCTTACCGCTCTTCGCCACTATGTACATACACTCTAAAATACTCTTACTCCTCCAACGCAGACGACTTGACCACGATAAATTTTTTTGAACCTAAAAAGACTGCGCTCTAAAACCAACACTGTTTTGCATCAATCTCAAACTTTCCCATTTGATATCTACACTCTAACTGAAACTAATCTTATTCCCAATGTAAAAAACAGGGAATTATTCCCTCTTTTGTTCAATGTTTTTCGGGACGATGATCGCATACTCCCTTCGATTGACTCTCCTTGTCGAGGTGTCCTACTGCCCATTCAGAACTGCTCCGTGTCCTCTCTCGTTGCCACGTCATCTTTTTCTAAACTCGACTTTGTGTCAGTTAAAATATCACTTACTCGTAGATGTATGCACTTTATCTGAAGACCTATCTTTTATTATCGCTTCTAATCCCATTTCTATTAAGGAACTATTGACAACTTTCATCCTCCTCTTCTTCCTTCATTTTGTGACAACTCACAGAGAAATATTCAAATCATATGCCATATTCCCGCCATAAAACATCTTCTACATCCCGTCCTTGGTATAATCGTAGACTCCGCTCTCTACGAAACAAAAGAAACAAGTTGTGGGTGGTATTCCTTCGCACCCTCTCTTCTTCCGACTATTCAAACTATCTATCATTTCATTGAACTCTGCAACTCTCTCTATCAACGCTACCTAAGTAGTGAGCAAACTAATCTTATGCTCTCCATTTTCAATTTATCAATTGCAAAAGTAAGACCGACGGTTAGCCTTCATCGCTTGCGAAACCAAATCTTCAAGTGATCCTGCTTCCATCGCCAACTTTTTTCCTACATTTTTTAAGCAACCATTTGACAACAATTCCTTCGTACTAGATCCCTCTTACGTTAATGACTTGGTAAATTTCTCCATTGGGCCCTTTCTCAATCAAAATTTCGATCCTGCTGTTACTGAAGAAAAGTTACAAAAACTCAAACTAAAAGATGCTCTTCCAACCTTTCTATGAAGCTTTCAAGGGAAGAATTTCCCCAGATTTGGAAGACCTCTTTTATAATCCCAATACACAAAAAGAGATCAACGAATGAAGCTGCCAATTATCATCCCATTGCTAAACACTCTCGTATACCCGTATCCTTACAGCCGCAAATTGCCTGAAGATGAAAAGAAATACCACTTGTACGAGCTCGAAGTCCTAGCGATAGTGCGGAGCTTACACCAATTCAGTGTGTATGTAACATATTGCTGAATAGACATTTCAAGGTTGCCACGGACTATGAGGCCATAGTTGCGACCAGCAATAAGGCAAAACTAATCCCTCGAGTGAGTCGGTGATAGCCCAAACTGCAAGAATTTGACTACGAAACGGTTGAACAGTCGGCAACCTTTAAAAGATGAGCAACAGGTGGAGGAAGCATCTGCATTAATACTGAAAGTCTACATATCAGACGAGGACTGGGTAGTGACCATGCAGTAGCAGGACCTACGGTTGCGAGACATGATCTCCACACTGAAGGCAGTTAAGATGACGTGGTAAAGAAACAGCTACAAAAGGACTATATCGTCAGAGGGTACGGTCTTTTCCTTAAGGTAGATGTGGAGAAATGGGTGGTCCCCAAAGCGATCCGGTAGAGGATCCTTAAGCTGTGTGACGATGATATGGGACATTCCGCTGACGAGAAGACGCTTGAAGGGCTCAGAAGAATCGTTTGATTCCTGAAGATGAGAGGATTGCGCCTGCGCAAAGAAGAAAGTATAGATCGCAGGAGGAACTTCTTTAGTTGACAATTTCACAAAATATACCATTCTTCACGACCACGAAGTGGCCAGCTACTTTGGGTTGCCGAGAAGGATAATCATCGACCGAAGAATTGCATTCACTTTGCGAGAGTTCAGCCAATTTTGCAACGAGAACGGCATCTGGCAGATTCAGACCGCTGTCAGAACACCCAGAGCAAATGGGCAGGTTGAGAGATGCAATCGGAGTATTCTGCCGTTATTCAGGTGTATGCATACTTCAGAAAGGTGGAGAGACTGGGCAAGTCATCTACGAACCGTCCAGTGGGTGCTGAATTCCATCCGGAACTGCACACGAACTCCTATTTGCTTATACACCGAGGAGTATTAGGTTCGACAAGTTGCTACTGGAGCTTGGAGAGCAGACAACGTAGAAGCGGGTGAAATGGAAGGACGGCGAGGCTGAGCATTAGTCAACATTTGGCACAGCCAGTCCCGTCAGAAGACAAAATTCGACTCGAAGCACCTTATCAGCCGGGAGAACTTGTGTTGGTGGAGAACGATCGTACAACCACAGGTGAGTCTCCGAGGTTGGAAAAACGTTATCGAGGCTACTACTTCTTCTCCCCAAGACTCCACCCTTCTTCAAGGATTAATCGATTGGTTTTCAATCTGGTGCTTAGAACTTGATATCGCCGAATGCCAATTTATAAACTTCTCACATAAATGCAAACCCGACTCCTCCACGGCTTTATTTTCTCGATGATCAACCCATTACCCAGGTCCGATTTTTTCAAGACTTTGGCATATTATACGACAGTGAGCTTAATTTCTGTTCGCATATCGATAAGATGATCCTTAAAGCCAACTCATCACTTGACTTTATTGAACGATGGTCTAGGAAATTTTCCAAACCGTACCTGACCAGATATATCGATGTTACCTTTGTTCGCCCCCTCTTTGAGTATGCCAGTCAACCTTTGTCTACATTTCACCGAGTTCATGTTTCCCGAAACGAGGGTATTCAACGTTCATTCCTCTGATTTGCTGACCATTTAATCTATCACGACCGCTTCAAACTTATCAATTTGGATTCTTTAGAACAAGGTAGGAATTCTTTTCATTCATCGACTGCGAATCCTTTTACAACTTTCTTTCCTTCAACACCAACCAACGTACAGTCATTTACGTTGTCTTCGTCTCTTCTATCTACCGGTTCACTCTTAGATAAACTCAAGCCTTTCCATTTTGACCTCACTCCCCGTCTCAAACTATATCTTCTCCACTCTTTCCCTGGTTCCTAGCTCTTAAACTTTTTGCTAGTTTTTAAGTCCTGTCGCAGTATTAAGCTTATATTAAGCCAAATGAATGGGGGCCTCAACCCTGGATGTCACCTCTATATTGAGGAACACGTCGAAACCGCAGCACTGTGAGCCATAAGGAGATATTACTTTCTCTGAGTAATCTTAGTGACTGAGGAACTGCATATCTTAATCACTTTTAGAGTGGACATTTAGATGTGAGAAATAACTCAATTGACGGCGACAGGTTGCGCTAACATGCTTACTTTATATTCACACAGATTTTGCGATCCAACAATACGCCAGCAATTTTGACTAAGGAACTGTACACCAGCCCGCTGCATCCAATAGCAAAGCCGTTCTCGCGCTATCAATCAACTTACCGCCACTGTACCATAGTTCGTAAAAGTTGATAGTTTTCCTTGTCTTGGAAGGTTAGTTGACGGCACCTACTTGATGTGAGCAGGGAACACGAAAGCTGCGTTTGACATATCTAATATTCCTCGGCCTGTCCTTTAGGTTGACCAGTTCTATTGATTTCCTAGAATCGACTATGGGCCATATTAGTCTGTATATCTCACAGCTTCTTCGATGAGTCCACCCACGTGATAAGGTCATTTATTTCCACTTCATAAAGAGATTTGGTGGTCGAAGAGGTGTCAACGTTGTTGAAAGCTCCCTCGGTATAAAGGAACAATGAGTCGTAAGATGTAGCCTCAACCGATTTGCCTTTTTGGTAAGCAATCTTGTATTTTAACAGCCATCTATGATTGAGACTGCACTTCACTAAGGATTCTCTTGGTGTTCTTTACCACGAAGGGTGACAGAGTGCTAAGTCTCAGTAGCATATGGTGTGACTTGTCTGCTTTGGGTAAAACAACTACGGTCACCTCAGGCCAGGCACTGAATATTGTACCGAGATCAAAACAGGGCTTACGAATATATAACAAGATGTCTCCGACTTCTGAGAAGTGTCTATATTGCCGTATTAGTCTTGTTATGCATTTGCATCTTGGCGCAATAGGATTTTCTGCTGATTGCGAGCAGCCTAATCGTACAGCATCCTGAAATATCATATCAAAGCCGTCATAGGCCAGGTACCCAGATGAGAAAAGTTTATTTTTACCGTCCTTCAGATCTTCCAAGAATACATGCTCTGGATGTGAATCTCGATACACTATTCCAGACAGGACATGGCTACTGGATAAGCGCCCATAAGGCATTCATCCGCCCAAAATTGGAGCACAATGCCCACATCTGGTCAGGTGCGCCTAAAACATCTCTGCATCTGCTAGATAGGATTCAAAGCCGTCCGATAAAACTCACATGTGATGCTAATATCACTCAAGCCAATTGATAACCTCGAAAACAGACTAAATGTCTCCTGTCTCACCTTGTCTTATCGCTATTTTCACCACCAGTGCTCGATTGGAATTGCCAGTCGTACTCCACCAATTCAAAACCTTCTACCGTAGCACCCGTCTCGCTATGAAGAACTGATGGGCATCAGTTTAACCTTAAGTCCACTTTCGGTCGTACTCTGAAATATTGTGATTCTTTACTAAGCCGCACAACTCGCTTGTGGAATGCACCTATGTAGTTCCTAGTCATTATAACCTGCAAACATTTAAAACCAACGTACATCGGTATCACTCTTTCTTTCCTTCCTAACTTTCCTTCTCCCGCGCTGTGTGAAAACATTTTAAGGGTACTAAAAATATCTTGAGCACACACCACTTAAAAAAAAAAGGAGGAGATGTGTGCACCACCCTCTGCGAACAGTCATATTTTACATATTGTAGGATATATTGTGAGGATAACCATTGTCGTAATAATCATGGGAGACTGTGTACTATGTGTTAGACTCCGATCTCGAAAAGGACGATGAACTGGCTCATGACCCTCTCTCTGCAGGGTGTTATGGCGTAGATTGAGGCACAGAGATATTTGAGAAGAAAACAGAAGCGAGTTTTAGACCCGGATCTTAGGGTTCAAACATCATCAGGCACGCGAACGATAGTCTTCATGAAGTTCACCGAGTTTTGGTCTTGACAATAGCCAATAGCTTCACTCTGTTGCCAGCCAGCATTCTTGAAGGCGGGATAATGCCGTACGGAGCATTTTGTGGCGTTAGTAAGAAGCACTCTAGAAGCTGCCATTTTTCGTACGCGGTTTTCCCTTTAAGATCAGACATATCAAGAACCGGAGCTCCAAGACTATCTTTAATCGGTTCTAAGAAGTATTTTTGAAGGAGGTTTTAGCCAGGAGAAGTTAGACAGCTCGTCGGCTTTTTGGGCTTAAGCGACCTATCCGTACTGACAAACTCTCTCTTGGTCTTCACACGCCGTACTTTGGTTAAGTTCTTCCAACCGTTTAAGTATGGGTCTACTTTGTGTGTTCTCCAGTTGGACCACCAGTAGTTTCTCGAACTTTGCCGAAGTCCAATCCTTTGTCACCTTTATGCTTCGCTAATTCTCTCTTTGACAACACGTCGGATTAGCGACTTTCAGCTGAGCCAAACAGATACTGATAGCATCACCAAGATTGGTGATGTCAGGTGTTACCAGTGCCTGTGCTGTCAGTTAAAGTATAATAGCTAGAGAAATCTACACGAATCGTGCAGACAAGGTTGGTTTGTCTGAAAATTTGCCAGGTAACGTGTACCACCGGCACGGTCCGGATAACACCTTCAACATCTACGAGTAGACCACGGAATGAGTAATGCATATACAAGAAAGATAGGGGAAAGGTAGAGTGATAACTTATTAGTTTTCGTCGCCTGAAGTTGACAGTCTGGTTCTACTTAAACCTCTACACGACGCCAAGGTGGACAGTCGTCATAAAGAAGTTATAATTTACTAAAGCGAATCGTCATTTACAATAGAAGGTTCGGTGGACAGAACGGCACCAATACCAGAACTTCAAAACTTTCATCGGATTTCAATAACATCCTATCTACTCCAAAAATATCCAAACAGTTAAAGAAGATCACCCCTCCCCCCCTTTTTCTAATGTTCATTTTATCTATCACCATTTCAATTCCCACGCGCCTACAGGATATTGGAAAAGTTTACAACAAATTAAACTCCAACAGACATAAGACCGCCCATTGAGTATTTATGGCCTTCACTTAGGTTTAGGTGCGTCCACTTAACAGCTTCGTAAAGTAGTTTTACTACAACGAAACGACCGAACATAACCACAAAGGATATGGAATTGGTCATGTGGAATGCCAAATTACCATAAACGAAAAACTACTCCTATTCTCTCCCTCCAATGGACGCCCTCAATTTCCTTTGGTCATGCCAAGGATACACAATGAATTTCCTTTTCTCCCTTCATTGACTTCTTTTCCGTCCAATAGTCCTGTAAAAGGACGCAAAAGAATTCCCATAAATACGTTTGACTACCTCAAAGTGCTTCCCCGACTTTCTGTTAACTATCGTCTCATAAAAATCTCTCAAATGGAGGACAACACGAACATCAATTGGAATGAACGACCTGTACCACCAGAATAGAATCTGACTTTGTAGGGCCAATGTACGGAGTTAGAAGTCCATGGCTTCTCGTTGAACTGGCGGTTGTCCTTGTTCATCTGATGTCTCTGGTGTCGCAGTTCCAATTGTCAGGAAGGATAATAAATTTCTACTCAAATATTGAGGTATGCGTTATGAAATTCAACGGTAGTACGGGTACTCGTAGACGAAGGGAAATAAGTGAAATATCTCAGAGAGTCAGGACGACTTGTCCTGGATGTTGGTATACATACGAGTATGTATTAATATAAGAGAATTCCAACCTAACCTCTCCGATCGATATCTAAGAATCAAACGAATGGAATTCGATTGAAGAATGTCGAAGAGCTGCAAATGAAATTTCTTATCGATCCTTTGATGGCAGAGGGAAGACAGGAGCACACATAACCTACGCATTAGGATGCAGGCGCAGTCTGCGGAGTAGGTAGCCAAAGTTGTACATACAAACGTATACCATATGCCTTTAGAGGATGTGAAAAAAGATGTTGACAGAGTTCGGTATTTTGTTGTAGTGGAATGTCTGCGGCATTCAGCTCGTCCTGACTAATTGCTGTTTAGGAATCTATTGGATCTTTAATGAGAAATTAATTGTGGGTTAGTCGGGATGTGGTCATGCTTAGGAGAGGCTGCAGAGTATTAAATGTCTTACAGCCAGCAAAATTTATTACATAACGTGCTCCCTCACATTTGTCTTCGTTTAAATCCAAAACCACGTAATGACAGCCTTCGGATTAAGGACCACACGGCTCAAGGATCAAAATGGTTATAACAATGAGGCGACAAAATTTGTTTCTAATAACGTTTTATTAAATTGAAGTTTAGTAGAAATTCGAGCTGGTGTGTGCAGCTTAGACGATGATTGAGCGCATAATTGCTGACTGCCTTAAACCTAGATTAGGCTTGGAGCGTAACGTCTAAAGGTCCTGTCAAGTACCTTAGCTCCTCGTGGTGGCCCCTGGAAACTGCAAATGGAAACTCTTATACTCGTATATCCAGGTTAGGACTACAAACCCGAGTCAGGACTCAATGATGAAGGAAGCACTTTTCAGAAAAACTTACAACATTGATTCAACGAAGTTGACAGCATGCTGCCCCTGGAGCTGGTAATCTTCTTTCAGAGCTGCTTTCACATTTTCAAAGCCCAAGTCTAAGGGGGCGAAGGCATGGTTATGAACACTCACAACTTCGTACGGTGTAGCGCGCTTCCTATGCCCACAAGGTGTCATAAAGGGCTTGGCCTTCCAGGTTTGTGGTTACTCATCGGGTGAACTCCCTAACAGTGTAAACGAAATATATTTATGGTGTCGAAACAACCCAAGACCTCGGAAACCGTGTACGAGTAACATGCAGTTGAATAATTCATGGAGACCCTAGAGTGCTATACAGCGGATCTATCCGCCTTACAAAAAATGCGATGAAATGCAGCGAGTGCAAAAGCATGCAGCATATAAAAGGTCCGCCATCTAACTTTTTTTTTTCCACTAGTGTTTATTTCGTGAATGGTAACACTTAGCTCATGTATGATTTGATAGATAATTAGTTTTATCCTTCCGCTGAACGAATATGGTTGTGTATATGCTTGAAGAACGCTGGGAAATATAGCGACATTACTTTGAAAATCATGGTAATGTTGCAGAATGTGTGCGAAAATTGCGTACGGATTTTGGAAGAAGAGAAGCACCGTCAGCTTCGTATGTTCGTTATCTTGTGAAAAAAGTGAAAGAAACTGGCATCCTCATCGATAAACCAAAGCGTGAAAAGCCAAAAACAGAGCGTACACCTGAGAATATTGCTGCTGTGGCAGAAAGTGTGCGTGAAGCGCCATCAACATCAATTCACCGTCGTTCTCAACAATTGAACATTTCGGAGACATCATTGAGCGAATTTTGCATAAGGACCTTGGTATGACGCCATACAAAGTCCAATTGGTTCAGGAGTTGAAGCCAATTGACCATCCAATTCGTTTTCGCTTCGCTAAGTGGGCCTGCGATCGACTTAGAGAAGATGCCGATTTTGCCAAAAAAATCATCTTTTCAGATGAAGCTCATTTTGATCTTGACGGGTATGTAAACAAGCAAAATTGTCGCATTTGGGGCACAGAAAACCCGCACGCATACATTGAAAAGCCGATACACCCAAAACGAGTCACTGTTTGGTGCGGATTTTGGTCCAGAAGCATAATTGGGCCATTTTTCTTCGAAAATGAGCAAGGAGTGGCCGTTACAGTCAATGGCGATCGTTATCGGGCCATGTTGAACGAATTTTTGTTCACAAAAATTTAAGAGGAGGATATTGGCAACATTTGATTTCAACAGGACGGCGCTACGTGCCACACAGCCGAAGCTACACTCGATGTTTTGCGCCCTGTTTTTGAAGATCGCATTATCAGACGCAGAGCTGATGTCGTTTGGCCACCTCGGAGCTGCGATTTGACACCGTTGGACTATTATTTGTGGGGTGCCGTAAAAGATAAGTGTTATGCCGACAAGCCAGAGACAATTGACGCTTTAAAGGACAATATCCGTGAAGCCATTGGTGAAATGCAGCTGCACACAATCGATAATGTGCTTAAAAATTGGACCGATCGTGTAGGCTACTGCATGCCGCCTGGTATACATATGGGCATCGGCTATCAGGCTCAAACAGAAATCGAGAAAATTCAGACATATTACAGTAGGATTTCGTTCTGAAATTTTACCAGAAGAAAAGAACATGCCAGATCAACAGAACATGGTGATAGATTCGCAGTCCTTCGCTGGCGATATGGAAGAACTATTTCTGCATACTGTGAAACGATAACCACTATCAATGTTCCGCTATCAGCCAGAACGAACTATTCAAGCCAGACGATAGTGAGCAACATTTCTGTCCTTTAGACTTTGGATAGGCCTACCTAACCTTAATGCATAAAGGTCACAGGCACTGGCAACTTAGTTGACGATTTTTTCAATGCGCCGACGGAATATTGCTTTGTAAAGATCATGCACCCAATCATCATTAACATATTGTCAGACGAAAGCATACCATATGAATGGTACCTCTGTAGTGTACGCCTAATTCTAAAGAAAAGAGTCTCTCTAGTCAACGCCAACTAAAGAGGATTTGGCTTCCGCAACGTCGCCTGTAAGATCTTTTTCGCCGTACTATGAAATCGCCTAAAACCTTTTGTAAAGCAACTAATACGTCAGTCCTTGAAAAAGACCTTCGGCATCCAAATCGATGCCTACCACCCCCACAGCGTACACGTATATAGGGAAAAGTTATATGAAGCCATGTCCGGTTTTAATACTGCTGCTTAACATGACCGGCTCTACAGAATGCCAATAGAGGAAGCTTGCAGCTCCATAAGAGCCGGTATAGATTTTACCGGCACCTTTGTTGCCAAAAAAGTCATTGAAGAAGGCGATCCACCTTGATGTGACTTCTTCAACCTCGTACTGGAGAGTAATGTATGAAACCCCCAAACCCCCAACGTGAGGACCACAACATTTTGAAAATCAACAGAACACAGCGCAACTTCTGTGGGGTGCTAAATGAGGGAAAAACGAAAGGACGCATTAAGTCCTTAGGTATAAATATCTGGGGTGGCCCGTGCAATTACAGGTGGAACTGAAACTAACTGGCGTGAGGAACAGGAAACAGCTCGCAAATAACAAGGTTGACTGGAGAGGGATGTAGGTTGAAGCCCAAATTCTCTCCGGACTGTAGCCTCAGTTGGAACAATGGATATGGCATTTGCTTTTTGTTGGGGACTAATGAATTAGACTATGTTGTTGCGCGTTTGCGTTAGGTTAGGTTAGGTTAGGTAGTAAGGGATGTGGCCTACTGTTCTACTGTGATTCGCTGTTAATGTTGTAAGTCTATTATGTTATTATTATGGCGGTTTTTACCTAACTCGTGTTGACTGAAAACAGGCCAGAGCTTGTAACAAATCTAATGCTCAAGTCATCAAGTTCCCCAAGGTGTTTGGCGCGGCGTATTTGGAGGATAGTTTCTATTTCCTCTTCATTCCTACTACTTCGGCAATAATCTTGAGATTATGTTATTGTCCTTGCCATTCGTCTTCTTTGTTGACCCTGAGGAGGGTAGTACGTGTTCTCTCACTGGTTTGGCTAAAGGGAGCGTGAGATGATACAATCACTCTCGTAAATACATACTTTGCTGGATCATTCTATGGCTATAAGTTCCATTTCGCGTTCCAGGGTTTTAATTAATATATTTATGTCGTTGTGCGTGTTACTCCTGTGCAGCGAACCAGTTATCTATCTAGATCATCCGCTTTCTCAGTCCCTATTCATTTTTGAGTTTCCAGCAGATATCCACTCGATTTGGTGCAAAAGCTTTTATGGCTGCTTGACTAACCACAAAGATAGAGATCTCTGAGGGATCAAGTTCCCTGAGTAGTAGAGCCTGTGCAGCTTAACAAATTACAAATATTTCTGCCTGAAATATACTACATTCGTCCGGAATCTTGAAGGAGTCCTGGATTTGTAGCATTTCACAGTAGACTCCATTCCAGTACCTTTCTCCATTATGGAGCCGTCCGTGTAGAAATATAGTTTTCCATTGTTGGTAGCAGTGTTAATTAACCAGCCATGCCTGCTTGAAAATGCTGTGGAGAAACCCCAATCAAAGTCCATGCTTGGCACGAAGTAGTCACTACACTTCGTCAGTTTTGATGATTTGTACTCCGGTATTATAGACGTGTGTCCTAAATTTGGGTGCGCCTATAGGCCTGATTCTCTGAGTCTGATCGAGCTTCTGGAAGCCGTGCTATTAAGGAATTTGTCAAAAGGAAGAAGGTTGAGCATTATCTCTAGTGCAGATACAGGAGTAGACTTTACCGCTCCTATTACTGCGACACACGCCAATCTTTGAACTTGTACGAGTGTTTTGAGATAACTAGTCTTTTCCACGGCTTTCCACCAAACAAGCGCACCATATCTACTCGTAAGAATGTGTATTATACATAGTTGCCACCGTTTACTGAAGGTTCTTTAGCATATGTAGAATACTTCTAATGACTTTTCGATTCATTCTTCGATGTTACTCTTCCAACTGAGCCTACTGTGCAGGATGATTCCTAGGCTGTTGATTCTGGAAAGGTTAAGCTTTCCTGTCTTTCTTTTCCTTGTGAAGAACACTAGTTCGGTTTTTAATGGATTCATTTTTAGATCGTTTTGTGTTCCCTATTTTGGGAGTGCTGATCGTTGGAAGATGTTTTTCTCCCACCAGAATGACTATGTCATCAGCGTAGGCTACTGCCTTAACATCCTTCTGTTCGAAACTTGTAGGTGTGTTTACAACAAGAATCCATAGAAAGGGAAAGATCTCTCCTCCGTGAGGAGTTCCTGTTCCAACTGTATTCTTGACTGCGTTTCTCCCAAATGCTAAATTGATAATTATCCTCTTTAGCATGTTCTCAATCCATTATGCTATCGTGGTTTCTACATGGAGCCTGTCCAAAGCTATCCTTACAGAACCGGTGTTTACATTATTAAATGCCCCTTCGATATCTATGTATTAAGGCGGCTATGGTTTCTGTGGCAGCTACAACCTCGTGCTGTGCCGTGTCTACTGCTTTTCTTTTGAGGCAATCGTGTTGAGGACCGCATTAGTTGTGTTTGTTGAGTTTTTTTCTTATGTGTTAATCCAGATACTATGGGTCTATAGTCCTTAAAAGAGGAACACTTGACTTCTTGCTTTGGGGATGAAAACCATTTTTATTTCTTTCCGGTTGTTTGGGACGTAGCCCACCTTTAGACAACCGATAAAGATAATTTTAAGTCAAGGTATGATGTATGGAAGAGCGTGCCGGGATTATCTCATTTCTTCCAGTCGATTTGTAGGGATTGAACGATTAGGTCGCCCATATTATCCTATTCTCTGTGATCAGATTATGGGTTTGTTGAGAGTTGATTTTGTGCTGTCACTTGATATCTATTCACCAACAGCCTTGTAGTCCGTGAAGTACGTTTCCATAAGAAAATAAGTGATTCCCAGCTGTTCTCTGTTCAGACTTTATTGGATTCTGTTAAAAGTCCCAAGATGTTTGGTATCACTGGGTGCTCCTACTCTGTTTAGCGTCCCGATCTCTGGTTATTACCCCGTCACTGTTGGCCGTGACCTACGAAAACCTTATTGATTTTGCGATAGACCTCCTGCTATATCAATTGCTGAGAAGAGACAGGGGTACTGTCGTGATGAGATTGTCCAACTGGTATTCTACTTTCTTGGCGAGGATATAAAGTCAGAACTACTCGCATGTAGGGGATTTTCAGCCTCATTGATACAATTTGATAGGCCTTAGTTCACACATCGTGACTATGTTGTTAGGGTTCTTTATATCGGCACGCATTGCGTGTTCATTGCGCTGGCTGGTTGTTGTCATCCTGATTCCGAGGACGCTGATGAATTTCTTCTTTTTTCAGTGGCATACTGATCTTACTTTCGAAATTATGGAGGTCCACTGGTATACAGAAGATCGGTGTTTCCCTTTTCCAGCCTAGACATTGGGGCATTATTAACCCCGATATATAGTATGTGTTGCAGGATCCGCTTTGGTTCTGGCTTCACTTATCACCTCACTAATGACGGAACTGGGAAGATAACATTCTGATCACAATGCGTAGAAAGATCACTTAGGCGCCAGTTATCATTTGTGGTATCAATGGTAGAACTAGATATTGCTGTGCTAAACGTGTTTGTAGCTCCTATATTAGGTGAAGGAATATCTGGAATACAACATACTTTGTAAGAACCGACCCTATATATGAACTGCCTAATTCTGAGGCCCGAGATTATGATGGGACCATTTTAAATTTTCGATAGTAGTTATAGGTCAAAACACCGCTTAACTTAGCAACAGCTTAGCAACCTCTGGTTGGTCCGAGCTTTCCGGAATGGAAGCGTTTCCGAAAACGCAATTCGTTGACTTAATTGTTGCATCGGTGAGCCAGCTATTTCCAGTTAGGTGTCTCTATTGCTCGCAGACTGAGTATTGAACTCACTAACTGTTTGTTCTAGAAGATCCTAACCGGCTTCGCATGATTGAGTTTTAGCTGCAGGATATTCAAATTTCGCTGAAACCAGTTTCGTATGCGTTTTTATATTCCGGATATCTCCTACTACCGGTAATAAGTTCACATTTAACCCTTCTTGCCTGTCAAAGCAAACAGTTTTCCTGCATCTAATGAATGGCTTTAGCCAGTTTGTGAAAAGTACCCGAACTCGCAGCAATATAATGCAGCGTTTCAACACAAATTTTTTCTCGTACTCGGTCATATACCCACCCGTCCGGACTTTGCTGAAATTTGGCGGTTTGCGTTCCACTATAAGCTTTTCTCATTTGATACTTTGGCGACACATGTCTTCTCATTAGACGTCGCTTTGCTAGAACCTCTAGCATTAAGGACCAAAATTAGGCACGTTCTCCCAGCGCTTTCTTAATTTTCTCCTTATAGGCCACTGTTGTTGGATATTCGGATTTGTTTAACTTGAATAGCAGTTCCCCCTTTCAGTTCTTCGGATTCGGCTTTCATTAGTGCCTACTTATAGAAGTGTAGGATCCGAAATTTCTTGATCAAAATTGGCATTTAAGAATCCTTGTACCACCAATCTTTTTTCTCCGAAAGTGCTCCTTGTTATGACTTCTCTTGCGCATATTACAATAAATCAGAGACGTACCTTTGTACCTTCATAGGTAAGGACCCCATTCTTAAATTCACGTAGACGAACAAGTGTACTTGTCAATAGTGCTCATCGTCAGTTTACAATTATATTGCTATGAAGGTAACAATTAAGACAAAATGTGTCCTCTTTACTGATGCAATTACCAAGAAGGTTTCTTAAGATTGGGGTAAGAAGAGCTTACAAATTTTAAGCTGCAGTGGTTTAACAAATGAGGAACAAATTCTATGAGTATATGACTTTATATGATCAATCCAATGCAAAAGTCCTTCCAATAGGATCAAGTAAAGCAATAAGATTACGCACGGTTTAAACATACATATAATGCCTCGATTTGTTTTATTCCTTTCGATTGTCCTAGTATACCCTTCAGGTATACAATCCTCCCTAATTAATGGAAAATCTCTCAAGAGCACAAAAGTTTCTCGCTGCAGATACTAAATTTTAAAATCGCTTCCATAAATTTGTCCTCCACAGCTCTAGGACATGAATTAACTGCTTGACTACTTCCCACTGACACTGACAACAGTATCGTTTAATGCCAACTCTAAATTGCTGTCTTAGAAAGTCAATTTAATTCTTTCAGAAACGTTCCAGGAAAAGGATCTCCCGACGTTGACGGGGTTGCTTTTGTACTTTATACTAATTATGTCGCACGCAGAACATCAGACAGAAGACCAGAAACAGCACCAGCTACGTGTGGAAAACAAGAAGTAATCCTTATGAACCATCTTCTACTATCTCATACTCAGTTGGTAATCCCTAGCAAAGGATACATGAATTTCTTTTTTCTCCCTTAATTCCCTATTTTTCTCTTCTCATTCGTTCTTAATTTGTTAGAGAAATAGTTTTAAGTTTTCGCCGAGATTCTTATAAAAGGTTTTTCATTTCTTTTTTTCGCAAGGATTTCATAAGCATATCCTTGCCTTCTGTGTGGAGGGAGTTGATATTTTAAATGAGCACGGAATAAGAAAGTAGAGAATCAGATTTGAAATCGCAGAATCTTGTAAAGTGAAAGCACTTTCACCAGTCACTATCTTACTACCTTACCAACCCCTCATGGAAGGACCTTAAACAATAGGGGGTGGCACTGCTCCAGCAAGGGGAAAACATAAATGCAAGAGTATGGAAAATTTAAATTGGTGATGAAGAGTCCTTTCGAAAGTTGCAGTTTGCTTTTTATATCTTCGTATGTTCTCTTCTAATATTCAAGCGCTTCGTTTTGTTCTGTCCTATTCTCTATTCCGTGTTCGGGTTTTTGCCTCGTTTGCTTTGCATCAATTTATTTAGCAAGAAAAGTGAATTAATGAAGGACAAAACAAACAGAGCAGGGAATAAGTCAACCGAAACAAAAAATGTCAAATTGAAGTCATCTTAGCCACTGGAGCGTGGTTACAATTTTGTTCCTTCCTGATGAAGTCTCGGGGTTAATTAATTGACAAAAGTTAAAAGATCCTAAAAAATGCTGGGATAAGTCAGTACATAAGGCTATAGTTCATGAAGAAATCGGGCGGGGGAAGACCATGACGAAATAGGTACTAGAATTCCGTTGTGTGTGTAAGGACATTCAAACTTTATTGAAAATTTAGAAGCCAACCGAAGGTAGATATGGTTAACCTGCTTAGATGTATGCCTGCGTGCACGGGTATCTTCATTACACCTTTTCCAAGGCCATACTCGGCCAGTAGCATAATACTGTCCTACGCCACCACAGGTCTCACAACCCTTTACGGATGACATTAAAAAGATGTGACGATAAAAATAGATTCACTGTTGACAACCCTAGCAAAGGTTTAAACGACTACGGCTTTCGGATCTGCACGTGGAATGTTGAGACCCTTAACATTACAGATGCAGACGAACAACTAGAAGAGACCTCTGACTACTATCACGCAGATATCACCGCCATCCATATGATGGGATGGGCCGATATAAGGAAGAAAAGAAACTGTGGTGATTGTTATAGGGAACAGAAAGAGCGCTTATTCGGATGCGGCAGACTTAAGCAAGATGTCTTGAGCTGCCAATAACTGTGCGAGCGTGTTATGACAATCCGCATCAGTGCTAAATTCACTAAGTGAAACTAATATGCGCCCATTCCCCAACAGACAAGGACGACGCCACGAAAGAATGTTTCTATGAGTTCTTAGGCAAGATGTGCGAGCAATGTTCCAGGTATGATATGACGTTAAAGGGAGGACATCTTTGGTAGGACAATTGGTAAGCATAGCCTACACGACATCACGTCTTACAATGGATTAGTTCAATTGACAATGTGGCGGGACGAAATATGACTATAGCAAGCAGTCTTCATCTTCAAATCTTCAAATGCTAAATCAATTTGATCACATTGCAATCGACGTAAGGCATGCCTCCAGTATTCTGGACGTCCGAACCAACATTGACTCGAATCACCATCATCTTGCTGCCAAGGTACTAATATGGATTATCTAACCGCAACAAAAAATAAGAACTACTGTGAGAAGCTGCAATCGCAAGAGGCCGCCAGAATCTTCTCGTAACGCGTATACCGAAATCTCTTAACAACTCCTATGCCACCAGAATCCCGTACCGAAGACCAGTGGCAACGCTGCTAACATGCGATAAGATACGCTGCAACTGATGTACCAGGTTTCACCCGACCACCACAAGAAATCCCCGGTTTGATGAAGAGTGCCGGCAAGCACATGCTGCTAAACAAAAAGCGTGCAAAAGCGGTGCTGCGAAGAATGATGAAAACCGCTCATCAGCTCTACGAGCAGAACAGACGAGAAGAAAATTGGGTTATCGAGAAGAAGAAAAACCAGCACGAGAAGAGTGCAATAGAAGATATTGAGAGATTGTACTCCAGAAATAACATACGTACGTTGTGTCAACAGGTTAAAAGAACGTATCAAGGAGAGAAAAGCCGTACCGAAACCCGTAGATATGAAGAAGGAAACCTTGTCACAGTCCGTCCTGAGAATATGAAAAAACTTTTCTGCAGACTGTATAACAACGAAGAAGCCCAGAATCCCGCCGTCTGACAGAACCTACGCGATGATATCCAAAACTTCCGTCCACCTGACCAAAATGAAGTAAGGATAGCAATACCTAATCTAAAATTCATCAAAGCAGCTGGTGCAGATGGCTTACTTGCCGAGGTATTCAAAGTTGCTGGAAATGACTTTATGGAGAACATACACCAGCTCATTTCTCAGGTCTGGTCAGAACAGTATATGTTGAATGGAATCTGTGCATCGTTTGCCTGATCTACAAAAGAGCGGACCACCTCAGCTGCGCCAACTAGAGAGATATAAGAGATATAAGTCTCTTCAAGCCCACATACAAAATTTTGCCTGAAACCCTTCGTCAATAATCTGATTGGTCCCTATCACTGCAGTTTCAGACAAAGAATGTCCACAATCTTCACATTCCGTCAGATTCAGAAACAAATTCAAGAAGTCCGAACCGATACCCACCCCTTACTCATCGATTTTAAGGCAGCATATGACAGCATTTATACACACGAGCCATGTCTAGTTTTGACATCCCTGCCAAGCCCGTTCGTTTGTGCAAAATGACGATTGAGAGCGTTCGCGCTGCTCCATGAAAGTCGGTACCGACTTAACCGAGACTGGAGGAGGCCATAGATTCTTATAAAGCTGATATTATCGCAATCCAACAAGTGTGCTGGTATGGACCGGGCATAACGCGAAAGAAAACTACGAAAATTGGTACAAAGTAGAAAAACAGCACTTTTTTGCATACGGATTTGCCTTAAGCTTCCGGGATGATGCATTCATACACCTGCAGAGGCTGATAGCATTGAAGACGCATTCTATGACCTTCTAGACTGAACACATAATCAGTGCCCCAACTGTGATACCAAAATTATGATATGGTCATCGGAAACAAAGCCTGCATAATACCGCGTTCAACAATGTGGTCAGGTTACTAAAGCGTATAACGGCGCGTAACCTTTTAGTAGCCAGCACGCGGTTCCCTCATCTCAACAGTCAACCAAATTGATCATACTGCGATCGATGCCAAACAATGCCGACCTCTCCGAGGAGCCAACATATACTAGATCATTATTTTGTTGCATCCAGGGTTCAGATGCGGATATCACCAGCATATCGGAGTCAAAATTTGATGTCTATCACAAGAGACCGGGTTACCCTCTAACCCTCATACAATCCTAACCCGCACACACAAACCGTAGGATACCAATTCGAATGTTGTCAACTAGATATCAGAGACGATGCTTCTGATGTAATTGGTTTCAAAGCGCCGCTAGAAGGAAGCAGAGGCTGCGCTGGATCAAAGGACCGGATCTGTTCGAGAGCTCTACGACCAGAAAAGAAGGGAAGAGAAATAAAGAATAAAGTCCACCATCGATCAAATACACGCACTACACGCTACGGCAGGTCTTGGAATATACCCGAAATTTCAGGACTGTCTAGTTTTGACATCCCTGTCAAACTCGTCAGGTTGTGCAGGATGACTATAGAAACTTGTCGTTGTTCCATCAAGATTTGTAATGAATCAACCGAGACCTTCTAGGTCAGGAAAGGCTTTAGACAAGGCGATGCATTGTCGCCCTGGAAGGAATCATCCAAAATCAGTGGCCAACAAAGCAGCCACGATCTTTTTGTAAGTCTGCATAATTGCTAGCGTACGAAGATGACATTGATGTGGATGGACAAACACAGCGAGTCGTCAACAGTACTATCGTGAGCATCGAGGCAGAAGCGATCAAAATGGTCTGAGAGACCCATGCTGAACAACACCACTGGCAGTTAGAACTTCAAGGCAGTTAAGAACTTCATCTGTCTTGGATCCGCACTTACAAGCAGAAGCGAAGCAGAAGCCTGTCATTTTCCGTCCAGTTTGTATTGACTATGAATGGACAAGGAGATTCAACCACGAACTTTACAGGCTGTACATCGACATGGCTCTAGCCAACCGTCTACAGATCTAACGTCTGGGATGTATGGACTATGTTGAGAGAATGGATATCACAGTTTCTGCCCAAAAAGTCTTCGATTTTGTCCCCAAAGGACGACGCAGCAGAGGATGACCACATCTAAGATGGCGATCGCAGGAAAAAGAGGACCCCAACCAACTTGGAGTGCGGCACTGGAGGCAGCTAGCGACAGATGATGCTAGCTGGAGAGGATTGTTGGTAGGGGCTCAGATTCACCGAAGTCTATGCCGCCACCAAGGGGTAACTGAATTTATACAATATTATTGAATACAGCCGTTCGGGCAGTGATGATTAGATTTCCCGACAATTGGATCTCTGGCAGAAGGCCTGGGTGCAGAACAATACCAGTGAGTGGCAGCGATTTCTGAATGAGAGAAATGAGAGACTCCTTGAAACTGTCTTGTATATAAGAATTTGTCCAATTCCTCGCTCAATAAAAGGGTTTCATCTCTAACAAAACCCATCATATCCACATATTCTGTATTTGTTTCCACGAACCAAACGTTTATTATTCACCATACATTGCACCCACTTTTGAATGCAATTGGAATGCCCCTGTGGTTCAGTAATTTTTTCGTCCTTAAGCAGTTCCATTTCCGACATTTTAATTGAAACGAATGAACATAATTAAATTATAGAGATGAAATCAACAATCACTTAAGCTGCTCATTGAAATCAATTCATCCAACCAATTCCATCAGTCAACCCCCTCTGGCCAACCATCGAATTGTATTTTCGGTTCACAGGACATTTTATTTTATTTCCCAATCAACAGCGCGAATCAGCAGCTGCATGTAATCCACAGAGTTAAGTTTCCTTACGTTCACCCCAATCTACCCTCGAATTCATCCCTCCAATTTACTAGCACCAACCGTACTCGAAACATGCAAGCCACGGATAGGTGAATAAAAATAAAAGCAGAAAACTCAATTTCTGGATTTCGATTCAATCAATTTGATTAAATCACCACCGCACATTAAGGATTGGCGAAACTGAAAATCAATGAGACCCATCAGGTATCACGCACTGGTGGAGCACAAAGATAGCGCTCCCGTCGCACTGTGCTAATTTAATGCGAACACCTGCGAACGCGCCGATTGGAATATGCCTCTGCAAAGGTCAAGACCAGATAGACTACGAGAATGTGGAATTCCATGCGAAAAGTTGCCACAAAAAATCCCAAAAATGTCTCAATTTACGAATACCACAATATAAAAAAAAATTGCGTCCATCAGGAGTGACGCTTTGAATACCTGATGAGATTGGCCGACGATTATCAAACTATAAACTGACTTGTAGTGAACTTTCGGAAGCATACCTCAACTTCACATCTATTGAAGCGTTTTAGTCCAAAACAATTTAACCAAATCGATATGTTCAAATACGTGAGTGGCGTACAAGGTTATTCCGACAGGACCAACTAAAAAAACAAAAAAAAATTTTAAATTTGTTTTCTTACAAACCATTGTCATCTTTGCTATTGTCGCCTGCGATGCTGCCAAGTCAGGAATTCTCGCTCCACTCGCATACTCTGCCCCAGTGGTTGCTGCTCCAGGAGTTGGAACTGCCACCAGTAGCTAAGTGAGTGCTAGGAATTACAATGGAATTGCCACTGCTCCAGTTTTAGTCGCTGCCCCAGTTGCCAAATATGTTGCTGCTCCTCTTACTGCACCATTGGCGGATAGATATTGTTACATTTTTAGCCGGCAGTTAATAAAAACCCCAGAAATTACTAGTACTTTACTTTTCGATTTATTCTGGTTTTTTGCTTAAGGACCCAAGGAAAAAAGGACAAAAAAAGAGTGATCATTCGACGACCACGTTTTTCTATCTCCCCGTTTTTTGTCTCCAGTTTTCTCGAACCTTCCAGAATTTGACAGCTCCGGTCTATATCTCGAGTCGGCAATGTAGGGTTGAGCTAGGGCACGTTCACATGAGACGCGAAGTCGTTACACTGCCCTCCTCTCCAAAAGATAGACTGTCCTCAGTCGCAGGAACTACTTGTATGAATTCGTCGACAGATGCAAAGCCGTTGGGATTTAGCCCCGCGGCGCGAAAATATTAGAAACGAAGCGACCGGCTTTTTCCTGCATCTGGTATTTTTTAGCGGTTATTTTATATTAGGTGCCGCTTACTTACAGTGCTAGTCGATACCTATGCACCACCAGCGGTGTCGTCCCACCATCTTTCTTTATTTGGTACAGATGTCTCTTGTGTTTTAACGTAGGTACCTGCCGTGAGAGCTTAAGCCTACGGAATGCCCATACATCCATGGGAGCAAGGATACGCCTTGCCATCGCTCACCAAACATTTTCACTGTTTTAGATACCAATTCGGAACTGTGTTGCCGGCACAAGTTCCACCCTTGGTATGAGTCGAGGCCGACCTAAAACCTCTTACTGCTCTTAGGGTCGCAGCACCCAGTACTTATTGCAACTCTACATTGGGTCAAACAAAGGGAAAACCCAAGGGAAAAACCAAGGAAAAACCCAAGGTAAGACCCTTCCCGCGATTTTGGGTTTAAACCACAGCCACCATGATGCTCCCACAAGGGGGCCTACCTCTAACAAGTCAGGCCCGGACCTACATCCGGGGGGCTCCTGACTCCCATGGTACCGTGATTTAAGTCCTGGTAGGGACTACCGGTGGTCCAGCCGCCAACAAGACCTATGACCGGCAACTTGTGACTGATCAAATCGTAGCAACCTTCGGTAGCGTCATCTGAAGATGTTTACGATAAGACCAGTACTTTGCTCTGCCCCCGTTCATTATTAGACAACGTCATTAAAGGGCGAAGCCTTGATAATTGGGCGGGGGCCCTCTTTATTTGGTACAGCACATCTCCCATCCTTTTAATCACATTGTAAGGACCCTGCCAGTCGTTTTGGAGCTTGTCCTTTTTTTTCTTCGGCGCGTACAGCCACAGCTTGTCTCCTTCACTAAAAGGCGTCTGCTGTATCCCAACAGTTGCCTTCTGTTGAAAGAATATGCTGTTTCTAGCCGCTTTGTAAGGTCTTAGACGTATCTCGAGGTGCTAGCTGGTCGCTCGGTTGGAGGCTCGGTGTACAATTCGGTGGGAAAGCGAAGTTCGCGACCAAAGGCCAAATAAGCTGGGGTCTGCTTGGTAGCTTCATGAATTGCCGTTCGGTAAGCTAATAAGAGAAACGGCAAGTGCTCATCCCAGTCCAGCTGGTTTTCCGCGACGTATTTGGCCAGATAATCCAGCAGCGTGCGGTTGAAGCGCTCCACCATGCCATCGGACTGCGGGTGGAGGGCTGTCGTCCGCGTCTTGTCTATACCAAGCCTTTTTCAAATGAGTGTGAATACTCTAGATTCAAATTCCTTCCCTGATCTGAATGCAACTGGAGGGGGACACCGAATAGAGAGAACACATGTACGATAAGAGCTTCTGACACCCTCTCCGCAGTCTGGTTTGGCAAAAGGATAGCCTCCGGCCACTTTGTGAAATAATCGCAGAAGACTAAAACGTATCTGTTGCCATGGCTGGTAACTGGTAGAGGACCCAAGATGTCAATCGCCACTCGTTCGAAAGGAGAACCAACGCTTACGAGCTGCAGGGGGGCTCGCCTCTTTGTTATCGGACCTTTAGGTTTCTGACATATAACGCAGCTCTTACAATACTGCTCAATGTCCTGAGAACATCCAATCCAGTAATAGTGCCTCTTGGTTTTCGCCAAAGTTTTATGCACTCCGAAATGGCCTCCAGTGGGGCTGTCGTGCATCGCTTTCATAACTTCTTTCTGTAAAGAAATAGGTACTAGAACTTGATAATACTCACCATTGGTCGTGTTCAGCCTACGACACAATGTCCCATTTCGACACTCGAGAGCATCAAACATTCCCCAGTATGCCTTTAATTTCGGGCTAAGTCCTCGGACTTCTTCAACTGTGGGTCGTCGCTGCTGTTCTACCCACTGTTTAACGACAGATAACTCGTCATCTTGTGTCTGCCGTTCTGCCATATTTTCGCTTAAGGCTATTGTTCAAACTAACAAACATCGCTTTTCGTCGAGTCGCTCACAATATCGACGGGATAGTGCATCGGCGTTCTGGTGTTTTCCTCCTGGACGATGTTCTACCGAAAAGTCGAACTGCTGCAGATGCTCTAGCCAACGAGCCCTCTGTCCTTCCGGCTCCCGAAAACTGATCAACCAACGTAACGAACTATGGTCTGTTCGCAATAAGAAGTGTCTCCCCAACAAATACGGCTGGAAGTGAATAACTGCTTTCACCATGGCCAATAGCTCCCGACGGGTAACACAATAATTTCTCTCTTGTCGAGTAAATGTCTTGCTATAAAACTCGATGACTTTTTCTTCCCCGTTCTGTATTTGGGACAAAACAGATTCACACGCCAGTTGACTGGCGTCTGTGTCCAAGATGAACTTATCGGTTTCGGTCGGTTGGACAAGAATGGGTGCGGTAACCAGCTTTTCCTTCAATGCGTTAAAAGAATCCTCACAAGTAGAACTTCAATCGAATTTGACCCCTTTTTCAGTAAGAGCCGTCAAAGGTTTAGCGAGAGCAGAAAATTCACGAATAAAGCGGCGTTAGTACGCACATAGGACCAGGAATGACTGAATCTCTGATTTACTTTTTGGCTGCGGCCATTTCTGAACAGCTACAATTTTCTCTGGATCTACAGCTATTCCAGAACCGGACACGATATGACCTAAAAAGCGGACTTCCTTTTTCCCCAGCCAACACTTCTTCGGGGACAGGCGAAGACCGGCGTCCCGCAGGCTCTTCAACATTTTTGCCATGAACGATTACATCGTCCAGATAGACGAGGCAGACAGTATGAGGCAGCCCTTGAAGTACCACGTCCATGAGACGTTGGAAGGTAGCGGGTGCATTGGTCAGGCCAAATGGCATGACGTTAAATTCGCAGAGACCTGTACCGATGGAAAACGCAGTTTTCTCTTTATCCGCGTCGTCCATTTCAACCTGCCAGTATCCGGAGTGGAGATCCAATGTTGCAAACCAAGATGATCCTCCGAGTGCTTCCAGCGTAAGGTCAATGCGCGGCAAGGGGTATGAATCCTTTTTGGTGGCACTATTAAGTTTCCGATATTCCACACAGAACCGGAGGGTCCCATCCTTCTTACGCACAAGCACAACAGGGGAACACCAATGACTTCCAGACGGTTGTACAACTTTTTGAGTCTTCATGTCTTCCAATATTCGTTCGGCTTCTGTTCTTCGGCTAAGAGGTAGCTAAGAGGGGGGTTTTTTGGGGCCGTGTGTCCCGTGTCAATTCTATGCTTAGTTATAGAAGTCCGCCCCTGGTAGTTGAAAGAGCCTGCAAAGAGACAACGATTATTAAAAACTAAAGATCTTAACCTGGTCTGTTCCTCTTCTGTTAGGCTGGTAGCGCATCTTTTGATCATCTCTTAGAAATCTGGATGCGAATTAAGATCTCATAATCCGTCGACAGTTGAATGTTACTGGTTGCACATCAAGCTGGACTATGATGGTATTCCGGGCGATGCAAATGTTTTCCGTTGATAAATTTGTTGCGCGAACAGATATTCCCCCTTCCGTTACTTCGCACACTGACTGAACTATTTGTAGCTGCGGCATTATCGGCACGGCACTGGTGATCACGATTTTACTCTCGGGGACGGAAGTAACAAGGCGGATCCAACAGTCCGACAACGCGGGTACGTGGACATTGCGTGGGTTAGTCGCTGTGAAATGGTGTGCATACATTCGGTCCAAGGAAATAAATTTTCCATCAAGTTGCAGGGTATTGTCTCATAGATTTATCGCACAAGATAACTGGCGCATAAAATCCACGCCTATGAGGCAGTCATCTGAAATTGGGGCGATGTAAACCGGATGCTGGGCTGTGATGTTTCCTATTTCGATAGTAACTTCGAGAAAACCTTCTACTGGTGTAGTTTCACCGGTGACAGTCTGTATAATAGAGTGCGATGTTTCCATCGCCGGGCGGGTAACCATCTTCTCGACGACTCGGGGATGAAGGATTGTCTGGGTGGCACCTGTATGCAGGATTCCTAGGCAGGTGACGTCGTTAATTTTTATCTGGACAGCAAGATTATTTGGGTTATTGGATGAGCGGATGAGTAGGGTTTCGGGTTCAGGGGCAATTCTGCCCCTTGAGAGTTAGTGGGTGTTGATTTTCCGCCGGATGGCAAAGCTGGTCAGCAACGGTAATCGATGGAATGGGGTTTTCATTGATTTTAAAATTGATTGCACGAGGTCCTAAACGCGCAGTTTCAACGTCAAAGATCACCGCTAACCCTTCGTGTCGCAGGTTAGGGTTTTGGCTCAGTTCGCTGCGCGGTATGTAAGTAATCTCTTCGTTATCATCGCGCCTCCGGAGTTCGGAGTTAGCTGTTGCTTGCTCATATTCATTGCCAAATCGCTGTCTGAAAGCTGCATCCAATCGAACAAAATCATCTCGAATGGGGAAGAGTTTCAAAAAATGTGAGCGCAGTTCCCCGCAGATATGGAGCGAGATATAGTGCCTTCATGTCGGCTGCAAAGCTATTTACCCTCGATACGGTCTCAAAATGAAGGTGATATGTGTGCCAGGACGTTTTACCCTCAAATTCGCGTGGTTGTACTGGAATTCGATGTGGCTGCCCTGCCAGGGTTGACTGTTTGTTTGCTTGTGCTTCAAGCGGTAATCGGCTTACTATTCCATTCTGTGTCTCGTGTGCAGAAACGTCGGCAGAAACACCATTTGCATTCGTCGACCCCAAATCATTTCGTCTATGCGTGGAGCTGGCAGCGGGTGCTCCTGCTGGGGTGGAATTCTCACCGTGATCAACTGCGGACGCAGAAGCTGTTTTGTTATTAGGATCTGTGGGAGTAGAAACATTAGCAAAATTTTCGAATCGAGTGTTAGCAAATTCCTGCTGAGTGACTTCGACTTGTGCCACCCGCAAGTTTACATCCTCCAATGACTGCTGTAAGTCGGCCATCATGGTTGATTGCTCCGCTAACATTTTCGATTGGTCTGCTAATTTACACAGCATTTGCTGGAGTCCCCACGAACTAGCATATCCAACCAGAAAGCCATCTTTGGTAGAACACATATCTACAGCGACTTCGGTAAAGAATCCAGAAAACTTCTAAACAGGTCACGTGAGACTAATTTGGAGGAAGATTGAAAAGATTGGAATCTACGGATTCAAACAAAAAGAATATAAAAAGCTTATTCGGATTTCGAAGAGTGCCTCTAACGAAGATTTTGGCGAAAAGATCGAAACTGTCGGTGAAACCAGTAGACGGGACAAGGTCCTTAAAGAGGTAAAATTAACCAATCAGGAAACACACAGAAAATTTGATGTCACGTACACTGAGTTGAAAACAGAGACTCTCCGTCTCATGATTGAGGCTCACTTCCCAGGTAACCTAATCAGAACCAGCTCCTATGTATTAACGAAGCCGCTAATGAGCTGAATAACAAAACACGCCGTACCTGCTATATTTCACCGGTTGTGGCGACGGATGAGGATATCAAACATGCTCTCGCTTTCGTTGATGGCCTAGTCGATGACATATACCCAGTAATGTTGCAAAAAGGTGTATACCAGCTGCTGGTAATTCTGAAGAGAATCTTCACTGCTAGCCAGCCTACCGGAACTCTAGCGAGAGTAGACTTTATACCGAAAATTTCAAAAGATATCTATACGCTAGCCAAAAACTTCAGACCTATAAATCTGACCTCCTTCACATTGAAGAACATGGAAATGATGGTCGAGATTCATGTGCGCAAAACTGCTTAGCGAATGTATCCTCTGCCTGAGATGCAACATCACCGCGAAAGAACATGCGAGAGTTCGCTTCAAAATCTGGTAGGCAGAATTGAAGTCGCACTCGACAAGTAAAAACACTCTGCATTTTTATCGACTTTTGACAAAGCAACTTTCGTGGGCGTGTGTAACTCGGCCAGGCAATACGCTGTCCACGAATCACTAGTTTTATGGCTAAAACCAATCTCGGTGAACAGGACACTGATTGCGGATGCTGACTGTGGTCAATATATGATGGCGGTGGTAAACAGGGGTTGCCTGGTATACAGCGTTCTGACACCACCGCTATGTTGCATTTTGGTCAACTCGGTGCTTAACGAGCTCAGTAATTCTCACATCTATGCACAAGCATACACGGAAGATGTACGAGTAGCTAAACTGTCTGTTGGATTGTGTCCAGCGACTGCTCTGGAGCTCTAACTCGAAGGCAGCCCTAGATGTGGTCGACGCCTGGTGCACCAGAAATTAGGTTTCAGTCAAACCCCTCAAAACTAAGGCTGTTCTCTTTACGAGAAGGAGGAAGCTGACAGGTCTAACTCACTTAGTGCTTAAAGGCATCAACAGCCAATTCTCCATGGGGCCTGCCACCGAGAAGGGTAAGTGTCTTGTCGGTAAGTTTTCACGAAAATATCTGATTGATGCTTTTACTAGACATGAAGAAACAGTCTGTCTCGGCTGCATGGGGGCTTTCTCTAACACACCTGGCATCACTCTAGACACATTGATGAATCTCCCACTCCTTAATCATATCATGTGCTGCACTCTCAAAGCCATATTCCATTTAAAAAGAAGTAGTCTTTCGTACAACACGCACTGGAGCTTTGATGGCCTTGTGCCCCGAATGTCTTTTGTCATCTTTTGACTCTCGTTCTCTGGACATGGCCTCTGATGTAATGAATCCAGAACTCGTGCTGCAGCAAAGTCGTTGAAATCCCTATGCGCTAGATTGGTTTCAGCCATAATCTTAGCCAGGAAACGAATTTAGTCGGGTCTTCATGGATGACACTAAAACCGATATAGGATGCGGCGTAGGTGTCTTTCTAACGATGACTGTACATTACCCTCCTCGTTCCAAGCGGAGATATACGCAATCCTGATGGCAACGAACTATATTGTCTAGAAACAGTAGAGGTGTCGAAGCATTTGCCTCTGTATTGGCAGACAAGCTGCGTTTAGAGCCTTGCTGAAATCTCTTACGACTTCCAAGCTAGTTCGAGAATGCGAGACATCATGAATCTTGTTCAAGGTCACATGAGATCACGGGGGGTGAGACCAGAGGGGAGTTTGTCAGGGCCTAAGTTACGTCTGTCTGCGTTCCCGGTTAAGTGTTCCATTGAAAATTGCATTTCATATAACCACTACTGAAAATGGCATACCTCTCCAGATTGCAGCCAGACCAAACGACGTCTCTAAGAGGTCAGCGGCCTTCCTGTTGTCCCTCAGCAGGAAAAACTGCTTACTGGCATCGTGATAGGGCACTATGCTTTTTCTAAGCATTTAAATGTGCAGCATCCTGCGACCCTTGCAGTGAAAGTAACGACCACACCGCGGAGCACTACGTCTGCGAATTTCCGGCTTACGCTCGCATCCGGCTGCGGATATTTGGCGCTGACGTGGTGTGTGCTGGTACTGTAGCCACTTTATCGTCTAAGACATTCTATTAATAGGAACTTCAAGGGAGTACAACGGACTAGTTCTTTGTCAGAGTGCTCTGTTCCGACGAAAAAAAAAAACAGCGAACTGATTGAAAAATGTTTACTTACACTACGTGTTACAGCACCCAGTTTGCAAGGTCTACAAAAGTCGGAATAAGCATTCAGGGGAAGAACAATCATGCTCCTTGTAATGGAAGTTTTCAGATCTTTAGTGATAGTGGCTAGTAACTGCAGCCTGATGGGAGCCTAATTCAGATAATCAGAGAGGAAATGGTCTGAGGCTTGGTCATCACTTACGTAGCAAACAACATTAAAGGTGGTGCCACTTATGTCTAAAATAGTCTGCAATCTATTTTACTAAAGGGCAATATAGTTTACATTTGATGGCATCCCAAAGACCAAAGTGATCCTAGGCCTCAGCCAACATGATGTGGTCAGTCAGCATGAACCTCAGCTAGTAGATCTTTCGGGCTTTGGTGTACATGCACTCTACTGATATAAGACCTCACCGTCTCAATCCCTGTAAGACAACCTTCTGACCAGATCTACGTCTTTGTATAACCGATTTATTCTTCGTTATATGTTCTTCTCCAACTCCGTCAAGGCATACTCGTATGCCTTAGCCCCGAAGTTCAAACTGTTGAGAGACTTAAGCAGTTAGTCGACTAACATGCACAATAGAAGTGGAGACACGACGCCAACCTAACCATCATATATTGGGCGCAGTCAGCATTCGCAATCAGGGTTCTCTTCACTAGCAAATCTTCACTCTTATCCACAAAACTAAGGATTCATCTACGTAGTGTTTTCTGTCCGAGTTACACTTGCCGTGAAAGACAGAGTTGTCGAAAGCACCCAAAATGTCGATGACAATGCTTATATCATGCTCCTTCTTGTTAAATGAGCCTCCAATTTTCGAAGGATCCTCCGCGTTTTTATGAATGTTGCGTCTTAGACAGAGAATGTATTTTCAAAGCAGTTTTGTGTACATTAAGTTCGACCATTCTCTCCATGCTCGTCAACTTGAAGGACGTCAAATGATAGCTCTGAAGCTTTTGGTGAAAGTGTAGTCACCTTTTCTGATTTTCGGTGTAAAGGCCACTGTCATTGATCGACAAGACTCCGGTGTGTATGCCGGTGTATTCTCTTTACCATTTTGCAGCAAAACTGAACATATGCCATCGGTGCCAGGCGACTTGAAGCCATGAAATGAAACAACAGCGTGTGTATTATCCGCCACCACAACTGATGGCAGATATCAGCTGCAGCGCATTGTGCTATTCAGCTCACTTGCAGTTTCGTTGATAGAAGCTGGATCCGCGTTTTAGCCTGGAAAGTGAATCATAGACGTTAGACAGAGGGTGTCTGTTTTCCACTCAGTCAAGGTGCCGTAAAATCGTGTGAATGTTCCCAGTTTGACTAACATGCCTTTTTTTTGGATTTCGACAAATCTGCTGGTTTTACCAAAAGTGGTGATAGATGGCACTCTTCCAAATTAGTTCTAAGTGACCTGTGTTCAAGCTTCTTACTCGCTTTACGTACTCAAAAAATTCTGTCAAGGCGCCGTTTAGGTTCTGAATGGCTTTCTCTGACTTCTATATTGTTCTGAGCTTAGGCAAACTTTTGACGAAGTTGGTGTCCAGTTTGTTTTCCTATGATTTCTCCTCTTTAACAAGGTAAAATCTTTGCATCATTGAGACCTGTGATTTCTATCAAGCATCAACAGGACAACTATAGATCTTGCAGCTGAGAAAGATCTCAACTGGTTTCGGAGAAGTTCTGAGAAGATGCACCAAGTTCTTTGTTACAAAATCATATGCCAACACTGTGAATGTTGTTTGCCAAAAGTCCAATTGCCTTTGCAGGACTTCACTTAGTATGCAAGCAATGAAACAGAGACAGGAAAATTGCACTTGACCGAAACAAGAAGGTCTACATGTAGTGTAATGAAGAACAGCTTCCCTTGCCACTATAAACGAATGACCTAAATGAAGCTTAATCAGCAAATATTTTCTTATTACCTTTACTCAGGGCTTTCCAATGTATTCTCCTCTTTGTTAGATTTTTAATTAAGAGCTCTTTAAATTGTTTACTCGGGGGAAAGTATCATACAATTGTTACTGTGCTAAAGCATTCACAAATGAATCCTTCACCACAAAGTCAGTCGGCTGAAGTGGGAGGGTTTTATTATACCCCAGAAATGGAGGTACAATCCATTCTTCAAAACCCTAACTGCAGGCAACGCACTGTCTTTTATTAGCCTGCTTTATATAAGCCAACATACTGACTTCAAAAAGGTCTCCAACTTCCCGGTATGTAGTAACTATGTCAAATACCCCTAAACAAGGGACACCCATGCCCAGATTACGCCCCATTCATCATCCATCAGTACAATGTGTTTCACAATTAAATTACAATTACCGTAGCAGTGCACATAAGACCCGGAGCATCCTTGCTAAGGATTCATTGAAAATTCAATGGTAATTACGTGTAAACCGAAACTAGTCACGCAACACCGCACCAGGATTCACTTTAGCAATGTGCAAATGCAGTTTGCTACAAGCTCCACACATGCCCTTTTCCACATCAAAACAAGAAGAGATCTTCTTAGCGCTGCTACGATGGATTCATCCACTGCCAAAGTACAATCATCATCATCATCATCCAAGTCGTCGTCATCCTGCTTCTCCACAGCAACAGCCCGAGCGACAGCATGTCGCTTCAACTACAACAAGCACACCTCACAGCTTCTTCACAAAAAAGGATATTTATTACACGTTCGTCTAATGTCTGCATTATCTTGGATCAACCGCATCCTAGGCAGCACATTTCTGGATATCTGTATCTATGCCCACTTCAGGATATTCTCCTTAGAGCTAAGGCATAAATGACGAAACAATAGCGTACTCATCTCGTATCTTCAAACTCGGCTCCACCACTCCTGGAATGGCATAGATGGTGGCGCGCCATCCTTAAATGGATGCTTATTCATAAATTAAGAAAATATGGTGTTCGTGTCAAAACAGCCCACACTCACAGATTCACCTGAGCAGTTGTGGAGGCAACTCCATAAGGTGGGAGTCAAAGTAAGAGGTCTCCATTCACTCCGGGGCAGGATAATGCTGGTTTATGTTGGCAGTGTTGATGATGACGATAATGTTGTTGTGTTGCTGGCGGCAGATGGTCCTCCAATAAACACGAGTGTACCTCAGCACATACTCCCTACCCCCTTTAGTTGTTTACCGTTGGTGGATGGGGTATGTCTATGTAGGGCTGACATGAAGAAACTGTTGGGTACATACGTACATAGTGAGTTAGATCCCTAGGGATGAGGGATGTGCGCGTTTCTTAAAGTTTTCAACAGATTTCGCACGAAAATTTAATGAGGGCAACATGACAATTCCAAGAATTTAATTAAGCAACCGGGAGAGTGTTTAAAAAACGGGTGTTCCTAAAGGGACAAGAAAATTTATGGTGATACAGTTGGTGGCGGAGTAGGACTTAATTCGTGTCCCCTACTACCTTCTTACTTACTTTGCAGTACGAATCAAATCGCTTATTGTCTAGCGATATTAGCGCCCTTTCCCAAAACCTCACTCACTCACTCGTAACCCCGCTCCTGGAACAAGTCGAACGGCGTTGGAGTTTATCCTTCGGTAGGTTTGTCGCAGTTTGGATGCATTGGCGTGCTAAAAGAGTCCTAGTTTCTGGCAAAGTCTCCCATCTGACATGTGGTCTGAGTGTGTATTGAGTTAGAGAAAATATAAGGTGAACAGAACACGTACAAGGATAATGCAATTAGACGCTTCAGTTATTCACATTGCTTGTTGTTTTTCTGTCTTTGAATTGGGGGCAATGATCTTCCTAAGTACGAGTAGCTAGATGTGCCTGAAGACGTCAATTAAATTCTCGCATGAACGCAGTTAAGTGGATAATGGTCTGAGTACACATAACGAGTCATTCTGATGGGTGGCAGACATTTCACCCTCATTCATAATAGGCAGAAGTAAAACGCAAATAAAAGCAAGTATCTTAGTCCAGGCAGATTCATTTATTTACAACGTCATGTACTCGTAGATATTACTTTTTACCACAAAAGAGGAGCCGAAGCATAACCCAAAGGAGCCGCAGCTAATGGAGCTGAATAAGCCAAAGGAGCAGCCAATGGTGAGGCTACATAACTAGCGGCTAAAGGAGCAGCAGCAAGTGGAGCAGCGATTTGAGCAGCCAATGGGGCAGCAACATACTTGGCAACTGGAGCAGCAGCTAAAACTGGAGCAGCGGCAATTCCATTGTAATTCCTCGCAATCACTTGGCTACTGGTGGCAGTGACAACTCCTGGAGCAGCAACCACTGGAGCAGAGTATGCGAGTGGAGCAAGAACTCCTGGCTTGGCAGCAGCGCAGGCAATAACAGCAAAGATGACAACGGTCTGAAAAGGTTGATCAAAAGATTATTTCAATATCCTGTCAGAGTATCCTTTCACCTTACGTATTTGAACATGTTGACTTAGTTTGTTAGTTTGGATTGATGTATTCCAAGAAGTGTGAGTTTGAAGTCTGTTTTGACATTCACTACAATGAGGCTTTTATACCGAACGATGGTACGTGCCAACTATTCGGCGAGGCTCATTAAAAATTCACCTAGTGATCGGTTTACGTCAAACGTGCTACCGAATTCGAATTTTTCGAATGACCTTTGAGTTGTTCAGTTTCAGAAGAGAAGTGGGGGTGCTTTTTAGATATAGTGGTCTTCTTAAAGAGTACTGCCCTTGGCCTTGGGAGTATGGGTGTTTTTTTTTTGGTTATTTTGCTGAATGAAGAAACTAACAATAGAAAGGCCGTCGGTGTGGTAAACAACCGGCTTATGCAATTTTTTTGTGGGTTGCAGTTGCTACTCGTAGTGTTTTGTGTTGCTGGTATAGCTCCAGTTAATTTGTTAAGACGCAAATACAAGAAATTCTTGATGTCCGAGTGAATATCCGCCTAGTTATCTTTAAAATGCACAATGGTCATTTGTGCTTTATTGAAATTGGTTGAAATCGTTCTTCAGCATATGCTTGGGAGTATGGAGAAGTTACTGGGACACTTTGGTAAGAGGAATTTCAATGTCTTGTTACCCCATTCTTAAATAAAGTACAGCCAGTGATTTTTATATTTCAAGGAGTTGGCGAAGGAGCTGTTCCTTCAGATTTCTGTTTTTCCCAGCAACTAATGGATGTAAGAACATCGTGACAGAGGAGCTAAATGCTTGAGTAAGTATGAGCATTGAGTGCTATGTAGGGCATGGATCGCGTTTTTGTAGTATCAATCATCGAAGCCTATTGGGGTAACCCTTGACAGACACGCCTGCTACGTTGTGTCTTAGAAGATGTAATAGATGGAAACAAATGGGGTAACTTTTTCGCTACAACAGTCTAGATAATCGATAACATTATGAAGATACTAAGCCAAAACGGCCATTTCTAGATATCAACTTAGCCATAACGGCAGAAAACGGAACCTAGGGACTTATCAAGGAGCACGAAAGTTAGGATGATATACCGTGATGCTAGTATATTTTGACTGGCCCCATGGACCGAGTTTCTTACCTGCAATTTTTTTCATACGATAGCTACCCGGAATAGTTTTAATTTGAATTCTTGAAATAAAATTCTTAAGAATAAGTGAAGTCTTTCTGTACTGCGTTGTTTCTCGGAGTTACATTCAAAGACTCTGCTCTACATATTCTAGTCATTTTAGGCTACAGCTCGTATAATTCGTCATTGAATCTTCTCCTCCGAAGCCCGAATATCTGACGAACTACTCTTCTCTCGAAACGACCAAGGATATTTTCACTTGCTTTCAATAGAGTTCATGCTACAGGGCTATAAAGTAGGACTGCGATGATCAAGGTCTTATGTAGAGTCTCCTTAAAAAAATCCAGCTAATAGCCTCGGTGCAATAGTTAGAAGAACTTACAAGTTCGCAAGAACAGATCGACAACGAAATCAGCAGATTTCGCCCGCAGTTATGCTAACGATGAAGAGGAGCGTAAAACAGCGTAAAAACTGTAGCTACGAAGGAAGAAGCCGGAAGATTTATGGGACTCATTGCACTCTAGTATTTCATTAAACGACCAAATGAAGAAGGTCTATGAATTGAAGAAGGCGGTTATTTTGTAATTAACGAGAATTATTAAGAGGAAGTAGGTCAGGAGCAGGAGGAGCCTTCAGAAGCACCACCATTATCATCATCACGATTCAAGTAACATTTGAAGATTCCCAAACTTTTAGTTGCAAACCCACGCACCACACGAAAAAGGTTTACACTGTTTGGAAACATTTTCCAGGAACATTTAGAGAGCCTGAACTAATTTGTTCCAAAGACGTTCAACACAATGGTAAGGAGCCTTCAACAAGTATCAAAAGAGATGTTAAATAGGAGGAAGGACACCGAAGCAATATTGAATGGTACTTTACCTTCAAAAGCATTTGAATCTGCAATTGGCTGAGATACCTACAGTGAAGCAATTAAATTTCCAATGATAGAGCTTCCAAAATTTGATGGGACTGGTGCCAATGATCTTATTCTCAAAAAGCGCTGACGATGAAAAATAAGAAAGAGCAACCGTCAATTTCATTGGGGCACTGGTGGTAAAAATAGAGGCAGAACAAACTACGGCAGGAGATATTACATCGGTGTTTAAGGGTGTCAATTGACTTGCATTACATTACGTTTTACATACTCGCATGTGTCTTATGCTTTTGAATCTTATCTCCAATTTTGGGCAGATAAATGCCTTAAAGATTGAAACCAGGCCATCCGGGCAAAAATATTTCTTCCATTGCTCGAGGAAGCCTTGTCAGTTCGCAACATTTTTGGTGACATCAAATATGTGGTTATCCAAACGCAACTTCCATTGACACATACTCGTATACAGTCGACCCAAGTGCTATTTATTCACGGCAGCGGATAGCATTGGGTTTTGGAAGCTCTAAATTCTATTCTGGGAACGAATATGAAAACCAGTGTTGTCACCGGCAAGGGCATACATATATTGGATTATAAATAGAAGACGTAAGATCATTGATGAAAATTAAAAAGAGTGTCGGAGAAAGAACCGAGCCCAGCGGTTTACCAACATTTATTTGGTGGATATCAAGCTTAAAACGAGAGGTAACTTCTAATCATTAGAGAACGAAAAAATGTACTGCCAACATTGCGAAGTTTTGGTATTATGAGATATTTTATGAGCTGACGATTTATCAGCTTTACCATGACTTTAGAAAGGACGTACTCGTACGTACAATGGGTTTGTAGGAGGAAAAAGAAGTGAGCAGGAACTAGATTTGCCCTGTCGAAAGAGCTGGTTTCCGTAATATCTTTAGAAATGATCATTGTGATGGATCATGAGGCTGAATGTATGCTGCCTTAATTAGCTCGAACCATACGGATCGACAGCCGTGGTAAATTCAAGTGAAGACATTATAATCTCTACTTTATTTTGGTCGGGTTGATAAAATCTTGTGATTCATCACCCAAGTTGCCGGACGATTTCAAAATTATGACCATCTTCTACATGCCTCAGCTATGCTCCAATGGGAAGACGAGATCATTCCAAAGTCTACCAAAAGAATTATGTACGTCTTTATCTGAACTAATTCAACAGGATTTCCTGAGCACAGAAGTAAAAACTGCCGAGATAACGAGAAAGGATATAAGTGAACTATTAGCAGTAAAGTTGGTATCACACGAAAGGAAAAACCTACACATTAATCTTGCCTTGTGCTCTAATCAACTATTCATCTGGGTCACAAAACGCAGTGCTATTTGACTCTGCTGTTAAGCGAATTTAGGCATCATTGTGGTCCTACTTTTCAACGGAGGTTTGGGCATCCACCAATATAGTCTGAATCATCATCTCTGCCTTTCTGCCCGGAGCGTTATTGTAAATTAGTACGATATGAGTTATCCAGCGCAACTGCTGAATTTTTATACGCCTTTCATTTAGACTAGCCCGTAGGTTTTACAAATAATTTAAGTTTCAAATGATTCAACCATTATCTCGTCGTCGGTGGTTCGTCATCGATCACGCCCCGGCGCCATACGATGGAATTGTAAGAATAAGTGATTTCTAGCTCTTTGTACTTCTCAGTCGATAGAGGGCCTAACTTTTCAGCCCGCAGTAATACCTGCTGTCAGGATTTATTCTTCGCTAGATCTCAAGGGTGGCGTTTTTTTTTTTTTTTTTTTTTATAATTTACGCGCGCCTAAGGGGTTAGATACCCTTTTACTGTTGCCAGGGCGCGGGCGGAAAGATAGAAGGAGGAGAAAGGAAAATTGTTTTTGTAGTGGTTTGAAACTCAGGTGTGTTTGGTTTCTATGTTTGCTCTCCAGGGGTTGGAGTCCGAATAGGACGGAGAGTTTTTCTTCACTCAGAGTGATTCGAGATATAATTCCCAGTATTTTTTTCATTGCTTGAAACTCTTATAACAGCCAAATCTACGTGTCAGTGTTATGCCTTCACACGCAGAATTTTTTTGTCTGAGTTCCAATTACACAATGAAAAACTGATTTGCCATGGGCAGGATTCGAACCTGGACCCTCCGAGTGAGAAGCGTTTGCTACTACCACTACACCACGGTCACCCCTTTGGCATCCATAACAGATTCAAAATATTTATATAAATACATACACGGTGGGGCAAAATTGATCATCAAATTTTGTTTTTGAATTACTTTTTCACTTAATAAAAAAAAAATAATTTTGAGTGATGGAAACCTTTATATGGACCTTTACAATTGTTTCTGTTAAGTGGAAAATATGATATCCGCCAAGTGGCTGCCGCCAGTGTTGATACACATTTGTGGCAGTTTTATCACATATTCCATGACTTTCCGCAAGATTTCCATTGATAACTGCTCGCATTCATGTCGAATATTCTCCTTAAGGGCTGCGATTGTCTGAGGCTTGTTGGCATAAATCCGCGACTACAAGTAGCCCCAAAGAAAGAAGTCTGGGTTGGTTAAACAAAATTGCCAAAACGAGGGATTACGCGACCAGGAAAAGCTTCCTTCACAATATTCATTGGGGCTCATGCTGTGTGTGCGGTTGCACCATCCTGTTGAAACCACATGTTCATCTAGACCCGCTTATCTAATTCCGGCAGTAAGAAGTCGTTAATCATGGCCCTGTAGCGTTCGCCAGTAACAGTGACTGTATTTCCGATGGCGTCCTCAAAAAAATACGGCCCAATCACTCCTCCCGCTTGAACGCCTCACCACACAGTGGCTTTGAGTGGATGTAATGGCTCTTATGCATCACACGTTGATTTTCAGTGCCCCAAAAATGAAGATTTTGCTTATTGACGTAACCGCTAAAGTGGAAATGCGCCTCGTCACTCATGATGATTTTCGATATAAAATCGTCCGTTTCGTTGTTGAGATTGCGGATGGCTTTACAGTAATTCACACGCGACTGACGGTCAGGAGGCATTAACTGATGCACTGTTTGCACTTTGTACGGGAACATGTCTAAGTTTTTCACTGAAATTCGCTGTAGGGTCCGTCTGGCGATGCCCAATTGCGTCGTCTGGTTGATATTTCAGCCGCGATATTCTCATCCAAACGACCAGTCCGGTGGCGGCCACGTCCCGCATGGGCTCCTGTGGTTACGCTCTGTTCGAGTCGAGTAGCTAAGTGCCGGAATGTTTGCCCTGTTGGCGCGAAAATGGTATCCAAATTCACGCTGTGCTAATTCTACCGACTCATTATTAGTCAAAAACATCGACGCAATTATTCCACGCTCTTGCGGAGTATAGCACTCCATTCCTTGTATGTTTGTATACTGCAGCTGTCTAGTTCATAAATGTCAAACATGATTGACGTACGACGCTATACCATCTTCCGATAAGGTGATTAATTTTGCGCCACTTATATATATCAGCTCTCAAACACGCTGTGCCAAAAGTTTGGTCTCTCCCGTTTTGAAAAACTCTGTCGCCAGTCCAACCCCGTTCGCGATTTATTTTTTTACCCGGGCAAGCCTTTTAAGACTTACTTATCGGAACATACACTCCATCGTAGGCTACTATGTTGTTTGGATTATCTTCTACACCTGCGGAATTGTTACCTACATCACTGGCTAGCTGCTTCGGGAAGTGCCCGCTTCATACTGATAGAATGCTCTGGATACCTGTTGTACCAGCAGGTTATCATTTCCTCTCCGCTGGAATAGGACTTGGTTTGCAAACCAAAAATGTAGCGTATTGTCGGTTAAAAGATTTTTAGGTATTATTCCAGTAACCAAACTTGCATCTGAAAACCAGACGTTTCTCCTCACCTTTGTTGGGTCAGTATCGCTCTCGTGTAACCACTACCTGGAGGATGACTCGGTATATTGCATGGTTTTCTGGAAAAACGTCGAAAGATTCCTTGTGCTACAAGCATTCTTCTCCTAATCTAATGGAGAGGTTTTCATCAGCAGTCCGCATAAAGCCAGAGATTGTATGTATACGTCAACAATCAAAAGTTAGTGTCAAGTGGCTAACATCTGCGATGTGCTTTCTGATCCGAATTTTTTCAAAACAAAACTTTTCCTGCGTTCACAACGTCATTTGCTTCGCCCAACATGGTAGTAATCCGAATCGATATTGAATCGATCATTGAATGGATGCATACGACCAGGGTATTGAAAGCGTATCTTTCATCAAACAATGTGCATAATCAATCTGTTTTCATGCTCACTAATCAGAGCTCCGGTACCAGAAACCGGTGCCAACTACCATGTTTCTTCCTTCGGCGAAGTCGAACAGCCTCATTAAATTTATCGATCGCCGAGCTTAAAATGTTCTCTTTAACCAACTTAGCGTTGTATGATTCTGATATTCAGATGAGGGCATATTCCATATGTCTGCTCAAGAAGCACTTTTTTTTTTCTTTTTTTTTTAAAGAACTTAACACTCAAGTGGGTATGCATACTCCTAAAGTGACTGAGCAGGTGTTAAGTTTTTAGCAAAATGGAACAGAGAGAGAAAGAAAGATTTTTGGGCTCAGTGGTTATTTCCCTATAAGCATGCCTCTCCTATCCATTAGGTAGTGAGCACTTGCACCAATCTCGTGCCTATACACATGGTAGCTATAGTAGATACCACAGAGCGACTATCTCCCGTAGTACGGTGCCGGCTGAATGGAGACAATTTCCTTACTGAGAATCCAGACATTCTGGGTCGATATCCTTATATTGTCGGCCATTAAGCTATCACTCGGAATCTAGCTTCTTATTCGAAGCAATTTCGAAGTATTCACTGAAGCTCCAAACACTACCCATAATCTCAGGATCTGGGGATTAGTACGCCTCACACAATACATAGTATACAACAAATAAAGTAGCTATTTAGTGACGTATTTGTGTTGGTAAAGTTGGAATAGGGACATTCAGGAACAATTCAATATTCCAGAATAGAGGAGGTAGGCCCGCCTTTTTAAGATTTTAACGGATTAAAATCCGCTGCTTCGGATGACTTGCCAGTTTTTAAATATATTTTTATTGAGTGTCACCAGTTAGATAACTGCTATTGCATATTTAACGATGCAATAGAGGTTAGATTAACAAAATAAAAAAAAAAACTGTAATAAACAGTTCAACAAAATGCCAATCGAAATAATAACACTGCAACGATTTATTGCTGTTTACCACGGCCAAGAAAAATAACCTTCAACCTAAGACATTTTCGGCAATACCACTTGACTCTACTCGTATGTACTCGTATTATCAAAGAGCTGAAAACCTCCAAAACTGCTCAAAGCAAATTTCCAGCGAAAACTCTTCCAAGGTAGATTGAATTGAGTCATTGACTGCCGCCCAATTAACTGCAACGGAAACAGTAGCTGAATATTTAATATATGTACCCAATGGGCCATCAGAGTCACGTATTTTAGGCCAACTATAAAAGGTGAAAACGAAATCGAATCGAAATTATAACACAATCTCAAGTCACTTGGAATATATCAATCCGAAACCAAACCAAATCAACATGTTCAAATACGTAAGTTACAATCGAGGACACTCAGGCAGGATATTTTAATAGAATAAGGATTTTCTTATGTATTTAGACCGTTGTCATCTTTGCTGTTATTGCCTGCGCTGCTGCCAAGCCAGGAGTTCTTGCTCCACTCGCATACTCTGCCCCAGTGGTTGCTGCTCCAGGAGTTGTCACCGCCACCAGTAGCCAAGTGATTGCCAGGAATTATAATGGAATTGCCGCTGCTTCAATTTTAGCTGCTGCCCCAGTTGCCAAATATGTAGCTGCTCCTGTTGCTGCTCCACTAGCCGCTGCTCCATTGGCAGCTCAATATGTAGCTTCACCACTAGCAGCTCCTTTGGCTTACTCTGCACCACTAGCGGCTGCTCATTTGGGATATGCTTCAGCTCCACTATTGTGGTAGAAAGTTGATTAAATGATGACGGGAATAAATTGAATGTGAAGACGATATCCAATATTTTTGTTTTTGTTTTAGGTCACCTCTCAAAATTTCTAACTGACACGCAGGTGGATTCTCTGTCTTTTCCTAGTTTTGTTTTGGTCCTATAGTCAGTCAAAAAGTCAGTTACCTTTGTTATCTTTGTTATCTCTACAAACTTTGCTGGTTTGAGCACCAGTTTCAGCTGGACTTTCCACGCATTTTTAATGCTGGTTGTAATGCTGGTATCAGAGGAGAGTTTCTCAAGACCCGAACCTGCGTTAGTACCGCGTGCGTTCTTAGTTAAAGTTTCTTTTGACAGACGGGAGTCACATAAGCATAACTAAAGAGGACATAACTCTCCAAGATGCAGGCAGACCAAACAAACCTTCACTACCCTTCATAAATCTTAAGAAGTGCAATCAAAGGGTAAGTTTGGTTTGATATTCGTAGTTCATTTTATCGAGGATTCTTACATCACGCCTTACTGACCTTGTGGTCAATTAAGACTGCGTTACATGCATTAATCAAAATCAAAAATTAAAATCCCGATTAAACCTGGACCTCAACCAACAGGGCTCTTCAGCCTGCATGGTATCTCCCCCCAACTGCCACCAGTACCGCACTACAAGTTGATTGAAGTCCCCTCCACTTGCGTGTGCCATCTTAGAGACGGTCATTCAAATCTGTACTCGACTCGAGAACATTTTGGACCGGAGCAATAGAGTCCATTCGCTCAACATGGCCGAGCAATCTCAGTCACTCAATCCATAAACACCTGACTAGACCGATGTCGCTGTACAGCCTGCACAGTTTGTGGTTGAACTTCCTGTGCGCAGAGAAATAGCGATTGGCAAGAGTAATTCTGCATTTGATTTCTGAGCTGATGTTGTTGCTACTTGTAACTGCAGAGCCAAGTTAGATGCTGTACAGCCCATACAGTTCGTCGTTGTATATCCTCCTCCGGAACTGAAAATCACTCGAAGAATTTTCCTCTCGAAGCAGCCAAGAGCGCCGTCATCCATTTTTGATAAAGCCCATGCAGAGAACAGGGCTGGGTTTATTAGAGTCTTATATAGGGTCAATTTTGTTGTTCGAGAGATGGCTTTTCTAGTCAATTGTCTCTTTAACCCAAAGAAGCAGCGGTTGGCAAAATTTATTATTCGTTTCATCTAACCGCTGGTGCCGTTGTCTGAATAGATAGCAATGCCGAAGTAGACAAAGTCCTTAATTACCTCAAAGTTATGTTGTTGATAGTTAAACACATGTTCGCTGCTTCCGTGTCAATACTCGTGAAACCGCCACTACCATCACACTGCTTTCTGCCGATTATGTCAATACCATTGGCGTATGCGAGTAATTGGACCAACCTTTGAAAGATTTTGCCTCTTAAGTGTTGGTGAGTTTTGCACAATTCTTTCAACAATGATGTAGTTGGCGCAGTTCAGAGGGTCGCCTTTCTTGAGGATGGGAAAAATAATGCTTAGGTTCCATTCATCGGGCATACTTTCGTCCGACCATATTTTACAGGTGAGTTGGTGTATGCCCCTTAACAAGTCTTTGCATGTCGCTTTTTATAGGGATCTTCACTTCATCTAGGTCGAGTGGACGGAATTGTTGACCTACATGGTCCAAGTTGAAAGATTTATTCTGCCTGACAGTGATAGTTGGATCGCCATCGCCGTTACACAGTCTACGGAAATGCTCTTTCCAACTACTCAGCATCGACTGCGACTCTATTACTATCTTCCCTTGTTCGTTTCTACATGCTTGTGTTCGAGGTTTGTGTCCATCTAATGTTCTTTTTGCTTTTTGTAGAATTTCCGAATTTCATTTCTGGAGTAGCATCGCCGGAATTCGTCTCCCCTCTTCAGCTCGTAGAGATCATGAGCAGTTCTGGTGCTTCTATATCTGTGGTAATAAGTTAGAGTAGCTTATGTCGACTTAAGCGAAAATGGAGCTCTTTGGTTCACTATGTTCTCCTGTTTTTATGCTTTCTTTTAGTCTGGGTCTCGTTATTCTACGTCGGTTAAAAACCGTTACATTTAAAAAAAAATAAAACAGTTTAAGTTTTTTTGGTACACAATTGCATTATATTATAATAGCTTAAGTCTAGATCGAGAAAAAATTTATGAAATCTTGGAAAATATGTATTTTTTTAAAATAACTTAAGTCATGACATAAGTTATTATGACTTATGAAAACATAATAAGTTTATCACTTAAGTCGACATAAGCTATTTTTACTTAATGTTAAATTGCAGCAAATTTGTTCTTATGTCGACTTAAGCTATTTTAAAAAAATTTCTTTTTGATAAAACCCAATTTTTTAAAACAGCTTAAGTTACATAAGCTATTTTTCTCCTTTCAAATTCAATATTAGTGTTTTCTTAGGTAAACATAAGCTATTTTCCTTCATGCAAATAAATTCCTTTACGTGAGTTAAGTGAATATAAAAATATCTTCATTTCTGAAAAGGTCTTCGAACAGGTAAGTGCTATTCAAGATATTGTTAAGCTATTTCAACCGAGCTATTTCTTAACGAAGAATTATGCTAAATATAGGATACATTTTTTCCTAGTGGTCGCAAAAACTCAAAATTGTATTACGCAAGGCCTTTTAAGTGAGTTAATATGAATCGATCAAGAAAAATACTGTCTATGGCATTAAAAAAAGCCTCATCGGGTAAAGATGAGCGTGGATCTAACGACAGCGGAGGCAGTAAAGATAGTGAGTAACATTTAACTTATTGAAAGTTTTCAAAACGATTAAAATTTGTAATTTTGTTATGTACAACAGAACATATCCCATTCAAAGGGGCTAGTTTTGAAGATACCGATGTTTTTGAAAGCCCAGTTTTAAACGAAACTGCATCATCGCATAACTATGGAGGTAACTTCGATGTTGAGAAGGTTTCCCAACATTTTCCCCTTTTTGAAGTTGATGGTGATGATGACAGCGTAAAGGATGCTGATTTTCTCCCCAGTGCAGACAGTGAGAGTGAAGAAAGTGTCATCAGTGAGAACACAAGGCAGGCTGGAGCCCTTTTGGAAAGAAATTTATGTGAACATCAGGAGCATATGGTGAGTAATAGTGATAGTGAAGTGATAACATCCAATGGCTGTGTTAAAGAAGTAAAAGAAAATAGAGCTACCAAGAAAGTGAAAAGAAGCACTGGAAAGGCTTATATAACGCCTACCGGAAAAACTGTGAAAGCCAGGGAGTTCAAGCCGCTAGGGATTTGTCGCAAAAATTGTAGATCAAAAATTACTACTGAAGATCAAAAAAATATATTTGAAAAGTATTGGGCACTGGGCAACTACAACCTGCGACACGCCTACGTTTGTGGTCTCATCGTTGTTGCGGAAACTAAGTTTAAGCGGACGTCGAAACATCTTACTAGACCAAGAAATATAAATTTTTCGAACTATTATTTCTTAGAAGCCCATGGAAAAAGAACTTCAGTTTGTCAAAAATGTTTTCGTGCTACTTTATCCGAAACGGAGCAATTTATCAAAACTGTTGTAAAGAAAAAGATCAATTCATCGGGGACAACAACAGAACCTGACAAACGAGGGCGTGGGGTGTCCAATAGGATTACGATTCAACAAGAAAACGAGATCCGAGATCACATTAACAGTTTCCCAGCGTACGAATCGCACTATACCCGAAGAGACAGCAGCCAAAAGTACTTTCACAGTGACTTAACACTCTCTTCTATGTATAACTTGTACTGCGAAAAATACGAGACAGTGGCTTCAATTTCTACTTTCTCAAAAATATTTAAAACTATGAATATTAAATTTAAAAAACCTAAACTCGATACTTGCCACAAATGTGAAATATTGAAGTCGAAAGTTGAAATGGGAACTGGAGAAGAAAAGCTTATCTTCAAACAAGAGCAAGAAAAACACCACAAGGCTTCCGATCTAGCATACAATTCCAAGAACAAAGACAAAGAATATGCTAGGACAATGGATTCAGTTAAAGTTTATGCATTCGACTTGCAACAATGTCTGCCCACACCGTTTTTAAGAACAAACGTGTCGTTTTATAAAAGGCAACTATGGACGTACAACTTAACCCTTCACGATTGTGTTACTAATCAAGCTTATTGTTACATGTGGGATGAATCTGTGGCAAACCGTGGAGGAAATGAGATATCATCTTGCGTCTTCAAGCACCTTCAAACAATTCCACAAAACGTAAAGCATCTAATTTTTTACAGTGATTGTTGCGTAGGTCAAAATAAAAATGGATATGTTGCTACAATGTTTGAGGTTTTCAGTAACAATTCCAATATTGAAGTGATTGACCATAAATTTCTGGTACCTGGTCACACACATATGGAGTGTGATTCTGACCACGCGGCTATTGAGAGAAAGAAGAAAACATCTACCGTAAAAATTCACCATCCTAGGGATTGGTACCAGTTAATAAGATCCATTGGTAAAAAGCCGTTCATTGTTCAGGAAATGACTCAAAAAGACTTCCTAGACTTTGCCAAAACATCGAAAGAAAAATTCATTTGGCGAAAGATTGCTGACGACAAAAGCAAATTCAACTGGCAAAATGTTAAATGGCTGCGCTTTACCAAAGAATTTGCCATTGTTCAATTCAAAATGAGTCTAGATGAAAATGAGGCATTTAAGAGACTTAATATAAAAAAATGGGGTGTGAATGTCGTTGATGCTTTTCAAATTCCTAACTGTTACTCCGGGCCCAATGTCATCAGCAAAGAAAAGAAAAAAGATTTGCTAGAACTACTACCAGTTATTGATACTTCATACCATGACTTTTATCTCAATCTCAAAACTGCTGAAATCGCAAATACGCATCCTGATTTGACGGATGGTGAAATTTCAGATGATGATAATTGAAGGTAAGGACGTTCTCAAATATTTTTGTGTTAATTCTTAATCGTTTTTTTTACTTCAAGGGTAAAATCATTCGTTATCATCCTAATCCTATAATCGTTTAAGACTTTTAAAACTACGAGTTGTGATGAAATCTACAAAGTATTTTTTTTTTAATTTAAGCTATTAAGTTTTAAATTAATTTATAATGATAATTAATACTAATTTATTGCATTTTTTTAACTTTTTTGATGGAAATATCAGAAATATTTAAATTTTTTTTGAGAAACATATTTTTTTTCAAGCCTGCATGGAATTTTTTGTTTTGTTATTAAGCAAACTTTTGAGCAATTAGTGTTTATTTATTAGAAGTGAAGTTTTAAAAACTATAATTTTTTTAGGCCTTAGAACTTATGTAAGAGCATGATTCGTTTTATCAGTTTTTAAAATAGCTTAAGTTGACATAAGCCCATAAAATATTTAATACGATTTTATTGAAACATCTTATGTCACTTAAGTGATTGCATTAACTTTTATATGTTTTTTTTAAAATAGCTTAAGTTTAAAAAATATTTTTTGCGGAAAATTGGACTGAGATATAAATAAAATAAATATAAGGCTTCGTGAACATTGTTACTGTCTCTACTGGAAAAAAAATTCATGTGTCTAGCCCTTAAGGTTATTTTTTATTAAAATAAAACATGTATAAAAAAGTGTAAACCAAACTTGTTTTGCTTATACTGAAAAGTGACAAAAATCGACATAAGCTACTTTAACTTATTGCCACAGATATATTCTATATAGCTGCATGTGCTTGCCGCCTCTCGTCGTCAAACCAGGTGAAATCCAGCACATAAAAGGCGGCATCTCTGATGGCGTCTTGACAATATTGCCACTTGTATTCTATACTTGATGCTGGCGGCATAGAACAGATTAAGGGAGACTCGATTTTTCGATTTCTTGAGATTGCAGACGTCCGATGTCGAAGTTCCTCACAGTATTAGCTTGCATTTACAACGTTCGGGATACCCGCTACCGTACTTTGGCTACAACAAGGTAGCCGAATCGATGTTGGCCCCTCGAAACATTCCTACATCTGGCTAACGGCTGATTGATCAGAAGATCTCCAATTCTGCATATGAATATCGAGATGAGGGAGCCGCATGCTAGCCACGACAATGTTTCGCCCTATCGCAAAGTCAATTAGCATGAATCCGTTATACGAGGTTATGTTGTGCAGCCTTCCAATAATTCCAAAGATACACCCTCTTCCTAGATAGGCATTAAAATCGCTGAGGTCAATCTCAATGTGGTAGCTAGAACACTTCTCGTAAATCTCATCTTTGGTGTCGTCATCTTTTTCTTCTGTGGGAAGGTGCATGCATATAAGGCAAATGTTGGTAAATTTAGTCTTAGTACGGATTGTTACGAGGCGCTCGTTCACATGCCGAAAACTCGAGACTTCTTGCCTAAGTCTGCCTCTAACAACAAATCCCTATCCAAATAGGCGCTGCTTTTGCCGTCGATAGCAATCGCCGTAGTCCATGTCGCAGTTTTTCATTCTCTTTTTGTCCAGCCCATCCCATCGCAATTGGTGGATGGTCTAGGGCCTCCGCTAGTTGTTCGGCTGTTCATGGAATGTTAAGGGACCTAACATTTCACGTGCAGTTTCGAAGTTCGTTGTCTTTATTTCGATTGCCTAAGTTGTCAACATCCCAACTCCGTCCGTAGCCGCGGCTTGTTGCTACTCCGTAACAGTGGGTTTTATTTCCATGGCCGGGCAGTTACCCCGATGGCACAACGCCCAAGGAGGATGGCCTGTTTCATTATATATACCCTCTAGAGAGAGGGGTGCGTTAGACCGAAATCAGTAGCCCGTTCTGGGATGTGAGCGCTGTCGTTGGTCCATTAAAGGCTCATTCGCCACTACCTCTTTTCCTGACTTAGTCTCAGAAATCCTTACCGGCCTGAGCTCTAAATCGTATGTTGGAGTAGGCCGGATAAGGTCTTAGTTGATTTATTCTGGGATCTTACTTCACTGTTGATTCCATCTAGGGAAGTCATTCGCTGTCCCATTCGTATTGCTGCTATTTTTGTCTGCTGGTAAGCACTCGCGCTTATAAGTTCGGCAGGTGGAGTCCGGATTGTTATCGACTCTTACTCGATGGTTACCAATTGATGTGTTGAAAGAGTTACAACCTTATTACCTTATTTCTACAGCTCCCAACCACCAAAATAGACGACTACCTCGAAGTTGTAATTGCTAATGGCCACGTTCTAGTCAAAACGTCGTTGGTGTGTGGTACCTTTCCAATGACTCGTTTACCGTCGATCCATGTCGGCCGTTTCCACCCCAATACTCAATAAAGATTCAAGTTTGGCAGGAATGTCAAAATTGGACTTGGTATTGTATAGCTTGTTCCTTTGTACGCTGTACAGAGCTTTGGAGTCGACAAAAAGATTGTAATTCCCGGGTCTTTTTTCAAAGTCTGCCATAGCGTGATCATTTGATCGATGTTGGACTTTCTCGGCCTTGAACCGTACTGGTAAGAACCAACCAGCAAAAAAGACCGCCAACCTAATCTAACCCAACATAAGACAGCGAAATGACATAATTGAAGAGAATATTGCTACTGTGCGCGAACCGCTAAGTCAAGATCACAATCAATCGATTCCGCGTTGTTCCCAACAGGCGGGGATTTATTGAAGGTCGCTGGGGCATAAGTTGTTAAAACATTTGGCTATACGTTCGTATATAATGGCATTGATCCAAGAACTAAAGCACGTCGAAGTTTCGTTGATTGATCTCTATTGAAGATGGAAAAAGATTTGGGTATCTAGATGGATTTGATAATAAGCAAAATTGCCGCATCTACATAGTCAAGCTATCGTTCCGTGCTAAACAATTTTTTTTCGGGGTAAATTCAAACTAAAAGGCCTAGGGCCTACATGGTTTCAATGGGACGTTGCCACAATCGATTTGTTGAAGACGGAATTCGGTGATTGTCTTATCGCCAAAAATGGTCGTGTCACTTGACCGCCCCGCTCATGTGATTTAACACAATTTAGATAATTTTTTTTGGGGCTACTTCGCCAGAAACTTAAGACTATTTGGAAGTGAACATTCGACGTGAAATTGCTGGAATATCGGCCGAATTATGTGAAAAAATCGTGAAAAATTGAGTCTAGCTCACCGACTTATGCAAGCGGTTCAATGGAGAATATTTGAATGATGCTAAACATCTGTTTTTTTTTGTTAAAAAAAAAATCAGAACAAATGATACAGCATACTTTTATGCTATTTTTTTTTTTTTAAAACTCTCAGTCACGACAAACAACATCTATTGCCAGGGCACCCTGTTTGCTCATTTAATTTTTTGTACAGAACGAAAGTCACAAAAATATTTGCCTCTTTGCGTAACGGTATAGTCTGACGGTATAGTAATGAATGTATTTTTTCCCATATAAAACTGTCCTTTCACGAATCTTATCCCTTACACGAGCCAAACTAAGAGCACTCATTCAACACGTGATCGGCAATGACCAATCAGTGGCAAGATATCTACAAAATACCTCAGTAGGCTTAGGAGCAACCGAAAAATTCAAATTTCACAAAACATCACCCTTCGCCCAAAATTCATGGAATTGCCTACCGACAGACACTTCGCCATCCGTCCACTTTTGTGTTGTTTCTCCTTCGAGTTGTTTGTGTTGGCAGAATTCTCTGGAATTTCAGACGATTTCACATTGGGGTTGGATTGTTATTGTCTTTCTGGAAACCCCCGAGCCAGTGGATGTTAAATCGAGATGAGCATACGGACGACGTCGCAGATTCAGGATAGTTATTTCGACAACTATCAGGAGAATGGAACAATCTATCTAAAGAATAAGCGTAGCATTTCGCCAGGGATTCTGGAGGAGCTCCTTAAACGGGCTGGAGAGGTGAAATTTTGTCCTTCAAACACTCTCACTCGAATTCAATTGTTTCTCTTGCTTATAGATTTATTTGAGTAGAATCCCGGAAACAGTCACACCAGAACAGGTGGCTTCGATTGCATCTCTCCTAGGTGAGCTGTATGTGCTTCGATTCAAAGTCAATTTCGCCAGACAATCACGTGGTTTTGCCTATTTGCAATACACCAATCCAGGGATGAAGATGTTAGCTATTCAGAGGTAGGTAGTCTAGGCGATACACCAACCGGATAACTTTAAACATGCTTTGCAGACTTCCACAATTGTTCAATATAAATGGCCTGGGACAAATCCGGGTCCGTCAATCAAGGAACAGCTCCACATTGGTGTTGCGGAATGTATTCAACCTCACGCCGGAGCAAGTGGAAAATGCTCTTCGGGATTTTCATACGAATTTTCGACACATTAATGTGCGAATCGTAAATGGCAACCAGTTTGAGTATCATGTTGTTTTCAGATGCAACGATGATGCTGTGCGGGGCAAGAAAATAATGATCGTCAATATGCACAGCCTTGGACGAGCTGCTGAAGTTACCTGGGATCATAACTTTTAAATCCAACAAAATCAAATCCAACGAACGAAAAGAGTTCCGGAATGTATCTTAAAGTGTAATGTGCCTTTCTTTGTATCAATTTTATTGTAATATTAAAATCGTCCTCGGACTAAAATGAAAAGCTGTGTGTTGTGTTGGTTTGCAGCATTTTAAGTGACCACTTTCGACAGGTTATCACTTGCAGTTCTCGAGTTGTTTTCATCTAATATCTGGCTGCCTTCAGCGATGGGTTACAATTACGACGCAATCGGAAAGTGATTTTGTGAAAATAGAGTTCGCATCGGTAAGTGTCCAATAACTCTAGGATTCAGTGAACAGAAGTCGTATTCGTACTGTGCGCAATTTGCTTAGAATGGAGAACAGAAAATAATGACAGTTGTCTTCCCTGTAGTCCTCTGCATACGCAACAATTTTCGAATTTCAATTACAGCGATTGACATACTCGTACATATGTACATGTGTGATACGAGTATGTTCTTGGAATTCTAGGTATTCGCCGAGTTCAAAGATGCAGTTCGTTTGCTTATTTAAACTGCTTTAGTCTTTCTTATCATGTTCGAGATTTTTCGGTTAGACATTGTCTTCTGGATGGTGTTTTCGATGCTATTGAGAAGTCGCAGTTCGAAAGCGAGTGCAGAAGAACTACAAATCCAAATCGTTTAAACTTACATACATATGTATCTATAGGATCATGTATGTAGCTTATGTGGCTTTGTGCTAGGCTCGGGGCATCTTGGTTTTGCCTGCAAAAGAAAATACGCATTTACAAATATACAGGTCTTCATCACAATGTACGCATCTTGACTCTTCGGAGTATCTGTTCCGCTGTTTTTTTTCGTCATTTGTGGAGAGGTGATGATTCTATCAGGATTTGCTAAGATTTAGTAAAATTGCGTATCTCCTCGAGGAATCAGCTAGATGGGAGTATTCTTTTTTAAAAATATAGAAATACTTTGTCTCTTTTAAGATACGGGGATTATTTTGATGATGATATTTTTAAGTCGTCACATAAAAGATCTGTGTGACAAAGTTAGAGTGACAGGTTCAATTGACTAAAATTTCTCTGATTAAGGACTGTTTCCTTACTGCACATGGAACCATAGATGAGTGGTCTTCATTCGAGGTGCATTTTAACCAGGTGTATGTAGGTCCACTGGGATACCACTGTGAGATCGTGGAAAGGCTATACTATTACTACCATTGGAGTCTTAGAAATTGTTTGAAAAACTTGAAAACGTCCGCAATCTTCATAGAGCAGCGATCATTTCGATCTCAGAAATTGTAACAGTCAAGTAAGTTCTTATAAATTATGACAGTTGCCAACGGACTGCGTAATAAAATCATTTTCCTCATCATCTCAACAGTTGTTACAGCGATCATTGTGAGGAAAACTCAATCTTGCGACTGCACAGAATGTAGTGATTTTATTATTGAGTTGGGACATATTAAAGAGCTTTAAGGTTGTTCTTTTGATCCTCAGGGGAGGTGACTCTCGATAGTCCAGATCGTTCAATGTATGGCTAGCCGTAAGAAGCGCATGACAAATGTGGCTTAATATTGACTGGGTGCCTGGTATGTATTTGAAACCAGAAATCTCAATCTGGCTTAGTTCCCACGGATGTTTGGCTTTCTTCAGTCTGCTAAAGGTATATTTGTGTATTGCTCACTCTTTTTTATTCTGAGTGTAACTTCTAGGAAGGAACAAATTCGACTCGATGTCTGATCCCTCTGTCGTTGCGCTTCCCATCTCCTGCAAACGAAAAAAGTGTGATTTGAACATTTACTTGAGAACCTCCGCACTGCACGTCTATCGTCCTCTGCTTTCCGAGTCCCAACATTCTTGCCACTGTCGTTACGTGAGCTGCTCTACCAACTCTATTGCCGCTTCTACTCCTATTTATTCCTTTTTGTCGTAAACGTAATTCCTTTCAGCCCCTTAGAGACCGATAAGGGTTACTCATTGGTCCACAAGGATGGTTGATTCCGACACTGTTCGGTATGAGCTTGCCAGGCATAGAAATCCTTGTATCTGCACTGGTGGCATCTGTTTCCTGAACTATTTCAGTCGGAGTGCGTCTGCCCAGATCTCACAAACATATAGAAGAGTGGCGTGTGTGATTGACATTAGTAGCCTTCGTTTGCCATCATCTGCTTAGTGGCATTGCGACCTGCGACGCTCGATACGGACTTTATATGTTTCCAGAAGGTGAGGTTCACGTTGATAGTCATTCGCAAGTATTTCGTTGCTTCTTTGCTTGTTATAACTTCGGGCCCGATTTGGAAGTTAACGATAGTCGGGATCCACTTATTGGTCAGAAGAACTCTCTTGGTTTTTTCTGTAGCTAAACTAAGACCGTGTTCATCCATCCATGAAATCACTCGTCTCATAACCTGGTTCGGCTTTATTTGCGTGTTCTCCGCGTATTTTGCCGTAATCACCGCGACGATATCATCTGCACACCCTATCAGGAAGGCATCCTCAAGCATCTCCATGGGAAGTATGCCATCGTATGAGATGTTCCAGAGGTCAGGTCCAAGGATCGATCCCTGTGCTGCTCCGGAGGTGATTTCTTTTCTTCGAGGGCTTTCCGTGGTTTCTTAGATCAGCTCCCGGTCTTTCAGGTAGTTCTTTAGCATCCGCGAGAAATAAACTGAAATGTTGAAAGTATATTGAAGCGCAGTCAGTATATCACTCCACTTAGTTGAATTGAAGGCATTTCGCACAGAGTTGCCAACAGTACGATTTTCAAGTGGTGGTTGCTCTGGTGGGCGGTTTAGGCTGCCTCTTCTACGAAAGGTCCGGTCGGAGAGTAGCAGCAGCGGTTGAACATGTTTGGGCAATAACTTTCAGCACGTCCGTCTGTATTACGTCAAATCCGGGAGCCTTTATTTGTATGATTTTCACCGCTAGAATCAACTCTTCTTCGCTGAAAGCTGGTTTGAGCGTGTGAGTTGGGAAAGTGTGTCTACTATGTGCTCCATCTTTTCTTCAATTATGAGAGGGCTGATGTTTAGTTTTTGCGGGATGAGCTTGAGATGAGGTCACTACCTTCCACTTCTGTTTTTTGCCATCCATAAGCTTAGCGTGTCTTCTGCTTACCTTCATGAATGTGCGTCTCAGCTGCAGGAATCTTTTTCGAGATTCCCAGCACACTGGTTCCCTGTTTCTGTTGGAGTTACTCACTAAGCATCACATGAAAGCCGTATGAGTGGCATTGTGGCTTCAGATTTTGTTTCTGCTGCACCTTAAAGTTGGAATACAGAACCGTTTCCTTCTTCACCTTTTCACAGACGTAAAAAGCACTTCGTTGAGTCTATAAAAAGTTCCACCTCGGAGTTCGTGTTGGATTACAATTTAAAACTCGTTGATCCTCCCGCAGATCAAAGATTATGTATTGATGGTGGCTGACCGTATAGTCTTCGATGACTCTTCAGTTCTCTATTTTTGCGGATGTCGGTTTCGAGCCGAAGGTGACGTTCTGAGTTTCCTACATTAAGGCAACGTCTGCGGTTGGCATCACCCATTCTTGGGCTCTGGGATTGAAGGCTCTTGCAACCACGATCTCCTTCGATTTCAGGCATAGATTCCTCCAAGTCTTCCAGTTGCCGGAACTCGTCTATCCTTTCTTTTGGCGTGAGATAGATGCTTATTACCGTGAGTCCATCGCCTCTGTCTGTGGCTTGGTTTTGGATGGAGAATTTCCTCCAGTCTTGAATCCAGATAGAAGCAGTTCCTAATGAGTCCACCATCCAGTTTGGCCCTTTCTTGTTCGTATATAATTCGCTGATGATGATCACATCCTCTCGCATTTCACTTCTAAGGTAGCTGTCAGCTGTTCGATTCCTGTGAATATTTCCTTCTCCGAAAGCTAGACATGTACCTGTTCCCGACACATGATCTAACGTTGATAAAAGACATTTTATATTCGCACATACGAGTAGGCAGCACCTCGGATGATTTTGGCAGTCGACTTTGCTATAACCCCTTGTCCTATCTGCACCGCTAAATATTGTATTATAAATACACGGCATTCTTTAATTGCACACGCTTATAGTGTTCGAATTTACGGATCTATCTAAGCTATGTAATAACCTGATGAACAGCTTAAACTTCGGGTTGGTTCTAGAGTAGACTGAAAGATTGACGTATGCAGCGGTGATCAGATGGTCAAACGCCTAGGATTCAATTGTGAAGAACAACGTTATGTTATATGCGAATGTTTCTTTCCGGATTTAGGTAATAGAAAGCTACGCAAAGGTCAAATTCAGCGAGTTCAAATTCAGTTCATTGGGGAAGCCGCTATGCCACCTTTATATAACTCTTTCCATTGTTGGATGCATCTCAGTTTAAGCCCAGAGTAAATGATCACCTGCATGTTATAAATTTTCTTTGGAAAACAAATGAAGAAGTGCTCAGGAGATACTTATGCAGGCAGCACTTTGCTTATTTTATAGCATAACCACACGGCTATGCCGTAACGACTGTGTGTAGACTGGTGTAACCCCAGTGCATGGTGACAACTAGAGGATTTTCGTTTCCTTCTAGAACATTTTTCCCCTTCCTCTGTTTGATTTCTAAAATGAGACCTAAGTATCTGACGCTCTTCAAGAACCCCAAATAGATATAGCATTAATCTTGAGTGGAGAAATCAATGGTGTTTTGATTCGTAGTTGAATGCCCAAAAGGAGAGTATGACTTAGGCATATTAGTGAATACTAGATCCTGCACAAAGTGACGCAATATGAGAATAATACTACATCCCATTTCTTCCTATTTGGATAACTGTAGTAGAATTTGTGTTAAGCCGCAATATGTGTCCTTTCTCGATACCACCATGTACCGATTTTCCATCGTTTACCGCCAAGCCCATCTTCATCTCATCCTCTGTGTCAATTCTTTCTTCCATTCTCTGTTTCGTTTAAGTTGTCTAATCTAGATCAGATTATAGCATTGATCGTACGTGAGCGATAGCCAACTCAGCCACACCACTGATGTAGTGAGCACTCCGCCCCTTCCAGTGAACACTTGTTTCACCCACGAGATTAATGCAATTCGCTTTGCATGCGTGGATATCTGGAGATCAAGTCGAAGGATCCAGCTCGCCATCTCAAATCCAGTGCTTCTGAGCCCGAGCACTCTTTAGCTTGCAGTACAGGAGTTTGGCCGCTTTAGAAAATCACATAAATTAGTAATCATCTGCCAAAACTCGAGCTTGATCAATTCCTAGATTTCCTCGATGAAACCTGCATCGTCATATATATGTAAAATACATGCGTGCACGACGCATTCACATTGACACCACATGGATCAATCCATTGACCACGTGCAAACACTCTGCAAAATTTCAACCCGTCCCCCGAATTGTGATTCATAATCGATTCTCCTTCTTTTTACGGAAAGCGCCTTAGTATCTGAAACCTTCATTAAACGGTCGAAATAATTTGAACATGTTGTTGTGTTTGTAGTTTCTCATCCAATTGTCTTCTATGTAATCTGAGGAGGATTGTTTCATTGTTCGGTAGGTGATTCTTGTTTCTTGCACCCAAGTTATCGGTTACCATCAGCTCAAAGGTTACTTCAAAATCGGTTGGACAACAGTCGTTTACGGACGTCCACGGTCCTCCCACAAATGTGAGCTCTCCATATTTCTCACTCAAATTTGTACCATTCAGCACTCTTAACCCAAAAGAGTCACAGAATTTCAACAATTTGGTACCATTTGCGTTACAAGTTTGATCTTTAGAGACCGGACTACACTTCTTTCCTTGCTCAGATTCTGACTGAAACCGTACCTGGACGCCGGGAGGTTCAGTTTCAGACTTTTTCTGGTCTCATAGTTTTTTCTGTAGGCCATGATATGATTAGTAAAGGAATAAAGATTCATAAGTCACGCTTACTAGTGAGAGCCCCTATGCAGCTTAGTCGTACCGTCTGGAGCCTGAAAATAGCAGGAGTGACGTATTTACGAATAAACTTGTTCCATCAGATAACTAACGCTTATAACAACTGTCGTGCCGAAAGGCCCTTTACAGTGCCAAGAAGCTGACAGCGTCTTGAAAGTTATCAACGTGACTTGTTTTGTTCAAGTTTTGTATTCCGGACGACACCCTCTTATTAGCTTTGTTGGGAAAAGGAGTGGTGGTACCTTTAAGCTCAGACAAGTCAGCTTCCTTCTTTTAGTTAAAAGAACAACCCCAGTTTTGAAAATATTGACTGAAGGCCTATTTCTAGTACAACAACCGTTAAAAATGTGTTAAACATCATTCAAATATCGCCCATAAAGCCGCTTGAGCCAGTGAACGCGCGGAATTTTCCGTGACTCTTAATGCCGCCGATATTACAGCAATATGTTCTCCTTCAAGTCTCAGGTTTCTAAGTTCTTGGCTTATTAGCATAGACCAGAGATTTACTGCAGTCTCCAAATAAAAAGATTAAAGGTGATGAATCGCACTAGCGTGACGCAATCTTCTTCCATCTTCAATAGAGTTCAATCAGAGAAAGTTCTACTGGCTTTAGCTGTTGAGTCAATACGTTCATATACCGACGCATAGCCAAAACTTTTCGCAAAATATACCACACTGACGTTCAAGAGATATCCAGTTCTTGAGAACTGCACGGAATCGGTTGATTGTTGTCTTTCCTTACCGACTCGCTTACAGCCGCAATATTCGCTTCATGCAATATTATGGAGTGAACTCAAATTTGTTCACTAAATACCCAATTTTTCGCTTATCTGCCGCTAACACACGGTACTTGGGCGTAACTGACAGCGAATTTTGATAAAAATTTTTGATGAATTGTTAACGTTGTTGAAGTGAATTAAACGTACTCGTATGTTGGTAATAAATGAAGCGATTTACTCAGTAAACGGCATCTCAGTTTAGACTGATTGATTACCCTCACAGTGCAGTTGATAGCCATACTATTACGGACCACCTACAAATGGCAACAAGTGTGCGTAGAGAAGAAAACACATATCGTTTGGTGAAAAAGGAACGCGCAAGAAGCAAAAGTTATAAGATCAATACAATTTTATTGCCGCAAATACTCGTATGCTTTTCTGGACAATTGGTAGATAGATGGAGTACTTTACAATGATTTGGATGTACAGTCCCACCAAAGGACATAAGTAAGAAAGTATAAATACACTTAAGCCTGTACATTCTCTAAGATCAAGGATTCGGTTTATATTCCAATGAAAGACTTGCTTCTTTCTTTTAGCTTAAATCTCATTCCCAGCTAAAGTAGGTACATAGGTACTTCTAAAGGGTGATTTTTTTGGTTTTTATTTGGTTTTCCAGTGTTCTATATTATTCTCAGTTACACCCGAACAAAGCTTACAATTTATTGAATTTTATTATCAATATTCGCGCTCTGTGAAAAATGCTTTTCGCGCACTTCGACCATTTTACGGCAATTCAGACTTTGGTGACCAAATTTTGGACCATTTTCATGTTTTTGGACATCAAGCCACCTACCCGTATGCGTAGAGTTCATACAGAGGAACCTAAAACCTTACCAAATACAACTCGTGCAAGAACTGAAGCCGAACGTCCTGCCACAGCGTCGAATTTTCGGTGAGTGGGCCTTGGAAAAGCTGGAGGAAGATCCGCTTTTTTATCGCAAAATTGTCTTCAAGGACGAAGCTCATTTCTGCTTGAATGGGTATGTTAATAAACAAAACCGCCGTAGTTGGTCCGATGAGCAACCTCAGACGATACAAAAGCTGCCGATGCATCGGGAAAAATGCACTGTTTGGTGCGGTTTATGGTGCGTATTTTTTTTTTAAAGATGACCATGAGAACAACGTTACGGCCAATAGCGCCCGCTGTTGATTTCAATGATTTCAAACTTTTTTTTTGCTCAAAATACACGAGCTGAACCAGGTTGACATGCGATTCCAGCAAGATGGCGCTACATACCACACAGCACGCGAATCGATGGACCAATTGAGAAATGAGTTCGGTGAGCAATTTATCTCTCGTTTCGGGCCGGTGAATTGGACAACTAAATCGTGTGATTTGACGTCTTTAAACTATTTTTTATGGAAATGCGTCAAATCACTCGTCTATGCCAATGAACCAGCGTTAATTCCAGCCTTGAAAGACAAAACTACACGTGTTATTAGCAAGATACCAACCAATATGCTCGAAAAAGTGATTCAAAATTGGAGTCTCCCTATGGACCACTTAAAACGTTGTCGTGCTCAACATTTACGTAAAATTGCAAGCATGGATCTATCAACTCAAATAAAAATTGTATGCAATGTATGCAATTTTACTGTATGCAATTACGCTTAGAAAATCATTCATTAGAAGTGTCAGATTGTCTGTGTATACAGGTGTTTCATTATCCTCGACGATAAATTCATTGTGTATAGCACCGCACCGTTTTGAAACTTAATAAAATACTCAAATTGCACCCATTTCATATATTGCCATTAAGTGATCTCCCAACATCTTGGCAACTTAATTAGAATCAATAACTTCCATCATTGCATGCATAAATTCCAACCAATTGGTCAAGTGGCTTAATGACTCATGAAATCAAAATTACACACATTTGGCATACTAATGACGTCGCATTCGTACCTACAGTTGTTCATTCATACACTTATACTGAATAAGGGCAATCGAGCTAAGGCTAATCTGAATTCCATGTCACGTCGGGTGTTTAGTATAAAAATAAACGAAAATCATGACAAGCTATGCATAACCCAACAAAACTTCTTCGGGTAACCACCAATAAACCCAAAAAAATTCATTCAATATGCACAAATATGTAAGTTATTTCAGATAAGTCCACATAGATGTTATTTAAGAGATTAATTTGTAAAACAGGACACCTGACAGTTGCCTTTTATCCTTTCAGATTGCTATTGTCTTCGCTGTTATTGGTTGTGTTGCTGCTAAGCCAGGAATTGTAGCTCCACTCGCATACTCTGCTCCATTGGTGGCTGCTCCTGGAGTTGTCACTGCCACAAGTAGTCAAGTTGTCGCAAGAAACTTCAATGGGATTGCTGCTGCTCCAGTAGTTGCCGCTCCATTGGCAGCTAGGTACGTCGCTTCACCTTTAGCCGCTGCTCCAGTTGTTGCCGCTCCATTGTCAGCTAGGTACATTGCTTCACCTTTCGCCACTGCTCCAGTTGTTGCCTCTCCATTGGCAGCTAGATATGTTGCCTCGCCTTTCGCTGCCCCATTAGCAGCAGCTCCTTTGGCTGCTAGATATGCTACTTCACCTTTGAGTTATGCGGCTCCAGCTACAGTTCTCTTGTAAGAACTTTCACATGTGATATGGTGACTATTATAATAAACGAATTTAATTGTAATTTAAAGAAATTGTGCATCATTTGTTTGGCTATTAGGTCTGAGTGAGGACGAAAATTTCTACAGCTTCCCATGAAAACTAGACGAACTTCGATATTCGTCGACGGGTAGCAGCCCAAAGAGAAAAATATATTCTTACCATATAAGTACATATAGACCAACAGGATTAAGTTAACCAAAAGAGGATTACGAACTAAGATTTCTGCTATATATCTTAATTCGCAGACTCTGCCCTACGACATTTTTGCCCTCATAAAAACCAATCTCAGCCCTAGTAGTAGGAATAATGAATTATTTTCCCGTGACTATGGTCTAGATAAATAGGAGAATTTATATGACCGTGGTGTACTTCTAGCTGTACACTCTCCGAGTCTAGACCCTTTAAAAAATCGTTCACTGCATTCTTTGAATTCGTTTACGATAAAATTCCCATTTACAAGCGCAACCCATATATTTGTTACTGCTATATTCACCCCTCGCAACCAATTCAGGGTTACCAGCTACCTGTTGATGCAATCGACTGTATTTTTGATGCTGCTGATTCAAACGACATTGTAATTTTTTTTAAGTGATTTTAATCTACCTAAGTTTCTATGGACTCAGATTGTCTAGTTCTACTTTACTGCAACAAATCGCACTTCTGATAAAGAAAATCTTTTCATCGACTGCCTAACTGACTCTGGTCTGTATGAACTAAGTGGTGTCACACCAATAACATTGGCAGACAACTCGACCTTGTCTTCGCCACTGATACAGATAAGTGCGTCGTTTTAGAAAGTAAACATCTTCTTTCTAAGTTGGATAGTTACCACTCTCTCCTTTGTCTTACGTTGACGTATGACAATGACAATCCTTTAATATCGAAATTTTAAAATGTCTCTCCCAATCTGTACCTTGTTTTACCCAAAAAGAATTCCTCATCGTCACCACCCGGGTATAATAAAGAGCTGCGATCTCTTCGTAACAAGAGAAACAAACTCTGGTATACTTACTTAAGATCGCGTTCCGACACCGATTTCTTTTCTACTACCAGTCTGCCCAAATAAATTTCTCTGTACTTTGCCAAACTCTCTATGACAACTACAATATTTAAACCGAATGGACCACACACTCATTTCCGACTCCAAAAGATTCTTTCCGTTCACCAAAACTAAAAGTAAATCGGATAACTATCCATCATACTCTGAATTTTCTGAAAAAGTCCTCGGGCGATCCCTAAATTGTTGAAAATCTCTTCAAAATTTTTTTTAGCCAAGCGTTCGCCATCCATTCCCAAGAGCCTGGGCACTCTTACTTTTCCTACTTGAATAGCTTCCCACAAACAACTCTGAAATCTATGTCTATAAGTTTAGAGCAAATTAAAGATAAAATAATAAACCTCAACCTCTCCTGGACTTGATGATGTCCCCTCTATATTTTTGAAGAAATGTGAAATGCACCTAGCTCAACTTCTTACAGGTCTCTTTCAGCTTTCTATCACCCAGGGACTATTTCCCTCAGCCTGGGAAAGGTCTTTTATTATTCCTCTACATAAAAAAGTTGATTTTGGTGGAAAACGAAAAAATTTACAACAAACTTAACAACATTGAGGGTGATTTTATTCAGCGTTTCGCAGAAGTCAATAAAACAGTTGCAGATCTGTCCCAAAGAGTTCATCAACTTGAATCTATATCGGAACCCACTGCAACAGCTACAACACCTAATATGTCATTATTTCTTCAACGAATTGACGATCTTGAGCGCGAAAAAAAATGCAATGGATGCAGATGCAATTTTGCGAGGTATTCCACGAACACAGAATGAAAACCTGCTGGGGTTATTCACAAAATTATGCCATTCTGTTTTAATTTTGGTGGGGCTAACGCCCCCATTTATTATGCTTAATACAAGCTTAAAAACTAAGACTTAAACTAATACTAGGGCTAAAGCTAAGGATGGTGAAGGAGATCGAATTTGAGGGAAAGTGTGCTGCGATTAAAATCGAAAACGGAAAGGTTGGAGTTTACCTTACGCAGCATACGGGAGATTGGTTCGTTAGAGCCATATGTGGTGCGGTGGATAGGTAGATAAAAGAGTCGGGTGGAACGTAGATTACGAGGGTTAGTGTTAAAGAAAATGGAGTTGCAAAGAGGCATGCAATCGACGGAGCCTGAGAGGAGTCGGTGAATGAACAAAATGTCTGCTGCGTCCCTTCGTTCCTTAAGGGTATTCAGGTTAATGAGTTTGAGACGGTCTCGATAGGGAGGTAAGATTAGAAGATCGTTCCAAGGTAGACCTCGAAGAGCAAAGCGAAGAAAACGACGCTGGATCCTCTCAATACGAGATACATGAACTCGTTGAAAGGGACACCACGCTTGGCTAGCGTACTCGAGAAGGGGGCGAACGTAAGTGATGTATAGTGATCTAGTCACGTACGGGTTGCAGAATTCTTTGGACCATCTTTTAACGAAGCCGAATGATGAGTTTGCTTTAGAAATTATCTCATCAATATGCGAGCGGAAATTAAGCTGCCTGTCGCATAATATACCAAGGTCGCGGATAGATTCAACAAGGGGTATAGGTTGGCCGTCGAGATGGTAAATTCGTTGAGGAGACTTCTTGCACTTACGTGAGAAAGTAATCGATTGACATTTGGAGACATTGAGTTCTAAGCAGTTCTTGATGCAGCAGGTGGAAAAACTATTTAGATCTATTTGAAGGAGGGTGGAGTCTTGTTGTGAGGAAATGGGTTTAAAAAATTTGGTATCGTCAGCATAGAGAGAAAGTGTTGAGTGTTGAATGAGCCTTTGAAGGTCGTTAATAGTTAGGATGAAGAGGAGTGGACCTAGCTGACTGCCTTGAGGAACACCTGAAGTGGCCAAGAAAGGGGCCGATAGCACAGATCTGAAACGAACATTATAAAAACGATTATCCAGGTAAGAAGATATCCATTTAAGCAAAATGGGTTCAAAGCTCAGGACGGACAATTTGAACAGGATTAGTTTATGAGATATCTTGTCAAAAGCTTTACTGAAATCAGTTGTTATAACGTCAACTTCTTTACCATTTTCTAAGGCTGAGAGAACAGAGGACACGAATTCTACGAGGTTAGTGGTAGTTGATCTACCCTTCAGAAAGCCGTGTTGATTGGGGGAAATAAAAGATTTACACTGAAAGCTTAAGGCTTCATGCAAAATACTTTCGAGGAGTTTGGGTATATGGGAAAGTTTAGCTATAGGGCGGTAATTAGTGACTTCGCTCTTTAATCCCTTTTTGTGTATGGGTGTTATGAAAGAGGACTTCCATATCTGTGGAAATTCACCTTGAGAGAGCGATAATCGGAAGAGATTAGCAAGGGGGCGTGAAAGAGTTGAGGAACACTTTTTAAGAAATATGGATAGAAGGCCATCTGGGCCGGGTAAGTATTCATCATTAAGTTGTTGTAATTTGTTTTCTATTACTGTATGATCAAAGCTATGAGAAATAGTAGGGCCAATAGGGAAGGTAAGTAGGTATTTGAAATAAGAGGGATCCGGTACGAAGGAATTATCGGCAAAAGATTGCTTAAACAAAGTAGCAAAAAAGTTAGCTATGGTATGCGGATCAGTTGATGATATATTTTCGTATGAGAGGGATGGAGGAAAACCGTCGGATTTTTTTTTGTAATTAACGAATTGATAGAAAGACTTAGGATCATTTATAAGCCTTGATTGCGCACTATCAAGGTATCGCTGATAGAGAAACTTATAGAGCTGGGCGAATTGAAGGTATGACCCGAGATAGTTTGAATAGTCAACAAAAGAGTTGGACCGGAGGAAAACTGTCCATAATTTGTTTCTTTTGTTACGTAAAGAGCGAAGTTTACGATTATACCACGGGGGGCTCGTAGAAGAGGTCCTATTACGCGAAAAGGGGACATAGAGAGAAATAGAATTAAGTAATTCTCTGTAGAAAATAGAGAAAGCACTTTTTAGGGGCATATTGGCGAAATCAAATGAACACTTACTAAGATAAGCGTTAATTTTGCGGAAATTCGCTTTATGAAAGTCGTAAGAAGTGGTAGCTGCAGATGGGGTGGGGCGGAAAGTAGAGTGGTGGTGTTGCTTGCACACCAGCTCCTGTTTCTGAAAAAATCTTTCGCGCACGATCAAAGGCTGCCCCGGATAATTCAACAACAATTATTGTGAAATTCAAATCAGCTGCTGACAGAATTTCCCTGCTAAAATCAATACAACTCCGCTGGAAAAAAACAAAACAAAACCTTTGTTTACATGATGTTGGACTTGAACCGGACAGCCGAATATTCGTAAATGAAAGCTTAACGACAAACAGTCATATTATTCTTCGTAAAGCTCTCTCCTCAAAACGTCAAAAAAAGCTTCAGAGTGTGTTCACCCGAAGCGGGAGAGTTTATATTCGAGTCACTGCAGCAGGAAAAACACTTTTAATCGATAAACTGGAAAGCTTGATTTCAATTGCTGATAACACATGTATTGATGGTACATCGAATAATGGAGGAAATAAAAAAGATCGTGATCGTGCGTTCACAGATGTGTAAGCTGCGTTCTATGGTGGTTTCTTATTTTTATTTTATCTGTTTTTTCCTTTTTGTATTATTTTTTATTATCAATTTTTTATACGTACTTCTGCCAAATGTCTCAATGTCCCGGTCTCCTTTGCTTTGTCTTGTTGGCTAATTGTCATTGGGGTATATTATCGCATAATAATCTTTCAAAATGAGCAATAATAACATATTATCACAGATAATAAATCTATACAGATGTCTCATTCATATGGGAAGTTTTGTCCTATGAAAATGAAATCGAACTAAAAAAAGAGCTTTATTAAAAAGCTGCAAGTTCTTACAAAGAGCAGAAAAATAATTTTTTTTTTTTTTCGCTCTTGCCACTTGTCATTCACACATTCAAAGTCGTTTATCTCCTATCGCACTCCCATGTCCGCTTTCACACGTCGCAAGTGTGTAATGCGCATGTTCTGGTTATTTTCTTTTGAATTGTCATTCAGTGATGCGCGCAACTCTACATGAAGACTTTCCCCTTCTTTGAGTTTGCATGTTATTTGACAGTTCTCTTTCATTTCATCTTTGGCGCTCAGTCTTTCATAATTGAAAATGAGCCCCCTTGTTAATTCTTTGGTCTATTTCAGTTCATCCGCCATACTGAAATGTTGTGCTCGTAACACAGCGAAAGAAGTAATGAAGCAAATGCGAAAAAGAAAGAAGAAGGAGAAAAAGAAATGTCAAAAACTTGCAATGAAATTGCTACCCACATCCAGTGGGAATTTGGTTAGTTGGGTATTTTTTGTTTCATTATTTCTCTCTTTTGCACTCATTTGAATCTTTCGAAACTTGCGACGTATGAAAGCGGACTTCGTAACTTATGCAACGTAAATTAATGGGGGTAGGAATATAATTTTGAAGATCATGAGATCGTTGGTCGCCGATGTAGTCGTGCAGGAGGGGGTGGGTATGACGTTGCACCACACTATAAAAGTGGTTGATATTTGAAGCACGAGGTGTTAAGGGCTAATACATCTTATGGGGTTGAAGATATACATATGTACGAGTACATGAGCGCTAGAGCAATTTGCCGATTTTAATTTTTGTCAAATTTTGTGCTCAGGACATTAAGTACCTACAAAATTTGAAAGATTTCCAAGCATTGAGCAACATCGAACTTATTCGGGAAATGTATATTTACGAGTACATATTTGCTCCATTTTCTTTCAAGTTATGTAAAAGTGAGTTTTTAAAACTCGGGGACAACGCAGTAATGTACGGCCGAATATATGGTAGTTCGAACAAGTGGAATGGGATCTCAACCAACTTGGAGTGCCGGGCCGCACCGCTGGAAACAGCTGGCGAAAGATCCCGCCAGGTGGAAAGGCTTGTTGGTTGAGGTCCTGCTCCACCCCGGACTGTAGCGCCATCTAAGTAAGTAAGGAAAATATTGGAAATATTTTTTTGACAGCCATGAATGAGCCATATTTTAACTAGCAAAATCAATACTATATAGAGAAGTAGAGACTTTGGATCCAATTTGTTAAACCAGTCTGAAGTAGCACCGGTTGCCAAGGTTTATTCTGGCCGTAATCTTCGACAAAGTGTCATTTGTTCAGTTTGCATTAACCCAGAAGAAGAGGAACTCCTCTAAAGTAATGAGCATTTACAGTGACAAATTGTACGATTTTGTAGATGACGGGGTTATCTTTGCTCGATAAAATATACTTTACAATTACAGCAGATTTTGGCCACCCTGAAGTGTCTATATCAATGACGTGTCCCAACAGCTGGGCAGTGCTGTGCCTATACCTGCCTGCGGTTACATAATACGAATATTTTAATATGAGATTGAAAAAAAACATATTATGAGAGCGTATCTATTTGCCGGAATCCGGTGGAAGTTTGGAAAAATTCTGAGGTTTTCTTTCCAAGCTGTAAGGCGCATCGCAAATTTTCTAGTATGATGCGACAAAACTGGATAAGTTTTCTTGGGACCCTGAATTAGGCCATCGCATTATGAAGCCTAGTAATATGGAGGCTGTCATAAGCATTGGTGGTAGGTATTGACTTGGAACTGACTAGTTATTTGCAAGATTTTCCAGGACGGAAGTCACACTGCTTTCGGTAATTTTTTGTGGACCGAAGAGGTTTTACGCGTTCACACAGTACACTGAATAGAATCATAATGCCGACATTAGGCAAACATATCCCTCAGAAGAGGGCGTTATCCATCGTCATCCTGCACAGACGGACGAGTTTGGCAGGGATGTCAAGACTAGACATTGCTCTATATAGCTCGTCTCTATAAATGCTGTCATAGGCAGCTTTAAAATCGATAAGCAGGTGGTGGGTATCGATCTGGACTTCTTGGGTTTTCTCCAAGATCTGCCGGAGTGTGGAAATCTAATCGATTGTGGACTTTGCTGGCGTGAAACCGCACTGATAGGGTCCAATCAGGTTGTTTAAAATGGCTTCAATCAAATCAATCCCAGAAGAAACATGTTTTTATCAGTGATTTTGTCAAATGAGTCCCGACAGGGCCCCGTTCGACTTTTTTTCATTCCCCAAATTCAAAACTTACCTTAAGAGTAAGTTGCCGCTTAATTGGGTATATCACCAAGATAATGACCCCAAGCACACCAGTAAATTGGCTAAAAATTGGTTTGGAATCAATGGGATTAATGTCATGGAGTGGTCTGCCCAGTCTCCGGATCTTAATATCATTAAAAACAAGAGGTTTATAAGGCAAAACCAAAAAACTTTGGTGAATTATGGACCACAGTGCAATCTGCATGGGCAGGTATTCCGAGAGAGAGGTGCATGCGCTTAGTCGACGCTATGCTATTTCGTTGTACTGCAGTTCTGGCAAACAAAGGCCATTCAACGAAGTATTAAGCAAGTGCAACATATTCAATTTTTAGTTTTTTTTTTAAATTAATTTTGCAACAATGAACTTGTATTAAATTTTGCGTAAAAAACGGATTTAATGGTGCGCGAAAATTGGAAATGTTGGAGCGGTTCAATAGTGGTCGTGAGTCAATCGAAGATGATGAACGCAGTGGCAGACCACCGACGTTGAAAACCGACGAAAACATTGGTGGAATAAAAGAAATGTTTGTCAATGACCGCAAATTAACCATCAGAGAGATAGCGGAGGACTTGAACATTACCTATGGATCCGTCCAAAACATTTTGGTTAATAATTTGAGTTTCCGTCGTGTAGCAGCAAAGTTGGTGCCAACAGACCTCAATTTCATCCAAAAAAGAGACTGTGTTGACGTCGCAAAAGAGATGATTTGCGAGGCTGAATCCGATCCCAGATTCATCAAAAGGATCATTACTGGAGACAAAAAGCGGGTTTATGAGTACGACACGCAATCCAGATATCAGGCAAGTGAATGGCGAGCCGGGACAAAAAGAACCACGTCGTTTTCAGTCAAAAAAGAGTAATATTTGGGCGTTATGAGACGTTTGCGTGAAGCAATTCAACGAAAGAGACCAGAATTGTGGGCAGAAAACTCGTGGATTTTGCACCATGATAACGCACCGTAGCACAGTACCATCATTATTCGTAATTTTTTGACGAAAAATGCAACATATATCATCCAACAGCCACCGAATTCTCCTGATTTGGCTCCCTGTGACTTCTTTCTATTCAATCGAGTTGAAAGACCACTACGGGGAACGCGTTTCAGCAGCCGAGAGGAAGTAATGGAAAAATCGCAGGAAGCAGTAATGGACATACCGAAAACGAATATAAAAAATGTTTCGAGTATTGGATCAAGCACTGGCATAAGTGTGTTGCAGTCGATAAGAGATTACTTTGAAGGGGACAATATAGATTTAAATGATTAAACTTGCATTTTTAATTTTCTGAATGAAATCCTTTTGATCAAGGTGGTATTTTAGGTTTTCTATAAGAATAGTTAGTTACTTAATTTCAAATTCAATACTATGTCTTTAGAACATTAGAGAAAGAAAAAATAAATAATTAAAATACAGGTGCTATAAAATTGGTTTTATTGTAAAATATAAAGTTAAGCATCTAACACTGCTATTATTTTGCACACACGTGTACGTGCACTGCGTATTAATAACACGAATGCCTAATATTTTGCTCGTCAAACTTCAATTACAAAATGTAAAGCAATATTCCACTTTTCCCGCCTTTGAATTGTTCTTTCTTGCATACATACCCATACGCTCAAACAAAATACCAATTCATGAAAAATTACATAATTTCCTATTGCAGTCGAATGAAAACAAACAGCCAAATCTTCATACACCTTCCCGCGTACCGCTTGCACTTGTTTTTCATATTCCTTTTGCCGTTGCCCTAAACTTGTGGTGAGAGAAAAAAAAATCTCTCGTAGACAAAGCAAGAAAGAGCGAAAATAAAAAAGCTTTACATTATTCCGAAAGCTCGTGTCGGCTGGACGAGTGTCGGCTAGCTGACAAAAATTGAACCTTTTTTTTCTACAGCGATGAGACATCTGTATAGATTTATTATCTGTGATATTATATGTAGCCGATGACGTCAACAACAATTTGCGTGACTTGCTTAATATTCTTTGTAAACAATGTATCGGCCTTAGAGTATGCTATATTAATGCACAAAGTCTTTATCCTAAGGTTGATGAATTCAGAAATATGCTTCAAGGGTCAGGTATCGATGTAATATGCGTTTCAGAGACTGGGTTTCCGCCCAATATTGTGGATGATCTGTATGAATTATCTGTATGAATTATATATATAAATATATATATGATAGGTATAATCGAGTGACCGGTGGAACTGCTATATACATCAACAGGTGTCTTAAATACAAATTTGTTATTAAGTCTTGTCCCGATTCTCCTGTTGACTACTGTTTCGCGGAAATTACTGTTTCTAGTGGAAACAAAGTGTTGTCTATAGGCCAAATATTAACGTCGACTTTTCACAATTTTTTAGTTTACTTGAAGAATTTTTACCGCTTTATTCTGAAATAATTATTTGTGGCGACTATAATTGTGATATCCTCTGTAAAGCGGGCTCAAAAGAATTCTTGGAAAAAATAAATACATTTGGCCTAGTGACAATTAACTCTGATAATCCAACTCATTTCACAGCTTCCGCATCGACATTGTTAGACCTGTTTCTTGTCAATGATCATAGATAGAGATAATACTCTTCTATACTCACAGCTTTCAGCCCCGGTTTATTCTAAGTACGATGTAATTTTTGCAACTTTCAGGATGATGCCTGAAACTTACTCTGCTTCGTATGAATACCGAGATTTTATGAATCTAAGCCTTAGTCAACTAGAACATGATATATATCAGGTGAATTGGCAGCAGGTTTATTTCATGGTCTCAGCTGATGACCAAGTTAGCTTTTTGCAAAATGCAGTAGATAACCTTTTTAAAAAACACGTACCACTTAAACGGAAGTTAGTACGTAATGACAACAGTTCGTAGTTTACAGTTGAAATTTAGGATGCCATGAAACTGAAGGATCTGGCCTATAAACGTTGGAAACGCTTTCGTTTCGCCGAATTTCACGATGTTTTTTGTGCCTTGCGAAACAAAGTGGGTGCTAAAATCAGGGAAGAGAAACGCCGACTGTATACGGTGAAATTCGATAAAAGCTTTGCACCTAAAACTTTGTTGAAAAATATTCGCGAGCTAGGTGTTGGTCGTCAGAAAGCACAGCTTCCTGAAAACATCAACGTAGATGCTCTAAACGCTGAATTTGCCAAAGTTCAGTGCTCCTCGCCAAATGCCTTAGTACCAGATACATTCCAAATATTAAGTGACCGTAACTGTGACAATGAATTCTTTTTTCAAAGATTAAATGATGCAGATGTTGTAGGAGCTATATTGAATATCAAATCTAAAGCTGTTGGTTGTGACGACATAAATCCAGTATTCATTAAGATCATTTTGCTCATATTCTTCCAATACTTACACATATATGTAACACTTTGCAAAAGTTGTTCCAATACTCAAAAAACCTGCTACTCGTCTTTCACCACCCGAATATAGGCCGATCTCCATTCTCCCCTTTCTGTCTAAGGTACTTGAAAAAATGTTACACAAGCAGATGCCGACTTTTATTAAAAATAACAAGCTTCTGAATCCGCATCAGTCTGGTTTTAGAGAATATCTTAGCTGCACATCATCCATCTTAAACGTAGCCGACGGTATCAGACAGGCAATGGACAGTGACCAGGTGTCGTTTCTTTGCCTTCTTGATTTTTCAAAAGCAAAATTTTGATCTCAAAACTGAGAAATCAATTTCGTTTCACAAAAAGTGCTGCTATGATGTTGTCGTACCTTTCTGACCGGAGACAAGCTGTTGTTGCTGGTAAAAACTCGTCTCGTTTTCTAAATTTATTGTCAGGAGTTCCTCAAGGATCCATTCTCGGCCCTCTATTGTTCAGTGTATTCATAAACGATCTTCCGCTTGCAGTCACAAATTCAGCAATTTACATGTATGCCGACGATGCACAAATCCGCCTGAGCTGCAAGCTTAAAGCCATTGCCCACTGGTCCAAAAAAAAATAATAAGCTCTTTTTAAACTCAAAAAAATCTCAATGCATGATTATTTATAAAAGCAAACTTGAAATGAGTTATTTTCCTGTCTTGTATCTCGGCAATTCTGTTCTACAATATGTGGAGAAAGTTAAGAACTTGGGCATCTGGTTTAACACTACCCTTAGCTGGGACCTTCACATTCGGTCAGTAATTGGCAAGATATATGGTTGCTTACGAACTCTATCGCTATCAAAAAACTTTACACCCCAACATATTAGGCTCAGCTTAGCGAAAACCCTTTTTATGCCCATCATCACATACGGGTGTCAGATTTTCTGTTGTCATAATACTCAAACTAGACGAAACCTAATTGGTTTCGGTACGTGTACAATCTTAAACTGTTTGACCGCATATCGCCCTACTCAAAAAAACATCCTGGGATGCAACCTATATGCATAAATGAAATATTGTTCCCTTAAGACATTAAATAATTTGCTGATCAATAAAGTGCCACTGTACCTCTATGAAAAAATAGAATTTTGTATCTCCAATCGCTCAACCGAGAATTAATTGTAACAGCTCTGAGCGCCAATTTTTTGTTTACGTCATCAGGCAATGGAACTCCCTACCCCTCTTCATTAGAAAACTGAGTGAAACCAGGCAATTCGAGAGGGTGGTATTTAGATTTTTGGCTGATAATAATATTCTTTCATTTCCTAAAATGTGTTTCATCAAATAAAACTTTAGTTTTAATGTCTATTCTAATATGAATTATGCTTGAACCAAAATATGCAAAATATGTAAACCTTTACAAACTGAAAGCCTTTGAGTCTATATGTAAAAGATATAAATCAATCAATCAATAAATGAAATGATTTCTCAAAGGTAGATCCACAACCACCAACCTAATGGAATTCGTAACAAGCACTGCACTAGAATCTGGAAATGAAGTTGATGTTATTATTTCCAGCGAGCCTTTGATAGAATTTCTCATGATATAATCGTTCTAAATTTAAAGACTCTTAATTTCCAAATATGGTTCATAACATGGGTTCTGTTCTATTTAAAAACTATGTTCTATTTAGGTCCGTGGTTTTTGACCCAATTAAAGCCTCCTCTGGTATACCTCAAGGCAGCCACCTTGGGCCCTTATTATTTATTCTAACCATTAATGATGTTAATTGCATCATTAAAAATTCATACATATTTATTTGCGTAGATGATAGAAAAATCTTCCTCAGACAGCCTACCACTGCAGGGAGATCTAGACAGATTTTATAGTTGGTGTCAGAAGAATTTCCTTGAGCTTAACGTCAGTAAGTGTCAGGCTATAACTTATAAATGTATGCGCCCTCCTACTTCACCTAGCTACTATCTAATCTTTAATCGGCCTGTTCCCTTAGTGAATCAGTTGCGTGATTTAGTAGTTATCTGTGATAAAGAACTCAATTTGCGTTCTGACATTGATAATATAATAAAGAAAAGTCAACTCAGTCCTTGGCTTAATCAACGAGTTTTCCAATCCTTTTGTTACCAAATCCCTTTACATAATATTTGTTAGGCCTCTTCTTGAATATGAAAGCCAAATTTGTACACCCTACTGCAGAACTCACATCCTCCGGATAGAAGGTTTGCTACGATTTGCTTTACGTGGTCTTCCCTGGGATGATAGCCAAAACATGCCACCTTACACTGACCGGCTGCAACTTATAAATTTACAACCCCTTTCTATACGCCAAAAAGTTGCCGATATTCTCTTTATTCATCAAATTTTAGTTCGTAATATCGATTGTCCTTCATTACTTCAACTTATTTCTTTTAACACCAACCCACGCAATTTTAGGTCTGCCAATCTTCATAGAATGAATTACGGACACCTGGAGCCAATGTCTAGAATGCTTCGTGAAGTTAACGATATTCTGCCTCTCTTCTACTACCGTCTCAGCAAACTCTCCCTCAAGAACATTCTTATTTCCACCTATGGCTCACGTCCTAACTTTCTTTAACCGCTCCCACCCTTTAGTTTTTAAGTGAAACTCTTAGTTTTAAGAACATGCTTGCAATAAGCTTTAATAAATCTGTCTGGGGTTGACTCGGGCCGCAAATCAAATCAAAATTTGTGATAAAATTCGAGTCACAGCTTTGTGAAATACGAGTAGATATCAATATTGATATATGCGATACGAACACAAGGAATACTCTTAACTACTTGGAAATGCCAGGACCTTTAATATGCGAATATACAATACAAGAACACACCTTAGTACAAATCACTCTCTCTTTCGCTCTTTGTGAACAGTGTCGCACGTATAATTAGCAAGTGAAAAGTAAAGTGTTCCAATCATTTGTTAAAAACGTGGTAGAGGTGTTATGGTGGATGATGATTTCACCCACCCACATGTTAAAAAAATTAACATTCCGAAATAGTCAACGAACCAAATTATAGGAACTACGAGGGCTGGTCAATAAGTCCGTGACTTTTGGAATAAAACACAGATTTTTTATTTTTCAACGTAGTCTCCCTTGAGCTCTATACACTTTGTCCAACGCTTCCCCAATTTTTTTATCCCTTCCAAAAAAAATGATTTGTCGAGGTCCTCAAAATAGGCCTTTGTTTGCGAGATGACTTCATCATTGGAGTCAAATCTTTTTCCACCAAACCATTTCTTCAGGTTTGGGAACAAGAAGTAGTCGCTCGGAGCCAAATCTGGAGAATAGGGTGGTTGAGGGAGCAATTCATAGCCCAATTCATGGATTTTTGCCATGGCAACTGCACATGTGTGCAGCCTTGCATTGTCTTGGTGGAAAATAACTTTTTTCTTGGCCAAATGAGGTCGGTTTTTTTTTCAAATCGTCATTGAATCGGTCCAATTAGTTGGCCTAATATTCCCCATTGATTGTTCTTCCCTTTTGAAGGTAGTCAATGTGGATTATCCCGCGTGCATCCCAAAAAACAGTCGCCATAACTTTATTGGCTGACAAACCCACCTTGGCCTTCTTTGGCGCCGATTCACCCTTAGAAACCCACTGTTTTGACTGTTGTTTGTTCTCTGGTGTGTTGTGATGGATCCATGTTTCGTCCACGGTTACAAAACGG